>OX422210.1:406756018-407398518 GCA_949130495.1 Sambucus nigra | reverse complement strand
ATATTCGATCTAGTACGCAATATAGCATACATGAGGTTTTCTACCACTAAAGAATTAGATATATTTCTCATTATTTTTAACACTAATTCAAGATAGACTGATTCCTTACTTGAAAAGAAAATATTTTCATGAAATCCTGATACTAAACTTGTGAGTACAACTTCAACATAAGAAACTTTCGATCTGATCTGGCGAAAGCTTGATAATAAAAATGTGACTTGCTTGTCCTAAGAATTTTATATCGAGCTACCTAGATAACCATACTCTTATGTAAGATAATACACCCACCTCATTCCGGATTAGATTAATATCACTTACATATTATACTAAAAATATCACCCTCTTTTAGTCACGCTTCTTATACAAACAACTAATATTTGGGCTTCGATCAAAATTAAAAGATTGATTTTCTGATGAAATTGAATGTCCCAAGACCTTGATTTTAGCCTAAATCCATAAATTGATGTCTTAAGATTACACACGTAACTCTCCTGACTTCTTAATATGTACTTTGTCAAGACAATCTTTCAAGAATGTAGTCTTGACGTTAAAATAATCCCGACAAACTTTCACATGGCCACTAATGAGAAAGTTTTCTCATGTTCAATCTCTTTATTTTTTAGTAAACCTTTTTCGCAAGCCTTTCCTTGAAGATTTCCTCCTTCCCATCCATCTATCTTTTAAATTCTTTTAGATCCACTTGCGTTCGATGGATTTTATCCCATCACCAAGTCTATGAGTCCTCAAACTTGATTTGAATATATCAAATCTTTTTTGCTTTTCAGAGTCATAAGTCAAATATATAATTACTTGTCTTGGAATGCCTCAATATAGTTCCTAAGGCCCGTTTCGTGATAGTGTTGGATTTCATCAAAATGATCACCCAAACACTAGCCTGCCATAATCTCTCTCGATGCTACACTATGACGTGGCACCACTGGCAATTCAATATAAGTGACATGTGTATCCTGATCATCAATAATACTCCCACTACTGTTAGGCAGTGGGTTATGGATATCAGGTTGTATTTCATTGTGTACTTGCTCTAGAAACATTGATAATATAATATTCCTTTTTAATATCTTGTAAGCCTAGCTCATATTGGGTCTCGTGGTTTATTACATAATCCTCTTACAAAAATTGGATATTGATGAAATCAATAACCTTCTTCAGCTGAAAAATATAATATAAACTATGTGTATAACCTTTGGGATAACTAACAAAGAGACATACTGTAACAACCCGCGTAATTTTTGGGATATTTTAATTAATTATTGAAAAATGGAGGAAAATAAAGTTTTTGATAAAATTATTTTTACTGCTCAAATATGTTGAATAATATTATTAAAGGCGAGAATTTCAAACGGTTTCAAAAATGTAGTTAAAATGGATTTTAAAATGATTTTTAAATATCTTTAACTCTTGGAGTTGTTTTGGCTTCCAACTCTTCATTTCTTTGCCTTATTTAAAGGAGTCTTTTGGATTACAACTCTTTATTTCTTTGCATTATAAAAGGAAGTCGTGGACAAGCCTTTTAACCTACTTTTGGCACAAATTTTGGCAGTAAATATATTTTATATTCCTATCCTTTTTATATACACAATGGCCCTTGAGATTTGTGAGTTCCAACCTTAGATTAGAGGTGTTCTTGAGGCTATTTTGTTGGAGATTCTTGGAGGAGATTTTGTAGATCTTTTGAGTTGATCTTTAGGATGTGATCGTTGGTTTCTCATCATGGTTTGAGGTATGGGGTTTTACACAATATGCTCCTTAAATCTCGCGAGTGTCATTCTCTTTGAATTATTGTTAATTGAACTCATATTTGAATTGATAAATTCATTGAAATCTGGAAAATAATTGTTGAAATTATTTTGATTCATGTGGTATCATTATATTGTTGATGAGCACGTTGTCATGAGATTTTAATATGGCACGGATGTTGGGCACCCGCCAAAATTCATGTTTCCCGGGCTATGGCTTGATAAAGCATATACGGATGTGGTGAGGCCTACTGACCCGGTTAAAGTGTTGTTGAGAAATTATATTGATAAATTCTTTGAGATTTTCATTTTGATTTGAATATTCGTACTCGTGTTGTTACGCTTTATTCATCGCTAATTTATTTGTTGAGCATCTTTCCCGTCGTATTGTGTACTTCCCCATATTTTCTTTAGTTGGCAGGTTAGCATGGATTTGAGCGCTATGGACCAATTGGGATTATTTTAGCGAGGATTATTTGGGAAGAATTTTTAATAAAATTTGGAAGATTTTATTAATTATTTCATTGATGTATGGAGCATTTTTATTCGAGTTAGATAGTTGTAATTTTAATTCGAGAGACTTGTTGTAATTGAAGAGATTGAGATTAGTGGATTTATATTATTGTGGGTTTATTTAGATGCTCTATACCTTGATACTTGTGGATTTGGATTTATTTTATCGCATTAGCGCTCAATTCGCTCTCCCCGGGAGGGCGGGGTGTTACAAAATGGTATCAGAGCTTAGGTATACGGCAACCCTCGGGGCTTCGGTTTTGGGTTCATTGCATGGATAACAATTTTTGGAGATAGAAAATTTTAGGTGATATTCGTGATAGGTTTCGAGATTAGATGTGAGGAAATTATTTTTGGAGTTAGTATAGTGGCCTGATTTTTTTTAGAGTTAGGCATTCGGCGAATTTCAAGGGCGAAATTTCATTGTTAGTGAGGAAGTGTAACAACCC
The DNA here is from genome assembly GCA_949130495.1 of Sambucus nigra. NCBI lineage: Eukaryota > Viridiplantae > Streptophyta > Magnoliopsida > Dipsacales > Adoxaceae > Sambucus > Sambucus nigra. The sequence continues at coordinate 407,395,796 of OX422210.1, read as the reverse complement.
GCGTAATTTTTGGGATATTTTAATTAATTATTGGAAAATGGAGGAAAATAAAGTTTTTGATAATGAGAGTGCAGCAGCAGCGGAAATATTGCGACTTCTCAAATAAAAACCAATTTTAATTAAATTCCTTTTAACCCAAATTAACCCTAAGCATGCAACTAGGTGTGATTGAAACAATATGAAATCATGCAAGAATTATTCAACACACAAAGTTTAAGGAAAAATCCCCGAAGGGCAAAACCTTTTATTTCTAGAACTTTAAAGAATTTACAAGACCATTGACTTACATACAACCTGATAATCGCCCACAAGTGTAACGCACGGTGTCTTCGGTAAACCTTCAAAGCAACGGCTAGAAACAGTGTGACACAGAAATACCCGCAGGTGTCGGTTCCTATGTCGGCGGCTGGAATTTTCCCTTTCCAGGAGGGCAGCAATGAAGAAGAGAACGGCTTCTCCACAAGGGTTGAACAATAGCAAAGCTTGTGTTCTAGGGTTCCAAAAGATTCACAAAAGTAATTGGGAATTTTTGTGTGAATCAAAAAGATGTTTTGCACATCAAAAAGGTGAAGACTTAGAGTATTTAGGACTCTGAAAATCGTGTATGTAAGTCTTAAAAAATAACTCCCCGAAGTTGGATTTAAATAAGAAAACCAAGGAAAGAGTTTACAAAAACTGGGACTGCTCGTAATTATCCCAGGCGGATCGGTCCGGATTGAGGGCGGATCGGTCCGATTAGACCGGATCGGTTCTTTTATCCTGAGGCGGATCGGTCCGGTTGGGATCGGATCGGTTCGATCATTCAGGCTTCATCGGTTCGCATTCGGTCCGGGGTCTACTGGACTTCGAGCTAGCGGATCGGTCCGGTATGGGGCCGGATCGGTCCGATTTTCCCAGAAAAATAAAATTCTTTTAAAAGCCTCATTTTGCTTAAAAAAACTTACTTCTTATTTTTATAAAAAGCATTTTATAAAAATTTCCCAATACTAAATATGAACTTTAAGGAACGTAAAAACAAAATTTTACCAAGTTCATTCTTGCAGAGGCTATGATGTTGAAGATGCTTTGATATTCGGATCCGTTGATGTAGATGCGATCTTGAGTTTCTTCAACGGTGTAACGGCGTATGACATACAAATTGATAATGGACAAAAATGTCCTTACAAATCTCCCCCTATGTCTATGCCGGTACATACATAAAAAATGTCCGAATTATCAACTAATGACCTATACAAATCTACCCTCCCATGAACCCTAAAGATGGAAAGATACAAAGGTATAAATCTTCATCGTTTGTTCTTCAATCTTCAACAATCATCAAATCTCAAAGCTTTTCTCATCAGGGTGTGCAACATATTGATCTTCAATCTTCATACCTACACACATGAGACAAAGCAAATACCACGTGACATATCGAGTTTGAAATGAGATAAACATGGATATCAATATATGATAAAAACATAAGCAACATCTCAAAAACTCCCCCAAAATTCAAACTCCCCCATAATATGATAATTCTTTCTCCCCCTTTTTATGATGTCCCCAAATAGACAAATGAGAAGAATGAATCAAATAAGCAAAATCGGGGTGTCACGGTACAAAACAAATACAAACTATTTTTGATACAAAAATCACACCATGGATTTAGACTCAAACAACCAAGTCATGGAAATGGAATGAATGGGTGTGAACACATTCGATAGGTAAATCAACTCAATCAATCATATGTGCACGATGCATATGTGTACCCCTAACGAATGAACATCAAAAGTATCCTTAGGTGAAAAAATTGTTGAATTTAGATGACATCGTCTTATGCAAATCAACAAATCAAAGTCAAAGTGATTTCCACACCAATAACGTCCAAAACTATGTAGCGCATTTTTAAGAATTTTAAGGAGGTGCAAACCCGTTTTAATACTCCAACCAAACTCCCTCATATATATTTTCTTTTAGAGGTAATCTAAATTCTCAAACTTTGGAGAATTGGTGCAAAAACCTAAATGGCCCATGATTGGCATGAACTTCTTTTTATTGCCTTTCAATTTTTTCTCTGGCTCTTTTAACCTCTTTGGACCTCGGATAATAAAATTCCTCCATTTTTTAGGTCCAATTTAACGGTGGCTTAGTATTCGCAAAGGCTAAAGAACCTTTCGCAGCCCTTCCCCGTTTTCAAACAAAGCACACAAACTCACAAAACGGTTTTTATATGCACAATTTCCTTATCAAAATTATCGCGCTTGGTTCGTTTTAAGGACAGGATTGAAGTGAAAACACCCAACCAACATGTGATAAGACAAGCACAATAATCAAACAAATCCGTGCATGTGTGCAATAAAGGAAACATGAGTCAAACATGTAGGAAGTAACACTTAATTACATCTTAATGACTCCAAACATTATAAAGCACATGGATGAATTGATCTATTGTCTCAAAACACTATCAAATAGTCACATGAAAAATAATGGAATGATGTTGTGACTCGGTCATCCAAAGAGTTCATCCATAAATGGTGCAACAAAAAAATTTTTTTTTTTGGATTTTTCAAAAATTTTATCAAAATAAAATCTTTTTGTATTTTTCAAAAACAAAATTCAAAAACAAGAATTTATACAAAAAGTACAAGTCATCACACTAGTAAAAAATATAACATGAAACCACAACTAGTGTATGACAACACATGCAATCACAATCAACCAAAAGATTTCACATGGGGTGAATCACGTGCAAGCAAACGGGAATCGTGGAAAAATAAACCATAAGCCTCTAAATCCGATTTTCTAACCCAAATAGATTTGTAATGAAGTGTGGGGGTTTTGGGAATCGAATTTATTCTTTCATTAACCTTCCTGGGTCCATTTAAAAGCTTGTAACAAAATCGCCTAAGATGACCTTGCCTACCGCAATGTGTGCAAGTGTAAATTGGGCGGTGTGTGTTACCTAAAGGTGGCCCTCTCCTCAAATTTATCGGTTGCTCTCTCCGGATTTGCCTAGGTGGGTCTCTCCTAATGATCCTAGGAGGTTCTCTCACGATGCTCCTATGGGGTGCTTTCCTAACAAACTTAGGTGCCTCTTTCTTAACAATCCTAGGAAGCTCTCTCACACGTGTGGGAATGGGTGCAACATATTTTTCAAGACCAATCCCACCCCTATCAGTTTTGATCTCGACTGTGCCTAAAATCTTATCAAGTTTTTCAGACCTAGACTCCAAATCAAATTTCACTTTACTTGAATCTTTCAATTTCACCTCAAGTTCACCTATCCTAGATTCAAGTACTCGTTTAGAATCCTCAAACTCTAAAAGCTCCTTTTTCATAGTCTCCATCAACCCTCTAAGACTATCTCTCTCACCCTCGACGTACTCAAGCTTCTCTTTCAAAATTTTCTCATGTGCCCTAAGTTCTTCAACTAAAAAATCATTATTTTTTATGGCACACTCTTTCAACTGAGCTTTCAATTTCAAATTTTCTTTCTTTGTTTTCAAAGTTTCAGCATAAAGTTCATTGAAAGCAGTTTGCAAGTCATGCTCATCTACACTTTCCTCCTCACTTTCATCCACACTCCCATCACTTTCACTATCACTAATCACATGGATGGGAAACTCTCGCCTAGAAGCATAAAAAACTTCTTCTTCCGAATCACAATCACTAAGGGTAGAAACATGAGAAATCGGTTTATTCAATTTCTTCTTTAAATTTGTGGTACACTCATGTAACGTGTGACCAACACCCTCACAACAAGGACACCTCTCAGATTCGTTTTCAACAGAAGATTTAAAACAAGAGTTCGTGCGAATTTTCCAATTAATTTTTTCAAAAATTTGACATCGAAGATCATCAAAACCATCAAAAGCCATTTTTGCAAAAACAGGATCAAAGCACAATAACTTAGTGCAACAGGCTCTGATACCAATTTGAGAACGTGAGTAGACAAATTGTATCAGAAAGTAAATCCTCGAAAAATCAGGATCACGCGATAAATTAGCGTAACCCGCTCTGATACCAATTTGACGACGTGAGAAGTCAAATTGTATCAAAAAAAATAAATCCTCGAAAAATCAGGATCACGCGATAAATTAGCGTAACCCGCTCTGATACCAATTTGAGAGTGCAGCAGCAGCGGAAATATTGCGACTTCTCAAATAAAAACCAATTTTAATTAAATTCCTTTTAACCCAAATTAACCCTAAGCATGCAACTAGGTGTGATTGAAACAATATGAAATCATGCAAGAATTATTCAACACACAAAGTTTAAGGAAAAATCCCCGAAGGGCAAAACCTTTTATTTCTAGAACTTTAAAGAATTTACAAGACCATTGACTTACATACAACCTGATAATCGCCCACAAGTGTAACGCACGGTGTCTTCGGTAAACCTTCAAAGCAACGGCTAGAAACAGTGTGACACAGAAATACCCGCAGGTGTCGGTCCCTATGTCGGCGGCTGGAATTTTCCCTTTCCAGGAGGGCAGCAATGAAGAAGAGAACGGCTTCTCCACAAGGGTTGAACAATAGCAAAGCTTGTGTTCTAGGGTTCCAAAAGATTCACAAAAGTAATTGGGAATTTTTGTGTGAATCAAAAAGATGTTTTGCACATCAAAAAGGTGAAGACTTAGAGTATTTAGGACTCTGAAAATCGTGTATGTAAGTCTTAAAAAATAACTCCCCGAAGTTGGATTTAAATAAGAAAACCAAGGAAAGAGTTTACAAAAACTGGGACTGCTCGTAATTATCCCAGGCGGATCGGTCCGGATTGAGGGCGGATCGGTCCGATTAGACCGGATCGGTTCTTTTATCCTGAGGCGGATCGGTCCGGTTGGGATCGGATCGGTTCGATCATTCAGGCTTCATCGGTTCGCATTCGGTCCGGGGTCTACTGGACTTCGAGCTAGCGGATCGGTCCGGTATGGGGCCGGATCGGTCCGATTTTCCCAGAAAAATAAAATTCTTTTAAAAGCCTCATTTTGCTTAAAAAAACTTACTTCTTATTTTTATAAAAAGCATTTTATAAAAATTTCCCAATACTAAATATGAACTTTAAGGAACGTAAAAACAAAATTTTACCAAGTTCATTCTTGCAGAGGCTATGATGTTGAAGATGCTTTGATATTCGGATCCGTTGATGTAGATGCGATCTTGAGTTTCTTCAACGGTGTAACGGCGTATGACATACAAATTGATAATGGACAAAAATGTCCTTACAGATAAAATTATTTTTATTGCTCAAATATGTTGAATATTATTATTAAAGGCGAGAATTTCAAACGGTTTCGAAAATGGAGTTAAAATGGATTTTAAAATAATTTTTAAATCTTTTTAACTCTTGGAGTTGTTTTGGCTTCCAACTCTTCATTTCTTTGCCTTATTTAAAGGAGTCTTTTGGATTACAACTCTTTATTTCTTTGCATTATAAAAAGAAGTCGTGGGCAAGCCTTTTAACCTACTTTTGGCACAAATTTTGGCAGCAAATATATTTTATATTCCTATCCTTTTTATATACACAATGGCCCTTGAGATTTGTGAGTTCCAACCTTAGATTAGAGGTGTTCTTGGGGCTATTTTGTTGGAGGTTCTTGGAGGATATTTTGTAGATCTTTTGAGTTGATCTTTAGGATGTGATCGTTGGTTTCTCATCATGGTTTGAGGTATGGGGTTTTACACAATATGCTCCTTAAATCTCGCGAGTGTCATTCTCTTTGAATTCTTGTTAATTGAACTCATATTTGAATTGATAAATTCATTGAAATCTGGAAAATAATTGTTGAAATTATTTTGATTCATGTGGTATCATTATATTGTTGATGAGCACGTTGTCATGAGATTTTAATATGGCACGGATGTTGGGCACCCGCCAAAATTCCTGTTTCCCGGGCTATGGCTTGATAAAGCATATACGGATGTTGTGAGGCTTGGTGACCCGGTTAAAGTGTTGTTGAGAAATTATATTGATAAATGCTTTGAGATTTTCATTTTGATTTGAATATTCATACTCGTGTTGTTACGCTTTATTCATCGCTAATTTATTTGTTGAGTATCTTTCCCGTTGTATTGTGTACTTCCCCATATTTTCTTTAGTTGGCAGGTTAGCATGGATTTGAGCGCTATGGACCAATTGGGATTATTTTAACGAGGATTATTTGGGAAGAATTTTTAATAAAATTTGGAAGATTTGTATTAATTATTTCATTGATGTATGGAGCATTTTTATTCGAGTTAGATAGTTGTAATTTTAATTCGAGAGACTTGTTGTAATTGAAGAGATTGAGATTAGTGGATTTATATTATTGTGGGTTTATTTAGATGCTCTATACCTTGCTACTTGTGGATTTGGATTTATTTTATCGCATTAGCGCTCCGTTAGCTCTCCCCGGGCGGGCGGGGTGTTACACATACTTTTGTCCTTGATTCTAACTACCTTAGCTACTTCCACATCATGAGTTTTGGGCACCCCTAAATCCATACATGTCCCGGAATGATCTTGCATTCACTCCCCCATTCCAAAGGAGTTGAAGAGACTGTCTTAGATTAAACTAAATTCAGAATGTATATGTTCGTATCTTAATAAAAAAAATCCTAATGTGAATGTTGCAGTCTTGAATAACTAACCATGAACATTATTAGATCTAAAAGAGTTTTATTCTTTCCTTTCATATACACCATTCTCGAGTGGAAAACCTAGTGTAGACTTCTTAGAAGTGATTCCCACCTCTGATAAATGATTCCCAAATTATCTCAAGACGTACATAACCCAATGACTAAATCGTGGAGTTTGGATTAGTTTACATAACCTACACTCCACCTTAGTCTTATACACTTAGAATTAACTAAAGGCTTCAGACATATGGTTCATAAGGAAAACACATATATAAAATGAGTAATCATTAATGAAATTAATGAACCACTCATAACCACCTCTTGATTGGATGGGCACATGACCACATAAATCAAAATGAATAATTTTCAACACATTTTCTATTCTTTATATATACAAAGGACCCCCTTGGTAATTTTACCTTAAAAATGGGATTCATAGACTAAAAGTGCCTCCATTTCCAATGAACTCACTTATCCATTCTAAACCAGTCTTTGAATTTCCCTTAAAATATAATAACTTGAGCGTAAGTGAAAAATTATGTTTGGTTCTACTAAAAAGTAAACTTTCTCTTTAATGATATGTCCACTAAATCATTTAGTCCAGTGTTTCAACAGTATTAGTGAGACAAACTTTATAATGTATAAATTATTAGAAAACCATGTATATTAAATAATTTCTTATGTATTCACCATTATCAAAAAGGATACCCTACTTCTAATATTACTGTTTTATTCTAATTTCCCATTGATAGGAACATTTATAGTTTTAAGTAATTGTTTGGCTACTTGAAACCTCTTCAACAATTTGTAGTCCTCATTTGTGGTTCCCGAGTCTACACACCAGGTAACTATAGAGCGGACCATAAATCAACCATTTAATTTTGAGAGAAAAATTATTACCATGTCCTTTTCCTTATAGTGCAAGGAAAAAACAGACATCGTTTCTATAAAAGTTTTAACTACTTGTAGTGAGAATACCTTCCTTTTAAATATTTCACTACTAATGGGGAATATAAAATTTTCTTAACCCCAAACCAGTGTTCCTAAGACTTAGCCTTATTCTTCAACCTCCCTTTAGGGAAAAAAGTAAAGCTCTCCTTAACAACTAACACCATCCATTGGATACTGATGATGCTCGTTCCTGGATTACAAAGTGAATCTGAGTTTCCCCACCACATCTACTCCAAAGAATCCCTTATTCATTCAATGATGAAGATTATTTTAAGAACATAATTCTTAGTTGAGTGTCATCGATCAGCATCGATGTTAACAAATTACCATCAATGAATTCTTTAAAATTAAACACATGTATATAGAACTTCCTCGTTGGAGGACCTTATATATATAACTCTTAATTTAATATAATTATCATAAACTGTAAAATATCGTGATTTCATGATTAATACCATCCGTTGTGGGACTATAACAGCTTTAGCACGGGGGTTAATCACATCAAAATTTTAAAAAGTTGATAGAAATTATGGTTTAAATAAGTTTGTTATTCCCTTAAGTCGGAAAAATGTATAATTACATTTTTAACCCTTAAAAATTATTCCAATTAAAACTTTTTACATTAAGACTAAAATAATGAGTGAAAGTTGAATTCACTTTTAAGATCTTAGAATCATCATTGAAAAAAATAATTTCCAATCTAAATGCAAGATTTAATTCGATTAAATTTTCAATTGGCACCTTTTTACCGCCAATTAAAAACTAATCCCGTTGGACACCTTAGTTCCTTTATGAAATAACATTTATCTTTGGGATCTTCAATCATCGCACCTTGAACTAGATAGATTTTCACCTTCCAATTTTTTTCTCCTTCTTATCCTACATAATTAAGTAGTCGACGTCTTTTGGTGGTCCCAATATTAATGACAATGACTCCAATGGGGACGATATCATTAGTTCAGTTTAAGTGTATATCATCGGTTCATTTCTTGAATTTAAATTTGCTTGTGAATAACTTCCCCATTTTGGGGGGGGGGGGGGGGGGGGGGGAACTCACTCACTTTTAATTCTTGGAACTATCGCTTAAGAGTATTAAGAATACTCGATACCATAGTTAAAATCCATTCGTTGGGGGGGGGGGGGGGGGGGGGGGACTGAAACTTAGATGAGGAAGTAATCAAATCACATTCTTAAAGACAGTTGTGGAGATCGGGGGGGTTATGTGGAAATCCCCCTGCCACTTAATATTTTAAACTTGAGGGTAATTTGAAAAGGTATTAATACAATTATAAATGCCCGAAATAAATCATTAGTAATTCTTAATTTACTTGTACAAATTAAATTACCCAGTCTCACTATTTTAATTTTCCAAAAATAAAACTATTTTTAAATCAAAATAAAACTCATAGAGCACAATTTAATGTGTACGTTTAAATTAATTACCTGATTAAATTCAGTTTAGGAAATAACAAATAAAATTAGATTTTACAAAAAAATATGATATGGGTCGATCACAATAAAAATCCATATTGTCTATAGTAATGCATAATCCTAATTAATCAATTAATTAGCGCTCGAACATTATCAATATGATATATATGGAAGCATCATAATAAAACATAACAACATGCAATCACAATTCAATTAGGAATCAAATTTTCCTTGTCATCATTGTCTAGAGGTCCTCTTGAAGTAGAACTCTTAAAGATCAAGAATCTCGCTTTAAGTAGATTTCCTTTCGAACAAGAATCCTACTCGATGTAAACTTCTTTGTAACTTGGATTTGTTCACATATTCGACCTCTAGAAATATTCCATTCTGATTAGTGAAGATTTGAGATGAAGAGCCAATGCATAAACCAATAAATATGGTAAAAAAGAACCAAATGGCACATTCCGCTCATATTGGATCGATCCCTTTTAAGCGGGATCAATCCAAATTGGGGTCGAATAGATACTAAATGGAGTTGGATAGATCTCCTGTAACTCATAATCATCATATTAGGTTAACACTTTACATGCAAAAACGGAAGATCTATTATCCTACAACATGCAAAAATTAAGGTTTTCAAGGATGGACAATATGAATCTTTCCAAACTAAGATCAATCTATAACAGTGGCTCTGATACTAATTTTTGGGAACGAGATTAACAAATGCATTCAGCCCATAAAACTTTGATTGATCATCGCAAATAAAAATCATGAACAAAGTCTAAATCATAAACTTAGGGTTTCATATTGTAAGAGGGTAGTTTAGATAAGATGGAGGCGTAACCCATTTTTAGTATGGTAATGATAAGTTAACTATCCCAAGACCTTGGATTAATGATAGGACATACAAACGCAAACCCAATGAAGATAAACTCGATTTAAACTCACAGAAACTCTCGTGTATAACTCAGAATATAATGATGAACTTAGAAGTAATTTAGCTAGAGGGAGAGGGAAGTAAGCACCCTAGATACACCTTGGTAGGCAGGTAGAAACACACCAAACACCCTCAAGAAACTCTGTCAAGTATTAAAAGCTTTGCAATAAATAACAATGGTGAGTGAGTAAACCCTCTGATTTGCAATGACTCCCTCTGATATGTATTCTCTCTAGCAATAACTCCTGAACTCTCAAAAGACCGATCCATTCCTCAAAGGTGGTTGGGGTCCTTAAATAGCCCCCACACCACCCCCGAGGCAACTCATTCATTAAAGACTATGAAAGACATCCCTCATACTTTATGTCACAACATTAAATGCCTGATGCACTAGTTGTCTCCACATTATAAATATTAAATGCCAAGACATGCCTTTTGTCTAACCCCTCTGTGTCAGGGGGCTATTGTCGCAGAGGTGGCTCACCAACTGCCTGACAGCCCCAAATACCACGGTGGTTTACTCAAGTGCAAGTCTGACATTTGTTTAGCTAGCTAGTGAAATCACATATAGTAGATGTGACATTAAGTAGAGGGTTGTTCGATTCATAAATCAACACCCAATGGAACCCCAAGTTGCTCTGCCTGAGGTTTCACGGTCAAGGTCTTTCGGTGTTTTACCAGGTGTATCTAAGATGGTTAGGAAAATCCCCAACGGTGACTTACTTCTCAATCCTCCAAACCAAGTCCTTCTAAAGTTCGCACGGCGAGGTCATTTGATAGACCATGAAAGTTCTCCCAGGCCCTGCCAAGCCTGGTCTCTCACGAGTACCATTTGACCTCACACTAAAACTCATTTATTATTATCGTTACAACATTACAACCATTATAGCTTACAGTCAAAATAAATAAAGATACAATATGAACAACACAACAAGCTAAAGTATGAGTTTCCTCGCTGAGTTGCCACGCTGAGTTGCCATGCTTGAGCTACCTCGGTTGCTTAATCCCAAACACTGTTTGCTAATTGGGGAATTATCCTTAACCTCGGGATTACCTTCAAGCCCCCTCTACATTTTCCCCTTCGTGGAGAGATTTGTTGGGACAACAAATGTCTGCACGAAAACTTCTCAATCCGATGAAACTTCTCTGTGTGAAAAAATTCTAGCCTCTTGGCCTTTGTTAGGACCACCGCGTTAGAACCTCCAGGAAAAATTAAAATTCTCCCCGATGTGCCTGAGCCGAAGCACTACGGCTTGAAGGGACATCGCCACTTTTTCCTTGTACTGAGCTTCAACCGTTTTGACTTTATTATTTGAAATTCTCTCGAAAGTCCTACTAACCTTCTCAAATACTCGTTTGGACTCCTGGTAAATGAAATTCTCCCTTGTAATGCTTTGCTGTGTTCAAAAAAGCTGAAATTCTCCCCGATGTAACTGAGTTAAAATTTAAACAATGTTTGGACCTGTGGCGAGGGGACACCATGGCTTTTTGAACCGTTGGGACATCTTATTCATTAGGGGTTACTGGATAAGTCTGACACAAAATTTGGCGCCAAAACTTAAACTTGCTAAGGAAGGCAACCATCTCTTTTCCCCAGACGTCACTTCATATTCGACGTAATGCTGTCTTTTCAGTTATCAAAATACTTCCTGAAGTGCCACGTGTTTATTTGAAATGATTATAGGCAGCCTTTCACGTGCGATGGTGGGAAACTCAAACGACAGGTTTCAAAAGGTTTAAAACCTTCAAACGTATCTTTATTTTAAACCCTTTTATTACCTTCCTCTTCTTCAAGCTCCCGCATTCCTTAGAGAGAGAAACTATGTGCGAACTCCATTGTTGCCCCATTCTTTACTCAGTCTCCTCCCTCTTTTAACTTTTGCGCCACCACCTGCGGTTGTGCTCCTCCCCTCTTATTTTTAGACCTTCTTACCCAGCTATATCATTCATCACTACTCTATCATGGCTTCTCCAAGTGCGTCCAAGGTTGCCGCCATCACCACCCAGCCAGACTCCTCCTCCGCCACTTCTGGCACTGTTGCTGCCCCTACCGCCGCTGCCTTGACTGTTGCTCGTCAGGAGCAAATACGTTTCTACCGCCGGGCACCTATCTTTGACAAAGATGATAAGTTTTCTGAGGCATGCAAGACCTGCCATTTCTCCTCCAAGTTTGACCCATTACTGTTGGGTGATGAAGAAGTGGATTCATCGAAGTGGGGTTATCTACCCCCAGAGGGGACTCTACATTACCGTTTGGACCGTGGTGACTTCCCCTACTCTCAAATTGACTTCGAAGCTCCAACGCCGAAGGATGTCAATGATGTAACAGGCTGTAATAGAGGTACCTCTCTAAAACTACCAGCCTACATACTGGTATTACTTTCACGCTTCTTTCTTACTGGGAAACCCAACAATCAACCCAGGAGGGACCTAGTAAATATTTTCGTTCGTTTGGCCAGAGGGTTCAACCTTCCTCTGGCCGCCATCGCCTTGGGGTCCCTCTACACCTAGTTGTATCGAACCCATATTGACATGGAACGATCACTGGGCCATTACAACTTGACAAATTTCACCAACACCATCATTTTGATGGGCTTCCTCTATACCCACTTTCCTGCTATTGCTGCGAAGTCAGTTTCCCTACCCGTGAGCGAAGGTATTAAACCCCCACGCCTCCTACGTTTCCACAAGAAGCATAGACAAAATGAGATAATGGAGGTTTTTGATTGCTCAGACTCCTTCGTAATGAGGCCATACAGTGAGCCCACATTTTCCCATAGTTGGGACTTCTTTCCTACTGCAGCCACAACGGTCAGATTTAACTCGGTTGTAGAAGATCCCTCACAAGCCGTAGTGCTACTTTTCACCCCGGGGTTCCTCCCCTCCTATACTGAATGGGGATACACTTCCGAGCCTTGCAACCCCGATAAATACTGCAGGTAGTTCGGGTTCGATTAAGGGGCTCCTTGACCTGTGTTCCAAGATAATTATTCCAAGGCTACCTTCACTGAAGCATGCACCTTCTACACTGCAGTCGCGGTGCTTTGTGTGACATCCACCATTGATGGTCGTGTCACCCTTCCTAGTGCTACTAGGAAGGGAAACGTATCCACTTCTTTTGCCACTAAGTTCCATCTGGAGCAGTTGGCCATGATTCGTGAGTACATCCAGTCCCCCCCTAAATGTCCCCCAGTCCTTTCCTTCTCTTCTTCTGAGTTGGGTCTGAAGGGGAATTCCATGCTTGGGGTTGAGTTTCCTTTGAGTAAAACTATTAAAGAGTCTCCCCATTAACTACCCCCTCATTGCCCAATGATCCCAACTGCCACCCTGAAACCCAAGGCCGCTGCGGCCCCCAAACCATCTGCCCCTACGACCGAAGCTGCCATTAGAGAAGGGCCTTCTCAACCACCTGCTAAGAAGGCCAAGAGGTCTACAAAATTAAAGGCCCAAGGTCAAATGCAAACTCCATTGGAGGCATTCCCAATTTCCCCCGTTCCCCCGACCATGTCTCCAGAGATGGCTGAAGAGCTGAGGAGGCGGGTGGAGGCTGAGGTTGCCTGAATAAACACTGAATTCCAATGGCGCACAGTCACCATTCCTCCTTCGAGTACGTTCCCTGTGATCGTGGTTGATCCCACGGAGCCAACGGTAAAGAGGAGAAGAAGGACTAAGGTACCTGAAACTGGTGGTGCAACGAGATCCAGGAAGAAAATACTGGGTACCAAATCCCAGAGGAAACAGACACATGAGAAGCCTTCCTCCCCAGCTCCTTCGGTTGCTGCCTCCTCGCCACCTTCACCAGTGGTTATACCCTCTCGTTCTCCCTCTGGATCTGAGGTATGTGTGCATTCTTTATTTCTCATTCTCCTTTACTTAACATAGCTCCTTTACTTATTGCCTGACAACTTTGGTGCAGGGAGTTGAAAAAGTGAGGGTCAGTCCTCCCAGTCCCGCAGTGAGCCGTTTCGTGGGGGGACGTTGCAGTGCCCCTCCAGCCACTGCTTCCCTTCCACGTTCTCCTTTAATAAGCCTCACCTATTCGTGTCGTTCTTCCTCTCATCGGGCCATGGATGCCGCCACGGGTGCTGCTGAGATGTATGACCCGCCCGAGGCAACTGTTCCAACTTCCTCTGAGTTACCCTCGGAGCGAGAGGTCTCTCTACCCCTTGTTGTGGTCGAAGAGAGTGCCCCGCGGGTAAATTTCTTTCCAAGCCTTACATCTTTTATTTGTCCCATTGGTTTATTTATCAATTCTAACATGTTGGGCAATTTTAGGTGGAAGTGCCGTCGCTGATAGGCAATATTCTCCTTCGTCCTGCATTGTCAAGACCCATTACTGCAGTTCCTCTTTTCAGTGCCATAACGGAGTAAGCTAGGTGCATTTCTGTCTCTTATCCTTTTCCGATTACTCCTTATATCTAACACTTGTCTTTACATTTGCATCTTTCTCCAAGTCTTTCTCCGCCTTTTGTGTTGAGTGGCCTTATCCCTTCCCAGACCCAGGTTGGTGCAGCTGCTCTCGTTGGGGCATCCCTCGAAGGTCCAACATCTCCTTCTGATGATGTGCCCGTGTTGTCCATAGTACCCTATGCTGGCGAGGGGAGTGTGCCTACCTTTGAGGCTTCTGTAGCCGAGGGCTCAGTTGAAGCTGCTGAGGTAATGAGCCCGCCTCCCACAATTTTTAGCATTACGGCTCCCGTGGTAACTACTAATCTCGCTCCTGCTACTAAGGTACTTCTCTAATTTCTATGTATTTCTCAGCTTCTCAAACTACACCTATATAGGTGACTTAATCAATGAAAACATTTGTTTAAGATTTTTCATAAACTTCCCACCTATAATGGCAACTTAACAATGAAATCACTTGTTAAGGTTTTTTTCATAAACTCCACCTATAACGGTGACTTAACAATGAAAACACTTGTAAGATTTTTCCATAAACTCCACCTATAACGGTGACTTAACAATGAAAACACTTGTTAAGATTTTTTCATAAACTCCACCTACAATAGTGACTTAACAATGGAAACACTTGTTAAGATTTTTTTCATAAACTCCACCTATAACGGTGACTTAACAATGGAAACACTTGTTAAGATTTTTTCATAAACTCCACCTATAACGGTGACTTAACAATGAAAACACTTGTTAAGATTTTTTTCATAAACTCCACCTATAACGGTGACTGTTGATGTAAAAAACTAGATCACTCTAATTCTTCAATCACAGATAAATAAGTAAGACAAAGATTTTTAAAGTGGTTCGGCTAGGAATAAAGCCTACGTCCACTGTTATGTTATTGCTGAGTGTTTGTGGAATTCTTGATTACAAGTTCTCTCCAGAAATTCCGGTCCCCTTGAATGGGATTGATACAAGGTATTTATAGCCTCAAGGCTGTACATGAAAGGTCCAATACATTAAATGATATACATATGAATGGGTAATACATTTAATGCAGCGTGTGCGTCAAGAATCTAATGAATAGTTGAACAGTTGTCCGTCTGATAATTGATGACACGGCCGAGGTGCAGTTCGGACCGCCTTAGTTGCTCGTTGATCAAGAGTTCCTCGGAGTGCTTAGAGTATCTCGGGATGATATAGTTCCTCGGATGGAGTTCCTCGGCATGATAGAGCTCCTCGGTGTATTCTCGTTGCTCGGTACCAACCACGGTTGTTCAGTAAATGATCTTCCTCGCTGTTATTGTGCCACGTAGATCGACACGTGTCTTCATACTATTCGTCCACATCAGCATATTAATTTTGGTATCAACAGAAGCCCCCAATGTTTCATATTTCGAACTTTGAGGAGTATGGGACATTCTTTCTCGGTATATGGTAATATTAAATGACCTTCCTGGGTTTTAGGAGCATTGTATTCAAATTTCCTTCTCATTTCGCAGTTTCCGCCTTTTTATAAGCGCTTCGATCTTCGTGCAACTTTTGTCTTTTTAGCCGCCGGAAGTTCAGTAGTTTCTTTTTAGTAATCATTTCTTTCGCCGTTTCCCAATGCAAAGTATTTAAACTCCTTTGGTAACCATACCGTCGTCTACACTTTCCATTTTTCTGCATTCAAGTTTTCTATTCTCTTCCTCTCTCTTGTGTGTTCATCATTGTTTCTGTTCGTTGTCAACATATCTCCTTTCTTTCTGTAAGATCTTCTTCCTTTATTCTGCATCTCTTTTATTCAATATGGTTTATATTGTTGAATCTGCTGAGAAATTTCGTTCTGACTTTTCCATTCCTTCTTGGGTAACTCTAGAGGTTCTTTCTGAGCCTTTAGATTACTTTCGATTGGCTGAGGGACATTGGTTCCCCAGTCTTTTCATTGCTGAATGTGGTTTTTCTTTTCCCCCAAACTCATTATGTCTTGAGTTTTGTCAATATTTTGATCTTGTTCCTGCAAAAATAGCCCCCAATTCATGGAGAATAATTAACGGGGTGCACAAGTTAAATCTAACTCATGGGACTTGTATAGGGATCCCAGAAATCATGTACTGCTATAAATGGGCCACTTTAGATAATATTTATTATTTAAAAACTAGGTTTTTAAATAGAGCCCTTGTAGTTAACCTCCCTGATTCAAATAGAGATTATTTTGAGCATGGGTTGGTCATAAAAAATTGGCAACACGCGCCTTTATCTGGGAATGAAGTATACAACGGTCCCAGATGCCCCCCATACGGCAATGGGATAGGTTTATTTTTCATTTTTATTTTACTTATGAAATTGCGTTTTCATCATGTTTGACAAAATGTATGACTGAGATTTATGTATTTATTTGCAGTTGATAGTAAAAGAAAAACTCCAAAAGAGTCGGAAGTGAATATCAAGCATTTAAAACTTATCTGGAATTTGCATAAGACGATTGCAGACGAGCATATTAGATCTGCATCATATTTGCTGCAGTATAAGAGCTACACAACCTCTTATACTGCTCGCCCTGTTGAACCAGCCTCAACACCAGAAAGTTCATCTTCAGATTCTCATATTTCCCTATCTCAGAGAATGGGCAAGAAAAGAGCTCCTCCTGCTCTATTTGGTGAAATTTCTTCTGCTGTTGAAGCAAAGAAAAGTAAAATTGATGTCCCAGAGGGGACTAAAAAAGTAGATGCCAGTTCCTCCAAATTTGCCGAGAAGCCCCCAGTGGTCCCGAGCAAGAAAAGTGCTAGTGCTGATGTAATTACAATATCTCCGACCAAGACTTCTTCCTTGGTTGATGCTGCTGACCCTCCTTTGAAGAGATTGAGGAAATCGTCTTCGGTTAATCTTGCTGGAACTGCATCTTCTCTACCCGCTGGTGGTAGTAATGTTTCAAAAATCATTCTTCCGAGCTCCTCAACGAGCTCAGTTATACCCGAGGTTCTCGGGGTTGATGAAAAGATTCCTAGGGATACACTGACATCCCTAGCTGCTCGCCATCTTTCTTCAGTAAATTTCTCATACCTTTGGTCTTTCTTTCTTTTTCTTGATTTCTTGCATTTGTATTGACTTTATTGTTTT
The DNA here is from genome assembly GCA_949130495.1 of Sambucus nigra. Taxonomy (NCBI): domain Eukaryota; kingdom Viridiplantae; phylum Streptophyta; class Magnoliopsida; order Dipsacales; family Adoxaceae; genus Sambucus; species Sambucus nigra. Next base: position 407,378,381 of record OX422210.1, on the reverse strand, counting down.
TCTTATCTTTCAGCTGGTGAACTGTTTCAATACCATCGTGAAGAAAGATCAAGCTATTAAAGCTTCTAGTTCCTCGTCCGATGTTGACGATGCCCTCTTGGGTTTAACCCAATCTGTGAAAGAATCTCGCCAGCAGTACGTCGAGGAGAAAGCTGCCTGGGAGAAAAAATTGGCTGCAGCTGAGGCTGATAAGATGAAGATGGCTGAAACCTCCAAGAATTTGGAGGAGAAGGTGAAAAGCTTAGAGGTCAATCAGCAAAGGTGCGATGACCAACTGAAGAAGGCAGAAGAAGAACTGTCTACCCTGCGAGACATCAAAATCCAGAAAGAACAACTGGATGTCAAACTCTCCTCGGAGCAGTTGAAAAGAAAAGTTGCAGTTAGGAAACATTTCAGTGCTGGTTGGGAAAAAGGATGGGATAAAGGGATTGCAGCTATGACATCTCAAGTCAAATATGGGGAGTTGAAATACTTCCATGACGGTTGGGTAGCTGCTCTACAAGAGCTAAAAATCCAAGACAATTCTGAGCTATTCCAAAGGCATCTCCCTGGTCCTCCTCCACCAATTGTGGAAGAAGAAGAAGATGAACCTGCATCAGATGAATCTTCCATAGCTGTGGATGTCCCAATCTCTGCTTCTCAACCCTCTGTCATCGAGGACATTTCTTCTATGCCTCCTCCTGCCGAGAAGATTTCTGCCGACCAAGCTGTTGTTATCACCGAGCAACCGAGCTCCTCGTCCCAGCCTCCCGAGAAAGTCTTGGGAGACAAGGAAAAGGTGTGAAGTTGTTCGGTATCATTTCTATCTTTTTGTCATTTGTAATCGAACAATGTAATCCTTTTATGATCTAATAAAATACTTCTTTACTCATCGCCGTTATTGATAATTCTTTGTTGATTGTTGTCTTTTTCTTGTCTTTAGTTTGTTGCTAGAATGGAACTAATCTCTTCTCATGAGACCGAGCTGATGCAGCAATGTCACCAATACTATAGGGCTGGTCATACAGACCTTAGTTCTTCTGAAATTGCTGACATTCTTGGTCATGATGCTTCAGAACAGGCGACTGAGGCTTATCGGTACTTGAAAGATTTACTCCACCGAGCTGTAGCTAACAATGTCGCTTATTATGAATTGATTGAAGAGTTGCATTGTTCCTTAAAGGATCTCCAAGGCCAGCACAATGAATCGATGGCTTCATTACACGGGGAATATGAAAATAGATATCAACAACTTTCCTCTGATACAGGTCATAAAAAGATCATTGTTGCATATGACATTAGGGAAAGAACCCTAAAAGGTGAAGTTGAAGCCTGCCGACAAATTGCCGAGATCCTGGAACAAGAAAATAATAGTCTGCAGAAAAGATTGGCTCAATATGAATCCGTTGCCTCCTCTTCCACTGCATTAGTACCAGTTACTGATGAAGGTTTTTCGTTTCTAGAGGTTGAAAACGCCAAACTAAGGCAAGAGTTGGATGACTTGAAAAAGTCTATTATTCCTGTGACTTCTCGGGGACGAGGAAGGAGTTCTCGGGGACGAGGAAGAATCGTCGAGGAGCAAAGTTCTCCAGTTGCTTCTCGGAGCCGATCAAGAGTTCTTAGCCGTAGTGTTGAAGAATCTCGCACCCAATCTACTCTGGAAACTCAAGCATTCCAACTGAATGTTAAGGATCGTGCTCTGTCTGATTTGTCTAAGAAAAATTTATCTTTAGAAGATCAATTGGCTGCGATGAAGTCTGATCTGAATAATAAAGATGCTCTTATCAAGAACTTTCTCGAGCAAGTAGATAGATTAACTTTCCAATTCCATAAACAGCCTCGGGAGTTCTGGAATGCAGGCTATAATGAAGCTCTTTACCATTTGGATGATCGCCTTGAAAATGCTAACAACGAAGGTTATAAACAGGGATGGATGAACGCCCTGGGTGTATTAAAATTGGAACAAGGTCATTATTTATGGGATTATCATGCTCCTGGATTGCTAGACTTGCCTGTTCCTCCCTATAAATTGGATATGGCATGGATTCCTGCTCGTTCCATTCCTCGGAGTTTGATCTCTAAATATCTTGGTGATTATAACCTTCATTCTCAAGTTGAAGTATCTCGTCCTGAGCACCTGTTGGACACTCCTACAATAATAAATGTCAGAATGCTGAAGGACATGAACTTTATTAATTCTCCTCTTTGTCTAGAGGATCCTCCTGCTGGCGAGGAACCTGTCTCAAAGGACAAAGGAAAGAAACCAATAGAGTAGGAATCTTTAATGTAATAGTTAGCACATACATGTAACATGTAATACATTTTTATTTTAATGAAAGAGTTTCATTTTCTGTTTTGCCAATAGCTATTTTTCTGTTTGCAAATTATATGGTTCATCAACCAAATTAGAATTTATAATAAGCATAAATTGTTCAAAATTGTTTCCAACCAACCAAGGTGGATAAGTAATGTTTGTCGACCAACCACAGTTGATGGGTTTCTATCCCCGACCAACCATACTTGGTTCAATTTTCAAATATAAACATGTGTCCGACCAACTAAGGTCAATACTTTTATCCTCGTCGACCAACTACAGTTAATGGGTTTTTATCCCCGACCAACCATACTTGGTACAGTTTGGAATATTTTGTTCTTTAAAGAACTTTTTGTAATAATGTTACCTCCCGACAAACATAAGCTGTAATGCGAGAGTATATAAAGTCTTACCAACCGTAGTTGATCATGCTGGTCTACACCTCCTAATCAAAGGAGTGGTAGGGTTCTTTCGAACTTTTTGGCTCCTTGGAGCATGTCCTCCTAACCAAAGGAGGTTGTCTACTTATAGCACTTTTGCTCCGTAGAGCGCTCCGGAGAGCTTATCCTCCTAACCAAAGGAGGTTGGCTACTTATAGCACTTTTGCTCCGTAGAGCGCTCCGGAGAGCTTATCCTCCTAACCAAAGGAGGTTGGCTACTTATAGCACTTTTGCTCCGTAGAGCGCTCCGGAGAGCTTATCCTCCTAACCAAAGGAGGTTGGCTACTTATAGCACTTTTGCTCCGTAGAGCGCTCCGTAGAGCTTGACTCCGTAGAGCATGGCTCCGTAGAGCATGACTCCGTAGAGCAGTCTTCTTCTTGTCAAGCAGTGTAGTGTTCAACACTAATATTCCCCGAAAAACTTTCAACAGAAAGAAAATGGTGAACCATCCTCGTTTTATTCATAATGAAGGAAATACTTTACATTTTTCATTACTGATAATACTTTCGCAGGTGTTCAGCATTCCATGCATTCTGAAATTCTTCTCCTTCTAGAGTTGCTATTCTGTAGGTTCCAGGTTGAACAACCTCTGTAACTCGGTAAGGTCCATGCCAGTTTGCTTCCAGTTTATTCTGTTTCTGAATGACTTTCTTCAGCACATAATCACCCTCCTTCAAATCGCATTTCTTCACCCTTTTGTTGTAGAACAGAGCTGTTCGTTGTTGATAAGCAGCATTCCTAATGGCTGCCTCTTCTCTTACTTCTTCGAGCATGTCCAAATCCATTCTTCTCATCAAGTCACTGATCGGAGGGTTGAAATTCAGCACTCTATGCGTTGGGAGACCCAACTCGGCCGGTATCACAGCCTCACTTCCAAATGCTAGCATATATGGTGATTCTCCAGTTGCTGCTCGGGGAGTTGTTCGGTAGGCCCATAATACTGATTGGAGCTCATTAATCCAATTTGCTTTAGCTTCACTTAGCCTCTTTTTCAACCCATTTAGTAATGTTCTATTCGTCACTTCAGTCTGTCCATTGCTTTGGGGATGGCCTGGTGCTGAATGAAACTTCAAAACGTTCGATTGATGACAATAGGCAGCAAATTCTTCATTATCAAATTGTGTTCCATGATCTGTGATGAAAGCATGAGGGAGACCATATCGACAAATGATATTCTTCCATACAAACTGGTATACCTTCTCGTACGTCATATTGATAAGAGGCTCAGCTTCCACCCACTTAGTAAAATAGTCCACTGCAACTACGAGATACTTGAATCTTCCTCGGGTGGTCGGCAGTGGTCCAACCAAATCAATTCCCCACATGGCAAATGGCCAAGGGGAAGTTATTGGTGTTAGCAATGCTTGTGGAGTTCGTCGGATGGAGGAAAAACGTTGGCACTTGTCACATTTCTTGGCATAGGCTATACAATCAGCCCTCATTGTCGGCCAGTAATATCCCTATGTCATCACTCTTTGTAAAAGCGTTCGACCTGCTACATGAGCTCCACAAGATCCTTCATGGATTTCTTCAATCAATTCTTTCACCTCGGTGGGATGTACACATCTCTGCAAACCTGCCATAATTCCTCGTCTATACAAAATACCATTAGTTAATACATACCGAGCAGCTTTATACTTCAGTTTCTTGGCAGCGAGTTTGTCCTCCGGCAATTCGCCCTCTTCAACATATTTCCTGATTGGATCCATCCAAGATGGTCCTAAATCAAGGGTAATCACATTCGTTGTCAGATCTTCATCTATGCTCCGACCTTCTAATACTTCAATCGGTATGGTTCTTCGCATCTCGGTACGAGTAGCTGATGCTAGTCGGGCTAGTGCGTCTGCTTGTACATTCTCCATCCTCGGTATTCTCACCAATTGAATGGCCTCAAATTCTGTCAACAATTTCATCACCTTTGCATGATATTTGATCATTAAATCTCCTTTAACCGCATACATTCCCATCATCTGATACACAATTAATTGAGAATCACTGAATACCATCACTTGTTGTGCTTCCATAGTCTTTGCTAGATTAAGACCTGCTATCATGGCCTCATACTCCGCTTCATTGTTAGAGGCTTTGAATTGGAATCGCAAAGCATATTCCATGTCAATCTCGTCTGGAGTGATCAAAACAATTCCTGCTCCACAACCAGCTGTGCAGGATGATCCATCTACATATAATCTCCATGTAGGTATTTCGTCTTCAAATTTCTTATCTGTCAGAGTTCCTCGATAAAATATCTGCTGTTTTCTTCCATCATCCCCCGGTATCTTTCGCTCCTCGTCAGTCATCTGCTCGTACTCTTTTACCAACCGTGGTTGGTCTGAGTTTGAATATAATGATTTCTCTACATCCACAAGTCCTTTTACCAACCTTGGTTGGTTTGGACCTATTTCTGCTGATCCTGTATCGTCCACAGGTAGGTCAGCAAATGTTTCTGTTGATCCTATATCGTCCACAGGTAAATCAGCAGGCATCTTTTGCTCCTCGGGGGTATCAGGGTATGTGAACTCTGCTATAAAATCTGCTACAGCCTGCCCCTTCAATGATGATCTGGGCTCATACACAATATCATATTCACCAAGTTCTACTGCCCAGTACATCAGTCTCCCTGATTTTTCTGGCTTATGGAGGGCTTGTCTCAATGGCATATCAGTATAAATAATGATGGTATGGGCTTGGAAATATGGCCTCATTCTTCTGCTTGCTTCAATTAGTGCCAATGCCAATTTTTCTAGCCTTGGGTACCTGATTTCTGCACCTCGGAAAGCCTTACTTGTGTAATAAATTGGCTTCTGGACTCCATTCTCCAATCTGATCAACGCTGAACTGACTGCGTTCTCTGATACTGCCAAATACAAATACAACTTTTCTCCTGTTATTGGTCTTGACAACAGTGGGGGTGCTCCCAAATATTTCTTCAAGTCTTGAAAAGCTTTTTCACATTCCTCATTCCATTCAAAGGTTTTTCGAAGTGTTTTGAAGAATGGTATGCATTTATCAGTTGCTCGAGATACAAATCTGTTAAGCGCTGCAACTCGTCCGGTAAGACTCTGCACTTCTTTCTTCGTCGTCGGAGATCGCAGCCCTAGAAGAGCTTTGATCTTATCTGGATTTGCCTCAATACCTCGCTGATTGACGATGTATCCGAGGAACATTCCTTCTCGTACTCCAAAGGTGCACTTCGTCGGGTTAAGCTTCATTTGGTATTTATCCAATTGATCAAAAGTTTGACTCAAGTCAATCAAATGATCAGCAGCTTTCTTGCTTTTAGTGAGCATGTCATCGACATAGACCTCCATGTTGCGGCTGATTTGTTCGGTAAAAACCCTGTTCATCAACCGCTGATATGTTGCACCTGCATTTTTTAAACCAAAAGGCATAACATTATAACAATAAGTTCCCCTAGGGGTAATAAAAGAAGTACTTTTCCTGTCTTCAGGTTTCATTTTGATCTGGTTGTAGCCAGAATAAGCATCCATGAAGCTGAGTAGCTCGTGTCCCGAGGTAGCATCCACTAGTTGATCAATTCTGGGCAATGGAAAATGATCTTTTGGACATGCCTTGTTGAGATCAGTAAAATCAACACACATTCTCCATTTGTTGTTTTTCTTCTTTACCATTACCACATTTGCCAACCAATCTGGATATTTTACATCTTCAATGAATTGAGCTTTCTGGAGTTTCTCGACTTCCTCTTGTATGGCTTGATTCTTCTCGGGACTAAACACCCTTCTTCTCTGCTTTACAGGTTTAATCTCCTTATTCACATTGAGTTCATGACATAAGAAGTTTGGATCTATTCCTGGCATGTCTTCATGACTCCAAGCAAAAGTATTTTTCCTATTCTTCAAGAAAGTTATCAACTCCTCTTTTATTGACATATCCAACGATGAACCTATCTGGGTTATTCATTCAGGATGCTCGTCGTCCAGAATAACATTTTCTGTAGATTCCATCACCTGTCCTTTTACAAGTTGAGATTCATCCCTGGGATCAAGAGTTTCAATTTCTGTACCTTCCTCCACCTGGTAAGTAGTAGTCTTTTTCATCGATCCTTCAAGTTCTTCTTGTTCGACCGACGAATAATAGCATTCCCGAGCTACTTTTTGATCACCTTTCACCACTCCAACTCCAAAATTTGTTGGGAATTTCAAACATTGATGTACTGTAGAAGGAACGGCTTCGAACTTCTTCAATCCAACTCTTCCCATGATGATGTTGTAGGCTGACTGCACATTCTTATCCATCACAAAGAAGCGTATTCTTTCTGTTCGACAAGCAGGCCAAGTTCCAATGAGTATATCCAACTTGATCGTCCCAAGTGGAAAAACTTTCTCGCCAGCAAAACCCAGAAGGGGTCTGTGATAAGGTTCTAATTGGGATAATTTCAAATTCAAGCTATCAAAGCATGAATAATACATGATATCTGCCGAACTACCATTGTCTACTAACACCCTTGAAATGATCACGTCCTTCATTCTCATTTTGATCACCAAAGGATCATCATGAGGGTAAAGAACACCTGCCAGGTCGTTTTTTGAAAAACCAATTTCTAGCTTCTCTTTGTTTACCTTCCTCGGACGATCATCCTCGGCCAGGTTTATTCGCTGAATATATGAGCAAGCTTGAGCCTCTCCGAGATAAGCTTTTCTTTCTGCAGTAAGGTCTCCTCCTCCTGCATCTCCCCCTGTAATAACGTTACAATGAAATGATCCAAAACGTATGGAAAATACCTCTCGTTCAGGTTTCCTTGGCTTCTTGGGAAGATCGGGGTCATCATCTGGATCCTCTTCATGGGCCCTCCTCTTTTTCTCCTCTGCACGACGAGGAGATCTAGATCTCTCTCTAGTTCTATCATCATTCCTCCTTTCGCTTCTGCGATCTACATACTTTGATAATTTTCCTCTTCGAATGAGTGTTTCAATCTCGTTCTGAAGGGCTATACAATTTTTGGTCATATGGCCATGATCTTTGTGAAACTCGCAATATTTGGTCTTATTCCTCATGTCTGGATCTGTCTTCAGTTTCTCTGGCCATTTGATTTCCTCGTTATTCCTGATTTCTTCTAAAACATGATTAATACCCATTTTCAATGGAGTATAATTATCATACTTCTTTAGGGCTTCCAACTTTATCCTGTTATTCATGGAATATTTGTCACCACCATTACCTTTCTGATCTTTCTTCTTAGAGTTGTCGACCTCCACTTTAACTTCTTTATCCATATTCTTCTTCGCAGTCATAGCCTCCTCGGCATTCATGATTTTGGCCGCCTTTGCCATCAATTCCGACATATTTTTAGGCGGATCTTTGGCCAGAGTATAGTATAGCTTGTTAGGCAGCAAACCACTCATCAAAGCAGTGATTGTTGTCTTTTCTTCATAATCTATGACTTCCAACTTCTCGTTATTGAAACGAGTTATGTAATCTCTAGTACTTTCTCCTGATTTTTGTCTAACACTTAGTAAGTGCGCTACTCGCTTTACTGGTTTTGCTCCAAAACAAAAATTACCAATAAACAGCTCGGCTAACTGAACAAAAGTTGAAATCTTACCCCGAGGAAGATTATTGTACCATATCTGTGCAGATCCGGTAAGAGTTCCTGAGAATGCTCTACACCTCATCTCGTCGGGGACAGCATAGATATCTGCAGCAGCTTGGTACTGTTCTATATGAAGTACGGGATCTGTCTTTCCATCGTACTTGGGGGTCACTACAGGTGCTTTGAATTTCGACGGTGTGAGGAAATCCACAATGGCCTGCACAAAAGGTGTCCCTTGAACAAAAGTTCTCTGTAAGGGGTTCCTCGCCTTAGCCATTTCTCCCAGTCTATCCTCCAATCGTTGAATGGAACCTTTCCATGCTTCATTCCCTTCCTCGGGCCGCTTAGTCCGAGCAACTGATTGCTCTGACGTAGCTTCCTGAGATTTATCTCGACGAGTAGTTGGTCGTGATTGTGCAGATCCTTCTCTCAAACCTGGTGGTGGTCGAAAACTTCCTGATGGAGCCCTAGGTGGACTCATGTTCCTCCTTGGTCCTAACCGACTGAAAGGAGACACCCTGCTTAATCTTTCTAAAGCGCTAGTTCTCTCCGGAGAAAGAGAGATATGTTGATCTGTATCCGTAGCCTGTATTGATGAAGTTCGTCCAGGTTGATAAGAAGAATCATTGGATTCCCCATTGCGATATGACCCAATACGTCTGGATCGTGATTGCCCATGATCAGTCCTTTGCCCTGAATGAGTAGGTACACCGCCTTGAAGAGTTTGAAGGAGTTGCCTCATAGATTCTTGCATGGCGGTTTGTCCCTGAGCCAGATTCATCATAATTCCGGCCAGATCTGGAGATGCAGATGGATTTGGAAGATTTCCAGTATTTCCAGCATTTCGATTACTGGATTCCGGATTATCTGCCATTGGTGATAAATGATTTTTATGAAAAACGATAACAACAGTCGCTTCCCACAGACGGCGCCAATCTGTTGATGTAAAAAACTAGATCACTCTAATTCTTCAATCACAGATAAATAAGTAAGACAAAGATTTTTAAAGTGGTTCGGCTAGGAATAAAGCCTACGTCCACTGTTATGTTATTGCTGAGTGTTTGTGGAATTCTTGATTACAAGTTCTCTCCAGAAATTCCGGTCCCCTTGAATGGGATTGATACAAGGTATTTATAGCCTCAAGGCTGTACATGAAAGGTCCAATACATTAAATGATATACATATGAATGGGTAATACATTTAATGCAGCGTGTGCGTCAAGAATCTAATGAATAGTTGAACAGTTGTCCGTCTGATAATTGATGACACGGCCGAGTTGCAGTTCGGACCGCCTTAGTTGCTCATTGATCAAGAGTTCCTCGGAGTGCTTAGAGTATCTCGGGATGATATAGTTCCTCGGATGGAGTTCCTCGGCATGATAGAGCTCCTCGGTGTATTCTCGTTGCTCGGTACCAACCACGGTTGTTCAGTAAATGATCTTCCTCGCTGTTATTGTGCCACGTAGATCGACACGTGTCTTCATACTATTCGTCCACATCAGCATATTAATTTTGGTATCAACAGTGACTTAACAATGAAAACACTTGTTAAGATTTTTTTTGTAAACTCTATGTTTCCTCTAACTATTTTCAGGTTGCTCGGGAGGATTCTCCACCTATTCCTTCGTGTATTGCCTCACCCCGTCGTGAACCTATTTCTTCTGAAGAAACTAGCCATAATTATCAAGGTTCCATGACAGGTGCTGCTACGAAAAGCGAATCTGGGTGCGAGCTTCCTCTGTCTAACTTGGCTCATCACGCCTTCTGCCTGATGGTACTCCAGCGTTCTCCCCAAATACTTGCTAATCACCGTTTGGCAATCGAGAAACTTGTGAGATATCATCCTAAAACCTTCACGGTGGATTTCCTTCGTTCAAATATCTCAGTTATGAGCTACAGGCTTCAAGGCATGGCCACCGTCGTTGCTAAAATTGCCAACACCCCAACCGCCAATGTTACCAGACCCCTCCTCAACTAATTCCTGGGTTATCTGAGGGAGTTGGGTCATGACGAGTTCCGCTTTGACTGGATCATCGCGCATTTGAAGACTTTGAAGGGCCAGCGGTTGTATAGCCAGAGGGAGCTCTTACGAAAACACCAGGAGGAGGAGCGGGTAGAGGAAGCCAAGTTGGCCGAGCTAGAGCCTCTTCTTGAAATAGTTGACAAGGAGGTGGGGGACCTCGAAGAATCTCTACGTGTGGAAAATTTGAAACGAGAGAAACTCCTGATTGAGCGTACACAGGCGCAGACAAGATTGGAGGTTTCTATCAACGCACAACGATCTTGCTAAGTAGCTTCTTCGGGCCTTCCTGGAGACTTTTTCTCTTCTCCTGACTTGTGGTTTCTCCTTGGCGAATGAAGTTGTATATTTTTTCTTTTCTTCTCATGTAATTCTTGGGCAATAGCTCCCAATTTTGTAATGCCACAAAATTTATAAATGAAAAAGATATTTGTTCTCATGTCATTTCTTTGTGTTACAACTATTTACATAGATTATGAAATATGAAGTTTTGTAATCTTTTCGTCTCTACTTGAGTTATAATAAAATAATTTGCATACTTATCATAAGAAAGAACACTTGTGTATTTATAACAAATGCCAACTACATCAGAGGTCAAACATAACTGCCTACACATGATAAACTTTCAACCACTTATTATTAATCTTGAATGGTTTATCTTCTTCCATTTTTGAAATTAAGCAATAACCTTAGTCATGAGCCTCCTTTACAATGAAAGGTCCCTCCCAATTTGCTGCAAACTTAGGTAGAGGAAGCCCCCTAAGATGTTTCACTGCTGCCTTCAATACAAGATCTCCCTCCATGAACTTCCTTGGTCTCACTAAATTATCGTATGCCCTAGAGAGTTATTTTGTGTACATTTAAAAGTGATGCATCGCATTATCCCTGTGTTCATCCAATGCCTCCAACTGCACATGTCTACTTTGAGGGAGCATGCTACTTCGAAAGGATAACCTTTGGGATCCCAAAATGACAAATGATGTATTCTATGATGAAGTTGCTCGCTACTCCCATTGTTGCCCTTCTCAGTGGTATCGCCTTAACCCATTTTGTGAAACACTCTGCTTCCACTAGTATCTATATCTTCCCCCTCAAAGAAGGGTGTATTGATCCTACTAGCTCGAACGCCCACGTATGAAAAGGATAAGGCATCGCCAAAGACTGTAAGTCTACTGACGGGGTATGGATCATATTTCCATGAAGTTGGCAAGCCATGCACCTTCGAACAAACTCAGCTGAATCTTCTGGTCATATAACTTGGATCCTCCTATGTGAGATGGATCGTGTGCCTGCTTGATAACCTCGGATGCTTCCTCTTTTGTATTGCAATGCAAAGGCCTGTTAAAGTATCCCTTTCGGTACAGATGCCCCTCCTAAACATAGAATCTCGAGGGCTTTCGGCGGAGTTCCATCGCATTAATTTTCTCTAGTGGGACAACTCCATCTTTAATGAAATCAATGTAGGGATGTCTCCAGTCAACCTGAGCCTCCACGAAATGACATTCAGCTGCCTCGAAGAACAATTTGCATTTATCGTAGTTCCGTTGTAACTCGATTGCGTCCAGCTTCATACTAGGCCATAATTATCCCTCCATTTGAATTCTCCTATAAATAGGTATCTTAGTCGTTTTGCAGTGCTCTTCGTGTGTTTTCTTCAACCTCCGCTCTGCTTCTTCGGGGCCAATTCATCTTGACAGCCATCCTCCTGCATTTTTGAAGCGAAGGTTTTCCTGGTTTGTGAAGTATTGGGCCAATTCTCTGAGCCCCATCATTCCTTCCCCAAACTCCAGTTGTTTCCTAATTTATCCCTGTCAGTCCACGTCCCCCTCCATCGGTAGAATTGACTGTACCATCTAAGGAGTTGTTTTTCGTTGGATCACGATGGTAGTTATATTGCTCCTCATGATCATCTTCTAGGAAATGGTGGCATAGGCGTCTGGATGATGGTTCATCATTCTAGGCTGCCTCTTGACCTTGGTCCGATGGAACTGGCAAAGGAGTCTCTAGATGATTATTCTATATGGCGCCAGGTCCATATATTTCAACGCGTACTCCCTATTTACTTACTGAACCACCAAGTTTGAATCTCCCTTGATGCAAAGTGAACAAATTCCTCTTCGAAGAGCCTCTAGCAACCCCAGCACTAATGCCTCATATTTTGCCTCGTTATTAGAACAAGGGAAATCTAATTTGTAGAAAAGGTAAATCTCCTCCATTCCTTTTGAAAGAATAGCCCCTGCTCCTCCTTTCCCTTCTGCCGAAGATCCATCGAACTGCATTGTCCATTCCTCCTCCATTGCGTCTATGTGATTGGCCTGCAGATCGTCTCCCGAAACACTTTCTTTGGGTGGCTCAAACGTTCCTGAGGGGAATATTGCCAATAGGTCGGCATATGCTTGACTTTTGACTGCGCGAGGAACCACACATTTCAAGTCATATTCGGAAAGAATAAGGAACCACCTAGCTGCCCTGCCAATCAGTATAGTTCTTGCTAGCAAATACTTAATAGGATCACATCTAGTTATAATATGAATTGTAAGAGACATCATATAATGTCTAAATTTTTACGCTACAAATAGTAAGGCTAAACAATGCCTTTCCAAGCTACAATACCTGACTTCTGGCCCATGGATGATCCTGATGAGGAAGTAAACTGGTCGTTCTTGCCCGTCAATATCTTATGCCAGCAAAGCTCCCACGGACCTCGTGGTGGATGTGAGGTACAGCTATAATGGTATTCCTGCCTTTGGGGGCACCACGGTCTGTGGTGAAACGAGTAGTTTCTTCAGCCCATCAAAAGACTCCTGGTGAATCTCCTCCCATTTAAACTTCATGTTCCTTCGTAACAGTTGCATCAAGGGATGTGTTACCTCGGCTAATCCAGGCACAAATCTCCTAAGGTAGGAGACTTTATTGAGGAAACTCTTCAACTCTTTCGTCGTTCTAGGACTTGGCATCTCCAAGATCTCCCACTGTTTGTCTTGGTCCATCTGCACCCCTTGTCTATCAACCACAAAGCCTAGGGATTTCCCACTTGTCACCTCGAAAACATATTTTAGTGAATTTATCTTCAATTTATACTTGCTACAATGAGAAAACACCTTCCTCAAATCGCTCAGATGGGACTCCTCCTTCCTTGATTTGATAACCAAATCATCCACATAGAATTCCACAAATTTGTGGAAGAAGTCATGGAAAATGGCCATCATTGTTTTCTGATAAGTCTCCCCAGCGTTCTTGAGTCCAAAGGGCATCACCCTGTACATGAAGTTACCCAACGGGGTTCTGAATGTTATTTTCTCTGCGTCTGAGGGGTCCATCTTGATCTGATTATACCCTGCATACCCATCCATGAAACTATACATCTCATGACCAGTCGTTGCATCTATCAGGCTATCGATGGAGGGTAGAGGGAACTCATCTTTAGGACAATCACTATTCAAATCTCTAAAGTCCACACAGATCCTTATTTGGTTTTTGTCCTTCTTTCCCACTGGGATAATGCTAGATAGCCAGAGTGGGTGTTGTATCGGTACGATAAACCCTGCTGCTAGTAAGCATTGAACCTCTTCCTTGATCTTCAATTCTAGTTCAGGCTTGTACGTTCTCGTTGCTTGTTTTACTGGAATAGCTGAAGGCATTACGTTTAATTTGTGGTGGCTCACTTCCTCATCTAGCCCCTCCATCTCTGTGTACTTCCACCCAAAGACGTCTATAAACTATCGAATTAACTCAACCAAGGCCCATATTTCTCCTTACTGAGATCCTTTGAGATGAAGATGGGCTTCGGTTCCTCCCCTTCCTTCGCTAGGTTCATCTGCTCCAACTCTTGTGTCTGGGGTTTTGGTTAATCTGCCATGTAATCAGGTTCCTCGGTGACTTCCTCTATAAATTCCTGTATGCTAGAATTATCTATCACCATGCATTGTCCCTGTTGATCCACCAAAAAGCATTCATATATCGGGTTAACCTCATCATCATCTTCCTCGACCGCCCGCTCACACTGTTACAATCGATACACCACCTTTCTTTTTTTGGTAATGACTTTCTTGCATTATCTGCTGGTAGCGGTGACTGTCTTCCTCTTATTCTCCATAAAAGCCTTGATCACTCTTTTTCTTGAGAATTGGCTCAGCACGCTTTGTCATTGGACCTTATGCTCCATCGGATCTACTATGGGCCTCATCCTGTCTCTGAGCTGCTTTGAGATGCTTTGGGGTCGAGGGACCACCTGGTGAGACTCTTCGGCTATTACCCTCATGCTGCTTGTAACGTCCTTACTTTGCTCATTTATGGGTCCCATCCTTTCTCTGATCGAGGGAACCCATGCACCCTCCATTCTTCTCGTTAGGACCTGGATATCTTCCTCTAACTCTGTGTATAATGTTACATCCACCAAGTGGGCTTCCTCGACAGCGAAGGGCCTTTTCGTCCCCCTAATGGTCACTTCTATCCCCTTGATATTCGCCTTAGCGCATTGGTGGTACGTGGAAGGAACCATCCCTTGGTTGTGCATCCACACCCTTCCTATTAGTAGATGATAGGAAGTTGCACTCTCTATTACATGGAACTTGATATGGGAACTCAAATTTCCCATCATAATTCCAACATTAACATACCCAATCGATTTGGAAGATTGGTTATCATACCTCGAAATTACCAAAGGCATGGGGACCAACCTTTCTTCTATAATATTGGTTGCATGAAAGGAGTTAATCGACATAATATTGATGGAAGCTCCCCCGTCCATAAGAGTCCTTACAAAGCTAACTCCGTTAACATTGGTAGTCACATACAATGGCCTGTTGTGAGGGAACCTTACAGCCCTTCAGCATTGCTGAAGGTTACTTTTAACAGAAACCTCCTTACCAACCTGGTCATGGGTCCCTTCCATCTCAGCGAAGGGACCGCGTTCTTTCTTGTAATATCAAGTATTGTCTGGGTTATCTCCAACTTACTCTCCCTTGGAATCCCCACTTGGTCGAAGAACCAGGTGAACTTCGGGAATTTTGAAACTGCACAGTATTCTAGAGCTGGGTCTACCTCCTCGCCTCCAACACCATATACATCCTACATATTCTTGGCGGTTGCTTCGTCATAATCAACCACTACATTGGCCATTTCCCCTCGTACAATCTTATAGAGCCTCCTCGTACTCTTCTTGCTTCGCTGTTAACTCTCTTCCCCCCTCTCAACCTCTTTATCATAAGCCACCATGAGATTGGTCCCATGTGCTAGCAAGGGATTGTTGTTGACGTTTTGTGGAGGGATCTGTAATGTCCCTGCCTTTACGTATTTATCGATGATTCTCCTTAACGTGAAATAACTCTCTGTTGGATGCTGGATCTTTCGATGAATCTGATAATATTTGGGGTCTGCCCTTGTTACCGCATCAGGTTCCCAGACGGGAATGCCTTTTGGTTCATATACCGTTCCCCCTTGGACCATTGCGTTATAACAGCTAACATCATCCTCCACGGTACAAGGCAATGGTGGTGGGTCCTCTCTGTCTCTTCCAAACTTCCACTTATTATCTTTCTTCGACGCATTTCCCCCATCTTCTCCCTCGATGTACCCCACCCGTGGGGGCGGATATCTCCCCCCATAGGTTGTATCGGTTGCCTAAACATCATGGGAACCACCACTGGATTTGGTCGCACCACCAATGAGATATTTCTTCCTGCTTTCAAGAACGCCGAAAAAGTCCCCTCGCGTGTCTCATTGATAAGATGGCAGATGTATTCAGAAAGCAGCCCCTCAGCGCAGATCTGCAATAACTTGGATTCTTTGGCCTCCTCCCTCATGTCAAGGGATCTTTCTCTAAATCTTCGGACATAGGCCACCACTTCTTCCCCAGGTCGTTGCTTCTCCCTACCCAGTTGGGTCAAAGTAAACTTATCTTTTGCCAGAAAAAACTTCTGGACAAATAACACATGCATCTCTTCCCATGTAGAAACGTTGTTGGGATCCAAATGGGAATGCCAGGTATATGCTTTATCGGTCAAGGATTTAGAAAACTCCCTCAATCTAAGCCTTTTATTATTACAATGCGTCCCCAAATGTTCAATAAAGCGCTTAATATGCTCCTTCGGGTTCCCGCCTTTTCCTGTGTATTTCTCAAAAATATGAGGGATATAGTCCTTCGGATAGGGCTCATTATTGTATTCCTGAGTATATGGTGTTCAAAAGTCATCATAAATCAAAGCTACCTCGTCAGCAGATTGCGAGGAGGCATGGATGAACTTCAACTTCTCTTTCTGCATCTCCTTTCTCATTTCTTCCATGGGTGATGTTATTGGGGCAACAACCAATGGCACCATGGGTTGGGTGCCCGTTGCAGCTGGCACCATCGTTACAGTGGGGGCCATTGACACTCCAGAGGTTCCCACTGCTGGATTTATAACAGAGGTATGCCTGTTGGGACAGTTCCCCCAATACCTGCACCTGGTGGGGCCGTTGGAGCTACCCCTGGTGTTACGAAGGCATTAGAATCCAATCCTCCGAGCATAGTTGAAGCCACTGGGGTCTGCAAAAACTCATAAAACTTTCTCATGAGGAGCGCGACCTGAGTGGGTCCCAACCCCGCACTAGTGGAAGCTTGTGTCACGCCTAGAACGCCTAACGTCGCCGGAGCCGGGGGTACCTCTACTCGAAGAGCCCCATCCCTTAGGGTCTCTAGTTCACTCGTAGCTTGTTCTTCATTATGTTGGATGTCATCAAAGTTGAGCCTTCGATTAGCATTATCTTGTGCATACTCCTTACTTAGAAGAATGCCTCCCCAGTAGAGTCGCCAAATGTAAGAGGGTAGTTTAGATAAGATGGAGGTGTAACCCCTTTTGAGTATGGTAATGATAAGTTAACTAGCCCAAGACCTTGGATTAATGACAGGACATACAAACACAAACCCAATGAAGATAAACTCGGTTTAAACTCACAGAAACTCTCGTGTATAACTCAAAATATAGTGATGAACTTAGAAGTAATTTAGATAGAGGGAGAGGGAAGTAAGCACCCTATATACACCTTGGTAGGCAGGTAGAAACACACCAAACACCCTCAAGAAACTCTGACAATTATTAAAAGCTTTGCAATAAATAACAATGGTGAGTGAGTAAACCCTCTGGTTTGCAATGACTCCCTCTGATCTGTATTCTCTCTAGAAATAACTCATAAACTCTCAAAAGATCGATCCATTCCTCAAAGGTGGTTGGGGTTCTTAAATAGCCCCCCACACCACCCCCGAGGCAACTCAGTCATTAAAGACTATGAAATACATCCCTCATACTTTATGTCACAATATTAAATGCCCGATGCACTAGTTGTCTCCACATCATGAACATTAAATGCCAAGACATGCCTTTTGTCTAACCCCTCTGTGTCAGGGGCTATTGTCACAGAGGTGGCTCACCAACTGCCTGACAGCCCCAAATACCACGGTGGTTTACTCAAGTGCAAGTCTGACATTTGTTTAGCTGGCTAGTGACATCACCTACAGTAGATGTGACATTAAGTAGAGGGATGTTTGGTTCATAACTCAACGCCCGATGGAACTCCAAGCTGCTCCGCCTGAGGTTCCACGTTCAGGGTCTTTCGGTGTTTTACCAGGTGTATCTAAGATGGTCAGGACAAGCCCCAACGGTGCCTTACTTATCAATCCTCCAAACCAAGTTCCTTTAAAGTTCCCACGGCGAGGTCATTCGATAGAGCATGAAAGCTCTCTCAGGCCCTGCCAAGCCTGGTCTCTCGCGAGTACCGTTTTACCTCACACTAAAACTCATTTATTATTATCGTTACAACATTACAACCGTTATAGCTTACAGTCAATATAAACAAAGATACAATATGATCAACACAACAAGCTAAAGTATGAGTTGCCACGCTAAGCTGCCTCGCTGAGTTGCCACGCTTGAGCTGCCTCGGTTGCTTAATCCCAAACACTGTTTGTTAATTGGGGAATTATCCTTAACCTCGAGATTACCTTCAAGCCCCCTCTACACATAAACAATACCTTGTAGATTTGTTGTGATTCGTATGAGGAGAAATATATTGAAGAAGGTGATGATTTTTCTTCCCTCCCAAGGTCTCTAAAACCTTGTTAGAATCCTTTGAACGTCTCGAATCTTGTAGTTTATGATTCACCCAAAGAAAACCTAGTGTGTGAGCACTCTTGGAGATTAAAGCTTGGGAAATATGGAAGAAATCATTTTTTCTCTCCTCACCCCTTAAGAAAAATGTGAATAGTGTTTTCCATATCCCTTTTTAACCCTCTGTGATGGATGATTACCTTAAAATCCTACCTTACTCCAATATATATATAATAATGCTCTTATGCGGACTAGTCCTCATTTTAAGAATGCGGACCGGACATGTGTCACCTAACGGTGCCCCTAGAAATTATTGCCTAAATTATAGGCACACTCTCTCTCTTTTCTGGGCTCACCGCCAGGTGACACATGTCCAGTTCGCACTCTTAAAATGCGAACTGATCCGCACAAGAGCAGGACTGTATATATATATTGTGGGTTTAGCTAAATTGGGCTTCGAGAGAGTTTCGGGCCTACTACTTTGATGTATGTGATATAACCATAAGCCTTGATCATGATGTTTATAACATTTACGTTTAAATCATTTATCATATGTTTTTAAATATGGACCCTATTGCACATAATTACATTGTGCTTGGGATTTTCCCTTTTGATTTGAAAAATCCATTTTTTCGAGTACATGGCATGACTCGTGACACAAGTTGTTATTGCAACGAAACTAAGCACGGGCGGTGAACATATAGGTCGCTTCAGCGTATAAAATGAACTCAAAATTTTTTAGGTATATGCACGACCCGCGATAGATTTCCTCGTATAGACGAAAGCACATACCTGAGGAACGAAAAAAATTTGGTCGTTAAGTGACTAGCGATGCTTAGTTGTCACGTCAACGAAACCACTCATGACTCGTGAAGGCTCTGTCACTTTAGTGAATCAAATGATAAAAATAAGAAACCATTTTCATTTTAGACTCTTCGCACCAACAATGATACATTTTCCTATGCCACAAATGCTTCAAGAGTCTATTGGTGTCGTATATTTGTTAATTTAAGTGATTTATCCAAATAATCAAGATTGTATTCACTTGTTCTTCAATAGAAAATAGCAATATCCTTCGCTAAACTCCCTAGCTAAAAATATCCCTAACTAGTATGATTCAAAATAGCAGCTCAATAATAACATTATGTCAGTTATTTTACTTATGAGAAGGTTGTATTTTAGCAAAAAATAGAAGGGGTGTACAATTATCAGAAGGTTGCATTTAAGCGGACTATTAACGGTGTCAATCCATGAAAATAGAATGTGTGTACAATGAGTTTAAGACAAGATATTGGATTTCTGCATATGCTCTCACAGAAATGAGAAGGATAGTCTATTTTCAAACTTGGTTAGATAAATTCTATGCAGATGCCAAATTCAGTGATGATCAAAGAAACACATTTCATTTAATCGTTCATGACATCCGAAATTATATCTCTCCAGACATCATATCTCAACCCTACAAAATCCCTGAAGTTGAAAGATCTGGATACCCATATCAAGAACGAGAGCATTCATCCATTGAGAGAGCTTCGGATGAAATCACTAGCGGCATGTAGACGCGTCATGTGAAGATGACCGTAGAGAAAAAGAACATATATGACTACTACTATTTATCGGATATGATAGTGTCAGGTAACTTTTATCTGAAATCTCACCATAACACTCTTTCCGATCATTACTGCATTGGTGATCCCGTAAACCATGCCCAACACATGTAATACATAATGATAAATATAGTTTTATGTAGACTCATTTTTCGTGTTTTGAAAGCATAAGAGGTAAAGATGATGGCTAGTGAAACCTCCATTAGTATCCCTCCAAACATCACTCACAAATTAATTTTTGAAGAAAGGATAAGGATTGGTACTCCCATGCCACAACCTGAGACAAATGATGTTGTTGAGTTGGATATTGAGGATGAGAGAAGAAGAAGAAGAAGAAGAAGAAGAAGAAGAAGAAGAAGAAGAAGAAGAAGAGGTTGAAGGAATATAAACCTAAGGGGGTCAAAGTTTTGAGGGTGTAAGCCCTTCCCCACATTGCCTTAGAGATAGGACAAGAAGTATCTCATCAGGATCTAGATCATCATCTACGAGTCCTCAAGTTCATCTATTTACTGAGAAAATAGATTACATTTATGGATGAACTATGGATCTTCTACGCCACGACATTACAGAATTGGTTGAGCCCAATCAGGATTGAACATTAACAGATGAAGAGTTATGCTCCTTTAGTGACGAGAGTTTAGTAGCATCAGGAAGAGCATCGTTGATCTCATTGGTGAGACTCAATCTCTTAGCACTACATGCTAAATCAGACGATGAGGATCAGATCGTCTTATGGTGATGAAGATGTTAGTTTGGATTGTTATGATTGTAGCTTTTGGATAAATGTTGCTTGTTTTTTGAATTAGGAATATTTTTTATATATTGATCATGTTTATGTAATCCTAAAGTCCTCTATTGTTTGGATGTATCCTTTGGATTAATACTTTGTGGCATGTTTGGGATTGCTTTAATGCTAATCATATATTTATCTCTTGTTTATCATAATTGATTGTATATCATGTGTATATGATTTGTGTTTATCGCTTTTATATAATTGATAAATTTCACAGCATCTTTATATGGTATATGCCTTTTTTAAAATTCACTTATGTTAAGATTGCCTTTTCTCACTTGAAGTAAACCTTACTCTTGAGTTATTGTTCCTTTTTGTTATAATTACTTGCCTTTGTCAATTTTTGTGACAAAATAAGGGAGAAATTATTGGAAATAAAAGATAACATTGAGGGGGAGATTTAATTTAAAAGATTATATGTACTTTTTGTGTGAAAAGATCTTAGGAAGTGTATATATTTCATGGAAAGAAGTACAATGCATTAGCGTGATATTCTGGGATGGGTGTTTGTTTAGACTTTTATATACTTTTTCATAATTAAGACGTCACGTGATTTAACCAACATATCTTTGATGCATCATAATTACAACCGGCTAACCTCACTTATATACATCATTATATATTTTCTAGTGTATGGTTATGTATGCCATTAACACGCATGTGTCATTGTTGTCATAGGGTTATAAATTTACTTTTATTTTTTATAATCTTTTGTTCGTATATTTTCTCACGGAATAGGTAAAGGGAAACATTGTAAGAATATTTGTAGACTCATATGCCTCACACGTGACTCGATTATCATATTTCGTGTACAAAATATATTTTGTGTCTTTGCTTAGTTCTTGAGGTTGTTTTGGCATAGTACAACTAAAATACAATTGCATCCTACTGGTTTCGACTTATCAACCCGACATTCACATGATAACATATTGGTGTATCCATTAGGTTGAGGTATTTGGACTTACTAAAGACCTTTTTAACACTTTTTCACATTCAAGTTAATTTTTTGTGTGTGAGTATATGTATCACGTGTCCACACATAAATAGATTGCCATATTCCGTATATAAAATATATTTTGTGCCAGCCAAATCTTCCATAAACTCAAGTGTTTTGATCTCCTTGGGATGGCATCTCCCACTTGCCTTAAGCGTGTCTTCCAAACTTGAAAGAGCTTATATTAAATGGTAAGATTGACTTCATAATTTATATCTTTTGTCAAAAACTCAAAAGAAAAATTATTGAGAAAATATTTTTTAGAGCAAAGGCACTTGATCAAGAAGAAAAATTTTAAGAGATTTATTGTTTAGTTTGATTACTCTAAAGAGTTGGACCATTGTTTATCTTATTCCCATTTCTCTTTGTGTTCTTGAGGTGTTTGATTTTTAAACTTTAATCACAAGTCATATTGAAGCTTAAAATCTTCTACCTTTGTTTTTTAACAAGAATACTTGTATTCTTGTTCTTGAAAAACTTGTGTGAATTCCTCAAAACATATTTTTTTTTTCAAAGAGGAAAATTCCCTAGATTTTATTGGACTTTAGAGAGAATAGCCCTCTCTAGGTGGCAATACATCAAGAATTCACAACTATTTTATTTTAGAACATATATATATATATATATATATATATATATATATATATATATATATATATATATATATATATAAAGAGAATAACCCTCTCTAAATGGCAATACCTCAAAACACATTGTGAGGTTTGAACAAACCAAAATCTTGTTAAACACTTTCAAAACTTTTAGAAAAACTCACTCTCAACAAAGTTCATGTTCTACTTCAAAAGGATTTTTTATTCGTGGCGTAGCTTCGGAAGACATTGGACGAGTCCAAAATCGATCACGGTTGTGTAGCGTTCTTCAACTATTGGAACTTTCTTCGAAAAATATGGTGGGAAAGATTCTACAATCGGTCAGGGGATTATAGGATTGTAAGTTATTATCTTCAATCTGCAATATTCTACCATGGTGAATTTGTTGTTCCGTTCGCTTCAGGATTTTTTTTCATTATGGATTTTGCCTTGTACGACTCGGTGTTGTGTTATTGTTTACCCTAATTTTGAATATAGATTAAGTCACCTCACTTGAAGATAAAATTTGATATTATCTAATTGATAAACTTTTGATCACATAGAACTATGTTGTCGTTTTGTACCTAAAAGGAATTAAAAGAAAATATCACTTCTATTTCGGCAATAATTTTAAAGTTCTTTACTTAACCCTGCGTTATTTGAGAGAACCCCCACTTTACTAATTTGTTTGACATATCTCCCAAATTTGTAACATCTTTTGTCTACTGTTTAAAAACTCATATTTTGTAATTAAAGATAACCGCCTCATGTATATTTTGGACGAAAATATCCTCAAGTTATCTTCCCCAAATCAAAACTCTAAAAGCCAATCTCCATTTATCGGACATACACCCCCTCATGTATATTTTGAATTTGCTTTGATCTAAACAGTAGAAGATGTTGGCTGTTCATAAAAATAAGATTACAAGTAGAACAATCCATACACAGCTCTGGCGACTATCAAATTTTTTTATTATAGCAACCCAGTAATGTCTAACGAATAAACTCCATAACAACTTAGTAATGTACACTTCGCCGACTTTACTTCCCACCTATTGAAATCATAGATGATTCTTAACAACCAATAAACCCCTAGAAACCGAACACACAGTGACAGTCACAAACAAACTCAACAACCTATTGAAATCTCCACTTTTACTTCCCTCCTTTCGAAGCACCGAGAATGGCGACGACAAGGTGGCCGATGCCGGTGTAATAGAGGGTTTGGATAAAGATTGAAGTAGAGGGTTTGCAACGGACACCGATGTAGTAGTTGATTCTTCTTGGAAAAGGGATTATGGGGACGTACGTAGTTTGTAGAGGCTTTGGATGGGGACTTGGAGGTTTTGGCAAGGGTTCTAGAGTCCATGAGTTTGGATTTGGAGAAACACACATCATTTTTTTATCTTTTTTAATTCTAAAAAGAGAGGGGATGACGGAGTTGCACACAAATAAGTGAAGCTCATAGAATTTGAGGTTTTGTTGAAAATTAGGGTTTGAATTTGGGAGGGAGAAAAAAGATGAAGTGGTGTAAGGGTATTTCGGTCAAAAATTATTTAGGGTGTTAAGCCCAAATTGCAAATATGATTTTTTTTACAAAGTTATGTTAATAATTTGGAGGTTATGTCTTGGACATTAAAAAACTGGAGGTGGTGTCAAGATTTCGAGCATCAGAGCAAGAATCTACCTACGAAATAGAAAAAGAAATTACAAGCGCATACGAAAACTGAGAAGCCTAATTAGACCTATAGGACACCTCCATCCGTCACGTACTTATCCATCTAATATACATCACTAAAACTGCCCAATCCACAAGGAAAAAGAGAGGGGAAAGAACTCTTTTGGAGATCCCAGTCGAGCTCAACAAAAGTGAAAGACAATCATACAAAAGCCCCCTCATGATGAACAGATTGCAAGGGCAATTCAACAATTAAATTTTAATTTGCTAATCTTGCAGTAACTCCAGATGGATTTTGCAGTTGAAGAACTGGTATTACTATTAATAAATATAAAAGAATTTAAGGGAAAATTACAGCAGCCTAAATATTTTAAAACTGGAAAACATCAATGCAACAAAGAACTTTCAAGGCTTCCACAATTTCATCGTGCAGTCTTCACCATATGTTGCGACGAGGTTCCTGTGTGGATGATGAGTTATACCAATTACATCCTTCTCGTGCACCTGCCAGTAAGAAAAGGTGTATACAGAACCTCAGTCCATTTGGCTTCCCACCCACGGGAAAACATAATAAAAATAAGAAAGTCCGTGTGGAAAAGCTTACCTTCATCAAATGCTCCAGTTTGCCAGATTGGTGGCTGAAACAGTACAAATTTCTGCATATAGTTCACACTCGGTCAAGAATGAAATTAATAAAATCAAACCATGCTTAAGCTGGAGTGAATGACAACAATATCAAGCAAGGCCATAAGGAGGGTACGCAATAACTACATAAGAGGAGAGAGACTGTAATGAAGCTGTCCTCAAAATAAGATAAAGGTATTGCTATAATCCTGGGGAATGATCCTCTGACCAAACAAACAAATTATACGTAAAACATGCCTTCCAAGTAAGCTATGAACAATTCATCATTTTCAAAAAGCTTCCCTATTCCTCTCTTACACCATATGCTCCAAAACAATGCACAATGTGATATATACCTTCTCATTTTCATGTATAGTCATCAACTGAGAAGAAAATCCAACAGTGAACCAAAAATAACTACAAAGACCATTCAAGTAATGAAAGGCCATTGTAAGGGTTAGAATTAGGGTTAGCGTTCGGTAGGGAAGATTTAATGTTTTTTTCTCTTCTATGCATGTGACAAAGGAAAAAGAAGATGGTGAAATCGGCATTTTATTTAAAATTAATTTACGTTAAAAGAACGGGTATTTCTGTACAAAAATATAAGGACAATAAGTGAAGGACTTTTTGACAGACGGTGTATTAGTAAATAGGTTAGTAAAGAAAGGGAGCTTGACAAATAAGTCCTGTTTACATAAAACATTTCCGAAAAGGTCCTATCAAAACATTTTTTTCTCAATAGGTCTTATTTACGTATGTAGTGAATATTTACTATATGTTTACAAATAGGACGTATTGGAGCAAAAATCTTTTTTGGGACCTGTTCAAGCAAAAAAAAAAAAGATTATAGGACCTATTGAACTATATACTTAGTAAACACGACTATCTGGTAAAAAAAAAAAAAAAACTGATTTTATACTTCTCAAGTAGTCACCTGTCATATATTATTTTCCTCTGCAGGGGACCCAAAAAAAGAAAGTCCCATTATACGGTAAGTTCACATCTTTGAACCAAATATTACCCCAAATGTTAGAGGCCATATTGCAACGTAATATCATGTGATTCAAGTCCTCATTAGAATTGTAACGCAGTACATCTTTTTCATTGAATCATAACACATAAGTTAAAATAGAACTTGTCATCCCATCCCAAAATAAGTCTCACACCCTCAACCAAATGGAGCAAGCAAAAAAATTGCCCAATTACCAAATCTTTGAAATTTCTCTTGAAAGAAAGTTTCTAAACCACTGTTTTGTTATTGAAGGATGAAAGGTCCAAGATCTAGCATTTTTTGTTAGATGAGATTCTATACAAGGATGAGAATTAAATTTTAAAAGGAATTTATCCTCACCAAACATCCTACCAAAAGCTAATGAAAGAACCACCCCTCACCTCAAGTCAACGGGGTTTTGCCCCACTTTCGTGCAACCCATTTATGTTCTAATGACAGATTGCAAAAGGAATCTTTCTCTGAGTTGAGTCTCCACAACCATGTACGCAACAAGACTTTGCCGTTTCTTAATAAACTCACAATTTCCAACCCAATTTTTTTTCCAAATGACACACTCCCATCTTTGCCAAGAGAAACAAACTGAGAGATAATGAATACATATAGCATGACAGAAAGTATAAAAAAAACTCCCCTTACCATTTATATAAGGATAAAAGGAGAGAGGAGAAAAAATAAACATAATTTACTTTATAAAAGCATCGATATGGAAAGTACATGTAAACTGAAGAGCAAAGCACTTTTGGGTAAGCCATACCTGTCTTCACCAACACAGTATATCCATTCTCCTTTCGGTGATACACACGCTGCCACAAAATCCCCACCTTCTCTTTTACCAGATGAGAAACTCTTCACAACCTACATAAAAACACAGTGGAGCAAATTACAACATAATTAGTTCATTTGCGGCCCACTTGCCACAAGAAATTGTATAAATAAATGTACTAGGCATACGCCTGAAGCTCGCCTCTATGTGAGGTGTAGGAAAATTGTCTCAAGGTCTTCATTAGAGGCTTATTATGCGAGGTTGTTTGCCTAGAGACTTGATCCTCTAGATTTTATAGACCTGAGTCGCCTGAACTGACATCTCTCTCTCTCTCTCCCTCTTTCTTCTTTTGTTAAACTGAGTACATATAGACTCTGTTGCCTGAGCTCATATACTCTGTATATATTATACACAGGAATATAATATTCCAATATATACTAGTAAATTTGCGTGGGAATTATATATATATATATTGTGATTCTCTGGTGTGGACACCCATAAGGGCATAAGTTTATGTAAAAGAAGAAGATACATTTTAATTGGCAATTCCCTTCCCTGCATCCCCTCTTATGAAAGGCTTGATGCAAAAGGCACAAATCTATATTATTATTATAAAACGCTATACACTATTATTAACTCCTCTTCATCAAACCTATCCACGTCAGCTTTATTCTCGTCATCCAAGGATTTGAAAAGACCCAATTCTGATCTAAAAATTTGAAAAGACCCAGTTCATTTAGTCTTTCATGTACTCTATTAAATACACAAGAATTAATGTTTGTGTCTCTCTCCAATGAAGAGTCCTCATGTACTCTGATAAATAACCCTGTAACTATTCCTCTTCTTGGTTAAGAGGCGCCAGATTCGATTTGGAAGCATGACATGTTCTTAAGGGATGGTAATTCGGGGCAATTAGGGGGGGGTCGACCTTCATCTATAGAAACTGGAAATAAACTCTATATATCCAACCTTGATTACAACGTCTCTAACGACAACATCAAGGAACTGTTTTCAGAAGTGGGCAACCTGAAGCGATACGAAATACACTATGATAGAAGTGGGAGGTCAAAGGGAACGGCAGAAGTTTTCTCACGTCGACAAGATGCTTTGTCAGCTGTTAAGAGGTACAATAATGTTCAGCTTGATGGGAAGCCAATGAAAATAGAGATTATGGAAACTAACATTACATCTCCTGCTTCTGGGCCTCCTCCTGCAGATGTCGCTATTGCAAACTTCAATAGGGGTCAACGAAGTGGAGAAGGAAGGGGTGGTGGATTTTGTGGAAGAGACCGTGGTGGCGGCGACGGCGGCATTGGCGATCGGAGATCAGGAAGGGATTGTATACGTGGCAGAGGCCGTGGTGAGAAGATATCTGCAGATGATCTTGATGCTGATTAGGAGAAGTATCATGTCGAATCAATGCAGATAAACTGAAGACCATCTTTCACGGTTATTGGTTGGCCTTTTCTTCTCTCACCTGATGCCGTAGCCAGTCGTGTTCTTCTTGATTTTTTTTTTTGGTAAACCAGGGTATCCACTAGCGACTTAGTGACTAATCCCTTCGTTGATTGTAGGCACCTCGATGGGTGGGACAGCTGGCCAGAGATTTAAGGCTGCTCCATGCCCAAGGCGGGAATCGAACCCCCGACACTTGGTTAAGGGAGGAAGAGCCCCTACCGCTCTACCACACCCCCTGGGTTGTTCTTGATGATAATGCAACAAGTTCATATAATTTTTGTATTTCTACCACCATCTAAATCTAAATGTTTGAGAGTATCATGGAAGAAAGTACCAAAAAGTGTAGAGATCGGAAGGGAAGAAATTTTGGAACCTTGGTTTGTTGGGATTTTATTTATCTTTTTTGACTTTTATTTGGGTTGTTTACATTACATGGGATTATAATGGGCCGATTTATGTATTTTGCACCTCAAAAGACACACAGCCAAGCTGCAATGGTTTCCCTCCCCACCCGGTTTCGATAGATAGCACACAAATTCGAATACTCCGTCTCTCTCAGCTGGAAGATCTATAAAGGTGGTCAAATCACCGACAGAGAAGTTGGTGATGCTGTAAGGAAAAGTAGTCCGCGTAGGGTATATCATCTTTTCATTCAGTTTCTTGGTTTTTCATTGGTATGCTACTACGCTTCCAGCTTCTTCCTGTGACACTCATTGGTCTCATGTTTCTCCTGGGTGTGGGGATTGGAGGGTTTGGTGATGGCCAAATGATGATATAGCGAAATGAGTTTTGAGCCATTATTTTTCTATACTTTATGTTAACTTTTTACACAAGTTGCTCTATATATGGGTTGAATTTAATTAACTTAATAAGTGAATGAGTGCACATCAAATATGGGTATGCGTAAATATCTTCTCTTAAAAATTCAAGAAGTCATGTTCCTATTTAATTCAAATTGCTGTATGGTATTGTCACTATATCATTCATGCATCCACATACATTATATGATGTTCCGAAAGGATTATTTTAAAATCTAACTTTGTATGAACTTTTTATTTTTTTAGTGTTCTAAAAAACCCACCTAGGCTTGAGGTTTGGGAGAAACGCCCCACCTTAAGCTTTTTACGTCTTATTCTTGGTAAAACTCTTAAGGTGCATTTTTTTCTAAAAACAACAATGCTTTAGTGAAACGATATCGCCTTTTGAAGAATTTTTTTACTAACCGGACCATTATCTCGTCCAAAATAATCAAATAGTATTTAATTTGTAAATATTCAGACATATTTTTATGATAAGTACAATTTTAGTATTTTAATAGCCTTGTTATGGTTAAAAAATATTAAAATATATTAAAAAGGACTAAACGCCTTTTTACGCCTAAAGCCCGCCTAGGCTTCTAAGGCTTAAGGCTTGCCTCCACGCCTCGATCACCCCCCGCGTTTTTTAGAACCTTGATTTTTTATAGGTAAAATTTACTTAATAATATATGATGCCGTCATTGGAGAAAAATCTTGGGTCTGCCATGCCATCGTCTACAACACTACCCAATAGATATTTAGGAAATAAAAATTAATTGTTCAATATTTTTTTAAAATTTTAAAAATTATTATATTTGTGGAAAATGGGAGTCTAGAAATTTAGCCCGTCTCTTCTCACACTCGCATTTTCTAACTTCCCCTTGTGAAACACTCCTATCCTTGTCCTCGTCCAATCCAAAAACTTCATAGTCCCTTGTTAATGGCGTTTTACGAGCTTGTTTTTTATGGGAATGGGTTTCATATTAGTCATTTTAGTATTTGTTATTAGTTTTCTTTTATTTTAGTTCTTTTAGTTTCTTTTATCTCTTTTAATTGGTCTCCAAGCATGTTTGGGACTTTTTAGGTATATTTTTGTTAATGATCAGTCATTTTTAGTCATTTAGGTAATTACTTGGTTAGCAAGTAATTCCCCCCCATATAAATACCCCATGTACTCCTCATTTGAGGGAACTTCTCCATTTTTTAATGCAAGGCATTCTTAGTTTTTCTCCCTAGAGTTTGTATTTGTTTTGTTTTAAGCCTTTGACATGTAGTTTACGTCAAATAGGTATCAGAGCAGGTGTCGCTCCAACATTGTTGTATTGGTGTATCGGTGTGTAGATTATCAACAAATCATATGCTACATTCTCAATGGCCCCGAAGATATCAAATCGATATCAGGAAGAGATTAATCAAGAATTGAGAGAATGCATTTAAGAACTCAACAAGAAACTGGACACCTTCATACACCTCCTCTCCAAAAAAAATCATAGTGATTCCGGCCAACCCGCCTCATTTGAAGGTCTACCCGCCTCATATGGTTTTTCCGCTCTTCCCGACTCCGAAAACCTAGGAAATCCAGGGGATTTCAATCAACGTCGAAGGTCAGCCCCAAGCGATCAGGGCAACCTTGATTTCCAGCCAGAATTACAGAGCCGACGAGGGTTGTCCGACCGAGCGATAGTTCCGTTCCCCTTGGCAGACCCTCCGATCCTATTTTTTCGGGTCTTCCAATCAACCCAGACACCATGACATCCTCAGTATAACCAGAAGACCTGAGTTCCCTGGAAAATCCGAAAATTCGGCTCGTCCGCCTCTCCCGAAAAAGCCGACTGCCTCGGACAATTGGGTAGTTCAAAAGCCCTCGAAAAAAATGGGGAATCAGGCCTGTAAAAAAAATAGAATTGTGACCCACATTTTTTTATTTCTGAGCCTAAACCCTTGCATTTCTTGTCTGTATTTTTTGGGTTTCTTGCAAGTACGCTAGCCGCGTACGAGGTCGCCTCCCGTTACAAATTGAAGAATTCATGGAAGGAGTCCTAATCGTGTTGCCGTTTGCCTTTCAAGTTCGAGGACGAATTTTTTTTAAGCTAGGGAAAATGATGGGAATGGGTTTCATATAAGGGCATATTAGTCATTTTAGTATTTTTTATTAGTTTTCTTTTATTTTAGTTTCTCTTATCTCTTTTAATTGGTCTCCAAGCATGTTTGGGACTAATTAGGTTTATTTTTGTTAATGATTATCCTTTTTAGTCATTTAGGTAATTACTTGGTTAGCAAGTAAGTCCCCCCATATAAATACCCCATGCACTCATCATTTGAGAAAACTTCTCCATTTTTGAATATTTGATAGACATTCTTAGTTTCTCTCTCTAGAATTTGTATTTGCTTTGTTTTGGGCCTTTGACATGTAGTTTATGTCAGTTTCTTTTCATATTCATTCACTTTTAAAGCGTCTCCAACTCTTTGAACTCTGCTCTTGCTTTAAAAATTCAGACTGCCGATTTTTGTCCGCGTTTTGTTTCATATACATAACCACGTTTATGAGTCGGTGCCATAGAAAGAAGCTTAGCGAGAATGAAAGAATCATGGAAACGACGATAATGAAGAGTTAAGCGTGGCATGTGTTTACTACGGTCCGTACACTAAGACCCCCTTATAGGTGTCCGCCCAAGGGACTCCCTTTCTCAATCTATGCACTTTATAATTTATATATATACTTGTAAATATACTCTATAAGATATCTGAGTAACAATGTGATTCTCTAATCTTGTAGAGCCTTGTACCCCATACACGGGGACAGATGCGCTCTCAACACTTCTTCTACTCAGTCTTTGCTTCTCTAATTTCTTTTCTTATTCTTCCTTCTTGCACTTAAATAATTTTTTGTTTAAATGACATCATGTGCCAATTAATTAAAGAGAGTAGTTATCCCTAATAGTATTCTCTAACCCCTTTAGGAGGGGCTTTGGTCACTCTCTACCCTCCGAGTAACTAAGGTAAGAGTTACCCAACGGGTACAACCGAGTCATAAGTGCTATGTTCATCTTAGCTCGAGCAAAGGCAATGTTCGAGGAACTTGATGATTCACATGGTTCAAGATCTCGGTCTCGTTCTATATCTCGAACACTCAATTTTCAACTTGGTCGCAACATCGGGCGATATGCAACGATACCCCTTCAGAGTCTGAAAAAATTCAAAAAAATTTATTTTTTTATAATAACAAGGTGGACCAATTAAATAAGTTCAAAACTATCATTTAATATGCCTAACACTATCCAAGTGATTATACTGATAGTTTCAAGGTGACAGTTTATCCTCGTTAGACCAGTGGTAAGGGACGAAGGGAAAAGATCACAGAAATCTCCCAAAGGATATCAGATTTGAAGCAGGGCTTGTGTTAGGGTGGCTCTGGTACAACGTCCCCCTGTTTCGCTCGCACGAGGGAGTTTAAAGGCTCGTTCATGTGGAGGTTCATGGATTATTAAAAAAAAAAAGATGACATGGTTCCGCATTCACTTTAATCTGGTAATACCCCAAGTGTTCCTTTAATTTGGTAATACCACCCATAACGACTTTGCTACAATAGCTGTTAACTTTCCTTTTATCACTACAAAGATCACTTTCATGCTCCCAATTAATTTCCAAATTAGGAAACACTTTACTAAATATGAAGCATTTTTTAAGGAATTATAAACACCAATTCATATTACAATTTTTTTTAAACGTTAGACAATTTTGTACGTCATTATTTCTTACTATCAAAAATTATATCTTTTCTAAGAAACCAAAGGATATTATTATAACTAGAGGTTATAATTTAAATTTTGTGGAACAAATTAAAAAAACTACTTTATATTAAATTGAAATATTATTGTGACGAACGAATATTAAACTGAAAAACTAGCATGGAACCCGAGCGATGCGCGGGCTTAAATGTATAGTATGAATAGATTTGAATAAAAATATAATACTCATTATATCTAAAGGACATATGCGTTCAAAGAGTAATAATAGACAAAAATAACTGTGTAACGCCAAAACTCACACACACACATATATATATGCACAAATAATATACAAGCACAACTGTCATTTCAACAATTTATCGAACATATGGCAAGAAGAAATATATGTATGTAGTTTTGAAATTATATTGAAAAACACCATGGCAAGATGACAACCCCCTTAATAATTGTATTATATTTAAAAGAACTCAAATAATTTACAAAAACCTAACACTAATTTTTTTTTCTAAAAAAGTAGAAATAATTTTTTTTTTTTTTAAAACAAGAAAGGTAGTATCTAACACCCAAAAAAAAAATTAAAAAACAATATCACTGTGTTTAAACCAAATCACTACAAAACCATATCACTGTGTGTTAAACCAATGCATTGAAAAGTACCAGGTAAGGCTACTAAACATAAACCCAATTTTTTTTTCTTAAAAGGTTCAAATAATTTCCCAAAAAAAGAAAGGTAGCCTCCACCACCCAAAAAAATTACAAAATCGTATCGCGGTGTTTAAAGCAATGAATTGAAAAGTACCATGTAAGGCTACAATATTAGAGCTATGTTTCTATTGTATTATATTTAAGTGAGCCCAAATAATTTACAGAAACATAACGCCAACTTGTTTTCCTTAAAAATTTCAAATAATTTACCCAAAAAAATAAAGGTAGCATCACCAACCCCAAAAAAATATCATAACCGTATCACTGTAATATTATTTACGAGCATAACAATAAACTAGGAAAACAGTACCTTAATTGATTGGAGATCTTTCAACAACGATGGATATGCAAAAACCTTGACGATGAACAATATGCAAGAAGATGACTTCTTCAATTAATATATAGATGATGGTTTGAAAAAACCCTTAAATAATTAGGGGAAGAAACTGTTCCGTTTTGGGGGGGCCAAACCGGGAAGCCCTCTTCATATTCTATAGGGTGCATGAACGTGTTGGTATAGAAGAAATGATTCAATTCCATACGATTCTGAGGAGGGAGACGAATAGACGTCAGCGAGTTCGTTTGACATTCTGAGGGAGACGAATAGAGGTGAAATGAAGCAGTAGTTTAATTTTATGAGGAGACGTATATAGGTGAAAGGGAGTGTTAACTTCAGGAGCAGGGAGACGTATCTAGGTAGGGAGCATTAATTATCATTTACGCCTCTAATCCTATCGTAATAGAGGTATAATACAGATTATTGCTTTAAATTTTGTAACTGAAAATATTCTTTTATAACAGCAGAAAAACAGCTGATAAATCCAACAGAAAAACAGCTGATAAATCATGTATTATATTATATTGAAAGTATTTTATTACAAATAAGGGTCAAAGAAAAGTAAAGCCCAAAACAAATTGAAACACGAGGTCATCCATGCTCCCACATACAAACCCCACAAACAAACTAAAACACAAAGATGAAAACCCTAGCTGCGACCCCACAAACTATGTAAAACACAAACAGATGAAAACTTTTCTCCACTTCAGCAAGATGAAGGAAGGTTCCGGTTCTTTGAAAGTTGCAACTTCTCTCAGCTTTAGCAAGATGAAGGAATGAAAGGTTTGTGAATAAAGCAACAACAAGTTCGGCTCTATACACCTACTCTTCATTATATTTTATTACTTTCATATCCCTCTTCTTGGCCAAGATTGTCCTGTCTTGATTGTGTCGGCCGATAAATCGGCCATACAATACCATAGCACCGATATCTCAGTGATATGACGCGACATTCAATGATTTTTAAAATTTCTTGAATCGTCTCTCAGTATCGTACCACAACCTTGCGAGACCGAGTCAACTTGGCCGATTTCGAGTTCGAGTTGACTTGGTTGAGATTTTGAACCATGCTGTTTCGTGAGTGACACGTGGGATTCCTGAGGGTATTGGGTTGGAGGATGGAAATGAAACAAGTTGGACATGCTAACCTTCGCGAGTAACCACCAAGAGCAGCAGCACTAGGAACACTCGAGTGTCACACACTCGAGAGGAATTAAGCTCAACCGAGCAACAATGTTTCTTGCACAAAAGGTCTTCAAGGGACCTGTCACACTCATACCCGACATATCTCATCACATAGCTAAATCTTGTGTGTGGTGGTTGCTTGGGCTCGGCCGCCACCAAAAAAGTCATCTCCTTCCTTAGTGCGATGCCAAAGCACATTATATGTTATGGAAGAGCACATCAAATTACATATAGGATGCTTCAAATATCATTTAAACACATTTTCATAACTCACGAGAACATTCTCGGCATATCTCTCTTTCAAAACTACTTGCATTTATCAAGAATCATTGAATAATAACTCATTTGTTCTTCATTTATTGCACACATTCATTGCCTCAACCAAGGTTTTAAAAGGCGCGAGGCGTAGTTGAGGTGTTTTGCCTCTATGAGGCGAGGTGTAAGCCTCGAGGCGGTCCGGCGTAAGCCTCAACTTTTTTTCACAAAAGTCACTAAAAATTGATATAAAACTAGTAAGTAAACGCGGAACAAATTATGTATCACATTTATCATGAAAACAAACGATGTAAACTTGATTCCACAACACAATACAAATAATAACACCGTATTGTCACCATCACAATACATATTATACCGTCAAGACAAAAGAAATTCAGAATTAAAACCATAATCACCATCACCAAACCATAACAAAAAATAGATAGATAGATAGATAGATAGATAGATAGATTCTGCTGTATATACATACATAGCATCAAAAAATAACAGTGGCTAAAAATATATATATCCAGCAACATATCTATATCTGTCGATATATAAATAGAGCAGAGAAAACAAAAAAAAAAGGAATATAAGCAAAAACTTAAAAAACCTCAAAATTACCTGGAGTAGAGGATTGGTGGTCAGTTTCTCCTACAGAAGACGGTCGGGGGGCTTTCTTTGTGAAAGTAGTTCGGCAGCTAGGGTCCCTTTGTGAAAGTGGTTCTATTCAGCTAGGATTACATACGACTTTTTTTTTCTATTCAGTAGCAAAAAAAAACGTGGCTTTTCCTTTTTTTTTACGAGCTAAAAAAGAGGCTTCCGCCTCAAGGCGCACGCCTCTCACATCAAAGGCGTAAGCCTCAGTCAGGTGCACTAGAGGCGTAAGCCTCAGGCCTCCTCCCCTTCGCCTCGCCTCGAGGCGCGCCTCGTTTCGCCGTTTAAAACCTTGGCCTCAACTACCTTTGATCCCCATTATTATTGCATCTCACTTAGCGGAGTTTATCTGCCTCTCTCTAGAGTTACTCACTTTGCTCGTTTTCTCACCCTCCTCATTACACCGAGGAATCCTGTGAGATGAGATCAGCATCGGTGTTACTTACCAACCATATCTACCATGGGACTGGAATGCCTCACGCTCCTCCAGCAACCCAACTTGACTCTCTTAAACCCCTCTCAATCTCAACTACCTCTTACAACCCCATATTCCCTTCATAAGATAGGATAGATATACAAAAAATAGTAGAATTATCATCCGAAGAGTGAAATTAGTAGTTTATTACTGTCCAACTAAAATCAAACGTCGTTGTCACTACTAGACCCAAGTAACATCCTAACATGCTCAAAGTAAGATCCACAAAATACTGTTGTTGGGCATTTCCTAATACAAAAGGCAACTACAAGTCAATTATGAAAACCGAGTTCTCACACCACCATTCGTTCTGAATAACTTCCTCTTTAAGAGCTGACCCGTACCCTTTTTGGTTAGAACGGTGCTGATATATATATATATATATATATATATATATATATATATATATATATATATAAGGGCAACCTAGTGCACGAGGCTCCCGCCACTGCGGGGCACTGGGTTGGTTAGATGTATGCAGCCTTACCGCTGCGTATGCAAAGAGGCTATTTCCGTAATTCGAACCTGTGACCTCCAATTCACAATGGGGCAGCCTTACCGTTGCTCCAGGTTCACCATATATATATATTCATCAGGCTCATCAGGTCCCCAACGTATCTTTTTTTTTGGGGTTCCGGCCATTAAGCTAGCCCTAGTGTTTAGGTCCCCGACATGTCTATTTCCTACTTTCTTGAAAAATACCATGTTCAATGGGTTTGTGTTGTGTTACATGCTAATGTTTGAAAAAGGCTCCTCTGGTGACGTAGATTACGCCTCAGTAAGGTGAGGCAGTGAACTTCGAGGCCCTTTGAGGCGAGGTGGTGAGGCCTTTTATTAATTGCGACATAAAAAAGTTGATAAATGATAAAAACCTTTTGATTTCTTCTCTAATGGCTTCGATTCCATCTCTTGGGCCTTCGTTTGTGTTGTGCGACTCCTGTGATTTGAGTTTTTAAGACTTATTTCGTTTCTTTTGTTTCTCTTTAGTAGATAATTACTAATCAGCACGTACTAAATAATTAATCACTTGATGATGATACACTATTTTCTGTTTGTAGATTTTAGACCTTTTTTTAGTGTTAGTGATATTTATCATGGATCTTTTTGTGATGATTATTATTTTACATTACTTTTGTGATTTACTGGAGTTTTTTAATAATATTACGTTGATTTTTTTAAGGCTAATGCCTCAATTCGCTTTGAGGCTTACGTCTCGCCTCCGCCTCGTGCCTTTTTAAACACTGCGCGCTTGCATCAGTGCTTTCACCCACAACAAATATGAACCTTATTATACAATTCATGAACAAACATGCTGTCAAATTATCAATTAAAGCGCTCTCTCTAATTTGTATGGACAATAAGAACAAGTACCTGTCCTTGAAGTGTCATGAGGTATATCGATGATGTCTTGTTACACACAATAATGTGATCATTATTTTTGGGGAAAAGATGAACAGAATTCACAGATGCATCGCCTCCCTAACCGTCATAAAAGAGTAAGTCAGCAGTTAGACAAAAATAAGTGAATTGTAAACAAGCCAGAACAACTGCACTTCTCATCACAGGGAAACAAAAGAAATACCCTTAAAGGAGGTGGCGGCTTGAATGTCTGCAGGCAGTCTGTAGTCTTCAGATCCCAAACCTATACAAACCATGACATGAATCACGCCAGTTAGAAAGAAGGTTCCCAGTTTGAATCTTGAGCTACTGCAACGGATCACAGAGGTCGCTTACCTTCACTGTGCAATCACTGGATGCAGTGATGACACGAACTCCATCATTTGTAAAGATGGCATCATTCACATAAGATCCATGCCCACGAAATTCCTTTAACAACTTTCCTGACTTTAACCCATGGATTCTTGATTTTTTTGAAATCAAAGAATATATCAGAAGTATAATCAAGATTAGTAAACATGAAAAAAGGTTTCATGTCAATCACAGATGACATTCAATTTGTAAATTTGGAGCAGCCAAAATCTATATGACGATTTGTAAAACTTGAACTAGATAGCCAAAGAGTAAATATATATATGGTAAAAAGACAAGTATAAATGATCAAATTTAGTAAGTACTGCATTAATATGCTGCTATAGATTTAATGCAACAGGCCACCATAAGTCCTAACCTTGCAGTTCCATCAAATGAAGTGCTCAACAGCTGAGTTCCATCTCGAGAAAAGACAAGACTGGTGACACCTTGAGAATGAGCACGTTCAAGACGGCGCAGGCATTGACCAGTCCTTATGCGCCATACCTAAAAAAAAAATAGTACAAACTAAGTAAAAATGCTCAAATTCTCTATGTTTTCATTACCAAAGTTCAAAAATCCTACATTATTACACATATTATATAACTAAGAGCAAAAAGATTTTAGCAAGTATATGTGTAGAACCAACACCGGCAACAGATTGTAAAAAAAGGGTCGTATAAGAAAATGAGCTGAAATAAAATAGATAGCAACAACCAGGACAATTATATGATGATGAAAGTGGGGTCTCATCAGTTCTGATTTGGCATACCAATGTTTTAAACCCATACATGACCTAAGGCTGCTCAACCATTCATTGCCAAGGTTGCTTGGCAGTTTTACTGAAACTGAAAATTGCTCAGACTAGTACAATTATGATCATTCCTGTAATTTCAAATCAACAATTCCCAATTTTTTTAACGTTCTTCGTTACTTCATAGAAAATTATCACTTGCAGTTTTCCTCCCAAGTGCAATCATCCAATAATGATCCTTGTGAGTTCCGCCCACCTCTTTTATACCTTCACTCATCTCCTCTAAAATTATTTGCAACATAGGAACATAAAAGTGAAAATATGTAACTTTCAATCTATGTTACATGGACTCATCCGAAAGCGTGAAGCACTTGACACTTGGTTAAGGGTATGTTCTATGTCCAGCAAATCACAATTGTTATGCATCCAATACTCTAATCGGATTACTACATGATTCCACATGAAAGTCACTTGATATATTCCCATTGATGTATGGTTTCCACAAATTAATTTTAGTGCCCGACACGTTTCATTACATAGACCATCATTTTGGTTGCAACCTTGGGGGGGTGGGGGTGAATGAACATGGAGGAAGGGGTCCATTCCCCATCTCCTCCCCCAAAAACAAAAGGTTCAAATAACTTCTATATTCTTCCCTCAAAACTTCAGAATGGTATATAGAAAGCCTTATAGATTTATGGTTTGATTCCTCAATCTTATGCGGCTTTTTTCAATAACCCCCTAATGATTTTTCTTGCATTCTCCCTTGCAGACACACCAATTTGAGTACATGTAACATTCCTCTCATCCTCTAGTTTTTGGAAATCTGACTCCTAATCT
Organism: Sambucus nigra; assembly: GCA_949130495.1. NCBI lineage: Eukaryota > Viridiplantae > Streptophyta > Magnoliopsida > Dipsacales > Adoxaceae > Sambucus > Sambucus nigra. The sequence goes on along the minus strand of OX422210.1, from coordinate 407,338,965 downwards.
CGAAACGCAAAAGGAGAAAATATTTTATTGGTAGAAGCTTCAGTCCCATTTTAAATATCCCATGGCCAACAGAGCAAAGGGGAGAACGGGCATGTGGCACCGTTTTGAGTTTCCCAATTTGGAATAATGTAAAACGCTGCTTGAAATATACGCTCCTTTGGTTAAAGTGCTTCGTCTCGTTGATGGCGTTGTACAGAGATATAAAACAAGTGAAGGAGGAGATCAAAGAGGTATTCAAGTACAGATCATTAATACAAAAGTCTTAAGGCTGGCTTCATAGTCCACTGCATTTTACAGCCTACCTTTTAAGTCCTTATTGCTTCAACAAGGATTCAATCATACAAAATGACTAACTAGTCATGAACGCGGTCTTGAGCACTTTTCCCCTCATCCCGTAAAATGTGTCATAAATGAGGAGTTATTGAAGCACAAGGCAAGAGGGTGCTTTGCGTTTGGGAAACAATTGGCCACGGCGGGAGGTGCAAAGAATGATGACAATTATGATCAAAATATGCATGTCGAATATTTACAAGTTAGTATAGTCAAAATTATTTGCTATTATGTTTCATTCATGACTAGTTGGATGGTAGTCTAACTACGGCAATGAGGTGCCCAACTTGCAAAGTATGGCTTCAAGAATCCTCTGACTAAATACTAATTCATCTGGGTGCGAAAAAATTTGGAGCACTTTTGAGAGGGTAAATACTATAAGTATTAACTAGCTAGCAACTAATAAGTGATTATTAATTTAGACTTAAAATACACTAATACTTTTTATTTTTTTCTTTATGTAGACACATAAAGAGGAAAGGAATAGAGTGAATGCAAAAACGTTGAATAATCCAGTTGATGTCTTATTCAGCATAAAACTAAGCAGTAAGAAGAAAGTGTTGAAGGAGCAAGGAGTCAAGAATATATTGTTGATTATGGTGACAATAAAGAAGTTGAGGCCGGTTTGCGACTTGGGAAATTGTTGGGGAAGTGTCTAAAATGGATAGTATCCTACAACCAAGAAGCGTTAGAAATGTGGAACAGAATTTGTTAAAATTTTGTATCAAATGATAAGATGGGAGATGAGGAGGATAAGGAGGTTGGCTTTTAGCCTGATGAGGAGAGAGTCTTGGAGGGATATAGAGAAGACGAGCTCGAGGATGGTTGACTAGTTTATATTTTGTTTGTGCTTTTCTTTTTGCTTGAAATATGGTCTTTTGTATTTGTTAAGATTATGAAAAATTGGAGAATAAGCATGACGTGAACTACACGTCAATGACCTAAAAATCAAGACAATATGATTTCTAGAGAGAGAAACAAAAGAGTTCTTATATTTCAAGAATTGGATAATTGAGTACAAAATGAGAATACAAGCCTATTTATACGAGAGCTATTACTCGCTAATCAAGTAATTATCTAAAATGACTAAAATACCCAACTAAAAATAAAAGAATGCCTAATTAATCCCAAACATGCTTGGAGGCTAATTAAAGAAAGAAAATGACTAAAAATAGCTAAAACTAGAAATAAAAGGAAAATAACTATGGATTCCCATCATTCTCCCCGGCTTCAAAAAAGTTCGTCCTCGAACTTGCAAAATTGGAGAATCGCGTGAGAAGTTCCAAAAATATGAGCAAAAACTTGTGAGGCCAAAAATATTTTCTTGAAAATTTGAAGAAGGGTCATTTTTTTTTCAATTCTTGATTTCAAGATCCATCTTCTTCCTCGTCTCTCTTATCAACCAACAAAATATCAACCCCTGGGGTCAAAATCCATTTTCTTGGCCTCAAACCCTAGTTCTTAAATATGTGGGAGGGTTTCACTTAAGGCGGGGGTTAAATCGATAGGATTTTGATGGTCAGGGTAGCAGGTGGCTGTCGACCACTTTTAGGGCAAAACCCTAGTAGGTCGGGGCCGTTTTGGATGACAGGGGGCTTGTCGGTAGGAGTTTTTAGGTTGAATGGGTTCGGGTAGGGGCTGTCCGGGGGTGGTAGGGCTTTACCTGGGTCTGAAACGTGTCGACCCAGGGTTTCTTTTGGGCTTTGGGCAGGTGCGGCTGGTGGGTAGGTTTTCGGGGGTTGTAAACAGATTGGGGGGCTGGTTTGCTAGGTCCGAGGGTTGGGAGGTTGCGATAGGGCTTGGGGCTACCGAAGTAGAGGGATATGGGTGGAAACTGTTTGGGGCAGCGACAGGAGGGGTGGGGGATGGCAGCGGAATGGTGAGTGGGGCTATTTTGGAGGGTAGGGTTTTGAAATTTGGACGAAAAAAGTTGAATTCGGGTTTCCATTTTGTCCTCCATTCTATTCAATTGTTCATGCATTGTTGATTACTTTCTCTCAATTCTTGATGGCTTTTTCTTAACTCCTTGTTGATCTCAACTTGAATTCGCATCGTCTTCTCCGGGACCATTGAAAGTAGTGCACAATTTTTTTTATCACCAACACACCAATACACCAATTGGGGAACGACACCTCACTCTGATACCAATTTGACGTGAACTACACGTCAATGACCTAAAAATCAAGATAATATGATTTTTTGAGAGAGAAACAAAAGAGTTCTTATATTTCAAGAATTGGAGAATTGAGTACAAAAATGAAAATACAAGCCTATTTATAGGAGAGCTATTACTTACTAATCAAGTAATTACCTAAAATGACTAAAATACCCAACTAAAAATAAAAGAATGCCTAATTAGTCCCAAACATGCTTGGAGGCTAATTAAAGAAAGAAAATGACTAAAAATAGCTAAAACTAGAAATAAAAGGAAAATAACTATGGATTCCCATCAAAGCATTTTTAGCAAGTGTGATTTTTTTGTTGTATTGAAAACATTTTTTTAAAATTTTGTTTGTGTTGGAACTATATGGGAGATGTTTGGTTTGAACACTATTACGCATTTTAAATAAGTATTTTTTATATTATACGTTCTGGACTCTTCCCCAACTATTTCCCAAGTCCCGAACCGGCCTCAACTTCATTGCCACCATAATCGACAATCCATTCTTGAGCCATACTAGAAAATAGTACATAATGTTCTAAAAAACTCTAGGCGGCCCAGGGCCTCCTAACTTTGTAGGCGGCCTTCTAGATGGGTTTTTTTAATATGTTTTTTATATGCATACTTTCTAACAAAATTATCCAATTACTAGTAATGTCTTATTAGAACAAAAATAAGTCCAAGCGTTAAAAAAAACTATTAAGCAACCATTAATAACAATAATACGCAACGATTATAGGGATTACAGAGATAATATAATTCAGAAAAACTAAAAAAAAAACTTTAAAAAAAAGTAGTAAAAATAAATTAAAATAAACTTTAAAAATAATTGGCCTTCCAGCATATTAAACGGCCGTTTAAATACACCACCTTTGTTTAGACTTTTTTCAATAAAACTACAAGGTCTATCATCTTTTACCTTCTAGGCGGCTTCCATACGTTTTTTAGAACACTGAATAAGACATACGTTGAATAAGACATCAACTAGATTATTCCATTTTATCGCATCCAGACCATCCATCCCAACAAAATAATAAATCCCACCCTCTAAATCAATGTTACTACTTACTCTCCCCCTTGGGTACCATATCCCATATCTCGCTATTTAAGTTGGGTAGATGGGTGTAATTTACCTTGCTATTAACTTTGGTAGATGGGTGTAATTTCTGCTCGGATAGGCAGGATGGGAGAATATGGTGTTTAAAGGGTGAGGGGTTTTCTTGTAAATCTTTCTTTCAATTCCTGATGGAAAGGTCAACACGTGTGATATGTTGCAAAGGAGAAGACACTTTTAAATGTCTCCCCTTCTTGGTGTTGCGTTTGTAAAAATAATGGTGAAAAGTTGGATCAATTATTAATCATTGTAGTCATTCCACTATTTAATAGAACAAGATTTTTCAAGATCCGGGAGCTCTACCTAAAAAGGTGCTTGATGGTGTTGGGGGGTATTGGGGAGCAAGTAAACTGTCTTTGGAGATGTGTGTGTTCAGCCATGTTTTGGGCCTTATGGAATCAAAGAAATGTTAGAATCTTCTAAAGCAAAGAGGAAGAGGAGTGGTTATAGGATAGATTTAAATTTAAGGCTGCTTCCTCCATGAAACCCTTTAAGGATTATCCTCAGATATCGCTTGATATGAGTTGGGAGGAGGAGATAGTTTCAAATTTTTGATGTGGTGTCAAGTTCTGTTTTGGAGTGTTTGTATTGATTGAAGTCAGATTGACCGCTAGTGTGGTCGTTCCTTTGTAGCCAATTGGAGTTTGCTTTGTACTTTGTTTCTGTTGTATATGGATAGCTGATCCACTCCAATTGTATCTTATTTTTCAAGTTCTCAATAAAAATTTCAGTTTCCAATAAAAATAAATATATAAACATATATATATATATATATTGCATACCCTTCTAGTGTATTATTGGGTCACAAACCTCATGTCTCACTGTTGTTTTGAAATGAACAGTAGACTAACAAAGGGCAACAAGAAAGGGAACATATATATTACAAAGTCTCTCAACTTTATCCATCCCGAGCAGATCTAGAATAACCCAAATACTCCAATACAAAGTTCCCAATACAAAAATATATTTTAGATAAATTAAAATTTAGTATGTGTTGGGGTGTACAATGTACACTTTATATGATAATCAACGCAACCCAAATAATAGTTTGAAGTGAACCTCTAACCAAAACAGCGCCATCCCTAGCATACTACTATGCACGGGTAGTAGCAGCCCACCTGCCCTTACTCTAACCACGCACGGAGGCAATCCACGTTCGAGGTTATATTTGGTGGGAGTGTTTAATCTCCTAACATATTGGAAAAGAAGTTCACTTGGGATAAGTTTCTCATCTCAAAGCATATCCAAACTAACACCAAACATGGGATGGGATATACTTATCCTATTCAGCATTCTCCAGTGCATCAATTTAGTCTTAATGTATTAGGATTGTAGCATGGGAAGAACGCTAGGACATGGTCATCATACTTGTTAAGAGCCTTCATTTATTTATATTTTGTTCATTCTTTATTTATCGAACTTTACTCTAACCACGCATGGAGGCGATCCACGTTCAAGGTTAGATTTGGTTGGAGTTTTTAATCTCCTAACTTGGATAAGAAGCTCACTTGGGATAAGTTTCTCGTCTCAATGCATATCCAAACTAACACCAAACATGGGATAGGAAATAATTATCCTATTCAGCATTCTCCGGCGCATCAATGGAGTCTTAATGTATTAGGATTGTAGCATGAGAAGAACACTAGGACGTGGTCATCAAACTTGTTAAGAGCCTTCATTTATTTTTATTTTTTCCTTATTTATTTATCATGCTTTATTTTCTTTCTTTATTATCTCCTATTACCTTTTTTCCGCTCTTTTCTCTTTTTATCAAATCTTACTTTAGACTAAGAGCACCTATTACACTTTTTGCATAACTGACTCGTACTAATGCAAAAAAAAAAATGTACTATGCATGACATAATTACATATAATTCAATATTATCATTACTTCCTACATTACGTGGACACTCTACATGGGTCAAAGTATGGCATAATATATGGGCAAATTTCCCATAGGACTTGTCCATAGAGTATGGCGCATCCCGTTACAACCGTCAAGGCAATTCAAGTTCACACGTTCAAGAAGACGGATCCGAATATCAAGCATCTTCAACATAATCCATGACTTGACGTAATTTTGGTATGGATTTTGTTGTGTTACGTGGATTTTTTACTAAGTATTGGGATATTTTTCTAAACTGATTTTTGTCAAAACGAGGCATTTTCAAACAAGTTTTGAACAGCGTTTTAAACTTTAAAATTATTTTATTTTAGTCAATTTCGTTCAAACAAGATTGATATCTCGTTAGAACGACTTGCTCATGTCATTTGATATGTCGTTTGATAGCCTACAGCTAATATGGGTCAAATGAAGGCGTACTGTTTTAGTTTTTGAAGGTCGTTTGATAGGTCGATAGATGGTCGCTTCTAACGAGATAGACATCTCGTTCAAACGACCTGATGATCTCGTTTTAACGACTTTCCGCCGCCTCGAAATTTGTGTTCGCCTATAAATACCTGCTTTCGTGAAGAAATTTGTCAAGACTTTTGATTTCCAAAACTGCAGACCTGCTGCAAATAGTCTTTACTTTTTATTAGGGCAAAACACTTTTTGATTAAAACAATCAATCCTAAATACTTTTGTGAATCATCTTTGAAATCCAAAGCACTTTTATATTGAAGTTACTCTTGTAGAGAAGGAGTCTACTGCTCCTTGTGGTTCTTGCGAGAATCATTGTTCACGACTACGGTCATTGTGGGTCCTCGAGGGAAGTCATTGTTGAAGGAAGATTGCAATCTTTGTGGTTCTCGAGAGAATTATTGTTGTATTTCTCTATTGTATCGTAAGTTGCGATTTGCAAAATTTAGTGAAATGAAAGGTTTGGCCGATTTTTCCTGAAATTCTGTTTCTCTTTACATGCTTGATTTGAATCGCATAGTTGCATTTTCTAGGGTTAATTAAAATTTGTTTGAAGATTGACATTTAATTAAATAAGTTTAAGCCATCAGAAGATAGTGCGCACTCTCAAATTGGTATCAGATTACACCAAATTATCGTGTGATCCGGATGTTCTTTAAGAGTTTTTTTTCTCACCGATACTATTTCTCACAAATTGGTATCAGAGCGGGTTACACAAAATTATCGTGTGATCCTAATTTTCTTTAAGAGTTTTTTTTCTTACTGACACCATTCTCACAAATTGGTATCAAAATTTGTTGCACAAATTTACTGTGTGATCCTTTCTTCGCAAAAATTTTTTGAGATATCAATTGTTTTAAAAATTGATTTTGAAAAATCGCAATTTTTTTGATGGAGAACTTATATAATAGGATGCCAATTTTCGATGGATCGAATTATGCCTATTGAAAAGCCCGTATGAGATCCACTTCAAAGGCAATTGATGAAAGAGTATGGCTTGTTTGTGAAAGAGGGTGAACTCCTCCCACTGTCAGCGTTGGTAATGTTACGAATCCCAAACCTGTTTCTGATTGGACTGATGATGAGTTTAAATGGAGTACCAATAACTTCGCGGACTTAGTGCTATTTCTGGAGCCATCACCCCGGACGAGTTCCGTCGCATCATGACGTGCACTACGTCTAAGGAAGCATAGGATATCCTCCAGCTTACATATGAGGGTACCAATGCTATCAAGGCATCTAAGCTTCAAAATTTGACCACCCAGTTTAAGACTATTACTATGTTAGAGTCCGAGAGTTTCGATGAGTTTTATGCAAGGTTGCCGAACATTTTTAACACGAGTTTTAATTTGGGTGAGAAAATTGATAATTCAAGAGTTGTGAAAAAGAATTTGAGGTCACTCCCATCCCAATTTATTCCTAAGGTCACCGTGCTTAACTCTTTAGGGATCTTAGACTCTTTTATGTTAGAAGAACTCGTAGGAGACCTTCAAACTTATGAGATCGACATGTTTCCCAAAACCATTAAGCCTAAGGATAAAGGGATAGCTTTAAAGACTCAAGTTAAGAAAAAATAAAAATAAAAACAGAGAATTTGTGAGTGGTGAGGTTGATTTCAATGACTTGGCCTTATTTGCGAAAAATTTTAAAAAGTTCCTCAAATTTTTCACAGATAATTCTTCCAATATAAAGATTATTTAGAAAAACAAAAAAAATAGATCAGGTCAAGGATAGCGATGAGAAAGAGGAAGAAATAAGGCGTTTTGAGTGTGAGGACAAAGGTCACAAGGCATTTGAATGTCCCACTATGCTAAAGAGAAAGGGCAAGAAAGTTGCTAATACGGTCACTCTAAGCGATAGTGACATCGAGTTGGATGATTCAGGGGGAGAATCACCACATGAAAAGTGTGTTGCTTTAATGGCTAGTCACTTGAGCACATCGAATTTGTCCCACGATGATGAGGACACTTGTAAACGTGAAAGCCTCGATGATGTTTCGAGCCATTCGGGAGATAGTGAGTGTGAGGATGAGATTGGAAGTGAGGGAGAAAGGGATCTCCAAAAAGCTTTTAGTGATGTATACACCGAGACGTTGAAGACCAAAAAGATGAATAAGGAGTTGCTCTTAGGTTGATAGATTTGGAAAGAGAGAGAGAAGTTTTGAGGGTGTGTAAGGCGTCGACGAGTTAACTCGAGACGGTAAAAGTTTGTTTGTGTGGCCGGGAAAAGAGTGAATTGACCAACACTGTGGCTAGGAGATCTTCAATCGTCTTTGGAGACTCGTGAAAAACTTGAAGCCCGTGTACCCCAACTCAAGATAGATCTCGAACGTACCCGGGAGGCAAAGTCGCTTTAGAGGACACATCTAAGAAGGTTGGAAAGATGCTCCTCGAACCCACTTTGGATAATGTTGAGAGACTAGGAATAGGTTATGACAGTGCATCCACTTCCCATGTTGCACCCGAGTCGATTCCCGAGTTTGTGATAGATACATATGGATCTCAACCTAACCCACCTAGGCGGCCTTTTCCCCATAGGAGAGCCTGTCTTAGACGTTTTAAGAAAGGTGTTTCTAAGTCTGTTTATGTTTGTTCCCATTGCAAGCAAAGAGAACACCTTAGGAAATTTTTCTTCAAGTTGGGTAGTGTCTCATACGTATCTTCCACGATATGCTACTACACGTGTTCCTGCACGCACTCCCACACATGTGACTTCGCATGCTCCCCACATCACATGAGAGATTTTAAGCGTTTTTTAGAGCAAGTTGAGTATTTGGTCAAAACTTCACACGATCTGATGAATGTTTTTCATAGAATGTCACCTTCTTTGGAAAACTCTCCCAGACCGAATGATTGAGGTTTGAACTTGTTTGCTAGGATAGGATGCTTTTCAAATTCATATCTTTATGCCTATTGCTAGTGTGTGCCACCATTGTACTTTTCTTTTTCCATTTTGATATATTTTTCGAAAAATCCAAAAAGAGTTTTGTTTTTTTTTTGAAAAAATACAAAAAGATTTTCTATTTTTTAGAAAAAGTGAAAAGGCCAAAACGATTTTATTTTTGATAAAATTTTTGAAAAACACAAAAAGATTTTTGTATTACTTTTTACACCTTATATAGATGGACATTTAGGATGACCATGTCATAATATCATTCAATTATCCACGTGACTTTTTTTTAGTGTTTTGAGACGCAACATCATTTCATCGATGTGCATTATAATGTTTGGAGTCATTGAGATGTGATTAGCAATTACTTTCTACATGTTTGACTCATTGTCTCCTTTAATGCACACATGCACGAATTTATTTTGGGTATTATACTTGTCTATCACATGTTGGTCAAAATGTTTTCATCTCAATCCTGTCTTTAAAACCAAATGCGATAAAATGAGACAATGAAAGTAGTGCTTGTAAGAACCAATGCCCAGATTGAAAAAATTAAAATTTATATCTCCGGTAAATGTGTTAATTTAAAAGCAATTGCTCGAGCTGCGAAAACCAAAAGATCCTTGGTGGATAGCCACCATTTGCAAAACGAAAATGAGCCTAAAAGATTAAAAGCACTCAAAAGAAAAAAATGTAAAGTGCTAGGCCAAATCCAAAGAACAATGATGCTTCGCTACATATAAGCATTGATTTCTTCAAAACAAAAGAGTTGACAGAAATATTCTATACATGAATTTTGAGGGAGTTTAGTCGAAGATCAGTGAGTTTGCACGTCTTAAAAAAGTCCCGTAAAAGCATTACATAGTTTTGGACGTTATTGGTGTGAAAATCGTTTTAGAGATTGATTTGATGATTAGATTGAGTCGATATCATATGAATTCAACAATTTTACACCTAAGGACGATTTTGAATTAATTCGTTAGGAGTATCCAAAATTCATCGTACACGTATCCCATGATTCTTTGACTTTATTTTCCTATTGAATTTTTTCACACCCATTCATTATGTTTTCATGATTTGGTTATCTTAGTGTTAGTTCATGGCGTGTGTTGTTTTTGTAAAAAAAAATCTCTTGATAAATCAAAAATAGTTTGTGGAGCCTTTTGAGATTATCCTTGCATGAGCTTATTTGATATATGTTTGTGATGATTTGTTACGCTTGTTGTGACACACTACGGTTTATTATTTTTTTGTTTCTTTTCCTTGTCTATTTCAGACAAATAAAAAGGGGGAGAACGAATTATAAATTATGGGGAAATGAGAGTTTGAATTATGGGGGAGAATTATTTTGATGAATTTTATTTTATTTCAAACTCGAGACGTCACGTAGGTTTTTTTTTTGTCTATTGTGCCTTGTGGAGCTTATGAAAAGTACACAATTTGACAAATTCTTGAAAGAAGACCAAGAGAAAGCGAGAGAATTGGAGATTTGAAAGTTGAAGATTTGAAAAGACTTGTACATGTTTAGTATCTTTCCATTTTTTATTTTTTGGGAGGGTATTAGATTTGTATAGGATTTATTTGATAATTCGGATTTTTTATTTTGTATAGGAATAGCCATAGGGGTAGATTAGTAAGGGTAAATTTTTCATCATTTCCCCTAGCTTTTAGGACTTGTCCATAGAGCATGGTGTATCCCGTTACAACCGTCAAGGCAATTCAAGCTCACACGTTCAAGAAGACGGATCCGAATATCAAGTATCTTCAACATGATCCATGACTTGACGTAATTTTGGTATAGATTTTGTTGTGTTTCGTGGATTTTTTACTAAGTATTGGGATATTTTTCTAAACTGATTTTTGTCAAAACGAGGCGTTTTCAAACAAGTTTTTGAACAATGTTTTAAACTTTACAAATTATTTTATTTTAATCAATCTCATTCAAACGAGATTGATTGCTCATGTCGTTTGATATGTCGTTTAATAGCCTACAGCTAATATGGGTCAAACGAAGACAAAAATCAGTTTAGAAAAATATCCCAATACTTAGTAAAAAATCCACGAAACACAACAAAATCTATACCAAGTTTTTGAACAATGTTTTAAACTTTACAAATTATTTTATTTTAATCAATCTCATTCAAACGAGATTGATATCTCGTTAGAACGACTTGCTCATGTCGTTTGATATGTCGTTTAATAGCCTACAGCTAATATGGGTCAAACGAAGGCGTATTGTTTTAGTGTTTGAAGGTCGTTTGATGGGTCATTTGATGGTCGCTTTTAACGAGATAGACATCTCGTTCGAACGACCTCATGATCTCATTCTAATGACTTTCCGCTGCCTCAAAATTTGTGCTCGCCTATAAATACCTACTTTCGTGAAAGAATTTTGTTAAGACTTTGGATTTACGAAAACTGCAGACCTGCTGCAAATAGTCTTCACTTTTTATTAGGGCAAAACACTTTTTGATTCACACAATCAATCCCAAATACTTTTGTGAATCATCTTTGAAACTCAAATCACTTATATATTGAAGTTACTCTTGTAGAGAAGGAGTCTCTACTGCTGCTCTTGTGGTTCTTGCGGGAATCATTGCGGACGACTGTGGTCATTGTGGGTTCTCAAGGGAATTCGTTGCTGAAGGAAGATAACGATCTTTGTGGTTCTCGGGGGAATCATTATTGTATTTCTCTATTGTATTGTAAGTTGCAATTTGCAAACTTTTGTGAAATAAAAGGTTTTGCCATGCAGGGATTTTTCCTGAAATTCTGTTTTTCTTTACATGCTTGATTTGAATCACATAGTTTCATGTTCTAGGATTAATTAAAATTTGCTTGGAGATTGACATTTAATTAAATAAGTTTAAGTCATCAAAAGATAGCGCGCACTCTCACATAAGTAAAAGGTGTATATGCGTGTATGTGTTGGTACACCAATATCCTTGCAAACAGACATCCCCTCCCTTCATTAATATAGTTCGAGTAACGGGAGTGAGAATGCTAAATTAGTCATTGGAAGCATATAGCAAGTGGATTGTGCGTGTGTGTGTGGGTGGTGGGGGGGGGGGGCTGAGTTCTGCAGGAATACCTTCAGATTGGAAGTGTTCAGAGGATTAGTTTATTTTGACAAGACAAATGGTGTGCCTATGGTTAGCTTAAGTCCAGATCACCGAGCATGTACAGTCTAGCTGTTGATACGAGCAGGAGTGTGGCAGATTTTGTGAAAGAAGATGCGAGGTAGGAGGGTATAGAACCCTAGATCCAGGAGAAGCTTCCAAGATCGGGAGGTGGAGGCAATTGGTGATTTCTTCGAAGTTTTGGGCAAGCCAGTCAGAGAATAATATATGGATTCGTTCAGGAGGATTGCGTGTGAACTCTCGGAAAAGAAATTTGGAGGACATTGGTGCCTGTGAAGGCTGCCTTTTTGTGTAGAGCGCAAGGAAAAGTTTGATTCTCCCTTCAAACAATCTAAAAAGGAAGGATAGGCTCATGGTTGCCGATGTTGGGTGTGGAAAGAGAAAGAAGAGATAGTGGATCACTTATTGTTGCATTGTGGCGGGTTATGGCATGCCGTCTTGCTTTGTAGCAGAGATGTTGATGGCCTGGAGAGGTGGGAGTTTGTCTGTGCATGCATTATGTGGATGGTATAGAGAGAGAAATAGGAGGTGCTTCGATGAGATTGAGATTTCTCTGGACAGGCTGCATCTTTTTTATGCTTAGTTCTCTATGTCCTCAGTTTTGCCTTTAGTTCATTTTTGGCTGAGCTTAGTATGAGGGCAAAGTGTTTCACTTCTCCCTCGTATTTTTCTGGGAGGGGTCTGTGTTTTAGGTTGGTTACTGTCCTGTTTATTCTATTTTCCTTCTTGCTTTGTTTGGTGTTTTGTATACTGGGCTCCGCCCCCTGAGGCGGCCTTATTTATTAGATTCTCTATTACTTACCAAAAAGGAGAAGAATGCTAAATAACGAAGTTGAGATAAAAGGATTCACTTTAGAATCAAGGACCCATGAAAAAACATACTTTAATTTTTCCATCTTGTGACCCAGAAGCAAGCATCTCTGAGTCTCTACTAAAATCAACGCAAAGAACAGCATCCTCATGCATCATAAATGTTTCCTGCAAAAGTCAACTACAGCAGTTCAGTAACTGCATCGAGTATTATATTAAATGAGTGATGAGAAATTGTTGTGAAATTATATTCACTTGAAAATAAGCAAGAAATTGATAATTATATATATTTAATCCTCAATCCCATACCATGAATTGTTCCCGCTTAATATATTCATCTAAATAACATTTTTTAAACATTCGATGCTCACACTAGAGGCAGAAGTAAAAATAAAAAATAAAAAATCCAGCAATTATAAAATGCTGATACTGTGGAAAACTGGAGTGAAGAAGAAAAACCATATCATGACTTCTCCATCTACAGCCCAACTCTCGGTACGGAATGGGTGCTTAGTTGACGTGAATGAGGGTAATTGTCGTCTTTTATCATTTTTTAGTCATTTTTAGTATTTCTTTTATTTTTAGCATTCATTATATTTTTCTTTTTTGTTTAGTATTTAGAGGAAGGAAGGTTATTTGGCATTAAGGGCATATTTGTAATTAGATACTTAACTTAGTGGCCAAGCAACCTCCTCCTTTTAAATACCTCTTTTGTAGCCTCGTTAAGGCATGCTACCATTTTGAGATATTGATATTAGAGAGAGTTTAGACGAGAGTTATTTTCTATTTGCTTCCATTTGACGTCTTTTTACGTCAATTGGTATCAAAGCCTCGTTGGTTCTACCCGTTGTTGTGTAGACAAAAAAATCGTAAACAACGCCAAATGGGACCAAGAAGAAAATATGCACCCGTGGAGACTCGTACCAACCGTTTCGAGGAGGTTCTCAACCAGTTATTGGCTCGGATTGATGCCATTGATGCTCGCCTACAACCACTGGCAGTGTTCTAAAAGGCTCACCTAGGCTCCGCCTTAAGCTTTTTACACCTTATTCTTAGTAAAAGGCTTAAGGCGCACTTTTTTTTAAAACAAAAACGCTTTAGTGAAACGATATCGCCTTTTAAATATTTTTGTTTTTAAAAATCGGACCAATGTCTCGTTTAAAACAATCAAAAGACAAATTGTATCCCAAACCTCTCTGCCTCTTATCCAAAAAAACGTGCGTTTTTTGTTTTTTCTCAGTATTTAAAAAAAAATAGTACTTTAGTTTGCATATATTCAAACATATTTTAAGGTATGTACCATTTTATTATTTTTAATAGCCTTGTTATAGTTAAAAATGTTAAAATATATTAAAAAAAGGCTTTTCACGCCTTTTTACACCTAAGGCCCGCCTAGGCTTCTAAGGCTTAAGGCTTAGCCTCCACGCCCCGCGTTTTTAGAACCTTGACCGGAAACCACCACCGACCGCCCTCGCACCGCCCCTACACCATCTCAAAACCCTAACCCTAGTTCTCCAATTTCTACCCACTCCACCCCCCTTCTTCAAAAAAAATCTAATCCAACAAACTCTAATGCCATATCTATCCCAACCAAGGCAGCCGATTGTGCCAACAGAGGTGGCCGACCTCCGGCCAATCATCTTGAGACAAATCCGGTGCCAGAAGGTGGGTTTACAGGTAACACCGCTTCCTCCCAAGGTCGGACCACCATATTGGTGGCCAACGAAGGCCCATATGCCCCGATTGTAACCCCTCGGCAGTCAAACAATCCTTCCAACAGTCCCCCAGTGCAGATCATTACAGCCGAGCAATTTCCGGCGACAAAAGAACCCAACCAACTTCCAATCCATCAAATCTGCTCCACCAAAGGTCGTACAACATCGGGTGGAACTCCAAACCCTTCCCAAGTGCAAAACGCTCCAATCTGGAGCCCCAGTCTGCAGATCTGCTCCGCCGGAGCTCCTCCAGTACCGGCCGACCAGCCCCACCCTTCTCCGAGTCAGTCCGCCCCTACGGTGGCCGGAATACATTCCCCAACGATTGCAGAAATCATCCGTAACCTCCGGCATCCAACGAGGGCAGATCCGACCCAGTTACAACCAACCGAAGGTGTTCAAAGGTGTTCCGACCTTAATCCGGTGTTGGATGACTCCATAATGGCCATTGACAAAGTGTTTGTGCAAGAAACCCTAGGGTTTCAACTCCCCCACATCCAAGAAAGCATAAACACAAACTCTAGTCTCCCCCAACATACCCCCACCCTCCAAAATCATCAAGAATCATCCAAAAACCCTCCACTACCACCCAATTTACCATTTCACCACAACCATCTCCCATCCCCACACCTTCCCTCACCTCGCATTCTTGTCTCACCCCATTTACCCCCACAAATTCACCACACCTATCCCACAACCCCTCATCATGACCACTTCTTACCTCCTATCTCTATTTACCCTCGACATCACCCACAAAAACACCTCGAACCTCCCCATCTTCCCCCCATACCCCCTGCTCCATCCGTTACCACACCCCCTCGCCCACCTCATTTTACTTTCCCCACGTTTCCGCTATTCTCCACACTTCACCACCACATGGTCACCCAACACATGTACCCCACCATCATTCTACATGGGATGCCCGTTCTATTCATTCCGCACCCATTGTCTCCCATGAGCAGGTACGGGAGTGAGTTCTGACGGACCACCCTCACCCCGACCCCACTCTCTCCCAGACATTGAGCCCCCACCACCCACTGAGTGGCACACCGATGTGTCCCCTTTTGACTCCTTGAATCCGAAGGTCACCCCATATGTGCCTATCGCTGAGAGACATTGCTTTTTGTGCTACCAGCCAAGGCACCTGATGGACCACTGCCCCTTCCGACAACCTACGGTTCCCGCTCCACCTCATTCCCCACCTAGGGAGGTCGTACCACCTTATACTCCTCCGCCTCCACTTGTCCCTCTAGAGACACCACCACCAGCTCCTGATCCTCCTCGCCCACCGCCTCGGAGACCACGACAGAGAGCCCAAATTGTTGAACCTCCACTAGGCAATGATGATCTTGATGAGGATTCCCTAGCCCTACAGGGAGGAGATGCCATCAAACAGTTAGCTCTCGAAGAGTATGCAGGGCGATATTCGGGTGGAGGTCCCGATATTCGATGGCCACCTTTAGCCCAACGCTGTTATTGATTGGCTTTCCGCGATGGAGCGAATTTTTTAGTATAAACGGCTGACGGGTGGTCAATGTGTTCTGCTAGCAGCGACCATGTTTCGGGGCTATGCCAGTGTTTGGTGGAATGATCTGGAGCAACGACGTGTTCTTGAGGGCTTACCTCCTATCCAGTCCTGGGCCGAGTTCCATGCACAGTTGATGGTTGCTTTTATTCCCACTAACTACGAGCGCGACCTCTTCCTCCGAGTACAGTCTCTCCATCAGGACACTTCAGTTTTAGAATGCACTGAGCGCTTTCAGCTTCTATGTACTCGTGCCCGCCTCGGCGAGAGTGAGAAGCAGCGGATTAGTTGTTATATTCACGGGCTGCAGAGTTATATTCAGCGGGATCTCGCTTTACGTGACGTTACTTCCTTTGCCAAGGCAGTGGAGTACGCCACTAAAGTCGAGCCCTTCCATTAGACTGCCCCTCCAACGCGTAGCCGCTCCATGACAGCTCGTCCAACCCAGTGACTTTTGCCCCTCCTGTGACTCCGTCTACTGCAGCTATTCCTACTACCACGGTTCCTCCTCCGGCACCCACTCATTCGGTTACCTTCAAATGCTACAACTGTGGGGTGATAGGTCATCGAGCCTCAGATTGTTCCCTCCCTCGCCGTCACGCCCTCTTAGCTTCAGGAAGCCCTGAGTACCTTGAGGCACCGGACGTTCCACCCCAGCTGGCTCTCATTACTATCCTTGATGGTGACACTGAAGGCCTTCCCCTTTAAGTTCGAGGACGAACTCTTTCAAGAGGGGGTGAGTGATGTGAATGAGGATCATTGTCGTCTTTTATCATTTTTTAGTCATTTTTAGTATTTCTTTTATTTTTAGAATTCATTGTATCTTTCCTTTTTGTTTAGTATTTAGAGGAAGGAAGGTTATTTGGCATTAAGGGCATATTTGTAATTAGATACTTAGCTTAGTGGCCAAGCAACCTCCTCCCTTTAAATACTTCTTTTGTAGCCTCATCAAGGCATGCTACCATTTTGAGATATTGATATTAGAGAGAGTTTAGATGAGAGTTATTTTCTTCTTGCTTCCATTTGACGTCTTTTTACGTCATAGTAGAAAAAATGGATACACTAGAACATGATAAATGGATGGTAACGTAGCGAAAAACGTGAAAATAAAATAACTATCCTTGATCCACAAGGCACACATCTAAAAGAGAAGAAAACTCAAAGTTAATATTTGAAGATGAGATGATTTGAAATACTTATAACTCTTATATAATGAGTTATAAAAGACACAATTATTAAAATTATAATCCATTTACTAAAAGGGAAACACAGTTTGGGTATCCTAGGGGCATAAAAGATAACAACTTAGTAATATAATGATATAAAAGAATCCTAAGTAAAAGGGAAACACTGATACTGTTCACGTATAAGCTGATTTGACCTTTTCAGCCTCCCGACTTGCGACGATCCTGTGTAACCATATACTTTTGCGCTAATTATTCTACATTAGTCTCCCTTACCTGAAAAGAGCTTGTCCCTGAGTTACCCGAATCTGAGGGATATTACTCATGTATGTCCGTCACATTGAAGGTTTAAGAAATGGACATGTCAAGAGGTAAATCAATCACATAGGCATTGTCATTGATGTTCTACAGAATTTGATATGGCTCGTATTACTTGGCCTTCAGTTTGTTGCAAGTCCCCACTGTAAACCTCTCTTTCCTTAAATACACCATAACAAGATCGCCTTCTTCAAAGATTTTCTTCCTCCACTTCTTATCAGCGAAAACCTTGTACTTGGCATAAGCCTCCTCTATGTGCTTTTTGATACCTTCTTGAATGGCTTTAACATACTCAGCCATTTTCTCAGCAGCAACATTCTTCCCTGGTACTTTTGGTAATGATACCAAATCCAAAGCTAATACACAACAGCAAACGGGGATTTTCCCGTGGACCAGTTAGCCATGCAATTGTAAGCAAATTCTGCCTGGACAAGGGCAAGATCCCACTGTTTTAGTTTCTCTCCTAAAATACAGCGAATGAGATTTTCAAGGGTCCTATTTACCACCTTCGTTTGGCCATCAGTTTGGGAGTGACTAATGTTACTGAAGTTAAGAGATGTGTTAAATCTCTTCCACAAAGTTCGCCAAAAGTGAAACAAGAACTTGTGTCACGATCTGAGGTGGACTATAGGACACCGTGTAAATGAACCACCTCCTTAAAGAATAGATTGGCCATTTGGATTACATCGCTCGTCTTCCTACATGAAATAAATGGGCCATCTTGGAAAATCGATCAGCCACCACAAAAGCAAAGTCTGCTCCTCGTTGTGTCCTTAGCAGCCCTAGAATAAAATCCATGGGTAAATCCTCCCATGGGGCATCTGGTATAGGCCTAGAATAAAATCCATGAATAAATCCTCCCATGGGGCATCTTGAATAGGCAGCGGCATGTAAAGGCCAGTATTCTGTGATTAGCAATTGTTAGTTTGGTCAGTTGTGCGTTGCGACCAGTAATACTACTCTTCAATCAGCTCTCGCGTCTTATCTCTTTTCAAGTGACCACCTAATCCTCCCCCATGTAATTCACATACCACCTGCTCTCGTAAAGAGCTTCGAGGGATGCACAACTGGGGACCTCTGAAAATGAATCCTTCTTGCATATGCAACCTTTTAAAGGCTTGTCCTTGTTTACAAACTGTCCATGCTTGAGCAAAATCTTCGTCGACCTCATATTGTTCCTTCAAATAATCGAATCCTGTGATTTCAGCTCTCATAGTTATCAAACAAGTTGCTTTACGACTCAGTGCATCTACCACCTTATTTTCCTGACCCGACTTGTGTTTCAGCGAGAAGGTGAATCGATGGATATATGTCGCACATCGCGCAAGCATCCGATTAACGTTTGTTAAAATATTATTGAATTTTAGCGCTTCGTGATCAGTAAACAACACGAACTCTCGCTAGATAAGATTATGCTCCCACGTATGCAAAGCATGCACCAAAGCATAGAATTCCAGCTCATAAGTGATCCACTTCTTGTGCGCCTCACTCAGCTTCTCACTGTAAAATGCCACCAACTTCCTACCTTGTGACAAAACTGCTCTTATTCCAACAATTGAAGCATCACACTCCACCTGGAACAACTTCTCAAAATCTGGAAGAACCAATACTAATGTTGATGATAGCTTATATTTGATCAAGGTAAAACTTATTTCAGCTTCCTCTACGCATTGAAACTTCCTTCTTTTCATGCACTCGGTGATGGGGGCCATAACGCTACTGAAGTTTTTGATGAACCTTCAGCAGAACGTAGCTAGGCCATGGAAGCTGCGTACTTCACTCACATTCTTCGGTGTGGGCCATTCTCGAATGGCTTTTACGTTCTCTTCGTCGACTCGAATACCATCATCACTAATTACAAAGCCTAAGAACAATAGGCTCGAGGTAACAAAAGTGCACTTTTTCGGTTTAATGTGCAACTTATTTTCCCGCAAAGTTGTTAGTACCTCCCTCAAGTACAAAAAGTATTATGCTTCTGTCTTACTATAAACCAGAATATCGTCAAAATAAACCACAAATCGACCAATAAACGATTTTACTGCCTGATTCATTAACTGCATGAAAGTGCTAGGTGCGTTGGATAATCCAAATGGCATAACTAGCCACTCATATAGTCCTTTCTTTGTTTTGAACACTATTTTCCACTCATCCCCAAGGCGGATTCAAATCTGAAGGTATCTGCTCTTAACGTCTACTTTGGTGAAAACTTGTGCTCCTGCCAACATGTCCAACATATATTCTAACCGTGGAATGAGAAATCGGTAATTGATGGTAATCCGGTTAATTGCACGGCTGTTTATACACATTTACCAACCGCCATCCTTTTCGGGCACTAGCAAAGCTGAAACAGCATATGGACTCATACTTTCCTGCATCAATCCCTTTTGCAGTAACTACTCTACTTGATCTTGCAGAATTTGGCCTTCCCTCGGATTCATTCTGTAATGGGGTGGGTTTGGCAAGCTCGTGCCTGGCACCAAGTCAATGTGGTGTTGAACATCCCTCATGGGAGGAAAACTGTTAGGGAGGTCTTCCGATATTAAACCATCGAATTGTTTTGATAAAGGGCACGATTCCTGGTATAGTAACAGGAGTTTGTTCGACCAATTCTAGTAAAACAGCAAAGATCTTAGGAGTTGTCTTCACTTCGTCCAGAAATTCTTTTCAGCTGATCGGCATAAATGGATTTCCTTTGGCCAGAGTAGCCTCACGGAATTCTTCCTCTTTTAATGGTCCAAGAATGATTTTCTGACCATTCTTATATAAAACATAAACATTGTCTCTACCACAGTGAGTGGCATCGACATCAAACAGACACGGCCTCCCTAAAATCATGTGACAACCATCAATATCAACCACATCACATCGTATCTCTTCTCCATAGATCTACCCAATCAAGAATGGGATAAGGAAGGTTTCAATCACTCGCGTTTCTGGACCTTTCTTGATTCATCTAATTTTGTAAGGGTGGGAATGGTTTTTTGTCTTCATTCTTAACTTTCGAACCATTGTTGAGGAAGCAATATTCTCACTACTGCCACTATCAATGATAACGTTACATACCTTCGATTAATAGTGCAACGTGTACGAAACACGTTATGACGTTTTGGGTGCTCTTTTTCCTTGGGTGTCATCAGCCTCTTTACTACTAAAGAATGGAACAACAACTCACCCTCATCCCCCTCAATCACCTCGGCGTCCTCATAAGTGGGGCCAAAATCGACTTCTTCATTCCTGTCTTCTTCGTGTTCGACCAAATTCACGGTGGGTAGTTTTGGACAAACATTGGATTTATGGTCTTGCTCTCCACACCAATAACACTTGCTTAGGTCTGGGCATACATACGTATTTTCTTGTGTTGTAGGGATTGCTTTTGTAGTAGGGTCCTCGGTTTACTTTGTCATGTGTAAAACATGAGGTATAGGAGTCACGTGACTGATTCTTTACCCTTTCCAGCAGCGACTCTGTTGTTCTCTCATCTGTTGTGACAATGTCGGATAATTTGTACAACGGTTGTAGAGCCACCTTTTCTACAATATCCCATTGTAACCCTCCTTTAAAACGGGCCACCATACTAAACTCGGGTGTTCCACCGGATTGTTACAAGATGACAACCGGTAAAACTCTTCAGCATATTCAGGAACGGTTATATTTCCCCGTGTGGGTAGAATTCGGACTTTCAATAATTTTTTCATCTTGACCCACGTACGGACTTGTTCCTTACCCTGACGTGCACGGGTAATTTGCACCTAATCCCATCACACAGCCGTGCCGCCTTTCAATTTGTACACGGCCAATTTTACTTTCTTCTCTTCTTGGATTTTCATATAACCAAAGAAACATTCGACTTTAGTAATTCAATCCAAGAATTTTTCAATACGAAGATGACCCTGAAAAGTTGGTAGGTCAATCTTCATACAAAAATCCCTGGAATCATCTTGCTCCCATCGACCGCAATTGTCTCCAAACACTGGTATGACACTGTTGTTACCGAAACCGACGTTTTCCTCATAGGTTGGCTGCCTAATTGGGTTGTTTGGATTGCGGTTACCAGTAAGACGTCCATGATCACCGTCGTTAGGCATCCTATTGTTCTCGCGGTTAAGTTCCACCACTGTCATTCTTGCTAGGATTTACCGCATGGTTTCATGCAAATCGCTCAAGGGTTTGATTGACGTAAGTTTGGAACTCGGTAAATTCAGCCCTCAAAAGAGTGACTCCATTATGATCACTTGGAGGTGTTGTTTCCATCACGTGAACCAGCCATTGTAACAAAGGCAAATATTAAGATTCGGAACCTTGCTCTGATACCACCTAACGTAGGGGAAACTGTGAAAATAAAAGAACTATCCTTGAATCCACAAGGTACACTTAAAAGAGAAGAAAACTCAAAAGTTTATATTTGAAGATGAGATGATTTGAAACACTTAAAAGCCTACTCTTATATAGTGAGCTACAAAAGATACAATTATTAAAATTCTAACCCATTTACTAAAGGGGAAACACGCTTTGGGTATCCTAAGGTGGCATAAAAGATAACTTATTAATATAATGACATAAAAGGTAATCCTAAGTAAAAGGAAACACTCTTTGGACAATTTTAGGGAAAGAAGGAACAAACGGAATACAAAGGATATGGAATCCAAAGGGGATCGAAGGGAAGATCCTAGGGACCGCTATATACTATATACATGAACATGAACAGTACATACGACTGTTCATGTATAGGATGATTTTACCTTTTCAGCCTCCCCAACTTGCGACAATCTTGTGTAACCATATACTCTTGTGCTAGTTGTTGTACATCATATGGCAACAACAATGGAACTTAAATGAAAGAAAATTAAAAGGAACGAAACTCACTTCCGCCTGATACTGGAGATCCTTCTTCAGTTTCCCGCTAATGTGATCCCAAACCTGGTAAATATAAAAAATTATAAGCAATTGAATATCAGCAATAGTTTTAACTGCGGTGAAAGTATCTAGTAATCTTGTATACCTCAATAAATCCGTCAACAGAGCAAGAAACAAGGAACTGCCCATCTGGTGAAAATCGAGCACATTCTGGATGACTTTTTTTCCCAAACTGCAGTGTGACAACCAGAAACGTCATAAAATTGGGGAAGTAAGTTCACAAATTACGACAATGAATGATCGATTTTTTTAACTATATGGATAATGATATGTAACCTTAAACCACAGAAATGTAAAACTCGGATTAAGAACATCAAGGAAGAGCCTTAGATAGGATAACCAACCCATCCACCCCTCTTTTACTTTAGTAGTCAACATCTAAGGCTGCTGGCAAGCACCAGGAAGAAAACCATGGTAAAATGTTTTGAGTTATGAGAGGAGGGAATGACAACATCACATTTATATCTGTTCAAGAAATATATGATCTTTCCAAATATTATATGGAGTTCAAAAACGGGAAAACAGTAGTAATTCAACAAAACATCAAGTATGATTTACAAGAAAAGCAACCGGATACATCACCCACCCAAACAGTATCATTCAAGGTATCATAAATCAAAGGGGAACATTCCACCATACATTCTGATCACCAACAAATGTATATGATATCAATCCCTCCGTCCCAAATTAACAGTGGTAAGAGGCGGCTCATTTAGACCCAAGGTCTCGAGTTCGAAACCCCAAACAGATACGGCCAAATTTTAACCGGGGCGTATGTTAGGGTGGCTCTGGTACAGCGTCCCCCCTGTTTAGCTCGCATGGGGGGTATCCAAAGGGCTCATTCATGTGAAGATTCAGGGTTACAAAAACATTAACAGTAAATGTTTTAAAGTCGAAACATTTTAAGAAAAAAACTTCACAAATGTATCCTCCTAAAAATGATGAATACCTTTGAATGCAAGACATACACTTGGAGCATGTTCTCTCACGGGGATTTTTCTAAAGGGTAACTTCGTAATCTCGCCGTTTTATATACTAGTTTTAGAAACAAGACTATTGATGTGGGACGGACTAAAAAGGAAACTGGGAATATTAGTAGTTTTTAAAGTCTTGGCATACTG
This sequence comes from Sambucus nigra, assembly GCA_949130495.1. Classification (NCBI taxonomy): domain Eukaryota; kingdom Viridiplantae; phylum Streptophyta; class Magnoliopsida; order Dipsacales; family Adoxaceae; genus Sambucus; species Sambucus nigra. The sequence continues at coordinate 407,315,382 of OX422210.1, read as the reverse complement.
TAGTCATCAATCCTGCTTCACAAAGTTTTAATATTTTTTTATGGACTCAAAAATGTATAGCACATACAAATAAATATCATAAGAAAAATGACAAGGACACTAAGACATAAATGATACGCATATATGTCTAACAAGAATCTTAAACTATACATGATATTAGGAGTGAAAAAATCTATCAAATTCATTTCTTTGATGATAGTAATCTAATCTTGATGAAATATTTGACAATTTTGATGTACTAGGGATGGATTAGTGGATTTTGGTCGCAGTCTAAATAAAGAAAAAATTTCTAGGAAACATAATTACATCGTGGACAGCGCATCCACCAAAAAATACAAATAAGGAAACCAATCTGTTACGTCAAACAAGGACACGGGTTCATCACCTCTCTAGATAACTAATCTCTACTCGAGCAGATTCCAAATAAACAAAAACAAAAATGGCTCTAGGTATAAATATCAACATTGTCGCCCTATAAATAGTCATTCCATGAAAATATCAACATTGAGACGGGAATTTCTGCACATCTCTTTCCCAACGTTGCCTTAAAATTTTATGCGACCCCATAATCCTTCTTGCTCCACTTTTTCTCTTCAAAAATATGGGAATCTTTCCCACCAAATGCACCAAAACAAAGCCATTACTACACATCTCCATACATGTCTTCTTCTTTTCTTCCTCCCATGATTCACATACTCAATTGCAAAAAACTACTTAGCATGTCGCGGGAGGACATAATGAATCTCAAATTCCCACATTATTTTTCTCCTGATGATAGAAGCAATTGGACAAAGACGAAGAATATAATCCATAGACTCATTGCCCTTATAACACATAAAGCACCAATTGGGAGCTAGAGCCTAACCCTTTATGTTTCACTTTGACTTCGATCACAAGTGTTTAATCTTCTATGAGGTACAATCAAAGTAAGCACTTGTACTTTAGAAGAAATCCCGGTAGTCCAAATGAATTTATAAGATGCAAGTTGTTTAATATTTTAGAAGACTGGAGGTCTAAAAAGAATAATTTGCAAAAGAAATCCTCCCCCTCCAGCTATCTTCCCAATAGAAAATATCTTACCCATCGCCCACTTTTAGAGACACACATTGAAGAATAGAGGGTTTAATCCTCTAGATATATTATTCCATAGGCTTCTAAGGGTAGACAATTTTTGGTCGACTTTGATTCCACCCATTCTCTTGCATCACATAAATGCTTTTAATTACACCATGCCAAAGAGTATCTTTTTCTAATGGGAACCTCCAAAGCCATTTTCCTGTAAGAGACTTGTTTTTAAATCAACCAAACCCCAAAATTTATAACATTTCAATTTATCCCAATCTTTTTTTAATGATTTTTTTTGTTGAACTCTAACCCATCCCACAATAAGTTAAACATTCTCTTTTCAATAATTATATTAGCACATACTTTAGCATTTTGAAGATCGACATGAAATAAGTGGGCAAGCCACTCAACACCCCTCTAATATGAGTTAATCCCCCTCCATTTGACAACAAACTTTTCTTCTACCCATCCAATTTGCGTTTGACATTTTCAATAACCGGGATCGAAAAATCTTGACCGAAAGGCTTCACCTTAAAGGCAATCCAAGGTATTACATTGGCCAATCACTCTTCTAACCATCCATCTTCCATGTATATCCCCATTGTAACACCTTTGCTAAGATTGATCTTTAAGCCCGGTGCTCTCCTAAAAATCTTTTTAACATTAGAACAATGTGTAAGTAGTTAAGATCTCCCTCAACAAAGTCATCAGCAAATTAAAGGGGAGATACCTCCACCATATTCCTCCCTACTTGAATTCCTCAACCGTCCCCTCGGCAAGGCTCTTTGTAACAATCTACTAAATCCGACCACCACCAAAGTGAAAAGAAATAGGAAAATGGGTCCCCCTTGCCTTAAGCCTCTAGATGAAAAGAATTTTTCTCTAAGCTTGCCATTCTAAAAAATTAAATAACTAGCCGATTCCATACATCCTCTCACTCATCCATCTCCTCCAGTTTTCTTGAAAGCTATTCTTTTCTAAACCAAAATCCAAATACCCCCAATTAATGTGGTCATAAACTTTTTAAAAATCGATTTTATAGACCACGCTCCTTTTCTTTATGAATTGATCCTCTTCAACCACCTTGTTTGCCACCAAAAATATATCTTAAATTTGTCGATTCATCACGAAAGCCCTTTGCTTGTTGGAAATTGTTATGCCTAGCACCTCCATTAGCCTTATGACTAGAACTTTAGCCAACATTTTGTGGAGACAACAAGGTAGCAATTGGTCAATAGTCTCTCACCTTCTCGGCCTTTTTCTTCTTGAGGATCAAACAAATATACGTCTCATCCGCACAATTATTGATAATACCATTCTCAAAAAATTCCTCAAAGTAATTTAAAACATTCCCCCCCCCCCCCCTAAAAATCTATCGACTCGCTTTAAAGAATAGCGTAGAGAATCGAATGGGTCCGAGTGAATCCCCCCTCCCACCACCACAATCCCAAATAGCTTGTTTATTTCCTCCTCTTCAAATCTCCATTCTAGCCATTCAACTGAACCCCCCTCAATTGATTTTTTAATCCAATCTCGTTCTAAAATCTTCTTGCTTTTTGTACAATCACTCGAAATATTGTGTTATCTCCCTGTAAGGACAAAAAATTTCAAATCGAGCTAATTTGTAAGTATTGGCTGAATTTCGTGTTTGAAAAAAACTTGTTTGTGTCATAGGTTAGGATTTGAGTTGTTTGTCCTTCAAGACTATGATGCGTGTTTGAAGGCCGTAGCGACCAAGATAAATCGATATTGCGTACACATTGAGTTTCATGCCGAGTTTCGTCTTCATCATCTTAAGGATCTCAATGAGGTATGAATGCATATTTATGTTTGATCCCTGGATACGTCCGAATGTTTATTTATAAAATGTTTTGAGGCATTTTTCATAAAATGAATTAAGGAAAAAATATTTTGGGGGTTTAATTTCGGCCGAACGAGCTCTTCACTTCGTTTGAATGTGTTTAGGCATCTCGTTGAATCGAATGAACTTCAAACGACATTTCTCTACAATTTTATTCAAAGCTCGTCCGATCTCTGTTCAAACGAGAATAGCTATGTCGTTCAACCGACCTTGTTTTTGGTTCGAATGAGATTGCTATTATTGTTCGAATGAACCTATGTTTCCCGTTCAAACAATTTGCCTTGAAAAATGCGCCGCTTCAAAATTCGTGTTTTCTATAAATACTCAAGTTTGGCATCAATTTCATTAAGGGTTTTTGCGAAATGAATTTAAAGTCTAATCTAAATCCTCCTGAACCCTAGTTTACACCCAAGTTTGAGATCCAAGAATCCTACATCTATGTGTCTGTTTGAGATCTCTTTTGCGTTGCACAACAGTTGTTTGCTCTTCATACAAAGAGTGTTTCACGGCGGTGGAGATCGTGTTTGTGTTGTGCGGTGGCAGGACTGGTCACGAGACGAGTAAGATCGGTCGAATACCAAGACGCAGGAAAGCGCCTGCGTTGTGTGGCTGTTGGAAGGCGTCCAACAATGGCTGCAAAGAAGTTTACAAGGAATAAGGAAGCGCATCAAGGCTTAAAGGCGTCGAGTCTGTGAGTAAGTCTAAGTTGTACTTGTAAATGTATCTATATCGTAGTGGACTTGTGTAGCCGGGTCGTCCAAGGTTTTCCCGTTATGGGTTTTCCTTGTACATCGTCGTGTTGTGGTTTACCTTTATTTTATTCTCGCTATCATCTAGATCCATGCTTAAGTAAGATAAAATTGGTAAACTATTTATGGAAACACTTTGTTTATTTGGTGCATGTTAATTAAATTGAGAAATTGAAAATTGGTGGAGTTTCCATATAACACTAGGGCACTAGCGTTTTTCACTCTTTTTCCAAATCTTCTTCCTAAAAAGACTCCTTACTCCTTTTCGAATTTGGTGAAAAGTGTATAGATTGTCTTCCACTTACCACCCTATAGAATAAATTTAGATTATGGTCCCACTCTTAACCCATTTCACTTGACTTTTGGTTCCATGGTGTTTCTTCTTTATTAATTATGTCCACACTCGTTTTTTTCAATATTTCCTCACTAAGATCATCACTCGAGTTATCTATTTCCTCAAACAAATCTCTCTCCCTCTAATTTTATTCAACACTCCCTTTTTTTAATTTTTCACATCTCCAAAGACTTGTTTGTTACGTGATTTTAATTACTCTATAATTTCTTTCAACTTCCTCATGGACTTGTATCCTCTCCCATAACTTCTACTCTTGATCCACCATTTCCCCTACTAACTCTATAAGACCATTATATAGCCACATATTTTCGAATCTGAAGGGGGTAGTCCCTTCTTGGATTGGAATCCAACACAGTCATAAATGGGCCCAAGACCCTCTTTTTAACATTCTTGAAACTCTCTTTCATATAGTGGAAACCAAGGATCGATATAATCTAGAACAAACCCTTACACTGAACCAAGTGAACTCTTCACTCAACAATTTAAAATCTTTTACACCCAACTCCAAAACAAAGGAATCGAAGTCCTTCATGATTCCAGTGACTCTACTGAGCCCCCGAGAATTCTAAACACTTTAAAATCTCCCCCTACAAACCCAATGAGTTACACAGCTCATACAATCCCACTAACTCCTCTCAAAACTCAACTCTACCTTTATTCCTACAAGGTCTATACACCCTAAGAACCACCACACTACTCCATTGTCATTCGAATTGCACGAAAAGCCTCCTATAAGAGTAAAAATATCCTCTAGAGCTCTCACATCCCAAATCAACAAAATCACCCCTCCCCCAACTAACCCACCAAAGGTATAAGACCAACTGAGTAAACCAAAATCTCAAAAAGAAGCGAACAATTTGTGCTTAATTGCTCTTTTCGGTTTCTTGTTGCAGCTCCAAGTCCAGAATTCCTTTTATTATTGTAATTTTGATTAATTTCCTATTATTTCTATCCCCTACAGCCCTACACCTCTTACATTCCATACTAGAATCTTCATAATCCAACTCTGTATCCCTTTTTTTATTATGGAGTGATAGTTGATGTTGCATTTCAAATATTTTACTCCTGCCCCCTAGTTCCTTTAGTTTTCTGAAGTTTAGTCCCATTTGAGGATATTTTGTGATCTCCAATCCCATGTATTTTTTATTTTGCCATAAATCCCATGATAGCTGCAATTGGGTAGTCATACATTTGAAATGACTAGTGTCCCATATAAAACCAACAACAAATGATATAAATATGTGGGTTCGGATGCAAACAACTATGTTCATACACGACTAAATGCATGTGCTCCCATCACAATTCACCAATTTTAATCCCAGTTTTTCCATTAATTCATTATTTTTTCCCACTCACCAATCTGTTCCTTTATTTACTTCTAATTTGGATTCAATTTTGTGATTATCAATTAGAAACTGAACTCTCTGTTTAGCCTCATTAATCTCATTTTTGGGATTCTGTAAACGGTGTAGAGCCTCATTAATCTCATTTGTGGGATTCTGTAAACGTATCCAGATAAGACATGGTTTTTATTCCTAAGGCATTCCCATCTTCTTTCAATTTGTAAAGAGCCCCCCTATGTTTCTCACTCTTCATATTATCAAAATTCTTCTACCCTCCCTCCGAGAAGAATTCTCTCCCACACCCCATTACCCTCGGATTTTTGCGGACAACCAAAATATTCAATCATTAGAGATGAGAGAATAGGAGAAGATCGAGAAGAATTTGAAGAGGAGTTAAGGAGAAGGTATATTGGAATTTAAACAAATAGCATCACATTATTCAATAGGTTCACCACAAAGGGCAGAACGAGTGTTAATAGGAATGTAGCATACCAACAAATCACAAATTATGCTAGACTCTGGCTCCTTGTTCGTCTCCCCAAGCTTGTTAATCTCTTCTAAGGATAGATTCTTACACACTGTTTCAGAATCTGAACTTTAAATTCTATCTGAATCTGACTAGTCTTTAGAATCCCAGATTTGCTCCCAAATCTGCTCATTCTCTGCTACACCAAGCTCAACCAACTTCAGATCAGACCATTCGAGTAGTCCACCTTTTTTCATCTATACCAGCTGCCACACACGACCCTATAAAAAGGATTTCAATGCCCCTCTCTAGATAAGAAGCACAAATTTCAGCTCCCCTTTCTCCATTAACTTTATTTTCCCTTAAATCGAACCATTTATTAGATCCATATGAAATGCCCTTCCTGATATTGCCTATATTGCTTCCAGATATAAGCTGACCCCCTGTTTCCCCATCATCATGCCTAAGAATAAAGAAGCGAGGATCGAGAACCGAGAAACCATCATTTATCCTGAGATTATGATAGGAAGAGGAAGGTGTTGTTTTAACAAAAAATTATTTAGGTTCAGCTTTGTATTTCCCAAACTGAACTAAGCAAGATTGACATTTTGTCCCTTCTGATCGCTGCAAATGAAACCGAGAGTTAGAAGGAATAAACCATTTAAAATGATTCAGGTCAGAACCTGAGGGTGAGGAAACGAATATTTGTTCAACCCGGTTTATATTGGGGTGGAGGCAGCCTCTCTTGCATTAAAAGCTTTCAAATTTGAATCAGGTAACACGCGTGAGTCCGCACAAGGCAAAGACTCTCCACATGATGGCCCTACTTCCCTCCCCAAACCATCAAACCCTTTGCCCTTTGCCCTTTGCCCTTTGCCCTTTGCCCTTTGCCATACCTCGGGTGATAATTTCCCTCTTCAATGACTGTGCTTGAGCAACGACATCCCCATCACGTGCAACAACAGCTAAACCACCTGAGACGTCTGTTACTCCAGGAGCAGGAAACTAGGGCTAGATCTTACCAGCCTCATTAAGATTCTAAAAGTCGCCCAAATCTCATCTTCTCCATGAATCAATACCACGATATAAGGAATGCAGTTTTCTATGCTGTCCCTGACCTTAATCCCAACTTTGAACAAATTGATCCTCTCTCTTGTTCTACGGTCATTTTCTAACAAACCACCTAGTATAGCTCCATGTTTTTCGAATTTTCTAGAGTCCATAGACTCTGGGGTAACCCTTCGATTGCCACTCATCCCCTTGTACAAGCAAGCATTCGGTCCACCATTACCAATTTCTTCAACAATCAATAAAGCTTGAAAACAATGCCTCTGTGTGTGTTTCTTCGTATTTCCTTAGAATATCTTTCACCTCACTCGAGCGTTCACAGATTAAAAATGCGCAATCAGGTCCAAATTGCTTTTGAACATCGATTTCAAGAAATCCTCTATCTACACCCAAGCAGTAGAACAGGAATCCCTCAAACAAACGACTACCCACTATCAAAAAAACTTCCGCTGAATTTTCACTGAATTTCTAACACAACCCCCATTGACGTACTCATTTGCTTAGAATATTCTTAGGGTAAATCTTTTTATCGATGTGTATAGACACTAAATAGCGAAATTCTCCTCTAATTCCAGCTAGAATGAAAATTTTATTGCATCCCCTTCTTTCAAAATTTCCATAACTTTTAAGAAACAGCCTTCCTTGTTACCAATCATCTCAATCAAGAAACATGCATCTCTAGATCTGCGTAATCTGAAGAATTTATTCACCCTAATGTCTGCACTCGTTTCAATTATAGATGACGAAAACCATGCCACTGAATCCTGATCGAAGCAACACCATAGGACCCTTGATGAAAAAAGCCCTTAATCGTGTCCATTCTGTTAACACTTCCCATTAAAATCAATAGTGTCTGTGATCTTCATCCATGAAGAGACCGCTCAATCTCGAAGAGAGAGCTTACCTAAAAACCCTAGCATATATCAAATTTGCTGAAGTAGAGAGGTATCTCAATATCAACGACTTAGAGCATGGTTCAAAGTAGCGGCCGAGTCAAACCGGTATTGGTCAAGTTGACTCAGAATCGCAGGCGAGAGAACCGATAGTGAGAGACGATTCAAATAAAAATAAGTATCGTCCTATATCATTAAATCTCGCCACGATCTCGGCGTTCCCGAGATATCTCGCTGATATCTCAGCCGAGCAAGAGATATCTCACCGAGATGATGGTTTTTGAACAAAAAAAAAAGCAGAGAAGAAGGGATTTGAAAGCAAAAAAGCATAAATAATTCAAAGATGTTAACCTTTGTCACCTTATCTGAAGGAGATCGAAGTCACGGGCCAATTTTGGGGTTGAGATTTCACCTTCAAAAGCTTTGTCGAGGCCAGCTTTCCAAACCACACCCTTTTCTTCGTAAAAGTCGGACTCCGTAGCTTTCCAAACAGGAAACGGCCAAGATCCTTTCTCTCTCTTCGTTAAAGTCCCCAAACCCTTCTCCTCTCTTTTCAGTCGGTGAGATTCCCAAACCGTGGGAGTGTTTGTGTTGAAATGACCCAAACCCTTGTTTTTTCGTTTAAAAGGCACACCCATTATACCCCTTTGTGTTAAATGTTTAACCCTTTTTTTTGTTAAAACCCACACGCATACCATCTCTTTTTTTTATACCAAGAAACGTTTTGTAACAAACCTTTTTTTTTTACAAAAAAAAAATGTTATGTACAAAAAATATTTAGAATTCTTAAAAAAATTTAGAATTCCTAACAATAATGTTTGTACAAAAAATGTTTAGAATTCTTTAAAAAAATTAGAAATTCTAAAAATTCCTAGTAATATTGTTTTGTCCAAAAAAAAGTTTTGAATTCTTAAAAAAAAAGTTCAGAATTTGTAAAAATTCCTAAAAATAATGTTTTGTACAAATAATTTTTTGAATTCTTTAAAAAAATGTTTAAATTTCTTAAAAATCCTTAAAAAAAATGGGTCATCCAGCTAGCAGCCACAATTTTCAAATTATAGGTCATCCAGCCAGTCATTCCAACTCTCTGATCAGCAATAAGGTTCATATTTCTTCCCTTGACCTACTGGAAGAAACTACAGTATCCACATCCGTATGATTGATATCGCAACTAGATAGGGAAATGAAAATGACGAAACGTTGTAATCATTTCAATTTATCTTCAATGTAAGTTTTTTATGAAGTTTAATGTGTCATTAAATTGTTTTTCAATCTTAATATTGGTTTATTACGGAATATTGAATCTGACAAGCGTATCTTTGTTAATCTTATTAAAAGATGGTTTTGAACGTATCTGATTGGCCCACATTGTTAATCTTATTTTTTTTAATTTTCTACATTTTTTCAAAATATTTTGCGCTCTCTAAATAATGTATCTTTGTGTATTGTCTGCTACTGCGACCAAGCTGAAAATCGGGTGTCCGATACCAAAACTTTGAACCATGGACTCGAGTGATGTCGCGCGCTAAAGAGGAAAAAAAATCGAGCCAAACCCTCTCTGAGTAATACTTGAACTGATGAAAGGATTCGCAGCTAGTGAAAAGAAGAGAGAGAGAAATTAGAGTTTAGGAAGAGTCGACATGAAGAAACGAGCCAGGTTTAGACGAGGGAGATGAAGGGGGTGCGAGTTTTATAGAGAGAAGAGAGAGCTTCTTTCTCTACCCATAAGAACTAATATCTATCAACGCTATCTCACAGTTTTAAGTCATTTTCCTGTCCAATTCAAATTCAATCAATTATGTTTCTGAAGGCATCTCATTTTTTTATTTTAGCAGACAAAAATAGCTGGGGAGCAAAGAGGAAAATCAGAGGTTGGGCTATATAATTCTATGAGTTGCTGTACCAGCAACATATAATTTCAGGTCATAATTTTCTCAAAAGCCCGGTTGTTAGATAAGAACACAGTAGCACACTATATCCATCAGCAAAACTTCTGATACCAAAAGGAATCCATTCTCCAAAGTTAAATCAAATATAAAATAATATACACATACTGAAAATCAGAATCAGTGCAACAGATTTGATAAGTAGAAGTTTCTCATCACAAAATGTAACATCACCACTGAAAGCACTCTCAATGTTCTCAGCTGAACAACAAAGATAACCATATTGTTAGAACTGAGATATATCTAAAACTTACCTTGATAGTATGCCCATTAGTAGTTGGATACATATCATCTACATCTTGTTTCATAGCAGCTGTTCCTCTGAACAAATCAAACTGTGTTCCAGGTGGAAGTAACCCTGAAAGAGCCAAAGGAAGACGCTCCATCAAGATAAGATGTAGTGAAATAATTGGCCCAAAAGCCCAAGGGAATTTCTAGGAAAAACTTAGCACTGACAAACAAAATATTGTTTCTTATTTATTTCAAAAAAAGGAACATGCATATAGAAGATGTTGATAAGTTCAAGAGAAAGACAAATAAAACAATTACTTTATGGTACTTAAAATACTAATCAAAAAGGAAAAAGGATATTGTATTTAAAGACAAAAACTGATCGAAAAATCTATGTTTATTTATTTTTTTCTTTTTCGTATTAATCCAACAATAAACAAAGACGAATTGCATAACGCAATATCCGGGACGATTGGGAACGTGGATCAAGAGAGAGAAGTGACTTTAATTTTAATTTAATTTAATTGTTTTAGTATTATTAGAATAAAGGGATATCCATCAGGTATCCATATGTTTTGGGGGGTATATTAGCCTATTTAGGTTCACTTGGGCTCCAAAGACATTGAGCATATAAATACATTGTAACCCCCTCTTCTGTAAAAATAAAACATGACTATGAGTATAAAATCAACTAAGGATTATAATCACAATGTCTTCTTTGTTGTTAATTTTTCATGGGAATACACCATTTATATATTCATTTGAAGTCCTGTTACACTCTGTATGCATGCTGCTCAGCGCATGGTCTTCGCTTATGTTATTTTCAGTTCGAAAACTTAGGTTTGAGAATGAGGTTGGAAGAGCAGTGACAACTTTGAATGAAGTGAAAACAATATTTTATCCTTCTTATTTCAAGTAAGAAAAGAGGAAAACAAGATTGCAGTTGTTCAGATTATATATCCATGAAGCTTGGCATAGACACTGTTATATGAACCTTGGTGCTGCTGCCACTTCAGAGCCTGGCCAATTAAAGCCATTAGCCGTGATGGCGGAACCACCGAAACTTCTGCGGCAAGAGCTGAAAAGTGCAATAGAAAAAAATTAGAAAAATAGGAAGATGCACATGCAAACCACCTGAAAAAACATTTATACCATCATGCATATACAAAATTGAATGAAAACATACAGAATTTTGTTGTTCTAAATCCCACAAAAAAAATATCTATAACATATCAAACAAAATTCATTATCAGACACTATTGCATAGTTCAAATACTTCCCCGAACCAAACTGATAAGGCCGAATCGACAACGTTTTGCAATGAGGAGTTCGTTACTGAGAACTTTCCTTTTACCCTACTCAATATCGGCACGAGCAAGTCGGCAAGTCTCATCTTCTGCGCAAAAGTTGCGACATCTGCCGTAGACTTTGAGGGCTTCCATAAACTACAATATGTGTCGAGTACCCTTTTCCAGTTGTCAACCTTGTCAAACATGTCTGTGAAGCTAGGTGAGTAGATCGTCCAAGTGGCGACTAGCGAAAACTTCAGAAGTCTTTGGCATAAATCCACCCGAAACATAATAAACACACGACTGCTACTACTACCACAAGCAAGCGATACTCTGATACTAGGTCGACCAAGTAGCGATTAGCGAAAACTTCATAAGGTTTTGGCATATATCCACCCGAAACATAATAAACACACTTACGACTGCTGCTACTACCACGAGCGAGCAATACTCGGATATTATTGGGACGTGTGTTGAGTCGAAAGATTAAACAAGAACACTGAACAACCAAGCCAAAAAAGGAATTATCTATCAATATATGATAAATAATGGCATATAACTGTTATTCTATAAATAGGTGAAGTCAGGGGGGGATCTTAGGGTACAAGTAAAACTAAAAATGACGAAAAGACAAATTAGTCACCCTAACATTACAAACAGTTTTATCTTATTCTATTCTTTAATATGCTCCAAAAAGGATAAAGGGTTCACCACATTGATGACATCAGCCACATATCAATATATATATATATATATATATATATATATATGATTAATGTTTATGTTAGAAATTCATTATATATGAATAATAATATAATCTCCAGTGCTAGTATCACAAGGCCTAAAGTGGGAATTTCTTGCATTATGCTTTCGCCCACTGGATTCCAAGTCAATACTAGTTTTGTTATCTTAAGAAACAAATTCTATTAATTTACAAATAAGGAAAACATCAAATAGAGGATAAGAGGTCATCCACCATTTCGTCAGTAAAAAGAGAAGGTAATGCAAGAGAACAAAACATTACATTATGACCTCTTTCCAACTTAAGAGATTACCCAGTAATCCAAATGTCTTTGAAATACTTAGCTTTGTAATAGTTCCAATTTTTTAATAAAATTCTCTTGTTTCTGATTAAAAAAAATCCCAAAATAATGTTATCTTATTCAAAATAAATCGTTGAAGATTCTATTTCTTCATCAACATCATCAAACATAAAGGTAACACCCCGCATCTCCAAACAAGATGTAGTTTTTCCTTCACTTCCCCAACCCATCACCACTTGCATCAATCTAACACAGGCACTAATCCTTGGTAGAGATTCAAGTACCTCAACTTCTAGAATCGACGAATAAGGGCAATGAAGAATGAAGTGATCCAAACTCCCCCATCCCGTTTCTACCACATAGAGCACGCCAATGAGTTGATAGAAATGCATTGGCCTTCTCTCTTCGCTTTTGAAGTAAGACATGAATGTTAACCTTTCCGCGTGCAGCTAACCAAGCAAATACTTGTACTTTTGAAGGTACATATCACGTTCCAAATCAACTCATAAGGACCAACATTGGGATCAAATGGGAATCAAGCAAGGCATGAAAACATGATTAACAAGAAAATTTCGATCCTCTGGTGGACCTGTTTCTTCTATCCAAACAATCCGGAACAAACAAAATAAAGTATTTCACCATCTTTAAGTTTTTTCCTCAATAAAAGTGACGTAGACTACACATCAAAAGGCCCAAAACTAAAGCAAACAACAAATTCTAGAGAGATAATCTAAAAGTGTCTTGTATTTCAAAGTGAAGGTCCCCTCTAAACGAGGCTTACGAGTAGTTATAAGAGTAGGAGGAGACTTGGGCTACAAGAAATGTCCTAATTACTAATATGCCGTTACTAGCCTTAACTCCATACTCAACTACAAAATATCTACAAAAAATGAAGTACATCTAAAATAGAGAAAGAGAAAATAACAAGAATGGGTAAAATGTACTAAAAGTAGATCCTCGTCGCATCAAAACGCTTTCAAACAACTGGCATTTGAATCGATAGAAACGGGGGGGTGGGGGGGTTAGCCTCATTATGAGCTTCAACATCAAAGCACTTCAAGACATGTGGGCAACAGCTTTAGTGTAATCATTAGGGCTTCCAAACTCTCATGGGAGGAAATTTGGGGGCAGATAGGGAGGCTATGATGTTTGGAGATGTATTGATTCTACTCAGGACAGCTCTCACCAAAGTAAGCCTCCCTCCCCAAGACAAACACTATTTTTCCACCATTCTAATCATTCCTTCACCCTATCCATAATAGAGTTCCAAAAGAACATCTAATTTGAATTTCCACCAAGCTAATAGTAGTATGAATTGTATCAAATTCGGCTTCACAAAATTATGAATTGTACAATTGGGTAATGTGATGTTGATGTCAATCTATATACTTTCCAAGTCAATTCTCCAAGTGGCGTCACGAGTTCTAATGTAAAGGTTCGTGGGGTACCAATTTCCTATATCAAATAAAAGTAGTTAATCTTCCTTAATTGTACATCTAGTAAAACAAAATTCCTACTTTATATGTTTTAGCTTGGGACATGGTTCACCTCTTTGGGCTTCTAGTGAGTCAAGAAATAAGTTTGATTGTCCATAATTTCCATAATGGAGATTCCCGCATGCACTTCGATACCCAATTTATAGTCACAAAATAGAAAAGAAAAGCATACAATGCACGTATATTAATTAAGATTTAGATTCAATTATAATGCCCATGCATAAATTTGACGTGGCTACTAAAACAAGGGGAAACATACCTTGGGCAATATTTGCACGTCGTTTCTCTTTTGTTGAATCTTGATAAGCCTGCAAAAGGGGAAGACGGTCACTAGAGCATATATAAAATAAAATGAACGAAATAGGTTCAAGCCATATTATTTGAATCAGAGAGAGCATGGTTCAAAGTCTCGGTATCGGTCCCGGTATCGGCCACTCAATTTTCAACTCGGTCGCGGTATCGGACACGGTATCGGGCGATACGCAAAGATACACTATTTAGAGAGGGCAAAAAATTCCTAAAAAAATTTAGAAAATTTTAAAAAAATACGATTAACAATGTGGCCCAATCAATTAAGTTTAAAACTATCCTTTAATATGCATAACATTGTACAATTGATCATATTGACATGCTGCGAACTTGCCAGATTCAATGTTCCATAATAAATCAATGTTTTTTTTTCACGGAGGATACAAATATTATGTTTTTACAAAGAAAAACAAATGTTACTTTTTTAGTAAGAGGATAATTTTTTTTTACAAAGAGGATACAACTATTATATTCTTAGTATTATTTTTAGTAAGAGGATACAAATGTGTTTTTTAAGTATGTTATATTTTTCTAAAATGGATAAAAATGTTTCTTTTTTAGTATTGTTATTTTTTTACAAAGAGGACGCAAATAGTGATTTTGACAAAACACTACATTTTTTTTAGAATCGTTTTTTACAAAAAGGATGCGAATGTTATTTTCTTACAACAAATGATGCAAATTTTATTTTTTTATAAAAGGAATGTAAATGTTATTTTTTTTTGTTGTTGGGTTGCAAATGTTTTTTTTAAATGGATGGAAATGTTATTTTTTTACAAAGAGGATGCAAATATTTCTTTATTACTTGTGTTGCAAATGTTATCTTTACATAAAATGATGCAAATATTATTTTTACAAATGTTTAGAGAATACAAATATTATTTTCACAATAATAACAGTTGTATATTTGTTTGTAAAAGAATAATATTTACGTTTTTTTATAAATAATAACATATTAAAATATAACATTGGGAACATTATTATAAAAAATGACAACAAATAACATTTGGATCATTTGCATTTTTTTAAAAAAAAATTGGCACATATACAATGCACTAAATTAAACCCACACGATGACCTACATCACACTAAATTAAAAAAACAATTAGCATTTTGTAACCCCCCCAAAAAACACGCTTACCAACACAACACTGGAGAGAGCCGATATATCACCGATATGGGTCGATACGATTGTGATATCGCCGATATGGGCCGATTCCATCGCGATATCGCCGATATGGGCCGATTCCATCGCAATATCGCCGATATGGGCCGATTCTACTGCGATATCGTCGATATGGGCCGATTATACCGCTATATCACCGATACTACCGAGAAATTACCGATATATGGTTGATTCACATCAATAACTGAAAACTCAACTCGGAACTCGGAATCGGATCGGTGGGTACCGATACCTAGTCAACTCGGCCGTATCGTCGCGGTATCGGCCTTGACTTTGAACCATGAGAGAGAGAGAGGCAGAGAAGGCAAAGTTCAATAACCCAATAATTCTCAATGTGTAATCATCAACTTGGCTGCCATATCATATTAGCCTAGTGTCTCAAAGAAAATAAATCACAAACAAATCCTACCGAAGTAAGGAGATCCTAATAAGAACTGTAAAAATTAGGCCTAAAATTTATTCCTTGAAGCCGGGCTTGCACCTTCACTTATCATAGAAACTGATCTTCTTATGAAGCACGTTGATCCCAAATTCCCTTCACAATCACCGTCATGTGGTCCCGAATATTGAGGACTTCTCATACTAGAACTTTTAAAGCGTAAAAAAAAAAAAGTCCAATATATTTAGGGCAGATGCTCCCGTAAGGAATAGTGATTTAGTTAGTATTGATAGTAACACATGGGATAGAGGTGGGCCTAAATTGTCTTGGTGGGATATTATAAAAAAGGACATGATATCACGTGGTTTAACCGAAGATATTGTGCTGGACACAATGGAATGGAAAAATGGGATTCATGTAGCCGACCCCAAATAATTGGGAAAGGGCTTTGTTGAGTTGAGTATACTTAGGCCAGCATGCATTCATTTTCTTGATAACACTCAACAAGACAGCCATTGGTAAAATCATATACCCAAGAAAAAATAATGGAAGATCATACAACGGAAATAAAACAGTTTGTACTTGAAGAAGCATATCCTAATAACCTCATGTGGATCAAAATATGTTCGAACAAGAAGATGCTCGAGTCGCAAGTATCTTTCAGGTTGCTCCTGTTTCATTACACCCATTGCCTGGGTTTGCCTTAGTATAGCCCGTGCAGTGTCCAACTCTCGAAGTTCAATCATTTCCAGAACAATCTACAATACATAGAGAGTACATGAATATCAATACAAGACAAAAAGAACAAAGACAACAGCCAAAGGTCTGTCTATCTACTTCAAACAAATACAATCAGGCAACTAGAGCATCCACAGGACCCTGCTGAAGCAAGTTTAGGTTCATTATAAAGTAAGCTGAGACAAATTAACCGCAATCTGGACCATATTTAAAATGAATATAAACAACTTATATTCAATCTGAACCAATATTGTCACTCTAGAACAGTTAAATGTTTATTCCAAAAAAAAAAGACTAGTAGTAGTCATAGTTGTCAAAATCATACGATTCGCAATTTGAAACGTACGATTCGATTCTCACATAAAATTATTCAACTCGAGTTGAAAATCGGCTGGGGTTAAAAAATCGGGTTGAATCAGTGATTCAGGGAGCGATTCACGATTCAAGTCCGATTCACTCTTATGGGTTGATTTTTTTTCGTGGTTGATGTTTTTTTTCTTATTACTGTACGTGCGTTTAAAATAAAATTTAAAAAAAATAGATAACAGAATGTTCTAAAATTGAAATCGCTAACTTTTAGTGTGGCACTATGCTCAATCTCCTCGCCTCTCCTCTCCTCTTCGATCTTGTTCTAACCCTTGTGCTACTGTGTTCTCTTGGCTCGATTATTATCAGTCGACTTATCTTGTCTATTCCCTTGGTTTAGTGTCTTCCCTTGGCCATTTAATTTATTCAGCAGAAAGATAGAGAGGCTTCTCTTGATCGTATTAAGGTTTGTATTTATTATTATATGATGTATATTTATATTGTATTAATATATTCAATTGTTTTTTATTATCATATGACATATTTATGTTGTGTTATTATATTTTTGTGTTTAATCTTTATGTATACATTTATAACCATTTGATATAATATATTTTTGTGTTTTATCTTTATGTGGATGATGTTATTGTTAATATTTGGTTATTAAAATGGTTATAAAAAAAGTAACAAATATGTTTTATTACATATTCTAATTTATTCTCTATGCATTTATATATTACATATTACATTTTCAACATTTTAAGCCGATTCTTACGATTCGATTCACGATTCACGATTTATAGGGCTTCCGATTTACGATTCGATTCACGATTTGACAACTATGGTAATAGTTCTTCTAACACTCAACCACATCTTGGCTACTCACCTATAATATATATTTCTTTAATAAGTATTATAGAGAAAGAGGGGAGGACAGCGTAAGTCGTGCACAAGTGCGTGTGAAGCACGCACATGCCAGAGAGAGAGAAAGGGAAAATATCCCTTTGTCATTGCCTTGTAAAGAAAGGGGATTATTAGAAATTCAATCATGGTAAAAAAAAATGCATATTTCCCAATACATAATCTGTAATATACAACTGATCTTAAATTTTATCAATTGCATTGTTTCTAGGATTCATATTTATATTTCCTAGAGAGACTTAATTCCATTGTATACCATAGGAGTGCATGCGCGAGGATCATCATTAAACCAAGTAACACTTAGTCAAATAGGATTCCATTCGTCCTGAACTATAAAAAAAGAAGGTAAAAACAAAAGGAAACAATGATACAAAAGAGAAGTATGACAATTTTTTAGATCACTAAGAATTCCTCCAGTGATTTTAGCAACCCTGGCCAATCATTAAACTCTTTTATCAGGCCAATGTTAACCCATTCAGCAAGGTATTCTAGATGTATGCTGAAAAGTAATTCCTGATGGCAAGGTATCCTAGATTCCGCGTGATTCTGAATCTAATTCTCATCTAAAGGCAATACAGAGCACAAATTTCTACATACTCGCTAAAAGTTCGTGTTAGATGAAAATAACACTATCAAAGGCACTTTTCTGAAAAGGACGCAGAAATCAGTTCTGTCGTTAAGAACTAATATCATTTGGCGGGAAAAAAATACTGCAGGGTGGCCAAATGGTGAGACCTGAAGAGATCCTCACAAATATATTGATGCCTCTTTTTATACATTCAATTGCGGTTGCCAAATCATCCAAGTATCCAAATCTCAACAAAATATTTCTTTACTAACTCTAGAGAAAATTATATTCAAACAGGAGCCTCTTGTACTTGTTCCTACAAGCGATATTTTTTTAAAAAAATAAATAAAATGAAACGAAGCAGTAGGAGGTCGCCCCCTGACCAGTCACATGTTACATACCTGCTCATACAAATCTTCTAGTCTCTTCCTCGGAAGCTTAAGTTGAGCCACTTGAGGCAATATTGCATCCCATCTTCCACTGTTAATATCAGCAACAAATGTTTCAAGGCTGTCGACTGTATTCAGAGAAACCTGGCACTCACTTTGTAATGTTTGGAAAGTTTGGTGCAATGAATTTTCCTTACAAAACTGAAGAACTATCTTGATCACACTGCAAGAAAGAAAAGTACATACAAGATTAGATTTCTTGGCATTTACACAATACAAGAGAATAACAAAAATATTCCCCCATACGATAGAGGAGTAAAGGTCTTAACAACATCAATTTTTGTTGTTGGGTGGGAGGGGGCATAAGACGTAAAAAAAAATAATTGTGTTCTAGAACTATAGATAAAAATAGGACAAACCCCACAAGTTTACAGCAAATAATCAGAAAACAATACTGCTTCTCATAGCGGCCGTAATTAAATAACGATATGCATAAGCTTTTGTTACAATTGTCACCATGATGAGGAGGCATATTCAGCCTTGTGTATGAATAATTTCCAACACTACCTGTGAGAGCTTAGGGGGATTGTTTAGTAATTCTCTACATTGGGTATATGGTTTTCATGTTTGTAGGTCGGAAGGGAAGTGGGTGGAGCTTAGGAGGGTAGACGGGGCGGGTGGATCTGTGGATAGCAAATCCAGGTGGGGAAAGGACTTCAGAAACCAACACAGCTCCATCCTTGTCGAATGTTGCCTTTTGTTGGATCGATCATCCTTTTTGTTTTCTCTTTACAAGCCATAAGATCTCCACCAGTTTTGTGTTGGATGACTTCCATGCAGGGTGGTCTGGGAGGGCCAAGTCCTCTGCTACATCCAAGATGTCACCCACTAGGTGCGTTTCACCCAAAAATATGACTACCAACACGAGGCTTGTCTGAGCCGTGTGGGCCATTTCCTCCCCTCCAAACCAAGCCCTAGCGTCAACCCCAACTAAAGGTTCATTGGTTTTCTCGCAGACAACCAGGCGACACCCCGTGAGGGTCTGTTGAGCTATTGTGGGGGTCAAAGTTACTCCCTTCTAACTTCACACATCATCTCCATCATTAGTGCGAGCTGCTAAAGGACCAGACTATCTCTTGCCTCCTGTTCGCTCATTTATTGTTTAAGTTTCTCCATCTCGGCATAATTCCAACGCGTCGTGTATCTTGAAACAATTGTTTATAACACATAGTTTAGATGTTTCCTCCTTTTGTAATGTTTGGGGAAGCTTTTTGTAGCTTATGAGCTCCTTAGGCTTTGATAGTCTTGGAATGCATCTTTGGGCTTCAAGCCACTCCCTACTTTTGTTCATATGAATGAAATCCCTTGTTTCAGATTTAAAAAAAAATTGACTCACAAACGCACACCCTTACGCACACCAAAGGCAAACCTGTCTACCACTTTGATCAAAGCACATTGGCAGAGGAATTAATTGCAAAAATCTCACAAAGAACCCAGTATGAAAAGTCTCTATAATAACGTTCAATTAGCATATGACGAGTTATTACATCAATGTATACATTGTTAAGTTCAAGAAGCTTTAAAGGGGAAAATAAGACAAATAAAGCACATATCCTTAATTTACATCAGCAAAACCATGCCTTCAATTTTTCGAATTCTCAAAAATCAAAATGGCTCTTTGAGCCAACGGTCAAGTATGAAAAGTTGCCTACAAGGGGGAGATTTCCAAGAGCTCTTACGAGGGAAGGAAGCCTCCTATCTATCCTGAAGCAAAGAGTAGATCTTCAGAAAGATCTGATAAAGAAGTGATCATATCTACACCCCTTCCATATCAACAAATCTAAGGCACCCAAAGGAATGCCAACCTCAAACAAGAGCCTCAACAAATCCTCTTCGAGCTCTCAATCCTGTAAAAAGTCCTGAAACACACAGCCCACGTGTCTGACTCCATTCAACAACTCTTCTGATTAATGGCAATCCAAAGATCTATAAAACAGTCTCCTAAAGAAGTATAAGTGTACCAAAATTCTTTCCCAAAAAAACAACTCTCCTCCCATCCCGACCGTGAGAATAAAACAAACTTGCTAATCACTGCCCACTCTTCACCAATAAACTCTCACAAACCCACACCATGAGGAACCTGAAATCAGAAGCTCTCCAACGATAATCGAAGCACCAAATCTAGCCAATATGGTCTGTCTCAATGGACAGTCAACCTCTAATGCAAATCTTCACAACCATTCCACGGTAAAGCTTGGTTAAAGAGACTTAAGACCTTAACCCCTACAAACCCTGATTAAAGAGGCGTGTAGTCAGCAAAAAACAAATGAAATAAAGACAAGCTAACCATCCCAAGCACCCATCCAAAACCTCTTAATATGTGAGAAACTAATTAATCTCACAACAAGCCTGCCAAGACCTTCCTTCACTAAAATGAAAAGAATTACGATAGAGGGTCCCTTTCACTTAGCCCCCTTGATTTAGCAAAGAACCTCTTGAAGCATTCATGAATAGAGAAAATCTGACTAAGATATAAGCCCGAATACTAATCCTGGAATGCTTGGGAGGAGTCTAGCTTCTACAAAGTCATCAGCCACAAGCACTGCATCTAAGAGATGTTGTCCCCGGACAAATACGTTCGAGGAATCTGATAATACCCTATCAATGACTATCTAAGTCTAAATAAAACAACTTTATCAAGACTAAATAAGAAAACTTTTGATAGCAATTGGAACAAACTACCCACTAGGTTATAGGCCTGAAATTTTTCATTAGGTAAACAAGATTCCTAGTTTTTATTGCCGAATCTTTTCTTCTTCGTCACTCTTCTCTTAGGGTGGGTGTGTTTGATAGCACATATTTTTCCATTGAAAATATGGACTGTTGGGCATTTTTAAACTTTTATTAGCGATTGACAATGCAAAATTGTCTTGGAAAATATTTCCCTTCCACCCTTGCGTGCTTTTCTATTCCAACCTCCCACCATGAGAAAATATTTCCAAGAAAATACCTTGCAAGAAAAAACATCAGGTAAAGTATTTTATTTCACTTTAGAGCGTTTAAAAAATCATGACCATAATTTTTAGCCTCTTTATCAAATCTGATATACTTTGTGGCAAGCCCGTAGTGCCTTACAATTGGCTCTTTTAATTTGATCAGGCACTCTTAACAGAATACGAGCAACACTTACATACCAATCAGGGGAACCCCCAGCACAGCCCTTGAAAGTTTGCCATTCATTACAGCATTAATTGATATATCACCCAAAAAACTGACTCATTTCATTCACCATTTTGTAACACCCCGTAGTTTTGAGGGTTTAATATTTAATTATTTTTGGGAGTTATAAAAATATTTAAATTGGAGAAACTTAAATTCATGAGTTATAGAATTTAATTGAGTGAGCCGAATTATTTATAATTGGCGACTTTTAAGTTAATGGTTCAAAATCTCGTGTGTCGCATTTTGAGGTCGAAATTTGGTGATGTCGAAAAGTATTTCGGATGGCAATTCCGAGTGCGCGATTGCGTCCGGATGGGTCGAGATAGTCAGAAAAGAGTACCCGGGGGTAGTAATTGGGTCTCGGGGTATTTTTGGGCATAGCCGGGCCCACACGGGGTGAGTTGGGCCACTTTAATTACGCCCATTAGGTGAAAAACGGGATTTAGAGTTTTAACCTAAGTGAGGGATTAGAAAATCAGCAGCCATCACAAATCTAAGCCTAGGGCTTGAGAGGGAAATTGGGGGGAAGCTTAGCAAAAGCCAATTTGGGGATTTTGGAGTCAAATTAAGGGACTACAACAACGGATCAGACCCTACAAACGATTCCAAGCAAGTGGTTAACTGTTGCGATTTCTAAATTGATGATAATCAATTCATATCATAGTGATGTGTAAATCAAAATTCGTTTTGGGGATAAATGGGTACAAAATGGGATTTTGTTAATGGAATACTTGGCTGAGATTCAAAGTAAGAAATAGGTGTATTATATATCCCTAAGATAAAATGAAATTAGAATATATTTGATGATTAACATGGAATCTTTATGAGTTCTTGGATGAAGAACATGAATCTTGAATGACTTAGGGTTTAATTGATGAACACAAGATGTCAATCTGCCAGGATTTTTGACACAACTTTAAACGTATGTCATTTGAGTTGTACTTCGAATTAGAGTGTGAACTATACATGCCTGGAAAGGTATTTCTCTTAGCTATCCAATGAACTTGGAATCGGGTCAATCGGAGTTCTGTAGAGGGAGTAATCTACATTTTACTACAGGGTGTTTGATCTGTCAACATAGTAATCGGCCAGAATTTTGGCGTGACTTTAAACGTGTGCAATTTGAATTTTACTTAGAATTAGAGTGTGAATCATATATTCATGGAAAGGTATTCCTCTTAGCTATCCAATGAACTTGGAATCAGGTCAATCGGAGTTCTGTAGAGGGAGAAATCGAAATTTTACTAGAGGGTGTTTAATCTGTCAGAAAATTTGAGATTTTTCTTTTTAAGCCTCAAATGTCTAAAATTTTATCGGGGAAGTGTTTGGGACCTTGATGAAATATTGATGGAATAATGATATGGAAGTAGGTCTATGATTGAGTGTTGGACTTTAATTTTGTGAGATAGTTAAAGTGGAGATTCATAGGCTTGATTGTGACGTACTCTAATTCGAGATGATAAGAATATAATTACGAAAAAGCATGAGCGAGCTTAAATTCGTTAGGTCAGTGGGTTAACAAGGGTAACTACTGAATTGATATAACAAGGGGTAACTAGGACCCTTAGAGTTGTGTGAATACTTGAATTAATACAAATGTGAAATAAATTCGTAAAGCAAACAAGTACGGTGAATATTAGAGAGAAATATATTACATACAAGTATGAATAATTGGGTTGTGTAAATACCTACAAATATATAGGATTACTTGGGTTGTGAATGCCTATTGTGTGTTTCCTTGTGATAGGAACATAGACTCGGAAAATATTAAGTTATGGGCCAAGTGAGCGAGTTCGGGGATAATGGTTGAGTGACACCAAGTTATTAAATTAATGGATGTGTTAATTAATGAAGGTAGAGTCGGAAAAGTATTAAATTAATTGATGTTGTGATTAATTAATTTAGAGTCGGATTGTAGACTCGGGAAGGGTATTAATTAATTAACGGGTAAATTAATTAAATGAGAGTCGTACCACAGACTCGGATCGGTATTAAATTAATAGGTGTGTTAATTAATTTAATTATAGTCGGATTGTAGACTCGAGTAGGTATTAAATTAATAGGTGTGATAATTAATTTAATTAGAGTCGGATTGTAGACTCGGGTAGGTATTAAATTAATGGGTGTAATAATTAATTTAATTAGAGTCGGATTGTAGACTCGGGTAGGTATTAAATTAAGTCGGACGATAGACTCGGGGAAAGTATTATATTAATTGTGGTGTGAATTAATTATATTAGAGTCGGACCATAGACTCGGGAAGATGATAAATTATTAAGTGAGAAAATTTATTATGTTGAGTCGGGCCACAGACTCAGGAAATTACAGGCTAGTGTAGACCTGTCAACGGGTCGGTTTGGGTCGTGTACGGGTTACGGGTTACGGGTCAAAACACCCTAACCCATACACGACCCGTTAAGCCTAACAGGTCTAATAACAATACCCCAACACGACCCGTTAATATTAACGGGTACACGACCCAAACCGTTAACACCCGTTAATGTTAACGAATCATTTTGGGTCGAAATGGGTAACGGGTCGGGTGACCCTATAATACCCGTTAGTCTTCAATACTTTAAAAATAATGGGTTTTAATTGTAATTTTTATTGGGTATAGATTGGGTGACCCTATAGCACCCGTTAGTCTTTAAAGATTTAGAAATAATGGGTTTTAATGGTTATTGTTATTGGGTACGGGTTGGGTGACCCTATAGTACCCGTTAGTGTTAACGGGTGTTAACGGGTAGAAACGGGTTAAAACGGGTTCAGGTAAATTTCCAAACCCGAACCGTTAGTGTTAACGGGTCTACCGTGTCAACCCGTTAATGACCCAAACCCAATAAGGGTAAACCCATTAACTTATAATTTCGTGTCGGGTCGTGTCGTGTTAACCGGTTATCGTGTATTTTGACAGGTCTAGGCTAGTGTACGGGATTTTGAGTACACGGTAAAACCGAGATTTATATTATACATATACGGTACAGTGATAGTATATATATACGTGTTTATATTATGTGTGATATTAAATATCAGTGACTAGATATTTATTCAATTTATATATACTCTAATGCTATCAAGGGAGGTTGCGCGATGTGGGTGAATCCCCTGGCTTGAGGAGTAGGGCGAGTATATCCCCAGGTCATAGCGCCCGGTATATATGGGCATAGTTATTTAAGGCGCAAAGCGCACCAAGGCGCCAATGTCTCCCTAGAGCCTAGGCGCAAGGCGAGGCGCGCCTGATCGAAGTGAGGCGCACATTATACAAGACATGCAAAAATTGTATATCTATAATAACAAGCTTATTTTATGATCTAAAATTTGAAAATCGCATAAATTGGTATTATATAAGATTATGAAGAGACACAAGAAGATATATCTAATATACCATATGGAAAAAAACATAAAATCAAATATCTAAAATTATTTAACATTTTAATCATCAAGTAATCAACAAAAGGAAAGATATTAATATATTTTGAAACATATGCACTCGAATGTGTGAAAAAAAATTTAATCAATTGGAGATGCAATAATGTTCGAGTTTTTTGGTTTCTTTTGCCTAAATAATGACTAGTGAGAAAGACACAGTTTCACCACAACTTATGCTCGACTTTGGTTAGTTTTTGGGTGGAATACAGTTCAATTCTCCATATTTCATTAATAATACATAATGTCATACATATTAATTAATCCATTCTCGTATTGGGGGCATTTTGTAGAAAAAAATTAACAAGTCGCGCCTTATGCGTTCCTTGAGCCTGGAGCCTAGACGCACAAGGTGCGCGCCTTATTGAAGGGGCCTTGCCTGAGGTGGGGCGAGGCGCCAATGTTGCGCCTTGGTGAGCCTGGAGCCTAGGCGCGCCTTTAACAACTATGTATATGGGTGAAGAATTTATCTCACTTTCAGGGAAGAAATATGACCGCCTCCACTACGTTTATATTTTGGGCCAAGTTGGTGAGCGATTCTAACTTGGGAAACTAGGTTTTGTGAGCACACCTAGTGAGATAGCATTTTAGAGGGAATCATCCGGGGGAGGGTATACTCAAAGGGATGGATATACGTATGTTATATGTACGGATGTTGTGGTAAAGGTACGTATATAAAGGTAGTAAATATTATATACGGGTAATAATGCAGTGTGCGATGTATTTACTTTATATAACTTGTGACACAGTTATATGCTACTATCTAAGAGGAATTAATTAAGTTAATTGTGAGATGACTTATAATTCAAGAAATTATTATACTCGGGTTAGAGTAGTATGACAAGGGAAGGTTATACCAGGACTAGTTGGACGGGGTAGTACAACTAGGCGGGGTTAAGGTATCCGGTAGGTGTGCACAATAGTGGAGGGGTGAGAATGTCCTCAAGGGAGTGCGACGCTAACTTAAATATGAAGCGCATTCATGCATTTTAAATTACTGCAGTTAATTCACTTGCTAAATATTTTCAAAATGTTTTGGGTTCTAACCCTTGCTATAAAACTATTTTCAAAACCTTTTAGGTGTCCAGCCACAGGGACGCCAGGATTGATATTCTATTCCAGGGACACGGAGCTGCGGCATATGTGGATGCTAGCAGGAGTTTGGATTAGACGCATCATTCATTCATTCCTAGAGTAGGAAATCTTGTATCAGTTTCAGTTTTATTTAGGGCTCGTTGCCCAGACTTCTCGGTACAGTTTTAAGGTGTAATTCATTCAGGTGTTGAATATTTGTGTTGGATTATTTCTTTGGTGGCCGGTGATTTATTCGGCAAGTTGTGTAATTATGATTCAGTTTATTTTCATTCAATTGTGTGAATGGTTTATATTTTATTTCCGCATGTACTGTTTTGTTTAATCAAAAAGTTAAAATTGGCACCAGCTTTTGGAATACTAGGTGGTTAGTAAGTTTTAAAAAGTTTTCGACAGTGATGCTAAGGATGATCCAACTGGGATTCCTGTTTTAATTTGGTATAGGACTGATCACCCGGTATTTTATTAGGCGGGGTGTCACAGATGGTATCAGAGCATCAGGTTCTAGTGTCCTTAGGATCTGTGCGGCTTTTCACGTTTCGGCTTAGCAATCTTTGATATAGAGCCCTATTATAGGATTGTTGTATTCTCATACGTACGCGCATATACGTCCTTCTGCGAAATTTATATTTGAGAGTGAACTCATACAAATTCGATTCTCATTCCGGATGACACCCAGGAGAGAGAGAGAGCAGCTAGGGCAGCAGGGGGAGATGAGACTAGGGAGGCTCTTCAGGGGCAAGAGTTACCGCAGCAACTGCCAGAGATGATTTTGGCAGCACAAGTAATGGAACTAGTGGCACAGGCAGTTGAAACGACGGTGATCGCAAAGGCAGGGTACTTTCCACGGGATCAGACTCACGCGGGGTCGTAGGGGTGGAAACAAGAAAGAGAGGTTATTTTTGTGGGAACCCACCAGAGTTGCGAGAGGGTTCAGATGTAGTGCTAACGTGTCAAGGAAGGGAGATTATCCAGCGTCACCTACGCATGGGAGATTGCGATGAGGTGCGGAAGCAAATGCTAACCACTTTTAGTTTAGTGGGAGCAGCACTACAATGGTGGGAGTCGATCACCACAGTGAGGAGAGGGACACACTAGCCATTGCAGAGTTTTGGGTGCGATTCGATCGCAAGTATTTTCCTCCAGCGGTTGGGACCGAAACGAGGAGAGAATTTTGTGAGGTGACTCAGGGGACCGTTAAGTGGCCGATTACGAGAAAGAATTCACTCGTTGGCAAAAATCTTGTATCGGATAAGGTAAGCGAGGAAAGGAGAAAGAAAGCAAGGTTTGTGGATGGATTAGTCTGGAGAATCAGACAACATTTAATTGATAATTCCGCATTAGTAGATTATACTGATGTCGTTAACGCAACACTCCGGCACTGTCGGGAATATCGCTTTCACGCGAAAGAAAGCGGAAGGGGAGTGGGAACTAGCCAGTCGAATAAGGCAGGAGGGAACAATACCAGTGGGGTACCCCAGCAGCAGACTGGGGGAGATCAGGGGCAGGATTTCCGACAGGGAAATCATGCCAAACGATCTAGAACTGGAGGCTATCGGAAGGATGGCCAGAAATTCCAACAAGGTCAGCATGGAAGGGACCAGGGGTAGGGTGAATGTATTAGAAGGCGTTTCGTTTGTGGGGAAAGCGAGACACATGAAGGGAATTTGTCTTAAGCAAGGTAGGGGTTAACTACAGGACGAGGTCATGGATGTACAGCCACTAAAGCAAGTCATGGGCACAGTCGGGTAGGGAGAAGATGCTCCGGAACCCGAGGATCAGCCGTTGCAGCTGGAGTATGGAGGTAATTATTTTTACCCTATGGGCGTGGGGTATATTTTTGAGTGACAAGGAGGATGTCACAATATAAGACTTATTTTTCACTAGAGTTCGCGAGTGAGTCGAACTTAGTGGGTGCGTTGGCTGTAGCAACCGTAGTATGTAAATAAACTTTTCGTAGGGTAGGTAGCGGAGTTTCCTTGGTGTTCTTCATGGGAGAGTGAAGGTGTACACTGAGTAAAGGTTTGAATTATGCGAGGAATTACTACTTTCGAGAATTATGGGAGTAGGGTTAATAATATTTGCAAAAAATCGGCTGGATAACGATGAAATTTAACTATGGTAAATAGTGGTGTAAAATTTTGGTGTTCGCGACACCAGGGTATGGTTGGTGATAGGTATCACTGGAGAGGGCGTATAGCCTATATATATGTGGATATATATGTTGTATTGCGTGGTGCGATAGCACATAGTGAGGTTTTGTGTTCTCACAATTTATCCCAGTAAGTGGGGATGTTTACTGAAGTGAATCACGGTGGTTAGATTTATTTTCGAGCAAAGAGAGATAGCTCGGGGTTTATTTTGCGCAAGGACTAGTGATAGTAAGGGTGCGGTATTTTATGTTGTCTTTAGTAGCATAAGGGTAAGCGTATATACTTTTGTGTTGAGAGACAAGTATTTATGGGGAGATGTTTGGACGTTAGCACATGGGTTGGGTACCCGGGCAGTAGATATATATGTATATATATATTTATATATGTGATATGACTACGGGTTCGAAGTTATATTACGGGTTACAACTAGCATAGTCGGGTAGCTTTCTTGCGGTAAAGCACGGGGGTAGGGTGTATAGGCACCCGGGTTAATTAAGGAAAATTTTGTGCGGTTAACCACGGGTATAGGGTGTATGGGCGCCCTGGTTAATCTAAATGCATACTTGTCTAACATATGGTTAGAAGCAGATACTATAGATATAGCAAGCTTAGAGGCACATGACTGGAGAGTAATATGCGAAGCTTGGAACATCATGCTCATCTTAATTTCGAGGACGAAATTCCTTTGTAAGGGGGGAGTATGTAACACCCCGTAATTTTGAGGGTTTAATATTTAATTATTTTTGGGAGTTATAAAAATATTTAAATTGGAGAAACTTAAATTCATGAGTTGGAGAATTTAATTGAGTGAGCCGAATTATTTATAATTGGCGACTTTTAAGTTAATGGTTCAAAATCTCGTGTGTCGCATTTTGAGGTCGAAATTTGGTGATGTCGAAAAGTATTTCGGATGGCAATTCCGAGTGCGCGATTGCGTCCGGATGGATCGAGATAGTCAGAAAAGAGTACCCGGGGGTAGTAATTGGGTCTCGGGGTATTTTTGGGCATAGCCGGGCCCACACGGGGTGAGTTGGGCCACTTTAATTACGCCCATTAGGTGAAAAACGGGATTTAGAGTTTTAACCTAAGTGAGGGATTAGAAAATCAGCAGCCATCACAAATCTAAGCCTAGGGCTTGAGAGGGAAATTGGGGGGAAGCTTAGCAAAAGCCAATTTGGGGATTTTGGAGTCAAATTAAGGGACTACAACAACGGATCAGACCCTACAAACGATTCCAGGCAAGTGGTTAACTGTTGCGATTTCTAAATTGATGATAATCAATTCATATCATAGTGATGTGTAAATCAAAATTCGTTTTGGGGATAAATGGGTACAAAATGGGATTTTGTTAATGGAATACTTGGCTGAGATTCAAAGTAAGAAATAGGTGTATTATATATCCCTAAGATAAAATGAAATTAGAATATATTTGATGATTAACATTGAATCTTTATGAGTTCTTGGATGAAGAACATGAATCCTGAATGACTTAGGGTTTAATTGATGAACACAAGATGTCAATCTGCCAGGATTTTTGACACAACTTTAAACGTATGCCATTTGAGTTGTACTTCGAATTAGAGTGTGAACTATACATGCCTGGAAAGGTATTTCTCTTAGCTATCCAATGAACTTGGAATCAGGTCAATCGGAGTTCTGTAGAGGGAGTAATCTACATTTTACTACAGGGTGTTTGATCTGTCAACATAGTAATCTGCCAGAATTTTGGCGTGACTTTAAACGTGTGCGATTTGAATTTTACTTAGAATTAGAGTGTGAATCATATATTCATGGAAAGGTATTCCTCTTAGCTATCCAATGAACTTGGAATCAGGTCAATCGGAGTTCTGTAGAGGGAGAAATCGAAATTTTACTAGAGGGTGTTTAATCTGCCAGAAAATTTGAGATTTTTCTTTTTAAGCCTCAAATGTCTAAAATTTTATCGGGGAAGTGTTTGGGACCTTGATGAAATATTGATGGAATAATGATATGGAAGTAGGTCTATGATTGAGTGTTGGACTTTAATTTTGTGAGATAGTTAAAGTGGAGATTCATAGGCTTGATTGTGACGTACTCTAATTCGAGATGATAAGAATATAATTACGAAAAAGCATGAGCGAGCTTAAATTCGTTAGGTTAGTGGGTTAACAAGGGTAACTACTGAATTGATATAACAAGGGGTAACTAGGACCCTTAGAGTTGTGTGAATACTTGAATTAATACAAATGTGAAATAAATTCGTAAAGCAAACAAGTACGGTAAATATTAGAGAGAAATATATTACATACAAGTATGAATAATTGGGTTGTGTAAATACCTACAAATATATAGGATTACTTGGGTTGTGAATGCCTATTGTGTGTTTCCTTGTGATAGGAACATAGACTCGGAAAATATTAAGTTATGGGCCAAGTGAGCGAGTTCGGGGATAATGGTTGAGTGACACCAAGTTATTAAATTAATGGATGTGTTAATTAATGAAGGTAGAGTCGAAAAAGTATTAAATTAATTGATGTTGTGATTAATTAATTTAGAGTCGGATTGTAGACTCGTGAAGGGTATTAATTAATTAACGGGTAAATTAATTAAATGAGAGTCGTACCACAGACTCGGATCGGTATTAAATTAATAGGTGTGTTGATTAATTTAATTAGAGTCGGATTGTAGACTCGGGTATGTATTAAATTAATAGGTGTGATAATTAATTTAATTAGAGTTGGCTTGTAGACTCGGGTAGGTATTAAATTAATGGGTGTAATAATTAATTTAATTAGAGTCGGATTGTAGACTCGGGTAGGTATTAAATTAATGGGTGTGTTAATTAATTTAATTAGAGTCGGACGATAGACTCGGGGAAAGTATTATATTAATTGTGGTGTGAATTAATTATATTAGAGTCGGACCATAGACTCGGGAAGATGATAAATTATTAAGTGAGAAAATTTATTATGTTGAGTCGGGCCACAGACTCAGGAAATTACAGGCTAGTGTACGGGATTTTGAGTACACGGTAAAGTCGAGATTTATATTATACATATACGGTACAGTGATAGTATATATATACGTGTTTATATTATGTGTGATATTAAATATCAGTGACTAGATATTTATTCAATTTATATATACTCTAATGCTATCAAGGGAGGTTGCGCGATGTGGGTGAATCCCCTAGCTTGAGGAGTAGGGCGAGTATATCCCCAGGTCATAGCGTCCGGTATATATGGGTGAGGAATTTATCTCACTTTCAGGGAAGAAATATGACCGCCTTCACTACGTTTATATTTTGGGCCAAGTTGGTGAGCGATTATAACTTGGGAAACTAGGTTTTGTGAGCACACCTAGTGAGATAGCATTTTAGAGGGAATCATCCGGCGAGGGTATACTCAAAGGGATGGATATACGTATGTTATATGTACGGATGTTGTGGTAAAGGTACGTATATAAAGGTAGTAAATATTATATACGGGTAATAATGCAGTGTGCGATGTATTTACTTTATATAACTTGTGACACAGTTATATGCTACTATCTAAGAGGAATTAATTAAGTTAATTGTGAGATGACTTATAATTCAAGAAATTATTATACTCGGGTTAGAGTAGTATGGCAAGGGAAGGTTATACCAGGACTAGTTGGACGGGGTAGTACAACTAGGCGGGGTTAAGGTATCCGGTAGGTGTGAACAATAGTGGAGGGGTGAGAATGTCCTCAAGGGAGTGCGACACTAACTCAAATATGAAGCGCATTCATGCATTTTAAATTACTGCAGTTAATTCACTTGCTAAATATTTTCAAAATGTTTTGGGTTCTAACCCTTGCTATAAAACTATTTTCAAAACCTTTTAGGTGTCGAGCCACAGGGACGCCAGGATTGATATTCTATTCCAGGGACACGGAGCTGCGGCATATGTGGATGCTAGTAGGAGTTTGGATTAGACGCATCATTCATTCATTCCTAGAGTAGGAAATCTTGTATCAGTTTCAGTTTTATTTAGGGTTTGTTGCCCAGACTTCTCGGTACAGTTTTAAGGTGTAATTCATTCAGGTGTTGAATATTTGTATTGGATTATTTCTTTGGTGGCCGGTGATTTATTTGGCAAGTTGTGTAATTATGATTCAGTTTATTTTCATTCAGTTGTGTGAATGGTTTATATTTTATTTCCGCATGTACTGTTTTGTTTAATCAAAAAGTTAAAATTGGCACCAGCTTTTGGAATACTAGGTGGTTAGTAAGTTTTAAAAAGTTTTCGACAGTGATGCTAAGGATGATCCAACTGGGATTCCTGTTTTAATTTGGTATAGGACTGATCACCCGGTATTTTATTAGGCGGGGTGTCACACATTTGAAATCCTAATTGCCCACATCTAAACAAAACTTTCAGCGGCATAACAATCATCAGTCCCTAATGTGCCTTTCTTCTGCAACTACATTTGGAAAAGAAGAGAAAAATCTTTCATCCTTCTTTTCTCTACTTTTTTGCAGTTTTAAGGTATCAAACGCCAATAACCATATCTGGCTAGTCTCTTTATTACACTTAAACCACTAAGATAAGCCCTATGAACTTTACCTTCCCTCTATCAATTAACCAACTCAAGTACTCTAAGAGAAGACAAGCAACCCCCAAAATACCAATCGTGAGTACTCCCAGAACAGTCCTTGAATTTTTCCATTCATTATTTAATTTATCACCCCAAAACCCTACTGTTTTCAATACATCTTCATAAATCCTAAAACCCACATCCAAAATATAATTTAGCCACACGACTTAAACTTTAATCAGTCCCACATGTGCCTGTCTTCTGCTGACACTCTAAAAATGATGAATAAGATTTCTCATTAAAACAACCGCCCCAAAGGAAGAAGAAAGGAGAAAGTTGAGTATACAAAAAACACTCCCAACAGACTCAAAGATATTACTCCTTCCGACAAAACTCCACCAAAAAATCAGTAAACAAAACAGGATAAGCCGGGAACTCCTCCTTAATCCACAAGTGTAACGTGCTCGGCATAATATACCAAAGGCACGTCAGATTCATATCCACACCCTCAAAGCACATATTGTTCCTCTCCTTCCACAACGTACACATCGAACAAAGGCCGCTAAGTCTCCTAGCCACCGAGTTCTCCCGCCCCCGCGCCTCCAATATCTATACAGACTTGGGCATGGCCCAAGATGCCCAAACAGGGTCAGGATCACATCACACACGCTCCTCACTACCCAACAATGAACAAGAAGGTGATCCGCCGCTGCCACCTGTAATAACTAGCAACAACTAGCCATCCATCTCCCCCTATTCTTTAAGTTCCCCATCGTCACAATAACCTGCCGAGAGGCAATCCCCGCCACCGTCTTCCAAATTTGTATTCAAGAGAAATCTATACTAACCCCTACCAAGGCTACATGAAACTTACAATCCCTGACCCTTCCACCTCAGAGTATCTTCTCCCCCAACTCGGAACCCCCCTTCCCCAGCCTGTCAAGAAACTGCCCCATCTCCTCTACTCCCAGCCTTGAAAAGCTCTAAGATTTCATGCCTCTCTACCTCCCCTCCTCAGCACATGATGTGCCACAATCTCCTTTTTATCTCTTGCAAACGAAATCATTGTTGGGAAGCGCTCCTCCAAGGAACTCCGCCCGCAACACCTATCAAACCTCACCCGCCGGCCATCCCTCACAATAAATCATGTCTGAAAAACTCATGCCACCCCGCTGCGATGTACCAAAGATGACTCTCTGTCGGGAACCGCTATAACAATTTACCCGGAAGCACCTTATTCAATACTAGAATTCCACACTTCTGCACCCCTTTACACACCACCTCCCGGCCACCATCAAACAGTACTTAAGGCACTCCCCGTTGCCTTTCCAAAAAAAAATCATCAACTTCGCCAATCGCTTCTTCACCACATGCAGAGGCAAAATAAAAAGAAAGAAAGTAGGCAATAATGATAATGTGCTCTTAACAGGTCAAAAGCCCTCTAAAAATAACCCATTTTCTAGCCTACAAGTCTCCACTCCACCCTCTCGAGTGTTCAGTCAAGTGCTCGACTAAAAGGAGAGGAGAGAGATAGCGAGGCTCAACCAACGGGTAAGGATAAGATCATCAATCAAGGCTTCCAATGTCCAATCGGCAAAGCATTTCTTTGTTTGATTAGCGCGGGTGTTCGTCAACGATGAAAGCCGTTGAACTTAAGACTCGAGTTGAGAAAGAGGGTTAGGCCCTCGGGAGGGCTTTCAGGGACTGGGGAGGGTGGATTATAGAGCTAGGGTAGGGGCACTACTGGGTCCAAATAGCTTTCAACTTGAATTTCGCTCCCAACGACAGCTCAAATAAGTAGCCGATGGAGTCCCCACCGTGCACCCAATCACCTCCGCCAAATGTTCACCTCCCACTACTTTCCCTATCGGAATCAACTCACGTTTACCCAAGTTGATACCCAAAAAACTGTCTCAAAAGCAACAACCTCCAGCACCAAAATGATCCTTTTCGGCTCCACGTAACATAATAATATCATCACCAAATAACAAGCACACTTTTTCCCCAACCAGGAATCTCCTTAAATATTCTGCTGCGACCGGACCATAAGACGACTCAACACCTCCATGACTAAAATAAACAAAAAAGGCTCCGATCGTTCTAGCCCTCGAACTCTGTAAGGGGCCCTTTGACGAACCATTAACCAAAATTGAATACCTATCCCTAAAGGCATCTCACGAATCCACCTCCTCTACATCTCCCCAAAGCCCATACTCACCAAATAAAGCATAATTTCCCAAGACACGTGCTCTTTAAGTTAGCTTCCACACACACTGGCAATGGACACTGCATTTATAATTTTCCTCCCTCCTACAAACGCGTGTTTTGAGCCTCTGGCACAATAGGATCAATTAATTTTCTAAGACTGTTGGACAAAACTTTCGATAACAATTTATAAATGCTACCCACCAAGCTAATGGGTAAGAAGTCTCTAATATCCACTACCGCCCCTTTAGCACAAGGGTGAAAGGAAGCTTTAAAACTGGTCAGGATTGTGGAAATCAACAAAGAAATCCACCACATCCTCCCTCACCACTAACCAGCACTCCCAAAAGAATGTCATTGACAAGCATATGATCCTCCCAGTTCATCAAGTGTGCAATGCACTCACCACCTCAACTTCAGTATAGGTCTATTCAACTGCACATAACTCTCCTTAGAAATCTGATAAAATCCCAACCCCTTCGATATAAGCCTCCACTCTTCCACTGTGTACAAAGCCTTATAAAACTGGGTGATACCATGTCGAACGTCCTCCTCCTCCATTAACTCCTCCCCTATCACCACCTTCCATATATGATTAAATCTACGATAGGAGTTTGTAGTTTTGTGCGGGGTCAGGCTTAAAATGCTAGGCAGACCCTAATATACATATACATAACAATAAATGCACTACAAAAAAATTTAGAAAGTCAAACAATTATTGGCAAATAATAACTCTCTCATTTCATTATATAATATAAACTCGGGATGAGCCTACTTGCATAAAATAAAGATAGCGATAATTTTATTTTATTTTATTTTTTATTTTTTTGTGGGTGGGGGGGGGGGGGGGGGGGGGGCCTACACCCACGACCGATTATTATTTTGTGAAAGAATTGTTTGCTTTCATTCCCTTCACTTAACCATAGCGCCCTCATTTTTTTAGCCTAGGAACCAATTTATTTCTTCCTCGCCCACTCTCTAAGTTGCTACTCTCTTCATTTTCCTTATCTAACTACCTTCCATTATCTCTTATCTTTGTCTACTTTCAGCCAATCTAATGCATATGGTGATCTCAATTCCCTTTAACTACTCTCTCTACTTGTCTTCCTCTCTATATCATAACAATTCAAATGCATACAAATTTGTAGCGTTCTCAACCTTAATTGATTATTTTGTCAAGAATCACATCTCTCGTAAACTTATTACACTCATTCTTCTCTCTTCTTTTTTCCTATTAACATATCATACTTATTAAATATTGGAGCATCCAACCCAAAACCAATTAGTAATGGAAGAATCATTCCCATGTGAGACTTATATTCTCAACATATACCCTGGCATGACTTGAGACTAACACATGGACATATATTTTTGGGTGAGACGAAGCAATTGTGTCGTTAGGACATAAATATCCTTATCTGATTCATGGCGGTGGTTTGGCAAGTCACTTGGGACAAGCCCGTACTCATGCTTTGTTACGAGATAGATTTTATTAGCCCACATGAGACGGGATACTAATGCATTCATCCGTCGTTGTTATACTTATCAGACGGCCAAGGGGCAGCACTCCAATGCGGGATTATAAACTCCACTACCGATATCTGAGCGACCGTGGCAAGACGTGTCGATGGACTTTATTGTGGGCCTTCCCCGTACTTCCAGTGGCCGTGATTCTATTATGGTGGTTATTGATAGATTCTCCAAGATGTCGCATTTCATTTCGTGTTCTCGCACGACTGACGCTTCTCATGTAGCGACCTTATATTTCCGTGAGGTTGTCCGCTTGCACGGCGTCACCCGTAGTATTACTTCTGACCAAGATGTCCGCTTCACTGGCCATTTTTGGCGGACTTTATGGCGCCTCTTACGGATGGAGCTTCAGTTTTTCACAAACTGACAGTCAGACAGAGGTGGTCAACCGGAGTGTGGGCGATCTTTTGCGTTGTTTGAAGACTGAGCACCCCCGTCGGTGGGATTTAGTGATTGCTCAAGCTGAGTTTGCTTTCAACAACGCCATCAATCGCTCTACTGGTTTCTCTCATTTCCAGATTGTGTTGGGACGGATGGAGCAATCACTGCCTTTCATCCACAGCTAGACAGAGGTAGTCAACCGGAGTGTGGGCGATCTTTTGCGTTGTTTGACGACTGAGCACCCCCGTCGGTGGGATTTAGTGATTACTCAAGCTGAGTTTGCTTTCAACAATGCCATCAACCGCTCTACTGGTTTCTCTCCTTTCCCGATTGTGTTGGGACAGTCCCCCACCATGTCTATTGACCTCGCCGAGCTTCCACCGACAGTCCCTACATGCCCTTCTGCTGAGGATTTTGCAGCCCATTTGACTTCCGTCCAGGCAGATGTCCGTGCTCGCCTCCGGTCTATTTACGCTTCTTATAAAGAAACAGCAGATGTGCATCATCGTTTCGTGTCCTACCAGCCGGGTGACTTAGTCATGGTGTACCTTCAGAAACAACGGCGTGCCGGCAAAGGCAACAAGCTTCTTATGCGCCGCTTTGGTCTGTTACCTATTGTTCGCGCTTGTGGCACCAAAGCATATGAGGTTGATCTTCCTCCAGAGTTTCGTATGCATCATACCTTTAATGTGGCGGACCTGTCCCCTTTTCGAGGTACCCATCCTCCTCCTATTCCTCTTCCATCATCGTCGGATCAGCCAGTCCGCTCTCATGTCGATCGTATAGAGGGTATACTTGACTCTGCTTTAGTCTCCTCTGCCTCGGGTGATTACACACGTTTTTTGGTTCGTTGGGTAGGCCATCCAGCAGCTGAGGATTCTTGGATTACTGAGGCGACTTTACAACATGTTGATCCAAGCTTCTTTCGCCAGTACACCGCATATATGGGTTCTTTTCAAGGGGGGGAGAGTGATGCAGGAGCATAGGGATATAGTTGTCTTTTAGTGATTTTTCTTATTTTCCTTTTATGGACTCCTTAGTAAAAATAGCTAAGGAGGCCTTCATTTTATCACTTTTGCCCATTTAATATTGAGAGGCTAGAGAGAGAAATTAAAAGAACTCCCTACATTTCCATGTTGTTGTTGTTGTTTAGTTAACTTCTTGATTTTACGCTTCCGGACCCTAATCTACATCATATTTAGTACTTATACCATTACTCTATAAATAAAAGATAATAGGATGCATGAGAAGAACTCCATCCCTAAGAACATTCAGCGATTGTTTTGACTGAAAAGTTTTTTGAGGTTAGGAAAAAAATGCTGAAAACAAAATCTCAGGGCTTTTATTCTAGTTTTTCTATAAATATTTTGCAGGTATCCTAAAAATACACCAGGAAAACTCGTAGCTTTGCTGAACTACTTCCCATTACATTTAATACCATTAAATCATTGCAACTTGAAGAACCCCAAATGACCTGCGGCAAAACACTGCACCGAAAAATAAACTAAGAGTGAACAATAATGTTTTTGTTTAATTGAACTTCTAAGCTTAGTTTGGTTGCAGAGAATAATCAAGACAGTAGAAGAAGAAGAAGAATTCACTCATTTTTAACGTGGGAAACCAAAGTTGTACGTAAAGGTGGGGGATTTATTGAACCAATACATGGAAAGTGATACGGAAAGCTCAATGAAAACCAAAGATGTATATTCAGTTTCAATTTTATCTACAACCAAACAAAAAATACATAGGGTGCAAAGTGCGGAAAAAACAATGGTAGAAGGGGGCTCACTCTCGAGCTTCGATTTCAAGTGTAGACATCGTGTGCTGTTGCTGAGAAAAATGAAATGCTTTAACTCTAATTCAAATGGATCATTTGGGGAGTAGGGTTTTGTATTAGTTGAAATCTTCGTTCAGGCCCTACGTAGCCCTGCTTTCTATAATGAACTCAGAACTTGTGCTTACCCCTTCTTGTCCGCGGGAGCTAGGGGAAGATTACTTTATGGTATTAGCTTTTTGCCCACATATGTTTTGGGTGTTCGGGGGTTGACCCCTGAAATAATTAAATGAGGATTGACCTCCAATTTTAGACGGATTTGTTAGTTGGTCCACTTTAATTACGCTATTAGTCCAAGAATTCGAAGTTTATGTTTCTAAAATATTTTGCAAAATTTTATTTTTAAAAAATTAAACTTTTCTTAGTTGATATATAAACTCCCGAGTGAGCGACATTTATCCAAATATGAATGATATAAGGTTTATACAGAATATGTGTATCAGGTTGTTATTTTAATAGCGTAAGTTAGTATTTTTATTTATTAAAACTCTGGTTTATTTTTATTGTATCCAATTGATTATTGGCGATTTGACAAAAGGTAATAAAGACCCTATAGAAAAAGTGAGAGACAAGCATTCGCAACACAACAATTTATACTAGGTTGAACTCTGTGGAGGTGAAACCCGGTTGAGGTGACTAAACCTGGAAAAAAATCCACTAAAAAAGTCGAAAGGATTACGATGATACAAAAGTAAAGAACAAGAAAAAAGAATATACCTTTAGAGAAATATAATCCTCGTATCTTGTTTGTTCACCCATTGACTATATATGTTGCAACTCTTCTTCAACTCCGGGCTGAAATCTTTCTAACAAAACAATGGACTTTAAGTGTATATTGTGTTGCTGTTTGTGTATGTGTGCTGGGAATATAAACTGTAACATCCGCCCCCGCGACTTTAATCGTATTGTATTCCTTTAGTTCCAATGGTTGAGGACGGTGTCCTTTCAATTTCGGCGATCTGGTATTGTTCCATGTTGACGGTTTGGTCATAGCATAACTTGGCTCAGTATGAGTATGGATGGATCTAGTATGGTCATTGCAGCTTGGCAACTGGGCGTGCTCTTGTTTGAAATATTCCTTTATTTACACAAGTTATGTATACGCGTGGTTACGCGTTCTGTCGCACAGTTTGCTCGTAGTACCCTTTTTCCTTAAGATTAACGACTTATGGATCGATCGGTATGGCAATTGGCAACTCTGGTTGTAAAGAGCAAGGTGATAATTTGAGGACATCGTATAGCGTTAAAACTCGAGGAAATATAGCAAACACTGTTGTTTTACCACAGCGAGTGGATTAGTGTAATACTCGGGTGAGTGTTCTATAGTTAGACGCCTAGAATGATCATATGTTCATATAATGATATTGTGAAAGATGTCAGTTGGATGCATGATTTGGGACTTAGGTATTTGTCGCCCCTCGGGGTGAGAAACTAGGGATGCGAGGTTAGTATCAAGTTTAAGTGAATTTGAGTGGTTAGAAAGACCCGAGAATTATAGGAAACTCACGATATGTAGTTCTAAGATTATAACAATTTATGATGCTGGATTGGATGTTAGTTGTATATCGTTTTGCTCTTGAGTGAGTATTGATCACTTGGGAGTGTTGCTCTAGTAGATGTGTCGGTGTCCCTTGGGTGTTGGTGATGAAACCTTAGGACTTGATTGAGTTTGATCACCGTGTAAGGGGAGACTCGAGGACTATTATGTGACTTTAATGGCTAGCTTGATGGTGAGCGTATAATATATTGCATATCGAGTTCTTCGATGACAGCCCCTTTTGAAAGGGCGTGTGATGACTTCTTAGTGATTAAGGACTTTGATTATACAACCTTAAAAGATTTTTATGACTTATAATAAGAGTTGATAACCCCGAGAATCTGATGAATTGATGGATCAATAAATTCGAGGACGAAATTCCCTAAGGAGAAAATAATGTAACACTCGCCCCCGCGACTTTGATCGTACTTGTATAATTTGGTGACTTTTTATGATTAGTTGGGCTCTGGGCTTATTGAGGTGGATCATAAGTTAAATTTGGGCAACGTAGTGGTCCCAACGCAATTGAATTGGAGTTTTTATGGCCTAAAGTGTATGAAGGGATTTATGGCAGTCGTTCGAACGAAAGTCATTGTCGTTCAAACGAGGTTCGAATAACTTCTAACGATTGAGAAAAAGTTTGATTTCCCTCGCTCTCTATAATCTCGTTGAAAAGCCACATTCGAACAGAGTGCTCAGTCGTTCGAACGAGAAGGTACTTTCCTTCGAACGATGTACTTCTCAAGCCTTATTTAACCCTACGATTTTGACTCATTTGCACCTCGTTAAAACCCTCGTTCGAACAAGAGGGGACCTCATTCGAACAAGATTGACAGTCATTGGAATGACTAGGGAAAATATAGATATTTCTGCACATTTTAATGTGTTGTCACGACGTGGATTGTCGGATTGGATGACTTGTCGAGCTCTCAACGGCTCAGATCAAAACGTTGGATAAAGGGTGGACCATTGGATAAGGGTTAAGTTTAGTGGCATATATGGGTTATTGGTTAAATTTTAAAGAGTTGATTAGTGTACGTCCTTAGTCCCATCATTCAAATTAGGACAAATTGATGATGTCACGTTAGAGGTTTTAAAATAGCACCCCCGAAGGGATATCAAATCATGATTAGGATATCGACATGTGTCGATAGTGTAAGTTAAAATAGCCCTAGAAGGTCAAGGATTAGTTATTGGCATATTTTACGAGACTAGTACAAATTAGGAAGCATAGACCTATGTGGTAAATATTATCCTTATAATGCTAATGGTGACCGGTGTGGTCGTCACGTAATTTTGGGTTGGGTAGATTGTGGAGATAAGCGAAGTCACGACCTTGTGTCAGTGGAAGTTATTATAAGGTGAATGCTTCGCTTAGTCGGGCACTACCTAAGGAGACGTTTGGAATACGACCATGGTACGATAAAGTAAACAGTAACATAGGTGTGTTGTGTTAGTCACGTGACACGACATCACGTTGAGTAGAGAAATGGACAAAGTCGGCGTTGATAAAGAGATTGGCATTCGTCGACCGAAGTGGCTCGCGTTCGACAAGGATGAAAGGAGGAAGCCTTATTTCTAAGGAGGGAGGTCCAACGCTTGACTTGCCAAAGGACAATAGATTTGTATGTTACTTTCGTCCCGAGGATACGATTAGTTCGTGATCCGATTCATCAAGGTTGGTAACTCGAGCCAAGGTATGGTCGTATTAGGATAGGGTAAGAACGTCTGAGATTAGTGGTAAACTTCAAGCGTATGGCGTAGGTTTTCCTTTCGTAGACCGTAGTTATTGCATTCAATTGGGATTCCCTCGAAATGGTTATTTGTTTATTCTGATTCATTGTGTTCTTTCAATTTCGGTAGTCGAGGACTGTATTCCTTCGGTTTTAATGGTTGAGGATGATGTCCTTTTAATTTCAGAGGTCTAGTATTGTTTTATGTTGACGGTTTGGTCATTGCGTGACTTGGCTTAGTATGAGTGCGGATGGACTTGGTATGGTCATTGCAGCTCGACAACTGGGCGCACTCTTATTTGAAATATCTCTTTGTTTGCACAAGTTTTGTGTACGTGTGGTTGCACGTTCTATCACACGCTTTGTTCATACTACCCTTTTTCCTTAATATTAATGACCTTATGGATCGGTCGATATGGCAATTGGCATCTCTGGTTGTAAAGAGCAGGGTGATGATTTGAAGACATAGTATAGCTTTAGAATTTGACGAAACACAATACACGGTGTTATTTTGCTGCAATGAGTGGATTGGTATAATACTCGGGTGAGTGTTCCACAGTTAGACACCTAGAATGATCCTAGGTTTATAGAAGGATCTTGTGGAAGGTGTGAATTGGATGCATGATTTGGGACTTAGTTGGCTTGTCGCCCCTCGAGGTGAGAGGCAAGCGATGTAAATTTAGTATCAAGTTTAAGTGAGTTTGCATGGTGAGGAAGGCCCGAGAATTTGAGGAAACTCAGTATATATAGTCCTAAGATTGAAACAATTTATGATGAGGGATTGGGTGTCAATTGTATGTCGTTTTGCTCTCGGGTGAGTGTGGATCACTTGGGAGTGTTGCTCCGATAGATGTGTCGGTGTGCCTTAGGGGTTGGCAACGAAATCTTAGAACTTGATTGAGTTTGATCATTATGTAAGGGGAGACTCGAGGACTATTATGTGACTTTGATGGTTAGCCTAATTGTGAGCGTATAATGTACTGCATATCGAGTTCTTTGATGACAACCGCTTTTGAAAGGACGTGTGATGACTTCTTAGTGGTTATATTTTCATAACGTTTTGAGTACTAACTCTTGTTATGTAAAATATTTTCAAAACCTTTTATGTGTCCAGCCACAGGGACGCTAAGCGTGACTTCATTCCAGGGACTTCGTAACTGCAGCATAGGTGGATGTTGCAGGGCTTTGATTAGATGCCTCTTTCACTTTCTAATCTAGTGTAGGATTTCAGATTTCAGTACGGACATGTTGTCCCTTAGTACTTTCATTTTTGGAGTTGTTATTTGTTGGTTTTTGGCCGATGGTTTGTTCGGCAAGACTTTGTTTTATCTTAGTTGTTATATTCAAACGCTTATGTTGGTATTTGACTTATCTATTGTTCTGCATGTTGTTGTATGTTTAGTTGAAGTTAAAATTTGGCAACTGCAAATTTCACTTAGGTGGTTAGTAATTAAAAAAGTTTTCGACAGTGATGCTAAGAATGAGCCAGATGAGAAACATGTTTTAATGTAATAAAGGACTGATCACCCAATGTTTAATTATGTGGGGTGTCACACCTCTTCAAGGTCACCTTAGGAGGTGGGAGGTTACAATCTTTTTATACACTTCGTCCACTATTATTGAAGCTTCCTTCGAGGTGATTACTCTACTCTTAGCTTAAGAACTTTATTTTGCATATTACTAATCTTGTAGCTAGAGCTTGTAACAGTAGAATGCATATATAATTTAAGAAGGCAATTTCTTATGTTTTGTGGAAAAAAATGATTATGAAAATCCCAAATTTTTTGAGAAAAATAAAATATTTCAAGAAATCTTGATGTCTAAACATTTTATGGAATAAAACATTTGAAATGACATTTCTCTCGTTGAAAATATTTTATTAATAAATATTTTAAGGCTTTCTTGTGAAAATTGGGATTTTTATATAAATAGACATTTACTCAAGTTTTGAAGAAATAAAAATATCCTCTAGCTTGAAAAGCATGTTTATGCCAATATTGTGAAATTTCTATAATGAACCGCATGTTAGACCCATTTAATAGGACTTTATGACTTAAAATCCATCTCTTCATGTATATAAACTTATAGTATTTTGATGATGCGCATATAAACAAGTTTAATGAAGGTTTTAATGGGTTTTAATATGAAATAAAGAAAATGAAATTTTCAAACCTTAAAGTGTGTTAGAAGGTATAGAAAACGTGTTAAGTGAGTATTTCTAAAATACATGTAAAAATATAAGAAAATTAATATTTTATTGTAAAGTAGCCTCCAAAATGCCAAATGATGTCTTTGATAAAGAAAGTAGTGAAATAAAGAGATTTTAACTTTAGAAGTATGCTAGTCCCGAGTGTTAGATAAATGTTAATGAGTTAAAAATATTTAAGAAGTTAGTGTATGTAACTTAATAATGTTCTGGGAAAATAGCACTTGGAAAAATGGAGAAAAGACAAGTTTCGAAAAAAATAGGTAAAATGATAATTTTATATACAGTGGAACATTTTTATGAAATAAAAATGTTGAAAAAAGGTGTTACTCAAAATGGTCCCAAGTGAAAGTGATTTTTGGATAAAATTAATGCAATTGTATAAAGGACAAAAAATGGTGATT
Source organism: Sambucus nigra (assembly GCA_949130495.1). NCBI lineage: Eukaryota > Viridiplantae > Streptophyta > Magnoliopsida > Dipsacales > Adoxaceae > Sambucus > Sambucus nigra. The sequence goes on along the minus strand of OX422210.1, from coordinate 407,270,519 downwards.
GTCAAAGTGTAACACAAGGTGGGGATAAACCCCCCAATTTATGGCTTCGGCCTGTAAAGGTGGGATAATGTGGACAATTGATGAGTATTAAAACACATTAATATGGACTCCATTGACACCAAAAATAATTAAGAAGGGCCCAAAGTCCGGGGTTAAAGACCCAAAATCACTGGCCAAAGCATATGGTAGTATAACCGGTCGTGTGGAGCTCGTTAAAGTATGCGAATATTTGAAAGATTCCGAGAAAAAGATAATGAAAAGTGGAACGTGTCAAGAAATGGGTTGTATGGCGAGTACAAGAAAAGACTACCTAACTTTAATGAACTTAATATGTGTTCCGGTTGTAAGATGACGTGAACAAGTAATATTAAAAATTGGCTAATGTCTACTAAGTAAACGGAATAGTAAAGTGAAGTGAGTAAACGGGTAATTAAGCAACTGGTTGCTCTCTAAAGAGTGTTTGATTCAAGTGCAAATCTTTCGCAACAAGTAGTAACAGAAAAAGACCGAGATCGTATTCCTCAGGGATTTAACGCTCTTTGGAGAACAAGATTAAGATAAAGGATATTCTCTAAGCGTAAAAAAGTTAAAGTGTAAAAGATGATTTGATTGTTTGAAGAGGTGATTGTGATTAACCGCTAAACTAACATGCGTAAAATTGACAAAGAATAAGTCAACAATAAAGATATACCGAAACGAACTAAGTTAAGCTTGAGTTCAGGGTATTAAAGGGATTGAGGATCATTCTCTCAACTTGGATTCTCCAATAAAGATGATAGGATTTGGTTCAAATTAATTCTAATAAAGCATAACTAATTAGATCTGAACATCAACTACGTAAAGACTAAACTCATCGATGGAGGATTATGGGTCAATTAGTTATTGCTAAATGGGTTGGGGTTGTAGTAAAACATCACATACTACCCCTTACATGACAAGAGAAGTTGAGAGACTAGGATACTCCAATACCAACACATAAAGTTCAATTAAAAAAATTCTAAACCAAACCCTAAATATGCAGTTCAAGCATCCGAGGTGGGATTATGATCCCCAACCTTAAGTTTACCTACTCACACTAGAAACTAGGCTACACATGTAAAGGAATCACATATTTAATAAGGCATCAAGTGTAAACATAAAACAATACAAGATATTGTAATAAATGCAATTTAAAGTTACGAAACATCAGCAGATATGGAGTAAATGATCAAAGTTTTCACTAACAACAACTAGCTTGTGAGAATTCAATGCCTTACAAGTAGAAAGAGCAATAAATTCACTTGACCTAGGAGATAGAAGAGAGTGTTTATATATAACCCCTTTCTAACAAAAGTAATGTATATCTTCAAATGAAGGAAAAACAAAAGATAAATCCCAAAAAATCTATCAAAAAGGGCAAGCTAGTAATAAAGAGAACGTTGAGACTGCAGAACTGAATCAATTCGGCTGAGACTGCAAAACTGAATCGATTCATCTGAGAGCGAATCGATTTGGATAAGGAAAGTTGGTGTACTGTCAACAACTGAATCGATTCGACAAGGGCCGAATCGATTTGGACCTGCTCTCAAAATGGAGATGCTTTGCTTTGGCTTCTTTTGGGACAAGCTCCACAGAAATGTCCGTAACTTCTTCATTCGAGCTCGGATTCATGCATCGTCGGAGGCCACGCGATGATGATTTGAAGGGATTCAACTTCTGTGAAGAGATCGGGACCAAAACCCAAATGCTGAATTTACTAAAATTCCCCCAAACTTGCAAATGTCGACGAAACTTTTTCGGGATTCAACCAAACTTCAAAACTTGTATTCCCGAGACCTGTAAAAGATGAATTAAGGTGCACACAATATATATATATATGATGAAAATAGGGGTTAATCAATAAATGAGCATAAGAATCGGGAATAACGTATACGGGAATGCTAGAATGTACAAATTAACGGGGTAATAAATACAATAAATGTAACTTATCGCACCCCCTAACTTATACATTGCTAGTCCCGAGCAATGATGTATGAAGAAACAAGAGCCAACAACAAAACCAATACAGGAGAAATATGTACATAGAAGAAAAAATGCCACTTTCGTGGGCGAACGATTGCATTTAGCATATACAATAAGACGTTAAACCCCTAAGTGGCCCTAAGGGACGAATGTCGTCTCGTGAAGGTTTTCAGGGATGATGCCCATAAACATCAAGTCAACTCATACAATGATAAATCGAAAAATGATGCGTAGCTCAATAATTATCAAATAAGCATAATCCATTATCAAAGTGAACAAAGTTCACACAAAGGATGATAATTATCGACATTAAACAAGTAACTTCAATAGAAATTGAAACCATAGAAATGCGAAATAAGCGGACACATGTGGTAATTTAGATTTGGCAAAACTTTCATAATCCATGTAAACGCTAAAGCATGCATAACTCAAGTTATCTCCTGTTGTTACACTCAACAAATGAAAACGCTCAAAAATAGGATGTAACACACACGGGACATGCGGGCATAATGAGTAATTGTAAAAGGAAACAAGGCTGCACACTTGTCATCAATGAAGAACGAAATATAAAAGTGAAAAACACAATCTCATGAAAGGATATCGCATATTAATCGAAGTGAAATGCACTCAACCACATTGTCGCTAATGTTCGACCTTTGAATCAACATCACCCTAGAATCACATAGGACTTTTCAGGTTGTAACTCGGGGTAGGATAAGGTCTGGAAGCGAAATAAATATGTGCGGGAGCAAAGGGGGTTCGGCAATAACACGTGGGATAATGGAATTAGTGGGCAATTAAGGAATTGAATTGAAATTCCAATTATAACTCCAATGTGGAGTTGGTGAGGGGATTGAGGAATGAAACGAAAGGTCATAATAGGTCTCAACGGGTTGACTAGGGACATGTATAAGGTTATGATTAAGGTCGTGTGGGATTTAACAACAAATATGGCCTAGGATCCTTTCCTAAAGTTTTATGTGATTCTCGAGACTCAACACCATTGAAAATCATGCTCAAGTGATAATTCAATTAATATGCAATCAATGAAAAGAAAATGAGATCGTCGACAAGATCATGTTTCAAGAAAGAGATGGAGCATATGTATACGCTCACATATGAAGAAAAGTCTCGAATCTCACTTATATAAGGGTATAGCAAGCGCCATATGATCACGAATTAGAATAGCTTTAAACCAACTCATAAATAATTATTTGTGTAATGTGCTCAAAGCTTCACAGTTTAATTTTATGAAATTATTCACAATGCAAATAATGTATGGGCTAAAGGCTAATAAACCACAAAATCTAAGCATGATTCATAACTATATAAAAGGATAGGGCGATCATATACGTAATCACCCGAGACATATGTGAAAAAGAAGAATTTGAATTTTTATCCCTAACTTAAAATAAACGTTGTCCCCAATGTAAGTAGGGACAAAAAATGGAAAAAAGGGTGAGAAAATATTCAACCTGTAAGGAGGAAATCGAAAAACTGCACAACGGCATACCTATTACATGTTAGTACTAAAAAACAACAATATATACAAAAGGGAGACATATACAAGAGCAAATACGAAAAAGAAAATGTGAATTTTCATTAATATCAACGAGTTGGTTACATGTGTTTCAAAAACCAAACTGTGAAAATACAATAAAGAACTCACTAAACACAACCTACACAACTATAATTGTTCAAAACCAAAGACAAAACAACCCACAATTGTTTTAAAAAATAGCAATACATATAAAGATAAACCCAAAACAGCAACAACAACAAAGATATAGGGCAGCGCCCTAAGGAAAATCCTGACAACGTGAGGATTCAGGCGCATTGGGGTCACACGGGGGTATGGATCATGAAGGTAAGGAGGCACAATAGCCTTGCCCCCGCGTAAGTGAGCAAACAAGTCCATCCGGGCCCTCGCTAGCATCGAGAAATCTCACTCATAAACACCTCGAAAAGCAGAAAAGTCCCTCTCATAAGTGACCCAAAAGGAAGTAAAGTCCGCTTGCAAAGCATCCATCCTCACCGGCAACTCTCTAATGGGGACCAACTGATGTGGAACAGGGGCAGGCCCTCCGGAACATCCGGCATCGGAGCATCAAAATCGAAGGCGGTCCCAAAAGCCTCATGGTCCAGCATTAGCTGCCTCTTTCTCTCCTAGTAAGCCTTACTTGAGGTTTTCTCGATGGCATCATCATCAATCAAAGAGGGCAGCCTAGGAATTTTATCGGAGGCGCTTCCCTCGCATCTAGCGTCTCTACAAATCCTCAAAACTAGTCGTGCATAAGGGAGAGTAATCGATTCCTTATTGCAATATGCGACGTTTAACATCTATTGAAGCACTAGAGAAGGAAGGCTTATCACGGTGTTGGCATCTAAGAGGTGGTAGAGGAAATGGGCTTGTTTTGACCTTAGGACAGACTTTGTTTGGGTGGTAATAATGGAGTTGATGGCAACCAAATGGATCAAACGGTGAGAATCGGGCATGTGCTTCGTAGGGAAAGAATCACCCGACACCAGACGCGTAATAAGTACGTTGTTGGGAAGTAAAGTAAGAGCATCGCTTGATGGATAACCATATACTTTCGGATTAGCCCCCCTTCTAACAGTCTAGATAGAACAGACTTTAAAATATGAATTTTTCTGCCCCTGACAAATGCCTCATAAGAACCGCCTCCGGTTGAGATGAGCGATGCGTAAAACCTCCTCACGTGCTCTTCATTCACTGCACCCTCCATAGCGAGAAGGGCCTCCCAATGAAAAATATGAAAATATGTCCTAACCTGGTTAGGAAAGTCATTAGGTTTCATGGGGAGCTTGATAGCAATAGCTCGATTTGATGGAAACTTCTCCCTATACCGTTCCCTCTCTTCCTTAAAATGGAAGGTCTAAAAATCGGTTCGGCCAATCGCAGCGTTTGTAGTGGGTTTATGAGCTATTTCGAACCAATAAAAATACCAATTTAATACATACACTATTAGTGTAATACGGAAAATCAATATAAGCGCGAAAAAGGGTCGAAAAGGAACGAAAGAGTGCATGTCGAAAGAAAATAGTCGGTTACATGTAACCAACGTGCACCACACTCAAACAAGGGATAATTAATGTGAATGTTTGATAAACGGTGCAAAAATGGAACAATTAGGCACAATTTTGCCCATTGGGGCATTTTATCGAACATAATGTGTGCACTGTGTTCAAACTAGGGAGAAAGTGCATTTGATTTAATGAAAATCCCCCAACAAATACAAAAATATGTATAATAACAATCACAAGTTGTATTTGTTGGATAAGAGAAGAAATTAGTCGAGAAAATTGGATTTTCAATGAGTCAAATGCAAAAAGAAATGAACATCGAAGAAATATTCCCTATCTTGAACATAATGCAAATAAATTACAACGTGAAATTATCAAAAAGAGGTTTGTAATTGTTACCTTTAATGAATGTGCTTGAGAAATGGAGATAAAATTAGTATGGAGAAATGTGGTGAAGAGGAAAAATCGTGGGGCTTTTAAAGGGTGGGGGGAGAGTAGATGAAAAATAGGTGAATTGAATGAAGGCAGGATTTGAAAGGCTGAATAGCCGAATCGATTTGGAGAAGGTTGAATCAATTCGCTTATATCAAATTTGGGCACTGTTTTGCGGCGAATCGATTAAGAGAAGTCCGAATCGATTCGAAATGGTACTACTTTTCTACTGTTGACAAGTGAATCAATTCAAAGGATTACGAATCGATTCGCTGAATAAGGGGAAAGCCTATTAGAATTAGCGAATCGATTCGAAGGATGGTGAATCGATTCGTAAATGGAGACCCGATGCATTGCCTAACCCTTAATCGATTCGGGACTCGATTTAAAGGTTATGCTTCACTGTTTTGTCAAATCTCAAGGAATTAATGAATTGGTCCAGAATTTCTTGGTTTTCTTGGACCTAATGGATATAACTAAGGTATGGAACAGGGTCGGAACAAAAATATGCAACCCCACACGTGTCGGTGGTTGCTCGGCACAAAAACACCATTCTGAGAGTCCTATTCAGCCTTGTAAATGGGGTCGGACAACGAAATTGATTCCGTAGACGAGTCAAATAATTCTATAAAAGGTTTTAAACGCTGACCATTGACCTTTAACAAGTTCCCATCTTGTGGTTTCTCTATCTCAGTCACTCCGTGAGGAAAGACGGTCCTAACTACAAATAAACCCGTCCACCTCGATCATAATTTTCCCGGGAATAAATGCAGCCTAGAATCGTACAAGAGCACTTTTTGATTATGGTGAAATATTTTTCAGGATATGCTCTTATCATGACTCTCTTTCACTCGTTCCTTATAAATCCTTGCGCTCTTGTACGAATCATTTCGAATCTCCTCCAACTCATTGAGTTGGAGCATTCGTTTCTTGCCGGCTTTGTCTAATTCAAAGTTTAAGTTTTTTATCGCCTAATTGGCCTTGTGTTCTAGTTCAACAAGGAGATGACATGGTTTGCCGTACACAAGTTTAAAGGGCGACATTCCTAGGGAAGTTTTATAAGCCGTGCGATACGCCCATAACGCATCGGTAAGTCTAAGGAACCAATCCTTGTAGTACGGATTGACTGTCTTCTCAAGGATGTGTTTTATCTCTCGATTGGCTAACTTTGCTTGGCTACTAGTTTGTGGGTGGTTGGTCATTTCGACTTTATGAATGACCCCACACTTTCGTATAAGGTTTACAAATGGAGCATTACAGAAATGCGATTCATTGTAGCTAATTATTGCCTTTGGTGTTCCAAAGCGCGAAAGTATGTGTTCCTTAAGGAACTTTAACACCACTCTATGATCGTTGGTCCTAGACCCAATCGCCTCTACCCACTTAGACACGTAATCCACTGCCACTAGGATGTAAAGGTTATCGAACGTGGGACGAAATGAGCCCATAAAATCGATGCCCCAATAGTCATATACTTCGATCTCAATGATAGGGGACCTCGACATCATGTTACTTTGAGTCATAGCGCCCAATTTCTGGCTACAATCGCATGAAATGCATAATCCGTGTGCTTCCTTGAATAACGTGGGCCAATAAAGTCCGCATTGCAAGATTTTTGCAGCGATTTTCTTGGAGGAAAAGTGGCCTCCACAGGCTTTCAAGTGCAAAAATTGTATTACGCTCAAAATCTCATCGTCTGGAACACATTTTCGAATAATCTGGTATGATCAGTACTTAAATAAGTAAGGATCATCAAAGAATAACCTACGCACCCGAAAGAACTTCCTCTTTTCTTGAGGTGTCCAATAAGAAGGGATGGAACCCGTTACGAGGTAGTTCACTATATCAGCGAGCCACAGAAAAGAGGAAGCGAAGAACAGTTGTTCATCCGGGAAGAATTCGACAACGGGGAGTTGGTCTTTGGGTGCCTCGAATGTCAATCGCGACAAGTGGTCGGCGATAACATTCTCTACTCCATTTTTATCCTTGATAGTCAAATTAAATTCTTAGAGTTGAAGCACCGACCTAATCAAACGTGGCTTGGCGTCCTTCTTAGAAAGAAGGTATTTTAACGCCGCGTGATCCATATAACACATTATAGGAGACCCCACCAAATCTCCTCGTAATCTATCCAAGGCATAAATAATCGTTAACAACTCTTTTTCGATGGTCAAATAGTTCAATTGCGCACCGTTAAGAGTTCAACTTGCATAATATATCACATGGGGTTTCTTATCATTTGTAGGCAAATGTCCCAAAAGGGCATGATATCGAGATCGATTTGATTATATACACTATAACCATCGAGAAAATAGTAATAAGGGTGGCCGAAAACACGTTCCAATATTTGATTAATAAAAGGAAGGGGGAAATGATCTTTTAAAGTCATGTCATTAAGTTTCCTATAATCGATGCATACACGCCACCCAGTGGTGGTGCGTTTAGTTATCAACTCCTCCTTCGTATTTTCAATGATTGTGACTCCCGATTTATTGGGAACCACGTGAATCAGACTTACCCGTTTACTGTCCGATATCGGGTATATTATGTTCGCATCTAAAAGCATTATCACCTCGGCTCTAACCACTTCCTTTATTACCGGGTTTAACCTATGTTGCATCTCACAGGAGGGCTTTGGATCCTCCTCAAGATGGATTTTGTGAGTGCATATCAAAGGACTCACTTCTTTTAGATCCGCAATGGTCCACCCAAAGGCACTATTGTGCCTCTTCAATAAGTCCATTAACTTCGTTTCATGGCCCCTATTGAGGTTAGATGAGACAACTATGGGATATGTCTCTTTTTTACCTAAGTATGCGTATTTAAGCTCAGAAGTCAATTGCTTGAGATCAAGCTTGGGAAATCTCACATCCGAGGGTGCCTCGTACGAGTCGCGAGGGGGTAAGTCCTCAAAAGCAGAACACCAATTAACTTCGCCAATACTCTCATCATCATTTAACACCAAACTCATCAACTTGACTTCATCATCATAAGGAGAATAATTATTCTACATATCAATTGAGTTTACCAAATAACCTTCCAAAGGATCCATAAAATATGTAGCATCGAAATGCTCTTGCACCACCTCCTCAAAGAGGTCAACTTTTTGGACATCATCATCATCATCATTTATTTGCTTTGTAACATTGAAAATGTTGAGCTCCAAGGCCATGTTTTCGAATGTAAGATTCATTTGTCCATTCCTAGCGTTAATTAACGCATTAGAAGTTACTGGAAAAGGACGACTGAGGATACTGGGAGTAGTCTTGCTACTCGGAGAAACCGGATGAATGTCCAAGATAACAAAGTCCATCGAGAAATAGAATTTGTCAACTTATATTATGACATCTTCTACAACCCCCCTCGAAACCTTAACGGAGCGATCCACTAATTGGAGGGTTATGTTGGTAGGTTTGAGGTCTCCTAAACCGAGTTGTTCATACACATGGTATGATAATAAATTCACACTCACGCCTAGATTGAGCAAAGCTTGCTCGATCTTGAAGTTAACTATCACACAAGATATAATGGGACAACCGAGGTATTTTTACTTAGGAGGTTTCTCAGGATGAATTATCGAGCTAACATTTTTAGTCAAAAAATGCATTCTTCCTCATAAATAGCTTCCCCTTCACAGTGATCAAGTCCTTTGGGAACTTGGCATAAGCGGGAACTTTTTTAATAGCATATAAAAGGGGAATGTTAATTTTCACTTGTTTGAACATCTCTAAGATGTCGACATTGTTAACATTTTCCTTTGGAGGAATGAGCCTTTGGGGATAAGGCACGGGGACGGGACACTTAGATACGACTTACAGCTTTATTTGAGGTTCCTTCTCACTTTCTTTTAAGGAAATGTCTTCGACCTCTATTGGGTCGAGCGAGACTTCCTTACTAACGGTTGGGAAAGGAGGAGGTATAGACTTATCAATAACTTTTTTGCTTCGTTTAATGGTAATAGTCGTTGCATGATCGAGAGGGGGATTCGAAGTGTCCGCCCTATAATGTTACCCAACGGTCCTTTGGGGTTATGAAGGGAACTTTCCCTTTTCTTGAATGCTTAAGGATGAGGTCAACTTAGAGTTTGACCTTCAAGCCAAGTATTGGTAGCTCATTGAGAAGTCATGAAAGCTTGAAGAGTATCTTCAAGACTTCTTTTGTTCGGGTGAGCACACGGGGGTATAGCCGGAGGAGTAGGTCCCGGAGGAGGACCTTGCATTTCTACTTAAGGATGAGGAAGTTGATTATATGGTTATTGGTAATTTTAAGGTGGAGGAGGATTTTGATAATTCGGGTGAAGGGGATTTTAGGCTCGTTGGGATTGCCCGTAAGAGAAATCGGGGTAGTTTGTCCTCGAAGGATTATACCCTTCTCCTAGAGGAGTCATAAACTATTTCTTATACGTATCCATTGTGTTTGCTTAGTCGTGAAGCATCACTTTGTACACCGAGATTGTAGGACAATCCTTAGTTGAGTGATATTCCACGTCGCATATGGCACACGACTCTTCAATGCACGAAGGAAAAGGATTAGCGGGTTCCTGATTCTTTTGGTCCATGGCTTCAATACATTTGGTAAGTTGGGTTACTCATAAGGAAGTATCATCCCCATCGGCGAGGTGATATATCCCATGGCTTGAGGAGCGTAGAATGGGTGAACGCGATTTGGCTTTGCTAAGGTCCAAGGTGTCCCATGCTTGGGTAGTCTTGGCACAATATTTAAAGTGTACCCATGCATCATCCGGGTATAGCCTGAAGAACTCCCCGAAACACATTATCTCCACCATTTATTTCATATTTAGGGAAAGCACGCTATGGAAAAAAGAGATTAATCTCTATTTCTCAAAGCCGTGATGTGGGCATTTATGAAGTAGCTCATTAAATCTTTCCCAACATCGCTCAAAAGTCTCACCCTCGTCTTGAACAGAGGTTTGGATTTTACCTTTGAGAGCGTTGGTGTGATGGGTTGGGAAAAACTCCTTTAAAAACTACACCTGCATTTAGTGACAACTACTAATGGAATTAGGAGATAAGGACCAAATCCAGGTTTTAGCTTTGTCCTTTAAGGAGAAAGGGAAGAGTTTGAGTCGGGTTACATCAAGTGGATAATTTTGGTCGCCAAACGTAGCGCAAACCTCCTCAAACTCTCAGGCATGGAGATAAGGCTGCTCACTTTTCAGGTCGTGGAAAGTAGGAAGTAATTGAATCATTCTATTTCTAAAGTGGAACTGCGCGACATTGTACGAAAAGAGGATACACGAAGGAGAGGTGGTCATATACAATTGTGAATACTCCCTCATTAGTCGATAGGGAGGCTTGCCTCCCCTTTGACTACCATGCTCACTTTTATTGTCGGCCATGGTCGTGGGATCGAAGTGGGCTTTGGTATAAGCTGAGATAAAAAAGGAAGGAGTTGGATATAGTCTCCAATAGTCCGAATGTTCGTTGAACGATGAGGATTCAACTATAGGATTTGATGTACTGCTGCTCGCGTCTTGCATCTATGGGATTTGGATTGATTTTAAAAATCATGTTGTCGCGATGATCACAGGGAATGTAATAGTGTAAAGAGAACGTCTTCTAACCTAAAATTGTTGCCAATCCCCGGCAATAGCGCCAAAAACATGGTTGCTCTCTAAAGAGTGTCTGATTCAAGTACAAATCTTTCACAACAAGTAGTAACCGTCCAAGATCGAGATTGTATTCCTCAAGGAATGAGTGCTCCTAAGAAAATAAGATTAACATAAAGGATATTCTCTAATAGTAAAAAATTTAAAAGTGTAAAATGTGATTTGATTGTTTGAAGAGGAGATTGTGATTAATCGCTAAACTAACATGCGCAAAATTAATAAAGAACAAGTCAACAATAAAGATATACCGAAACGGACTAAGTTAAGCTTGAGTTCAGGATATTAAAGGGATTGAGGATCACTCTCCCACCTTAGATTCTCTAATAAAGATGATAGGACTTGGTTCAAATTAATTCTAATCGAGCACAACTAATTAGATTCAAATATTAACTACATAGATACTGAACTCATCGATGGAGGATTAGGGGTCAATTAGTTATTTCCAAATTGGTTGGGGTTGTAGTAAAGCATCAAATACTACCCCTTGCATGACAAGGGAAGTTAAGAGACTAGTATACTCCAATACCAACACATGAAGTTTAATTAGAACAATTCTAAACCAAACCCTAAATATGAAGTTCAAGCATCCGAGGTGGGATTATGATCCCCAACCTTAAGTTTAGCTACTTGATAATACATAAATATTGCGTATTTCATCCCTCGAGCCTACTCATTTTAGCCCCCTCGGGTGCCTTAATCTCTTTATTTAAGCCCGTTAACCAGGCAACCTCGGATTTATATTGCTACCATGCTATATGAGGTATAATTGGGCTTTTGTAGGTATTTAGGTACTAAGTATAGAGTTTGGATGCATTCCAGCTAAGTTTCGTACATTTTTGCACTTTTAAGGGCAATTTAGTCATTTCATAACTTGGGCACCTTGCCTAACATCTCATGAAAGTTATAGCCCTTATCGCAAGCTTCGCGCGGCCGTAAACAGTGGCTGAATCCGATCCCTAACGAAGAAGTTACGAGACTTTGGGGGGAGGAAAAAACAAAGAAACCAAAGCAGGGGAGAAGGCTCAGACCTGCTTGATCGATCGGTCGACCAAAAGGGTCGATCAATCGACCCTTAATTTTTCACTCTTCGAACAAAAACAGTGGGCAAATATCTGCTTGATCGATCGATCGACCGAAGGTGTCGATCGACCGATCCCCTATTTTCCACGATTTTTTGCCTTGGTTTTTCTTTTTCTTTTTCCCTTTCTTTTCTATTTTAATTCTAACTTACTATATAAAGGATTTTTGTTGTAAAATCAGAAATAATGAGTTTTGTAGCTAGTTTAGGTTAGGGTTTGGAGGTGGAGAGCTCATTCTTCTTCCTCATTTGGTGTGGCAACTTGTGGGTTTGTAGGTGTGCACTATTCATCATTTTCTCCAATTAATATAGTTTGTATTTCTTTAATTATTGCTTTGTTAATTAGATTTACGTGCTTTCTTTTCGTGCTTTCTAGTGTAGATTTATCGTGTTTATTTACTGCGTTTATTTAACGCATTTTTATCATGATTTCTAGCTAAATTAGTCCATATTGTGTCGGATTGAACTCACTCGGGTTGACGTGTTGCTTTGCTTTGGTGATGGAGTTTACGAGTCTATTTAGAGTGTGTTATCCTAGTTATTACGCTTAGGATATTTGACGAGGTATATCATGTATGCTCCGTGCTTACGACCTTGCGTGCGTAATTTTCGAGGTATTTGTTGACGCCAAAATCTTATTAGAGTTTTATGAGAATTTAGGGGTGTGACAACTCTTGATTTAATTAACTGTCGAAACGAGACTCATTCGTGATAACTCGTCGACCCATATAACCATTTTATACTAATTAACTCGTTTGAGGGATATTCGATGCAACCTATAGTTGTTACCGCTTTTCTTAATTTAGTTTCAATACTCGCCTAGATTAATCTTTCCTTTTTTGCATCTTTTCCTTTTTGTTGTAATTATCTTTTACACTTTTATTTTAGAAGTATCAAACCAATTATATTATAGCAACTCGTCTCTGTGGATTTTCGATACCCAGACTTGGCTGCTATACTCACCTGTTGAGTGTAGTCATAAGTTTAGGTTTTTGTATTAATGAGGTGAACAGAAAACAATGATCGACTTTTGACACGCGCTACTTTTCACCCTCGATCACTACTCATACAAGAAACTAGGCTACACATGCAAAGGAACCACATATTTAATCAATGCATTAAGTGTAAATACAAAACAATACAAGATATAGTAATAACTGCAATTTAAAGGTATGGAACACAAGTAGATATGGAGTAAATGATCAAAGCTTTCACTAATAACATCTGGCTTGTGAGAATTCAATGCTTTACAAGTAAAAAGACCAATAAATTCACTTGACATAGGAGATAGAAGAGAGTGTTTCTATATAACCCCTTTTTAACAAAAGTAATCTATATCTTCAAACGAAGGAAAAACAAAAGATAAATCCCCAAAAATCTATCCATAAGGGCGAACTAGTAATAAAGAGAAAGCTGAGATTGCAGAACCGAATCGATTCGGCTGAGAGCGAATCGACTAGAATAAGGAAAGACGGTGTACTGTCAACAACCGAATCGATTCAGACATGCTCTCAAAATGGAGATTCTTTGCTTTGATTTCTTTTGGGATAAACTCCCAAAAAAATGTTTGTAACTTCTTCGTTCGAGATCGGATTCATGCGTGGTCAGAGGCCACGCGAAGATGATTCGAAGGGCTTCAACTTCCGCGAAGTAATCAGGACCAAAACCTGAATGCTGAATTTACTAAAATGCCCCTGAACTTGCATATGTCGACGAAACTTTTTCGGGATTCAACCAAACTTCACAACTTGCGTTCTCGATACCTATAAATGCTCAATTAAGGCACACACAATATATATATATGATTAAAATAGAGGTTAATCAATAAATGAGCATAAGAACCGGGAATAACATGTATGGGAATGCTAAAATGTACAAATTAACAGGGTAGTAAATAAAATATATGTGACTTATCAGCAACCTAAAGAGGTTTAGCCCATAAGTAATGTTAGAGTTTGTTCATGAAAGGTTTTTTATGAAAAACAAGTATTTTCTAACACTGTACTTGCGTATATTGAAAGATGAATTTCGAGGAAAATACTATTGTAAATTTGGTACGAATAAAAAGGTAATTTCAACAAAAGAAGTGTTTTTACTAAATAAAGTGTGCTTGTTTAAAGTATTTAACCGAGTGTGTTAAATTAAGAAATAAATGTCAAGACGAGGAAAAAGGGGTTCTTTTATGAGAGTATGGTAAATTAATCGGAGTACTCAACGTTTTGGAATAAAATAGTTTCATGAATTGATATAAACGTGTTAGAGTCTCTTTTTTGTCGTTTGTTTCTTTATTGCATTATTGTGTTTTCCCACTGGGCATTCGACTCATTCCTTCATCTTTCTTATGGCAGGTTGGGTGCGGTTTCGTATTTTGACAGCATTGTACAGGTAAGTATCATTTTTATTCTACGTCAGTAGCTCTGTATGCTTGGATTCTAGGACGTTCCCATAGGACCCTCACTTAGATTAATGTAAATTGGAATCGCATGTTAAACAAGCGTAACGTTAACTAAATAAAACTGAATTAGTAACATTATTTAGGTTATCTCGTCACACTTAATGCTCGGGTCGGACCAGGCCGACCATGGGTAACCCATAAATCCGTGTCGGGGCGGGGCGTTACGTAAACAACTACATCTACTCTTGCAATGAGCAATTTATTTACAAATAGTCCTAGAAAATTACAAAATTTATAATCTAATAGTGTCTAGAGATAATTTAAATCTACTAAAGACTACAATGAATAACAGTTTACTATCTAATAAAACAGTACAAAATAACTTAAATCTCATAAAGATATTTTGATTGAAATACTGAGATCTAATCGTTTTATTCTATTTTAAAATTTTCTTGAAGATAATTCATATCTAACGATAGAGAAAATAGATCTAAACTTTTGAGAAGTTTGGATAAGGTGATAATTAGCAAATATCAATTTAACTCTTACATTATGAGAGATATGGTTGGATTTTACAAATACAAAGATATTAAATCTAATCTAAACATGTGTAGAGTATAGCTGTAAATCGGGTTAGGTCAGCCAATTTAGGTATGTTTAAACTCGGTCCTAACTAATTTATCGATTCCTAAGTCTAAGCTTGGCCGAAAAAATATTTTCCACTTGGGCTCCAACACGACTCGCAAATTGGTGTACCAACAGGTGAACGCTTGTGTCAAAGAATGATGGGAAAAGGACTTCTTTAACGCACAATTTGCTTCGATCATCACCAACTTTGCGGCCACTTGGTGATCTCGATTGACTACCTTCTCACGTAAAAGTGAGAAGCAGATAGTAATTTGCATAATAGCCATCAACGAATCCTTGTGCTTGGAGAAAAATGCTTAAACAATAGAGGAACCAATTGCATGATCACATACCAATTGTGAGACTTACACTTGTATAAAATATGGGTAGCATAATTCACAATCCTTTGCAAGCTTGACGAAAAATTAGATGGAACCTTCAAATTATATATTGTGTCTAAAAGGACCTTACTTTCCCCTCTCGTCAAAGTAAACACACGAGGGGGAATTATTGTCCTTCCCTTGCTATCTTCTTTCAACCATAGTTGTGGCATAAGTTTCAAAAATTTAAGGTCTTTTCGTGCATTTTTTCCATCCTTCGAATGATTCCCCCCAAGGCATCTGTGTAACACTCCGTATTTCTGAGGATACAGAATTCAATTAATTTGGTGAGATATAATTTAAATTATCTGGAGGATTTAATTAAATTGGTGAATTAAGATTTAATTAATTCGGGTTATTTTTAAAATTACATGTGTCATAATTTGAGGTCGAAGTTTGAGATTTTAGTAAAGTAACTCGGATGACGATTATGAGAGCACGGTTGATTCTGAATAGGCCAAGATAGTAAAAAAAGAGTACTGAGGGGTAGTAATTAGGTTTCGGGGTATTTTTAGTTATAACCGGGCTCATACGGGAGTGTTCGGGTCATTTGGGCTTGGCCCATAGGCATAATTTCTGGATTAGTGATATAAAATCTACATGAGGGAGTTTGTGGCAGTCATAACTAAACAAGAAAACCCTAGTTTTATAGAGGAGAAAAGAGGGAGAAATTGGGAGAGCTGTTGTGAGCCAAACCAAGAAGAGGGGCGTGTTATTCGTCTACATTAAAGGAAATCAAACCCTAAGAATTTATTCAGGCAAGTAAACTTGTTTTCAATTTAATCGCGGTATTGCGATTCATATCATAGTGGGCGGAATAAAGAAATATGTTATGGGAGTGGGTTATCATATGAAAATGGGTTTTGGGAATTTGAGAATATTGTGTAGATTAAATTTGAAATTTATGATTAATTGGGATAAATCCTTGTTTGAATCATGTGTATATTAAAAATATAGATGCTAGATTTATGGTTTGAGGATGTTTTAATTGAATCTATGAGGAAGGTTGAACAAATCATACCAAATTCCAAATCGATGAATAAAAATATGTCGAGATGATTCAGTGGTGTTTAAAGGTTAAGATGATGATTTTAAATTGTTTTAGATGAATCGACTATGGTGGGAAGCTTTTGGTTACATTTTGTTAAGAGATTGTGATGGTTTTTGGTTCGTCAATGGCAAAAACCAGCGTCGTGGGGTAGAATGAGAAGTGGCTGAGCACAGAAGGTCGTTCCAATGACACAAGAGGTTGCTCAAATGAGATTAGTAACTCATTCGAACGAGATAGTTATCTCGTTCAAATGATCCTAGCTCTTGGACATGGAGATAGATCTTTTCGTTATGGACGTGTCGCCGCCAGTTTCATATTTTTTTGATTTTTTATGAATTTGTTATGAATTTATTACGGAAGGGTGTCTGAAACTGAAATCCTTTGTGAGAAATCAAATTGGGATTATTTAGGGATGTCCATAGATGAGTGTAGGACTCTGAAAAATATTAAGGAACATTATTTTTACCTTGGAATTGGATGGGAATGAATTTGGGTTATGTATTTAGGAGTGTTCAAGATGAACAACACTCGAAAATATATGAACGGATTCAAATGAAAATTTCGGATGAAATTAGGATACGGGTTGGATTGAGATGTGCTTAGTATCTTGAATAAAAATATGAATGTAAGTTAATGCTTATGGAATAAAGAGTCGGGGTTGTGACTCGAATAATTTTAGATGGAGTGCTACGAGAGTTAGGCACGGGATAACTAGTTTAATTTATTATAGAGTTATATAATAAATTATTGAATATTAAATTTCACAAGGGGTGTTAAACTAAATCGTGGGATTTTGTGTAAGGAATTTTAAGAGATGAAGATAAGGACCAAATGAGTGAGTTTGGGTACTGTAGTTAGGTGATACAACTTGAATGAGAAATAATTAATTAAATTACAAGTCGAGATATAGACTAGGGTATTTGGGCTAGTACTGTGGGAGTTAGGCATGGGTTAGTCGAACTTTATTTTATATATATATATATATATATATATATATATATATATATATATATATATATATATATATATATATATATATATTTGTGTGTGTGTGTGTGTGCGCGCGCGCTCTATCGATATCGGTGAGAATGATATTTATAGGAATATATGACTCTCTAGTACTATCATATGAGGTTGCGGGATGTGGTTAAATCCCCCGGCTTGAGGAGCAGGGGGAGTATAGTCCCCAGGTCGTATCGTCCAGGATTTTTATTGTGTGATTTATTTCCGAAGTGAGACGCTTTGGGTGTGATTCGGTTTCACTTTTTGGGTAAATATGACCGCCTCCACTACGTTTGTGATATTTTTGCCCAAATTCGGTGCAAGCTAGTCCGACTTAGGGTGGACATGTTGAGTGAGCATGCCTAGAACATGATAGCAATTTAGAGAAAGCATCCGGTGAGTTATTACTCGGGAATGGATGGTAATTATATACGATATGTGTGCGAATGTTTTTGTATACTAGTAAGTATATAATATGAGTAGATAATTATATACAAGATTAATACATAAGTGTAAATGAATTTCTTATATAACTAATGTGACAGTTATATGATTTAAAAGGGTGATTTCTTATATATCTAGTGTGAAAGTTATATGATTTAAAAAGATGATTGCTTATATAACTAGTGTGACGTTATATGATTTAAAATAGTTGAAACGATTAATAAGTTAATGAGTAGATAACTTAATAATCAAAGTAAGAATACTCGGCTTAGAGTAGTGTGGTGGCAAGAGGTGTGATATGACTAGTTAGGTGGGGTAGCTTAACTAGGAAGGTTACCAGGCAAGCGTTAGGAGTGCACATTAGATGAGGGGTGAGCTATATTTAGTTGCTTTCTAAATATTTTCAAAATGTTCTACTCGAGCTCTGACCTGTGTCAAAATATTTTTCAAAACCTTTTTGGTGTCCAGCCACCGGGACGCCCAGTTTAAGGATTATATCCAGGGATGCGCAACTGCAGCTCATGTGGAAGTTGTAGGACTTTGTATAGACGTTTCGTTCAATATATTCCTAGTGTATGGTTCTTTATTTCAGTACTCATTTGGGCATGTCTCCCTCAGATTTAGGATTCAGCTATTTATTTCACATTGTGTATATAGTTTATAGTTTTCGTTTCCTATTTTATTTTATTATCAAACCGATAGTTAATTCGATCATCTTTATTTATATTATTCATCTGTGTGAGATTCAGTTATCAGAGTGTTGATGGTTTAATTATTATTTATTTTCCTATGTTGTTTATTGATAACGATAAAATTAATTACCGGTCTAGTTAAATTACTAGGTGGTTAGTAACTTTAAAAAGTGTTTCGACAGTTATGCTAGAATGAGCCATATGAGACCAATGTTTTATTTTGATCACGGGCTGGCCATTCGGTATTTTAGTAGGCGGGGCATACCGATGGTACAGAGCATCAGGTTGTAGAGTCCTTAGGATCTGTGCGATTTACTGTGTTTCAGCGCAATATTTTTTAATATAGAGCCTTGTTATATGATTGTTGTATTCCTTTACGTATGTGACTCACGTTCTCCTGCTATTAAGTATAGTTGATGCGAATCATATAGGAGTTCGATTGGGCTTCGTACACCGAACAATTTTGGACGACCAGCGAGGGCCGTTATAATGAATCCAGGGAGAAAGACTCTGTAAAAGCCATGGAATATTTTGAGAACGGTGACCGTGATAGGAGCCATCGTGGTTTTTTATATCAACGCGTTCATGAAAAGGGAGCCAAGAGAGTTGGAGAATCTAACCGAAGGGTGAGATTGGATTTAACAGTGATAGTGAGGAACCATAGGAGGGTATACCCAGTAGAGGACCCATTTTATTAATTAAGATCAATAGAATTCATACCAGGTAATGGTGGATTCAATCAGGTCCATCAAGGCTAGCAACGAGTCCTATAGGGACATCGGAACCAAAAGGACAACGAGGGCAACAATCAGTGCCAAGTCTACTGGGTTCGTGAGAAGGACAACCCACACATGGTAAGTGGGAGCCAGAGTAAGGGGAATGACAAAGAGAGGTGTCTTATGTGTAAGGAGTTGGAATACGTGTGGGGATATTATCTGCAGTGAATTGGGGGACAAATACGGGACGCCCAGTAGGGGAAATAGTTATAAGAAGTTTTTGTCTTTGTTGGGACGAGGGTGTTATGTCGAGGAACCCTTCGAACCGCGAGTATGATTGGCTATTGAAAGTATGAGTTTTATCCCGAGATGAATGGGGGTCTGTTTTGTTTGACACGAGCGAGTTACAGTAATTTGCTAGTGCTAGATTCGCATGTGAAACGAGTTTAGTAGATGTATCGTTAATATCAGTATAGTGTGTGTATATTTACCATTGAGATAGCAGGGCGCTCTTTAGTTCCATTTGTAAGGGAGTGGGTATGGACACTAAGAGGATATATATTTTATAAGGTTAGCTCATTTTGAAAGGTGATATTCGAGATATGATTTTATCCCGAGTACGGATTGTTTAACGACTGTGGGCGATTACAGCAAGACTACCGTGTTCGCTATTTCGGGGTAGTATGTAGATTTTTGCGATGTCTCACTTGAAAGAGGGACGAGCTCGCGGTGATATTTTTACAAAGTAGATTTCAGAATATACAATTGTTTAATTATATTAGAGCCTAGTGCGTGGGGACTTTTACTGAGATGATTCAAGGTGTATCGGGCTTATCGTTGAGCTGAGAGTTTTTAGCTCAATGATATTTATGTGCTGAGAACTTAATGATAATGAGAGTACCGTATCGTGTGACACCTTGGTAGACATGGACACAAATGATTTGATTTATGTGTCGGGAGACGTAATGGGTGATATCTTTGTTATGTGCTTTGGACCCACGAATTTCGATGAATGACAATATTAGGGGAAAGTTCTTTTGAGCTTCGTTGTGGGATGTTACGCACATGGACCTCAATAAACGTTGGGAGTAGTGAGACGTTATTGGATGCTAGTGCATCGATTTTAATGTTAACTTACTGAACATGTAGAAGAAACACTTTAAGCTGAGATCTATTATGATATATGGCTAGTGGAGTCGGGTTGTGCTGCGAAGGAAGAACTGAGAGAACTTTTGCACCACTAGTTAATAGGAGGGGCAGTATAAAGAACAATTAAATTGCACATTGTGGGGTAATCGAGAATACATGTATGATATAACCACGTCGAGAGTGCGGAGTTGAGCTTGATATAGGTTCGTTACGTAGGAGATGTTAGTGATATTTATACCGGGATGTTTGGGCAATAGTATATACTATGGTGAGACTTTGTGTCCGCTATTCTGATATATGATTTACTTGTGCTAGTTATTGCCCGAAAGAGGGTCTAGTCTATATACGTGTATATATGTTATCATGTGTTGTATAATAGACTTATAAGTAAGTGTTTGTATTGTTATATTTGATCCCGGTGAGTAGGGACTGTTACTGATGTGATTCAGGGTGGATAGGTTTATTATCGAATGGAGAGATATAGCTTGCGATTAATTCACTCTAAGAAACTAGTGATAGTAAGGGGCGCTGTATTGTATGATATCTTTTGTAACATGAGAGTGGACGAGTATACTTTTATATCAGGAAACGAAAATTTGGGGGTATGTGATATGGACTGAGGGCCTAACGGATCTCAACGACCAACAATGTTAAGTAGTGTATAGGGGGGTTCATTATTTGGATTTCGTTCTGCGAGATGTCCTACGTATAAAACTTAGCGCAACGTTGGAAGTGGTGAAATGTGTGGTCATTAGGACATGGGTTTGGCACCTTGGTCATTCTACATTTGTGTAATTATAACTATGAGTTGAAAGTTATATTACGGTTTAAGGATAGTAGAGTCGGGTAACATATGTACGGTTAAGCATGGGTACAGGGTGTATGGGCATCCTGGGTTATTAATTTAATTTTAAGATAAATCGCGATTAGAAGGGGTAGAGTTATGTGTAGCAATCTTAAGGGCGTGTGAGCAGGAAAGTATTCGAGGCTTAGAGTATTAGACTCATCTGAATTTTGAGGACAAAATTTCTTTGTAAGGGGGAAAGTATGTAGCACCCTGTATTTATGAGGATACAGAATTCAATTAATTTGGTGGGATATAATTTAAATTATCTGGAAGATTTAATTAAATTGGTGAATTAATATTTAATTAATTCGGGCTATTTTTGAAATTACATGTGTTGTAATATGAGGTCGAGGTTGGAGATTTTAGATAAGTAACTCGGATGACGATTCTGAGTGCACGGTTAATTCTAAATTGGTCAAGATAGTAAAAAAAGAGTACTCGGGGGGTAGTACTTGGGTCTCGGGGAATTTTTAAGCATAATCGGGCTCACACGGGAGTGTTCAGGTCATTTGGGCTTAGCCCATATGCTTAATTTCGGTATTAGTGATATAAAATCTACACCACAGAGTTTGTGGCAGACACAACTCAATAAGAAAACCGTAATTTTGCAGAGGAGAAGTTGGGAGAGCTTTCAGGAGCCAACCTAAGAAGAGGGGCGCGTTCTTCGTCAAATATTTGCCTACATAAAAGGAAATCACACCCTACGGATTTATTTAAGCAAGTAGTTAAACTTCCTTTCTATTTAATTACGGTATTGGAATTCATATCATAGTGGGTGTATAAAAAAATACGTTTTGGGGAGTGGGTTATCATATGAAAATGGGTTTTGGGAATTTGAGAATATTGTGTAGATTAAATCTGAAATTAATGATTAATTGGGATAAATCCTTATTTGAATCATGTGTATATTAAAAATATAGACGCTAGGTTCATGGTTTGAGGATGTTGTAATTGGATCTGGGAGGAAGGTTGAACAAACCATACCAAAACCAAATCGATGAATAAAAATATGCCGAGATGATTCGGTGGTGTTTAAAGGTTAAGAGGATGATTTTAAATTATTTTAGATGAATAAAAAATGTTGGGAAGCTTTTGGTTGCATTCTGTTAAGAGATTTTGAAGGTTTTGTGTTCGTCAATGGCAAAACCCAGCGTCGTGGGGTAGAAGGAGAAGTGGCTGAGCACCGAAGGTCGTTTAAACGAGATTAGTATCTCGTTCGAACGAGATTGTTATCTCATTTAAACGACCCTAGGTTTTGGACACAGAGATAGATCTTTTCGTTATGAACACGTCGCCTCCAGTTGCGTATTTTTCTGATTTTTTTGAATTAGTCATGAATTTATTACGTAAGGGTATCTGAAATCGAAATCATTTGTGAGAAATCAAATCTGGATTATTTAGGGATGTCCGTAAATGAGTGTAGGACTCTGAAAAATATTAAGGAGCATTATTTTTACCTTCGAATTGGATGGGAATGAATTCGGGTTTTG
Organism: Sambucus nigra; assembly: GCA_949130495.1. Lineage (NCBI taxonomy): Eukaryota > Viridiplantae > Streptophyta > Magnoliopsida > Dipsacales > Adoxaceae > Sambucus > Sambucus nigra. The sequence continues at coordinate 407,247,541 of OX422210.1, read as the reverse complement.
GATTTAGGAGTGTTTAGGATGAGAAACACTTGAAAATATATAAACGGATTCGATTGGAAATTTTGGATGAAATTAGGGGACGGGCTGGATTGAGATGTGCTTAGTATCCTGAATAAAAATATGAATGTAAGTTAATACTTATGGAATTAAGAGTCGAGGTTATGGCTCAGATATTTTTCGACGGAGTGCTATAGGAGTTTGGCACAGGGTAGCCGATTTAATTTATTTGAGAGTTATATAATAAATTATTGAATATTAAATTTAACAAGGGGTGTTAAACTAAATTATCGGATTTTGTGTAATAAATTTTAAGAGATGAAGTACGGACCGAATGAGTGAGTTTGGGTACTGTAGTTGGGTGATACAACTTGAATGAGAAATAATTAATATGTGATTAATTAAATTACAAGTCGGGATATAGACTAGGTATTTTTGGCTAGTGCTGCGGGAGTTGAGCATGGGTTAGTCAGACTTTATTAAATATATGTATACGGTTATGTGTGATAGTCTCTCTCTCTCTCTTTATATATATATATATATATATATATATATTTGTGTGCTCTATAGATATCGGTGCGAATAATATTTATAGGAATACATACCCCTCTAGTGTTATCATAGGAGGTTGCGCGATGTGGATGAATCCCCTGGTTTGAGGAGCAGGGAGTTCCCATGTCATATCATCCAGGATTTTTATTGTGTGATTTATTTCCGAGGTGAGACTCTTTGGGTATGATTCAGTTTCACTTCCGTGGGATATATGACCGCCTCCACTACGTTTGCGATATTTTTGCCTAAGTTCGATGTGAGGTAGTCCGACTTGAGGTGGGAGTGAGCATGCCCAGAACATGATAACATTTTAGAGAAAGCATCCGATGAGTTATTACTCGGGAATGGATGGTTATTATACGCGACATGTGTGTGAATATTGTAGTGTACTAGTACGTATATAATATGAGTAGATAATTATATATCGGATTAATACATAAGTGTGATTGTATTTTTTATATTACTAGTGTGAAAGTTATATGATATAAAAAGGTGATTTCCTATATAACTAGTGTGAAAGTTATATGATTTAAAAAAAGGATTGCTTATATAACTAGTGTGAACGTTATATGATTTAAAATTGTTGAAATGATTAATAAGTTAATGAGTAGATAACTTAATAATCAAAGTAAGAATACTCGGGTTAGAGTAATGTGGTGGCAAGAGGTGTGATATGACTAGTTAGGTGGGGTATCTTAACTAGGAAGGTTAGCAGGCAAGCATTACGAGTGCACATTATATGAGGGGTGAGTTATACCTCAAGTGAGTGCGACACTGGCTTAAATATGAAGAGTGTGCATGCATATTTAATTATTACAATTAATCAACTTGCTAAATATTTTCAAAATATTTTACTTGGGCTTTGACTCGTGTCATAATCTTTTTCAAAACCTTTTAAGTGTCCAGCCACCGGGATGCCCAGTTTGAGGATTCTATTCAGGGATACGCAACTGCAACTCATGTGGAAGTTGCAGGACTTTGCTATAGACGCTTCGTTCATATATTCCTAGTGTAGAATTCTTGATTTCAGTACCCATTTGGGCATGTCGCCCTCAAATTTAGTATTCCGTTATTTATTTGACCTTGTGTATCCAGGTTATGGTTTTCGTTTACTGTTATATTTTATTGTCGAATCGATAGCTGATTCGATCATCTTTATTTATATTATTCATCCATTTTGGATTCAGTTATCATTGTGTTGATGGTTTAATTATTGTATATTTTCGCATGTTGTTTATTGATGAAAGATAATTTGGCACTGGTCCAATTAAATTACTAGGTGGTTAGTAACTTTAAAAAGTTTTTCGACGGTAATACTAAGAATGAGCCATACGATACCAACAATTTATTTTGATCACGGGCTGGCCACCCAGTATTTTAGTAGGTGGGGTGTCACAATGTGGCCATAATATGTTCAATGATGTTCTTCTATGCATGCATCACATCCAATATATGGCGCACCGGGTTATTCTTCTAACAAGGCAAGTCAAATAAAATTAAGCTCCTAGACCATACCTTTTTTATCTCAGTTTCATTCCTACTTGTGATTTTCTTATGCTTGACATTTTTAAATTTAGGATTCTTACCTGACATATTAGGGCCACAATCACAAGATTTACTTTTAATTTTCGAACCTAATAGTTTTCTCGAAAGTGGTCTACGTTCAACCCCGCCGGTAAAAAATTGGAACCTTTCTCGAATTGTCTATAAACGATATGATACCACTTGTTGGAATATATGCCCCCAATTTTAAATTTTAAATTTTCAAGTGTGGAAGGATGGTTCGACAACAAATTTAAAAACAATTATCTTTTCAAAATTCACAATTAAAATATTAAATTTTAATTTCTTCAAAACTAAAATTAAACCAGAATAAATGTGTGAATTTGTTTTAACTACAAATTTAATTCAATACAAGTCCTAAAATTTATCCCCAAGTCTTAAAAGTAGCCTCACAATGATTTCTTCTAAATTTTAATATAGGCCAAACCAAATTTTATCAAATTAAAGTTAGTCGATTTGAATTAAATTAATCTAAAATTCACCCAAACTAATTTGGCACAAAATTAAACAAATGTGTGATTTAAACCAATTTTTATCTTGATTATCCTAGCAGGCATCTATGGTGATTTTTGCAAGATAAAAAAAATAAACCAATCACACTACGCTGCGATGTACGAGGAAAACCGAAATGCAAAAAACCTCGGACGTCCCTGCCTACAAGTCCACTAAAAATGGTAATTACAAATACAAGACAGACGACTTACTTCCTCGACTCGACTCCCTTCAAGCCTTGACGCATCCTCTTGTACTAACCTCCGCCTAGTCGACAAGTCCACAGTCCACTGAAATCTTGAAAGCCACCAATGGGTTTAGGTCACCATCAACCGAAACATTTTTCCTTTCACCGCATGCGAACGCCGCTGCAAACAAACTTTTTCTCCTTTGTGGGTAGAGAATGAACCCAAACTCTCTTCTTGTTGTGTGGAAAAAGAACCCGGTGCCAAACACTCTCTAAGAAATATATATATATATATATATATGGGTGTGAAAATCTTGGTTTTGTTGTAAAGATCAAAATATTTCAAATACAAAAACCAAAGAGAATTTTTCTTGGAAGAACATAAATCCCAATCCTCGGGAATAAGGGAAAAAGTTATAAGGAAAAACTTGTTTCCGCACGTCTTAAAATATGGCAAAACAAAATGTGGAGGTGGGTGGTTGAAAAACAAAGCTGTCAAAAAACTGACGAAACTGAAATCTAGTTCGAACGAATCTTCTAGCGAGAAAGTTTTTTGAAATCTCGTTAGAAGTTCATTCGAACGAGATCGTTCGAACGACCTTTCTAACGAGATTTTATGCCACGATTCTAGAAAATTTCGATACAAACGTGAGGTCGCCAGTTTTGTATTTTTTTTTATTTTTTATTTTGATATGATTTTTCTACGGAAAGGTGTACGAGAACGGAATCTTTAAGTACTATGAATTCAAAAAAAAATAACAAAAAATACTAATACCCAAAAATATTTTTCAAGCTCCTATATATATCAGTGCAGTCATACATTTAGAGACTTTGGAAAATCAAATGTTAATGACGTAAACACTTGGCACGAAAATCAGTAAGGATGCAATCTTTAAATTCTTGGCAGTTACGTCTTCAATTCTTCAAACGTCGTACGCTTTGATAGGTACAAACTTCAATCCTATGACACAAATTGTTTGTCCGGAATTGAGCCAACACTACAAATTGACTCGATTGGAAATTTGTCCTTACAGGGACAATTCGTGAGATCTCATTACAGGAGTAATGACTCTCGAACGGGTCTAAGGGCTATTGAATGTGTACGTATAAAAACTAGAAGGCTATGCGAACTATCTGTAATTTAAAGTTGTTATGAATGTTACAAAATCGTTATGTCACACATTCACATGAGAATACATGCATGCATGCACCCCCCCCCCCCCCAAAGCAAGTGTTATATAAAAAGTTAACTTAATGTAAATTAAGACATGCATAACTAGATTATAATAACGAGAACCGCAATAGATAGCCAATGGCTATCTATTGCGGTTCCCGTTATTATGTTTTACCCTCGTTAGTTGTTATATAACACTTGTTTTGCGGGCTACATGCATGCATGTATTCTCATATGAATGCATGATTACTTATTTATATTTAGTTTAATCACAACCTTATATGTTAGTAATGCCTAGGGCCAACTAACTCAATGGCCATCTAAGAGTTCAAATCCACTAGTCAACAACAATTTAAGAATCCCAAATAACAATGCAAATAATAATGCGATATATTAGAAATTCCTAAGGCCAACTAACTCAATGGTCGTCTAAATGTTCAAAACCACCAGTGTAATACCCCGTATTTCTGAGTATTTCAATTTAATTAAATTGGAGAATTAAATGAGAAAATACGATTTGATTTAAATTACGCAAGAAAAGTAATTCAGTGAGATTTAATAATAATTGTCAATATGGAGTATTAAGCGAGAGATAGATACTGATTAATATTGCCTCTTTCTATTTACTCAGCGCCAGTAGTAAATAGTTACTAAGCACGTGTAGACCAATTTGGGGTGAGAATGAGTAATATACTTTTAAGTGACTCAAATGATAATTTAGAGGTCAGAGATGAGTCCGGAAGGGTCGAATTAGTCAAAATAAAATACCCAGGAGTACTAGTTGAGTCTCGAAGTAATTTTGGACTAAACTGAAACGGTTCGGGGGAGTTTTGATCTTTCAATATGTGAGGGTATTGAGACCTACGAATTTGAGAGTCTCTTATCAGTTGTATGAAAGAGGGGTTACGGTTAGAACACCCATGTAAACACCAAGACCATTAGAGAGAAGGAGAAAATAATTCTCAAGGCTTAGAAGATGCTTTTGAAGAGGTTGGGTTTTGATCTTGCATCCTAGGAGCTAAAGGAGGAAGGATTGAAGAAGAGAAACATCAATCCATCATCAACTCCACGAAATCAGAACCCCTCTATCAAGGCAAGTTGTTTATTACCCAAACTATAAAGTTATAATACCTATGTGTAGGATTTTTGAATAGTTTTATTAAATCGCTATCTTGATAAGAAAGGAATGATATTAATGCATGTTGGGATAGGAATCGCATGTAGAATGATTTAACACATGTAGAGGAATAATATTCCGAGCTGGTTTGATAATTATTTCGGAATAAAATATGGGTTTTGAATGAATATATGGGAAGAACACCATAACTAGGGTTTTAAGAAATTCTAAGTTTAATCCATTATTTCTTTAAATGAATTGAGGTTTTGATGTATTTGAAACGTTGAAAATTATCCTAGTATATGCGGGAACATGTTCAAATAATTGGGTCGAAGTTTGGTGTATTATAATGAAGTTTGGAGATTTGTGAAGGGAAGAAGAAACTAACGTAGAAGATGAACTGCTGATGCCCCTGATCGATCGATCTTGAATGTCGATCGATCGACTTGGTGGATCAATCGAGACCAGGAGTCGATCGATCGACTTAAGTTGTTTTTCTCAAATCCTTCCTTGGTTAAGGTTTCTTTGATTCCCGAGAATGAATGGGAATTATATGATTTATATTATACTTATATGGGAATGAAAATAAGACCAGTATGTATGTTGTTAAGGTTCGGTAAGGCCATTGGATGTAGGACTTGGATTAGGGACCGATGAGAATAAACCGATTGAGTAAAGCATCAAGGAATTTGGAATTGAGTTGCGAGGCGAGGTAAAGTCAATTCAAGTGATAGAATAGTAGGGTAAGTAATAACTACTAAAATTATATGTGAGGGGTAACTAGGGACCTTAGAGTTAAGTGAATACTCAAATAAATGCGATTGTGAGAAATCGTAAATTGACGAATACAGTTAATATAATAGAATACTATATTTCGTACAAGTATGATCGATAGGTCGGGTGTGTACCTACTAAATTGTATGAACTATTAGGTTGAGAGATGTATACCTAAATTAACTACGTCACGGTCGATGAAGTATTCCGAACAAGTGTAGGGCTATTATACATTAGGGTCGATGAAGTATTCCGAACTAACGTAGGGCTATTATACGTTAGGGTCAATGAAGTATTCCGAACTAACGTAGGGTTATTATATGTTAGGGTCGATGGAGTATTTCGAACTAACATTGGGTTATCATATGTTTGGGGTCGATGTAAAATGTCGAACCAAACCTTCGAACTGGTGGCGTGATGAAAGAGTCTGAGACGTAATATGTGTATATAAATAATTGGGGTCGATGTATCATTCCGAACCAATTCTTACTTGGTGTCGATGAATCGTTCTGAACCAAAAGTCCTTTACGTGTGTCAAAAGGACATAGTAGTAATGACTGATATTTAATATATATTGTGTGTGAAATATATACTTAATAATATTCTACTTCTGTGTGTTAGTAGATTTATATATGATGTGTTTAACGATACATATCAAATTGGTAAGTTAAGTAGTGAAACTTAATTACAAAACGTAACGTTAGATAGAGAATATCTAATTAGTAATTTAAGTAGTGAAACTTAATTACAAAAGTGGGAAGATATTAATTGTGATAATTGTAGAAATTTAGTAGTGAAACTAAATGCGAAGTTTTGAAACATAACATAGGTGAAATGTTACTTGAGAATTAATTAACCTTCGCGAGATGTTAATGAAATGGATGTACTGTATGGGTGGTATGAGAACTTAGGTATAGATAAGTTCAGATGATTATTTTAGTCCCAGTTAGCTTGGGAGATATGGCTAGGCAGGCTAAGTGTAGAACGTTAGGTGTGCACAATAAATGAGGAGTGCGTAAACTGAAGAGAATGTACGAGAACCTAACTTGTGTAATTAATAACCGCATTTTATATTGTGATAAATGCTTGCTAAATATTTTCAAAATGTTTTGAGTACTAACTCTTGCTATAAAATATTTTCAAAACCTTTTAGGTGTCCAGCCACACGGACGCCATGTATGCTGGTTTCATTCTAGGGACTCAAAGCTGTAGCACAGTGGATGCTTATAGAATTTTGATTAGACGATATCACTCTTTCAGATCTAGTGCAAGATCTCACACTATTATATGTTTGGACTTGTGGTCCGGTATCAGTCTCAGATGTTTAGTTTCAGACTAGTGGTTGTTCTCTTGTTGTTTTGGGATTTTTAGCCGATGGCTATTCGGTAATACTCTTATTCTCTTATACTTATATTTTGTTGATTGGGTTGTAGTAAATGGTGATTGTTATACTTATTACACATGGTTGATTTATCTGTTTTAAGAAAGATAAAATTTGGCACCGGTCTAATTTTCATGTAGGTGATTAGTAATTAAAAGGTTTTCGACAGTGATGATAAGAATGAACCATTTGAGAAATCTATTTTAATTTAATAAAGGCTTGATCACCCGATGTTTAATTAGGTGGGGTGTCACATATGGTATCAGAGCATCTGGTTCTATTGTCCATAGGATCTGTACGGCTTACTATGTTTTCAGCGTGTCGTTTGATTGATATAGAGCCCTATCTTAGGATTGTTGTACTCATTTACCTACGTGGTTTACGATCTCCTGCTATTCAGTAGATGAAGTGATATATATATATATATATATATATATATATATATATGTGTGTGTGTGTGTGTGTGTGTGTGTGTGTGTGTGTGTGAGTTCGATTGTGTATGGTACGTCGAACATGGCGGTAGGACCAACGTAGGCGTTGGACGAACTGCAGAAAGAAGGGGCTCGACATGAAGCATGGAGCGTTCGAGGATGGTAATCGTGGAGGAGATGACCGTTGTCGAGGTCATTCCTAGTGTGTAATGGAAGTAGATGCTGCAAGGACGGTTGGGGCATAGCAGGCATTTTTCCAAGTACCGCGATGGCAAAGGGTGATACAAATCTGGACCACCAATGTAGTGATAATGGGAGGAGGTCTGAAGGACCTTTGAAGAAAACGAATCGTGAAAGATTTGATAAAACGTCGATTGTGCATGTTAACCAATGGATGTAGAATGTCCAGAGGTCTTGGCATTAAGGATAGAGTAGAAGTACTAATAAGTGAAAATTTAAATTTTTATAGAGGCAACATGGTGGGGATACCAGTCACCACATCCGGACCGAGGGTCAGTATACAAATAGAGGGATCTTAGGTATAGTTTAATAGCAAATTCCTTAAATGATGATTCAAAAGGGAAGTAAATGGAAATTTCTGAACCCATCACGTGAAAGCCTAGTAGAGGCCAATTGTAAGAAATAAATTTATCTGTTGAAGTGAACTTGTACCCGATAAGACAGGTACAAGGAAAAAAAAGAGCCCTTGAGAGAATGGACTCACGAGTTATTATCGCCAATAATTTTAGGAAAACTCTGCTTGGACGACTTATGTGTATGATGGCAGTACGATGCTTCTAATAAGGTTGATGAAAATGCTCGTAGGTGAGCGTAGCTAAAAGAGTTTAAGGAATTAGTCAAAGAGTAAGACTGAATGTAAAGGGGTTAGTGCAAGCCATAAGTGGAAACCCACAAAGGGAATTTATTGAATTAATTCTAAGTCGGGGTTGTTAAGTCCAATAGTACGTTCCTCTTGGTCAGCGGAACTAAGGGAACCATGATGATAGTGTTCAAAATTGAGATTTTCAAGCCCGAGAGGAGGAATACCCTAGACCGGTCGTTGTGGCCTGGAATAAGCGGATTTATGAAAAGATGTCTTATGTGGTACGTGAGACCACACGTTTTGATCTTGCCGTAGTTATTTAAGGGAATTATAACTCCGATAAGTTTTACGTTTCGAGAAGGACAAGCGTGTTATGTTCGGGAACCATTTGAACCACCAGTGCGATGAGCAAGAAAGTATATGAGTTTTAGCCTCGAGTGAGTGAGGTATATGACGATGCCTCATCTGAAAAAGGTCCGAGCTTGCATTATTCATCAGTATGTTGGAGACTTCAAAAATTAAGGATGTCTCATAGTTATTGGTTTCGATGTGTATGGACCTTAATGATGTGATTCAAGCTATGTCGTATGACCGCTGAGCAGAGAGATCGAGCTCGTTGTTGTGGCTAGTGTTAAGGACTTAATGATAGTATAAGCGCAGTGCCAGTTGACTCCTTTAGAGATGTTGGAGTATGGTCGTACCTATTATCGGGGGATGGAAGTTGAGTATCTCGATTAGGGGTTGTTCCGATAATGCTCAGCCAGAATGCATTGGGATAAGTCCCTTGTTTAAGTTCAGTTACGAAAGGGGATACGACTGAATTTTTTGCACGTTAGGAGAAGAGACGTTGTTAGATGTTAGGGCATCAGTGGAGCCGGTAGTGTTGTGGGATAACACTAAAAATCTTATCTCACCACGAAGGGATAAGTGGGACTTTGTGGGCAAGAATTTGATTTTTAGTTTATTGAAGATTGAGAAAACCCCCGAGTTTGTAGTCACGTCGTGAAAACAAGGTGAGAGTTGAGGAAAAGCTGGTTACGAGTGCGACGATTGTAATGTTTTTTGCAAATGTGCACGGAGAAGAGGGTGTATGGGCGCCCTAGTCAATTGGTCTTCTTAGTCATCCGAGATAGAGGGATGCATAAGATTATATTTGATAAGTACGACGATGGTGAAGTTATGAGGCAAGTCGTATTGATGAAATGGATTGAACATCATGGGAGAAAGACGATAATCCAAGCTTATATGTGCTGAGAGAGCCAGCGCACACTATGGGATAAGAGTCGGTGGGAAGCCGTTCAAAAGTTATCACTTGATATGGGAGACCTAACTATCATAAAGAAGTAACGCAAGGTGATACTTGATGAAGTATTGAGAGTGACTTACGCGCTACTAAAATGTTGGTTCTTATAAAATAACCAACCCTAAAAGTACGCCAATTACGAAGAGCACATAAAGTGTAAACTATTAAATACCCGAAGAGAAAGGGGAATATAGGACCACTTGAGAAATATGAGATAAGTGGGAAGCGGTGTTGAGGAAGAGGCATAGTGAGATTTTGTCCAGACGCACCACTAGTTGATAGAGAATGATGGGCTTGAAATGAGCAAACGAATTTGGGTAGTGAACATACGTTTCCAGTGATGAAGTGAGTAGGCAGACTCATAATTTATGGATGGGCTCTGAACATCGTAACTAAGTCAACATTTCGTAGGGGTAGTGGAATGGGTTGACCGGGATGAACTAGTAGGTCGTTGAAAAGGAATAGTGCACAAGTGCAAGGTGCCGCTCTATATTGTTGGGAATCAGGACGAAATCCTAAAATCCCACCCTGTGAGAGATGGTCAGGGAGGAATGGAAATGAAGTTTTATTTTGGGTATGTTGTGTCACCTCTGACTCCATGGTTGTGAGAAAGGAAGATACTACGCTCTAACGATAGTGGAATTTTGGTAGAACCCACTGATCAATTCATAGGTTTAATGTACACCTACATGAGCATATTTATAGGTAGAGCGAGTGTACCTATATGGACTGTAAATAAGGATTAGGTTCGTGGATACCTATTATGAACTTATATGTACTTTGAGGTGTGGTTTGAGGAGACATTCCGAATTCTTGGCCCTTAATGCGTGATATGAGGACATTCTATTGAAGTATGACATTTTAGAATATATGAAGTGTGAAATATATAGCTCCTAAATTGTCCACACATGTGAGATGATATATATATATATATATATATATATATATATATATATATATATATATATATATATATATATATATATATATATATATATATATATATATATATATTGGTGCTCGAGGTGTGATTTCGAGACAATATAATAAATCACTATTGGTGATCGAGGTCGGATTCCGAGCCAGTAACCCCCAAAAAAGTGTTATAGAGGGGGGTGATTGTAAAATAAGTGTTGATAGTATATGTTATGTGTAAGAAGTATATACCTTATGATTTCCTACTTATGTGCGATGATAAGTATGCTTAATTCTGTATTGGGGTCGATGACGTTTCGGACCAATACATGAAAAATCGATTTGGGCCGATGATTTTTCGAACCAAATCGATGATGAATGATAAACATTGGTATCGATGGAAGGTCTGAACCAACATATGCTTTACATTTACCTTGGGGTCGAGGGATTTTCGGACCAATGTAAATGATAGGACGATTGGAGTTGATGATTTTGCCGGACCAATTTTCCTTATAGTATATATTGTGTGTGAAATATATACCTTATATATAGATATATACATCAAAAGGGTAAATTAAGTAGGGAGAAACTTAATTTCAAGAGTTAACGTTAGATTGGGATAAATCTATGGAGATGTTAAGTAGTGAGACTAAATTATAATATATAAGGCATGGATAACATGCGATAAAGGTTTATAATGAAGCAAGGAATGTACTTGGGGCGACCCTTAGGATGATATGATTTGATTTTTGGGTATTAGAGGAGGCAATGATGTTTGAGGTCCTTAGTCTTAATATCAGTCTTATCCTAATTTCGAGGACGAAATACCTTTATAAGGGGGAAAGTATGTAATACCCCGTATTTCTGAGAATTTATATTTAATTAAATTGGAGAAGTAAATGAGATAATATGATTTGATTAAAATTACACAAGAAAAGTAATTTAGTGAGATTTATTAATAATTGTGAATATGGAGTATTAAGCGAGAGATAAATACTGGTTAATATTGCCTATTCCTTTTTACTTAGTGCAAGTAGTAAATAGTTACTTAACACGTGTAGACCATTTTGGGGTGAGAACGAGTAATATATTTTTAAGTGACTCAGATGATAATTTAGAGGTCAGAGATGAGTCCATAAGGGTCGAATTAGTCAAAATAGTATACCCGAGGGTACTAGTTGAGTCTCAGGGTTATTTTGGACTAAACTGAGACCGTTCGGGGGCGTTTTGGTCTTTTAACATGTGAGGGTATTGAGACCTACGAATTTGAGAGTCCCTTATCAGCCGTATGAAAGGGGGGTTAGGGTTAGAACACCCATGTAAACACCGAGACCATTAGAGAGAAGGAGAAAACATTCTCAAGGCTTAGAAGATGCTTTTGAAGAGGTTGGGTTTTGATCTTGCATCCTAGGAGCCAAAGGAGGAAGGATTGAATAAGAGAAGCATCAATCCATCATTAACTCCACGAAATCAGAACCCCTCTATCAAAGAAAGTTGTTTATTACAAAATTAAAAAGTTATAATACCAATGTGTATGGTTTTTGAAAAGTTTTGTTAAATCACTATCTTGATAAGAAATGAATGATATTTATGCATGTTGGGATAGGAATCGCATGTAGAATGATTTAACATATGTAAATGAATAATATTCAGAGATGATTTGATAATTATTTCGGAATAAAATCTGGGTTTTGAATGAGTATATGGGAAGAACACCATAACTAGTGTTTTAAGAAATTCTGAGTTTAATCCATTATTTCTTTAAATGAATTGAGGTTTTGATGTATTTGAAACATTGGAAATTGTCGTAGTATATGAGGGAACATATTGGGACAATTGGGTCGAAGTTTGGTGTACTATAATGAAGTTTGGAGATTTGTGAAGGGAAGAAGAAACTAGCGTAAAAGACGAACTGCTGCTACCCCTAATCGATCGATCTTGAATGTCGATCTATCGACTTGGTCGATCGATCGAGACCAGGAGTCGATCGATCGACTTAGGTTGTTTTTCTTAAATCCTTCCATGGTTAAGGTTTGTTTGATTCCCGGGAATGAATGAGAATTATAGGATTTATATTATACTTATATGGGAATGAGAATAAGACCAGTAGGTACGTTGTTGAGGTTCGGTAAGGCCATTGGATGTAGGACTTGGATTAGGGACCGACGAGAATAAACCGATTGAGTAAAGCATCGGGGAATTTGGAATTGAGTTACGAGGCGAGGTAATGTCAATTCAAGTGATAGACCAGTAGGGTAAGTAATAACTACTAAAATTATATGTGAGGGGTAACTAGGGACCTTAGAGTTGAGTGAATACTCAAATAAATGCGATTGTGAGAAATCGTAAATTTACGAATACAATTAATATAGTAGAATACTATATTACGTACAAGTATGATCGATAGGTCGGGTGTGTACCTACTAAATTGTATGAACTATTAGGTTGAGAGATGTATACCTAAATAAACTACGTCACGGTCGATGAAGTATTCCGAACAAGTGTAGGGCTATTATACATTAGGGTCGATGAAGTATTCCGAACTAACGTAGGGCTATTATACGTTAGGGTCGATGAAGTATTCCGAACTAACGTAGCGTTATTATATGTTAGGGTCGATGGAGTATTTCGAACTAACATTGGGTTATCATATGTTTGGGGTCGATGTAAAATGCGGAACCAAACCTTAGAACTGGTGGCGTGATGAAAGAGTCCGAGCCAGAATATGTGTATATAAATAATTGGGGTCGATGTATCATTCCAAACCAATTCTTACTTGGTGTCGATGAATCGTTCCGAACCAAGAGTCCTTTACGTGTGTCAAAAGGACATAATTGTAATGACTGATATTTAGTATATATCGTGTGTAAAATATATACTTGATGATATTCTACTTTTGTGTGTTAGTAGATTGATATATGATGTGTTTAACGATACATATCAAACTGGTAAGTTAAGTAATCGAATTTAATTATGAAACGTAACATTAGATAGAGAATATCTAATTAGTAATTTAACTAATGAAACTTAATTACAAATATGGGAAGGTATTAATTGTGAGAATTGTAGAAATTTAGCATTGAAACTAAATGAGAAGTTTTAAAACATAACACAGGTGAAATGTTACTTGAGAATTAATTAACCTTCGCGAGATGTTAATGAAATCGATGTACTGTATGGGCGGTACGTGAACTTTGGTATAGATAAGTTCAAATGATTACTTTAGTCCTAGTTATCTTGGGATACATGGCTAGACAGGCTAAGTGTATGACGTTAGGTGTGCACAATGGATGAGGAGTGAGTAAACTCAAGAGAGTGTACGAGAACCTAACATGTGTAATCAATAACCGCAATTTATATTGTGATAAACGCTTGCTAAATATTTTCAAAATGTTTTGAGTACTAACTCTTGCTATAAAATATTTTCAAAACCTTTTAGGTGTCCAGCCACAGGAACGCCATGTATGCTGGTTTAATTCGAGGGACTCGATGCTGTAGCACGGTGGATGCTTACATGATTTTGATTAGACGATTTCTCTCTTTCAGATCTAGTGCAAGATCTCACACTATTCTATGTATGGACCTGTGGTCCGGTATTAGTCTCGGATGTTTAGTTTCAGACTAGTGGTTGTTCTCTTGTATTTTTGGGATTTTTAGCCGATGGTTATTCGGTAATACTCTTGTTCTCTTGTACTTATATTTTATTGATTGAGTTGTAGTACATGGTGGTTGTTATACTTTGTTCCGCATGGTTGATTATCTGTTTTAAGAAAGATAAAATTTGGCACCGGTCTAATTTTTACGTAGGTGATTAGTAATTAAAAGGTTTTCGACAGTGATGCTAAGAATGAACCATTTGAGAAACCTGTTTTAATATAATAAAGGCTTGATCACCCGATGTTTAATTAGGCGGGGTGTCACAACCAGTCAACAACAATTCAAGAATCCAAAACAATTCAACAATAGAGAGAGAGGGAGATGTATGGAAATGTGTGTAGAGAGAGAGAGAGAGAGAGATGGTTGTCGCTGCAGCAATTAGTGAGAGAAACCAAATTTCAATTACATTACTGACCCCAAAACACACATAGAATTTCAATAGCAATTTCAATTTCATTAAAAAAATTCAATACCCCCCCCCACACACACACACTGTGACCCCAAAACACACACACAATTACATTACCAATTTCAATACAAATTTCAAATTAAAAAAAAAATCCAATACCACACACACAAAGTGACCCCAACACACATGCGCACACACAATTTCATTACCAATTTCAATTTTATAAAAAACAAATCAATACCCCCCACTCATACACACACGCACCACGCACCCCCCCCACACACTGACCCACATACATGCACAAACACTGACCCATATACATATACACATACACACACACACATTCGCACCAACCTAGAATCTCCATACACACACATATACACGCACATACACACACTGATGCACACATGTAAACTCACACACACGCATATGCACAAAGGAAATAGTGAGAGAGAGAGAGAGAGAGAGAGAGGGAGAGAGAGAGAGAGAGAGAGAGAGAGAGAGAGAGAGAAATGGAATAGGGAAAGAAAAACTGAAATGACTAGGTTTAGTGTTTTTAGTATTGTCACGGATGTGTTAATGTCATTTATCGTTACAACTTTACAAGGTTGTCACCGTCAAAGACCGTGACAAAAAGTACGTGTTTTTGGTCACGATCTTTAACCGTGACAAGGGTGGCCGGGTCAAGTGTGCCAATTTAGCCCTTTTGGTGTAGTGTCTACGATTACTGTAAATACTGGAATGACATTAAAGTATCCAATATTACCTGACATTTCTAATTGGGCTATCCCAATAAGACTTTCTCAAAATCTTTCCATCTTTTATCTGTTAAACAACATAATATCTTGATATTATTTTGAGGTCTATGTAATCCTTGGATTCTTGCTTGATAGAGTCCAAATGTTAGGAGTCTATCAATTCCTCTTGATCTTAGCCATTCTAAGTAAAAAATTTGAAGCTCGGTATATGACTTGTTTACCACATGATTTCTACAATGATAAGTCATGTTATAATTAAGTGTCTTGGGAGTGGCGCCTTCTTTAAATAAGTTTATATATCTAACTGCGAAAAGTTGTCCATTATGTATAGAATCTGCTACAATTTTTTAGTCAACTTCACCCCATTCTTTCCATTGAATAGGGTTAGTGAAATTTCTTTATTTTCACCATATTCTAACATTGGAGGATTAGCCTTTAAGTCTTTGGATCATAAAATTATTATGTCCAACATTTGGGATATGGATGGCTTTCTTACTAGTCTTATCTAATCCATCATTTATAATTCTTCTAGTTTTTTATTTATAAATAAGTGATTGCATAAAACCGAATGCTAAGGGAGCGAACCCGTATACAGGGAGTATACGAAGCAAAACAAAACAAGAAAATAGGAAAAGCCAATAGGCCCCATGAGCACAAACACCCAGATTTACAACGAAGTGTGGATCTCTTCCATAAACTCAAGGAAGTCATGAGTCGTAACGGAGGTCTTCACCTTGTACCAACTAAGAAGGGTGATAAAAAAAAGATAACGAAGTCTCGAGGGCGCCATCTCAATACCTTCGAAATACCGTGCATTCCTCTCCTTCCAAACGGTCCAAAATATGTAGTGAAGAACAATCCGCCAGACCCGACTGTCACCCAACCAACCCAAATGAGGGTTCCACACCTCTAAAAGCGCCCTCACTGACACAGGCATTACCCAAACGATCTTAGATAAGGACAGAAAAACGTCCCACATACCTCTCGTCACCCAGCAGTGCAGAAGGAGATGATTTGTCTTTTCCTCTTCCTCATTCCATAACCAACACCGACTAGCGAGGCGATACCTTCTCTTATGCGGACTTCTTTCCTTAGTTTCTATATAAGGAGATTATATAAATTTACAGGAGATAACCTGTATTTGTTCGATTCCTTTTTCAATTCTTTTTAAAAAGTTTGAATAATCCTTTTGTCATTTTATCTCACTAAGGATTTCTTCGCTAATGAGCTTATTTTCTCATCTTGCATTTTCATCAATATCTTCATTATGTTTAGTAAGAGAGTTAATAATATTTTTAATATATTCTTTTACTTCATTATCTTTTTCTTGTTGTTGCACAGATTCCTGTGTCATTCTACTTTTATAGGTTCTATAGATTTTTCTATTTTATTTAATCGCGTTAGAATAAATGGGGAGTCTTATTCTGCTTGGGAAGGTTTATCATATATAAGCCTAATTCCCTTCATAATTTCTTCATATTTTTCTTCTACGTGGGCTATATTATGTCTAAGTTCATTAACAATACTCTCCATTCTGGATAGGTTATGGCTTTCCACGTTGTTAAGATAATTGGCTAAATTCTGTTGAAATTTGACAAAGTCTGTATAGAAGTTGGTTAATACTTTTGTCTTAGCCTTTAAATCTAATTATAAATCTTTAACAAAGCGACTATTGTAGTCTTAGGTGGCTGCTATTGAAGTTGAGATTAAATTCAATCTCTCAAGTATGAGCCTAGATGCTTTAGCAACATTAGCAATCTCATTTTCATTTATCTTGTAATAAAATCTTTCATCGCTTATCTATCTAGAATTCTTTGGTAAAAATCTGAATACAGAGGTTTCCATGTACCTCATTCTAGTCTGATTAAACTAATTTCATTAGGAAGATAATTGTCTAATCTTGGAATAAGTTTAGCTTGTTCTTTGAAAAGTTTAACTAACTCACTTTCTTGATTCTTTATCAGAGTTTTAAGTCCCAAAAATTCCTCGTTAAGGACTTCTATGTGGTTAGTCTAGGTATTTATATCTTGTAATACTTGTACAAGGTCTTTCTTAGAGATATTTTTATCTCTGTTTTTAGGGTTTGGATGTTTTTAAATAACTGTTCCAAAATAAGTAGGATACACTTATTTTGGTCTAACATACTATTGATAGCACTAGTAGTAACTTGCCTACTATCTACGTGTTTGGATGAGATACATTTAATGTGTGAACAACCGTCTATGTGAGAGGTTAAGAAATCTTCCGGGTCTAAATCAGTTACCGGAATGGGTTGGTAATCTGGATGAGTTCCAAAAATATCTTTGTAAATGCGTGAGATAAATCAAAAGGGATTTTAAAGTCTTCTAGTAATATAGGTCTGAAATGAGCATCTTGGATTTGATATCAGATTGGCACCAGGGTACACATCGTGCAACGTTAATTTGCTCTAATACCATAATTGGGTTATTGGGTTCTCTCTTATTTCTTAAATTTTTGTGGTTTAAAATATAAATCTATTATAAATATAGTCTTAAAATAAGATTAAGAGGGGACCACTAGGAAAAATAACAAATTTGACTTTGAGACCACGAGGGGACCATGTTGGGGAAAAAAAATCCGCACCCTGTGCGCACGGATCCGTCCACACAAGAGATTAAATAAGAATATATATATATATATTCTTATTGGGTTGCACCCAATTCGAATTTCGCGTGTGAGGTTGTGACTCAAGCTCAACTCGAATTACAATTTGAACTTGAAACTTTGAGTCAAGTTCGATTCCGCTAAAGATCACTTGAAAATTAAATCATATTATTCGGGAAAGGACGGGTCCGCCCCGATTGACAAGCATACTAATATGGGTTTGGTTTGCCAGTCCTACTCTGACGGCAAAAAAAGGAATCCACTGCTTGTCTTAACCGAAAACAAAAATGCATTCGATTCGATCATTTTGGATTAATAAATTTGGGGTGTTTCTAAGGGCACCACATAAATTATTCCCAAATACCACAAGTTAAAAAAATGAATTTTTTGCTAGGGCTACCATAAGTATATTAATATTTTTTTAACCCACTATAACACAAAAAACACTACACTCCAAACTCTCTCTTTCTCTCTCTATCCACTACACTTTAAACTCCCCCTTTCTCATCTTCACTCCCCCCAACGAATTTGTCTCTATTAATACAACAAATCTTCTTTAACAACATCTTCAACCAGATTAAAGTTTTGTTCCATTGGTCACCACACTCCATTATTAAAGTTTTTCCCCCCACCAACCATCAACAACAACATTATTAAATAAATAGGGGTTGCTATTAATATTAAAATACTAATGGGTTTTCCACCATTAGACAAAGAAAACACCTCAAAACCAAATGACAACTCTACAAATCCACTTTTTGAGGTAAACTTTGGGTCCCATTACATATTCATTTGGTTTTTCATAAGGATTAAAAATAAGAAAAATCGCAGAAAATGTATAGTTAATTCGGGATCGGGGCCCCGAGTTCAAGGCAGAAAATCGGTATTAACCTCCCGAATCAACTCTATATTTTTTCGTTCGATCTAAGTTTAATCGGGATAATCATACTGAACCAGCCACCCTTATTCGACCTATTTTCCCCGAATTATCTCACCTGGTTCGTTATGTTTACCTCAAATAAGATTTCATTATTCGGTACAATCATACCGAAACAGATCCCCTTATTCGTCAATTTTCCTCGAATGGAAATAGAGACTATACAATTTGTTATCAAACCTTATTTTGATTTAAACGTATCAACTATAAGCTTATTCTTAAACCTTATTTTGAAACAACAATTATTTTTATTCAACTATTGTTATTGTTATTCAAGTTCATTCATTGATTACTAATAATATATTTATTTATGCTGGATTCCTTTTGAGGTCTCAATTCTGTTTTATTTGACGAGGCGTTAACAAATTTGAAGATACCAAACAACAATGATGCTTGATTCGTATCAAATATTGCATATTTATCCCTTATTTCTTTATGTATTATAGCGCTTTTACGACCATATATGCCTATATTTATGCTCATTAACTAGACAACCTTGGATTTGAATAGATACATGTTTTTCAGGGGTTAGTTATGCTTTTGTAGGTATTAGAACGCTAAAAGTGAGGATCCGTTGCATTTCGAAGAAGTTCTGTCGTCGGACGCTACTTCAAGGGCATTTTAGTCAATTCACATTTCTTTTCTAGCTCATGAAAATTCTGCGGATGCGTAATTCGTTGAGTTAGCATTGCGTGGCGATAAACAGTGCGTCGTTTGGAGTCTAGATGGTGAAGTTATAGCCATTTTCATAATCAACCTTTTCTTCCCTGTGATGACCAAAGGAGGCCTGAAAACAGAGTACCGATCGATCGGATCCCTAGGACCGGTCGACCGCGATTTCATATTTTTCCGTGGGAAGGAGACGGTGGGCTTTTACCTTAGGGACCGGTCGACCGATCCCCTGGACCCGGTCGACCGGTGAGGCCAGATATTTTATGCTCTTTCCTCTTTCTTTCATTTTTCCTTTACTTTTTCCCACTTACTATAAATACCCAATTTTGTTATAATATCAGATAATATGTAGTTTAGAATAGTTGTAGAGAGTTGTAGGTTAGGGTTTGGGTATTTTTGGTTAGTTCTTCTTCATTCCTTCTTGGATTGACACACTTTTGGGTTTGTAAGTTGACTATTCATTCATCTTCTCCATTAATATAGTTTGTATTTCTTCATTTCTTGCTTTCTAGTTAATTTACAAGCTTTCTAATTTAGGTTTACATGATTTATTTACATGCTTTGATTACTCGCTTTCTAGTGTAAATTTATCGTATTTCTTTACCGATTTATTTATCGCGTTTTTAACATGTTTTTTAGGTAATTTAAATTAGGTCGTGTTTGAATGGAACTCACACGGGTTAATGTGTTGCTTTGCTTGGTGATAGTGTTTACGGGTTTATTTCGAGTGCGTTGTCCTAGTTATTATGCCTAGGATATTTGACGGGGCATGTCATGTATGTCCCGTGCTTACGACCTTTCGCGCATAATTTTCAGGATATTTGTTGACGCCAAAATCATATTAGGCTTTTATGAGGATTTAGGGGGGTGACAACCTTTGGTTTAATTAACTGTCGAAACGAGACGCATTTGTAATAACTCGTCTACCCATGTAACCATTTTATACTAATTAACTCAGGTGAGGGATATTCGACGCAACCTATAGTTTTACTCGCTTTCATAATCTAGTTTCAATACCTTGCCTAGATTTATAATTTCCCTTTATACAACTTTTCCTTTTTAGTTTATAATCACTTTTTACACTTTTACTTCAGAATATTAAATCAATTGAATTCTAGCAACTCGTCCTAGTGGATTCTCGATACCCGACTTACCGTTAGACTTGCCCCGCAAGTGTAGTAGTAACTTAGGTTTTTGTATTGAGTTGGTGAAACAAAAACAATGATTAACATCTTTACACGTGTTACTTTTTGCGCTCGATCAATGCTTCCTTAGGAGTCGATGTTAGTCGGACATTCTTTACGATGAATGTATTTCCCACTCGGAAAGAGTGTGTTTTATGGGCTCAAGAGCAAGCCTGATCCGTTAAATCAGTAATAGTCATCACGAAGTCTGATGCACCTTTTGCAATTGTAAAGGACATCTACACATTGGTCGTGAGAGGGGAGGTGAGTACCATGATCATCACGGGAAGAATGTTGGGAATGAAGGTAGTATCCAAGAATAAGAAGGTAAGAAGAGAGACATGACGACTCGAAAGTGCAATTTTCCGTTCATGTTGAAGGTAATTCCACTTGACAATGGGCTGTGGATATTGTCTGTTGCTTGCGGTGTTCACAATCACCCATTGCAGAAAACATTAGTTGGGCATGCATATGTCGAATGACTCAGTTCGGAGGAGAAAACCATTGTGGAAGAGATTTCATTGAGTGGGATAAAGATGACCGCCATTCTGACTATGATAAAAGTCATAACATTAATAATGTTTCGACCATGAAAACCATTTACAACGCGAAGGGGAAGTTGAGGATCTCCGAACGAGAGGGTAGAAACACGATGCAACAGTTAATGAAGTTGCTTGGGGATAAAAATTATATCTATTGGTATAAATCGAATGAGCCTATTATGGAAGTGCAAGACATTTTTTAGGCTCGTCCAAATTCTATTCAACTGGCCAAGTGTTTTTCGTCTGTTGTCATTATTGACTGCACATACAAGACTAATCGATACAAGATGCCTTTGTTCGAGATGGTTGGTATAACGTCGTGCAGAAGGACTTTTAATATTGCCTTCATTTTTTTAGCATCGGAGAAGGTGGAAAACTATCGGTGGGTATTGGGACGTTTAAAATCCTTATTCGATCTATTTCCATATCCCACGGTTTGCATCAGAGATCGGGAGTACGCTTGCACGGGTGCATTACGGGTTGTGTTCACCGAGGCGAGATCTATGTTTTGCACTTTCCATGTTCATCGCAATGTGGAACTCCATGCTAGGAAAGATATCCACGATGAGGATTCATTGAAGAAGTTCATGAGGGATTGGATGCATTTGGTTGGATACCTCACCCATAGTGATTTTAATGAAGAGTGGGTGCTATTTCACTGTGATTGGGTTGTATACCCGAACATGCTTTACTATATAGATTGCATATGGTACAATCTAAGGGAGAGATTCATTCATGCTTGGATAAATATGATTAGGCACCGGGGAAACCGAACTACCAAATGATGTGAAGGAGCACACGCTAAGTTGAAAAGGCATTTGTAGAGTTCTTAACTTCCTTTGGCGGGGTTTTTTTCGGCATGCACAACTACATTGAGTTGCGAGTGACCGAGATCAAGAGGGAGTTTGAGGATTCTTTGCAAAAATTAAAGCACTCCCACAATATTCCTATATTGCGTGAGCTCATAGGCTAGGATTATTATTATGCCATTAAACTAATTATTAAGGAGCTAAAGTCTTGTGATACCATTGGATTGGATGCTAAATCCTGCCTACACGTGGCACGTAATATTTATGATATACAGTGCTCTCATAAATTGGTCATCTATCGGATGGATGGTAGGGCAATACTATGGGGGGATATCGATGCACATTGGCGTAAATTAATAATGATGCCCGAATTAGCGAGGTACCACATGGTTGGCTACGAGCTGGAAATGATACTTTTTAAATAAAGGTGGGAACAATCATTTATCGATGAGCGAAGGGCCATGTTGCAAAAACTAAAGGACATCGGTTGTCCCACCACCGCTAGGCTATTTGAGCCATCCGTGTTGTAGCATTTCAAGGGTCGTCCGAGAGGTCAAAAACCAGCTGCTAAAGAGCAAAAGCATGAGAAGTCAACTAAAAGGGATCCTTCGAGCTTAGAACTTGCTAGGCAATCAACAGTAAAGGAACACCCCACGGTCCAAAGGCTTAAGAAGAAAATTAATTTCACGGAGTTCACTCGCCCCGCCCCATGGTGCTCGAACTACTCCCATGCCTATAGACAGTATATCGATGAGATACCGGTGTTTTATAAAGATTTCATAGAAGATATCATTGAGGTTGATGCTGACGAAAATTATGGGTTTAGATGCGTTGCTAAATGCCTCAGATTTGGACCCGATGGATGGAGAAAAGTGAGATTAGACTTGATTAAAGAAATTACGACAAATAATGACTTCTACGCACAATGTTTTGGTGATTGGTTTTCGAACTCTATTCTACATATATTGGACGATTATTCAAGCCCATGTATGCCAAAGTCATGGATGATCATGCCCGAGTGTGGCTATCTTTTGGCGGAAACTTCCAAGTGTGTGTGCATACTTATCTCTAAGAAACAGTGTCTCACATTTCTACTGATGAGACATGAACGAACCGTGCATCCAATATTCATAGAGATTGCTCATGTTTGCGGGAATCTCTTTGTAGCTTTGAAGTTGAAGTACGACTGTCCAATTCCCACGGTAGCAAGTCACTAGCATACTTATTCGTTACCCGAAGCCAAATCTTAGATAGATAAATACGCGCAACAAGTAGTGGAGTACCGAAAAATCTGCCCAAAGGATGTAGCAACCAACGATCAACCTATCGATATCAATTAGTTGTAGATTTCATTTTTTTTTATGAAATCATGTTGATGTTTTTGTAAAAGAAGTAGAATTAAAATGAAGTTGTAAGAAATGAAATGAAGTTGTATGATTGTTATACCAATTTATATGAAGTGAAATCAAGTTGTATGATTTGAAATGAAATGAAGTAACATGTAATGAAGTGAATTTTAATTGAAATCAAGTAACACAATTTCAAACCATTCGCTACAAACATAGCGATTACTGAAGCTCAATTTGCTATGTATATAACGAAATGGTTGAATAT
This sequence comes from Sambucus nigra, assembly GCA_949130495.1. Classification (NCBI taxonomy): domain Eukaryota; kingdom Viridiplantae; phylum Streptophyta; class Magnoliopsida; order Dipsacales; family Adoxaceae; genus Sambucus; species Sambucus nigra. The sequence goes on along the minus strand of OX422210.1, from coordinate 407,223,625 downwards.
ATTCGCTATGTTCATAGCGAATGAACCTTACACAATTTCAAACCATACCCACTATCAGGGATGTTTATCCTGAACCAAATCTCAGTCGTTATGTATATAACGAAATTGTTGAATCTATTCACTATGTTCATAGCGAATGAACCATAGTTATTTTCTGTGTTTATCCATCGTTAGGGGTGTTTATCCCGAACCAGGTTAATTCGTTGTGTTTGTAATGAATGGGGCTTATACTAGATTACAATCAATTTCAAAACTACTTCACTGATAACCAATTTCAATGACCAAAGCAACTATTTTATACCAATATTTATACCAAAACATTAATACCAAATGTTTTATACCAACATTAATACCAACTTTTTCATACCAATATTTATAAACCATATAATCAAAATTAATATAATCAACTCCAATATACTAATATAATCAATTCCAATGTAATTCAAATTAATACCAACTTTTTTATACGAACTCCAATATAATTCAAATTGATTCCAACTTTTTTATACCAACTCAAATTAAGTTCAAAACATATAATCAAAACTACAACTTTAACTTCAAACTAACACGGTTTGTTGTAACATGAAATTAGTAATGATCAAAACTACAACTTCAACTTCAAAGCATATAATCCAAACTTTTATTTTTTTTTCCTTTTCTAATTTGGGCCCCCTCAACTACTTTCTCTTTGCCTTTGCCTTTATACTTGCTTTTCTTTACAACCCGCTCCGACCTGCCTACCCTAATGTTCGCAGCTAGGATATCGTAAGCTTGGACATCTCTTGCTAGAAATGCACTTGTCTCAGCAATAATTACTTCGTCAATATTTCTCTTCGATAAATCCATAGCCTTGCGCACCTCGTTCGTCTATCAAATAGATAATAACATGAAATTAGTAATGATAGTAAAACAACTGGAAGTTTTTTGTAACATGAAATTACTTCTATATAAAACTTACCAACGAGGTTTGCTGTTGTTTGGCCGTGCGAAACTTGGAGTTTTGGACTCTAGGATGGGATTTGGACAAGAACCAAACCATATAATCACTGCTACAGTCCCACGGGCTCGATACGGTCACAAACGTAGACTTTTCAGATAGAAGATGATCTTGCCAATTTTCTTGGTACCATTTTTGCATATCAAATTTTACCTTGTACAGAGCCGCCTTGTCCCTCCTATTGTCCTTCAACGGTGTCATGGGCTCCTGAGGTATGGTTTGAAGGCGTCCAAGTTGTCCAAGACATCTTTCCGGGTAATAGGGCTCCCCCACCTCAAAACAAATCATAATCCCGCTATACCATGACGCTTCGTGAAAGGGATAAGCAACCTTAGAATCTCGGTAGGGTCCCCAAATGACCTACACATAAACAAAACATAATTTAATGTCAAAAATAATATTTGAATACATTCACATCACTAACACTCAGATCATTACAACTAATATTTGAATACACTTACATCACCAACACTCATATAATCCAATTGCTTCCGAAAATTGATTAATTTTTTATATACATTTTTTTTAGAGGTGGATTGCAACGACCAACGTGCAATCCCTGTCTTGGTTTCCTTAAACTCCATGTCAACGCATTCGCTAACCCCTGTAAAATACTCATATATCAATGACTGCAAAACACACATATTATGAATTTATTATAAAAAATGGGGGGGGGGGGATTGAAATACGGATATGTGTTATTAGTTACCCGTATAAGAGAGCGATAACCACTCATTTGCCTCACACCTGAACGAGAGGCGAGGCCTAGCTTCCTGTACACATGCGCCAGGATACCCATCGCCCATGCTAGTTTCTCCACCTTCTTCAAGGATCTAAAAACATGAAGGTATAGCACATAAATCTTGTTATTTGTCATGTCGGGGAAAACTATGCACCCGATAATGTAAAGCAAATAAGCCCTGGCGCAATAGTCTTTGTCTTTACTCGATGCATTGGCATCATGCGACCTTTCCTTGAAATTAACAGTGAGTCAGTTTAATAGGACGATTGCATGCTCGCCACATTCCTCCAAGGCAACTTCCTTGCTCACTCCTAATAACTCCACCACTAAGTCCACAACCGACGAGACCACTGCATCCTCCTCCTCCTCCTCCTCAACTGCGGGCTACGAGTTATACAGAGGTGATCCGAATGGAGAAACACCCAAGATCGCCAATACGTCGTCCAGGGTGATTGTCATCTCCCCAAATGGCATATGGAATGTGTTAGTCTCTGGATGCCACCTCTCGACAAACGCAGATATAAGGGCTAGTCTATATAATGGTGGCTAGATGAGATAAGCCCCCCCATCTTAGCCTTTTGGACCTGTAATACCCCATATTTTAATGATTTAAATAATTATGGGATTAATTATTATTGTGGAATTAATTGAATTAAAATGGGCGAATTTAATTGTTAATTAATCTGGATTCAAAAAAATATTAACTAACGTGTCAAGGGTTAATACTTATTGATTAACTATTACTGTGTGATATGTAATATGAAACTATACACTTCGATAAACTATCAAGAATAAGAAATACGACAGTTTAGTAAATTTAGTTAGACGCGCATGTGAGTCTGTCGGGACTAATTTAATGGAATAAAAATATTAATTATTTTTGGTAACTCGTATGGTCATTTTGAGTGCGTCGTAGAGTCCGAAGGGTCGAGATAGTCAGAATAGTATGCCCGGGTGTTTAGTTTGGGTCCCGAAGCAATTTTAGGCCTAACCGGCTCCCCGAGAGGGAATTATGGTAAATTGTATTTTTGGGTTTAATTAATGGACAAAAATTGGGAGTTATTTTATCAGCCACGAGAGGTCCATTAGGGTTGAGAGATACATAAAGTAAAGAACAGTCACAGAGGGTGTGAAGGAGATCAAATTCCAAAGAGGAAAGTCAATTTACATCACCTTGCACAACCACCACCACCATCGTGTAGATCGGAACGTAAGGAGCGCATCCATACCAACAACACCAACGTATTAGACCTTCGAAATCAAGGCAAGTATTTATTACTTGCTTTTCTTTAGCAATAACCATATTTATGTTAGTATAGGTGTTGATGTAAAAAACTAGATTACTCTAATTATTCAATCATAGATAAATAAATGAGACAAAGAATTTTAAAGTGGTTCAGCCTTATATGAATGGCCTACGTCCACTGTTATGTTATTGCTAAGTGTTTGGGAATTCTCGATTACAAGTACTATCAAGAAATTCCGGTCCTTTGAATCAGGGAAATACAAGGTATTTATAGCCCTTAGGCTGTACATGAAAGGGTGTTACATTAAATGATATACATATGAAAGGGTAATTCATTTAATGCTCTTCAAACGTGTGCGTCAAGATGATAAGCATTCAATAAATAGTTGAACTGTTGATTATCTGGCAATCAATGCTATGGTCGAGATGCAGCTCGAACCGCCTTAGTTGCTCATCGTTCAGGAGTTCCTCGGAACGTTGGAGTTCCTCGGAGAGTTGGAGTTCCTCGGAGCGTTGGAGTTCCTCGGAGTGAGTTTGATTTAGTCGGGGAAATGAACTTCCTCGTTGCTATTGTGCCACGTAGATTGACACGTGTCTTTTTATTATTTGTCCACATCATCATACTAATTTTGGTATCAACAGAAGCCCCCAATGTTTCATATTTCGAACTTTGAGGAGTATGGAACATTCTTTCTCGGTATATGGCAATATTAAATGACCTTCCTGGGTTTTAGGAGCCTTTTCTTCGTATTTGAATTTCCTTCCAAATTCGAAGAATCCGCCTTTTTGCATTTTTATAAGCGCTTCGATCTTCGTGCACTTTTTGTCCTTTTAGCCGCCGGTAGCGTAATAGTTTCTTTTTTGTAATCATTTCTTTCGCCGTTTCCCAAGGCAAAGTATTTAAGCTTCAGAGGCAATCCCATCGTCTTCTACCTTTTTTAATTTCTGCTTTCGAGTTTTCTATAACTTTTCTCTCTCTTGTGCGTTCATCTCTTTCTTCGTTTGTTCGTCAACAGATCTCCTTTTTCCTGTAAGATTTTCTTTCTTCTTCTTCATTTCTTTTTATTCACCATGGTTTATATTATCGAATCTCTTGAGAAATTCCGTTCTGACTTTTCTATTCCTTCTTGGGTAACTTTGGAGAGTCTTTCTGAGCCTTCAAATTATTTTAATTTGGCTGAGGGACATTGGTTCCCTAGCCTCTTTATTGCTGAATGTGGATTTTCTTTTCCACCAAACCCTTTGTGTTTAGAGTTCTGTCGGTATTTCGATGTTGTCCCTGCAAAAATAGCCCCCAACACATGGAGAATAGTTAATGGGGTGTATAGGTTAAATCAAACTCATGAAACTCGTATAGGAATTCCTGAGATTATGTACTGTTATAGATGGGCTATTTTAGACAATGTTTTTTATTTAAAAATTAGGTTTTTGAATAGGGCCTTAGTTGTCAACCTCCCTGATGCAAATGGGGATTATTTTGAACACGGGGTAGTTATCAAAAATTGGCAACATACCCCTTTGGTTGGAGATGAAGTATATGAAGGTCCCAGATGCCCCCCATATGGCAATGGGATAGGTTATTTTCATCTTATTTTATTTTTGAAATTACGATTTCATTGTGTTTGACAAAATGTATGACTGATATTTCACTATGTATTTGTTTGCAGTTGACAGTAAGAGAAAAACTTCAAAAGAATCAGAAGTAAATATTAAACATTTGAAACATCTCTGGAATTTGCATCGAAGAGTTGCAGACGAGCACATCAGGTCTGCTTCATATTTGTTGCAGTACAGGAGCTACACATCATCCTTTACTGCTCGTCCTGTGGTCAGCATTAGTGACCCATTGCCAGCTTCTGAGGAATCTTCACCAGAATCTCACATTTCTTTAAGTCAGAAGATGGGCAAAAGAAGAGTTCCTGCTATCTTCGAGGAGACTTCCTCTACTGGAGATGGAAAAAGAAACAAGGCTGATGTTCCAAAGGGTACAAAGAAAGTAGATGGTTCCCCTTCTGTTGCTCCTCAGAAGGCTGCCGAGAAGCCCCCAGTGGCTCCGAGCAAGAAAAATGCACCTGTGGAAGTGGTCCCAACCAAAAGTTCTTTAGTTGAAACTGCTGAAGTGCCACTGAGGAGATTGAAGAAATCCTCCTCGGTCACTTTAACTGAAACCATTCCCCAGCTCCAAGCTAGTGGAGCTGGTGTCCCAACCATTATTCCCCCGAGTTCTGCAATGAGCTCGGTAAAGACTTGGACTATTCCTGAAGTCCAAGGAATTGATGAAAACATGTCTAGGGATATGCTGACATCCCTAGCTACTCGTCACATTGCTTCAGTAAGTTTCTCTTATCCTGAATTTTTCTTTCTTTCAGTCAATATATGTATCTCAGCACTGACTTATCATTATTTTCTTCTTTTTACAGCTGGTGAGTTGCTTTAACACCATAGTGAAGAAAGATGAAGCACTCAAGGCTTCTAGCTCCTCGTCTGGAGTGGAGGATGATTTTCTGGGTTTGGCCCAATCTTTGAAGGATTCTCGTCAAAACTATGACGAGGATAGGGGTGAATGGGAGAAGAAGATGGTTGCATCTGAGGCAGAGAAGGTGCGGTTGGGAAACAAAATAAAAGACTTGGAGAGAGAGAATAAGAAATATGCCGAGAAGCTCACAAACTTTGGGGATCTTGAAAATAAGTTGAAGTCGGCTGAGGAAGAGCTAACCCTTCTGCGAGAAGTAAATCGCCAGAAGGAGGAGGTGGAGGCCAAGTTGAAAGCCTCCGAGGATCTTCTATCCGAGAAGCTCTCCTCGGAGAAAATGAAAAGAAAGGTGGTTGTGAAAAAATCTTTCCGCACCGGTTGGGATAAAGGATGGGACAGGAGGTAGCGGCAATGATGACCCGGGTCAAGTATGGGAGTTTGAAATACTTTCGAGATGGTTGGGTTGCTGCCCTGCAGGAACTGAAGGTTAGCGAGGACTCTGAACTATTCCAGCAACATCTTCCTGGCCCCCCTCATGTGATTGAAGATGAGGAAGAAGACGAAGATGCTTCCGAGGAGTCTTCAATGATAGTAGGTGATCAAGTCCTTGCTCCACAACCCAATCAGACAGCCACCGAGGAGATCTCGTCTTTGCCTACTCCTCCTGAACAAGTCTCAACTTCTGCCAATCAACTCATTGTTCCCACCGAGCAACCAAGCTCCTCGTCCCAACCTCTCGAGAAAGTCTTGGGAGACAAGGAAAATGTGTGAAGTTGTTCGGTATTCTCTTTCTGTTTTTCTTTTACTTGTACTCTGCATTCTGAACGTTGTACTCCTTTTGATGATGTAATAAAATTACCTTTTTTTGTTCCTCTGCGTTGTTGATGTTCTGTCTTCTTCTTTTATTAACTCTTGCCTTCTCTTCTTTACTAGTTTGTGGCTAGAATGGAATTATTATCTTCCAATGATACAAAGTTGATGCAGCAATGCCATGAATATTATAAGGCTGGTCACACAGAATTGAGTGTATCAGAAGTTGCTGACATCCTCGTTCATGATGCTTCAGAGCAGGCAGTAGAAGCTTATCAATACCTGAAGGACTTACTTGATCGAGCTGTGGCCAATAACGTGGCTTACTATGACATGATCGAGGAGCTTCAATATATTTTAGAAGATCTTCAGACTCAATACAAAGAATCAACTGCCCTTTTGCACGAGGGGTATGAAAAGAGGTATCAACAGCTTTCTGCCGAGACAGGCCACAAAAAGATCCTTGCTGGGTACGATGTCAGGGAGAGAACCCTAAGGGGTGAAGTTGAAGCTTGTAGACAGATTGTCGAGCTTCTAGAGCAAGAAAATAACAATTTGCAGAAAGAGCTGGCACAGTATAAGTCTGCAGCATCTTCTTCAACAGCTGTAATCCCAGTGACTGACGAGGGATTTTCCTTTCTAGAGGTTGAGAATGCCAAATTAAGGCAAGAGTTGGATACCTTGAGAAGATCTGGTACTTCTACTGCTACTCGGGGATGAGGAAGAGGTTCTCGTGGTCGTGGAAGAGTTGCTCATAATATTGTCGAGGAATTAAGTTCTCGACCTGCTCGGGGAGAATCAAGAGCTAATGTTGAAGAAGCTCGTACTCGATCAACGTTGGAAACTCAAGCGTTCCAATTAAATGCAAAAAATCGGGCTTTGTCTGAAATGTCTAAGAAAATCCAAACTCTGGAGGATCAACTTGCTTCGACAAAGTCTGCTCTAAATAATAAGGATGTTTTTGCTAGGAACCTTCATGAGCAGTTAGAGAGAATAACTTTCCAATTCCACAAACAACCTCGTGAGTTCTGGATGACAGGCTACAATGAGGCCCTTTATCACTTGGATGCTCGCCTTGAAAATGCCAATAATGAAGGTTATAAACAGGGATGGTTGAACGCCCTGGGTGTCTTAAAACTAGAGCAGAGCCATTATTTATGGGATTATCATGCTCCTGGGCTACTAGACTTGCTTGTTCCACCTTATAAATTGGACATGGAATGGATCCCAGCTCGTGCCATTCCTCGGAGCTTAATTGCAAAATACCTCGGTGACTACAATCTTCATTCTTAGATCGAGGTATCTCGTCCCGAGCATCTACTGGACACACCTTCTGTGATGAACGTTAGGATGCTGAAGGACTTGAACTTCATTAACTCTCCTCAGACTTTAAATGATCCGCCTGCTGGCGAGGAACCTATTTCAAAAGCAGAGGGAAAGAAACCAATAGAGTAGGGATCTCAATGTAATAGTTAGTACGCATATGTAACTTGTAATTCGTTTTGAATTTTAATGAAAGGCTTTCATTTTCTGTTTGCAAATCTGTATTGCTATTGTCTTGTGATTGTCAAACACTTTATATTTGTGCTTGCATAACAATATTGTGTGGTTCCTCGACCAACTTAGTAATAAAAAATTACAAGTATTAGTAATGTTGCTCGATCATTTAATAATAAAGTAATGAGTATAAAAATGTTAAAAATTCTTCCAACCAACCAAGGTTGTTAAGTTGAGCTCGTCGACCAATTATAGTTAATAGGTTTTTATCCCCGACCAGCTATACTTGGTAAATTTTGTCTTTTTCATAAAATGTGCCCGACCAACCAAGGTCAAAGATTTTTCCTCGTCGACCAACTACAATTAGTGGGTTTTTATCCCCAACCAACTATACTTGGTTCAGTTTGGAATATTTGTTCTCCGAGGAACTTTTATGTAATAAACTTACTTCTCGACCAACATAAGTTGGCATTTGAGAGCATATCTTGTTTCCTAACCAACCGAGATTGGCCTTTCGTTGATCATCTTTTGTTCTCGCCCTTTTATCAACCGGAGTTGGTCATGGGTTTGAACTATCATGTCCACTAGCTCTTTTACCAACCTGAGTTGGTCACACTAGTGTACGCCTCCTAACCAAAGGAGTATAGTTTGTTCTCGCCCTTTTACCAACCGGAGTTGGTCGTGGGTTTGAACTATCATGTCCACTAGCTCTTTTACCAACCTGAGTTGGTCACACTAGTGTACGCCTCCTAACCAAAGGAGTATAGTTTGTTCTCGCCCTTTTACCAACCGGAGTTGGTCGTGGGTTTGAACTATCATGTCCACTAGTTCTTTTACCAACCTGAGTTAGTCACGCTAGTGTACGCCTCCTAACCAAAGGAGATAATTTATTCTCGCCCTTTTACCAACCGGAGTTGGTCGTGGGTTTGAACTATCATGTCCACTAGCTCTTTTACCAACCTGAGTTGGTCACACTAGTGTACGCCTCCTAACCAAAGGAGTATAGTTTGTTCTCGCCCTTTTACCAACCGGAGTTGGTCATGGGTTTGAACTATCATTTCCACTAGTTCTTTTACCAATATGACTTAGTCACGCTAGTGTACGCCTCCTAACCAAAGGAGATAATTTGTTCTCGCCCTTTTACCAACCGGAGTTGGTCATGGGTTTGAACTATCGTCTTCTTTTTACTGCCGAGCAGCGTTGCGTACCGAGCAGCGTAGTGTTAAGCACACTAGTATCCCCTGAAAAAATTTTAATAAAAGGAGAGAAGATTGTGAAATATCATCGTTTTATTCATATTGATGGAATTGCTTTACATTTTACATCACTGATAATACTTGCGTAGGTGTTCAGCATTCCATGCATTCTTAAATTCCTCTCCTTCTAGAGTTGCTATTCGGTAAGTTCCTGGTCGGACAACTGCAGTAACTCGGTAAGGTCCATGCCAGTTTGCTTCCAACTTATTGTGCTTCTGAATGACCTTCTTTAGCACGTAATCTCCTTCTTTTAAGTCGCATTTTTCATCCTCTTGTTGTAGAACAGGGTTGTTCGCTGTTGATAAGCAGCATTCCTAATGGCTGCCTCTTCTCTAACTTCCTCGAGCATGTCCAAATCTAATCTCCTCATTAAGTCGCTGACTGGGGAATTGAAATTCATCACTCTGTGTGTTGGAAGACCCAACTCGGCACGTATTACAGCCTCACTTCCAAATGCCAGCATATATGGTGATTCTCCAGTTGCTGCTCGGGGAGTTGTTCGGTAAGCCCACAATACTGACTGTAGCTCATTAATCCAATTAGCTTTAGCCTCACTTAGCCTCTTCTTCAAACCATTTAGTATTGTTCTGTTCGCCACTTCAGTCTGCCCATTGCTTTGAGGATGGCCTGGTGCTGAATGAACCTTCAAAATGTTTGACTGATGACAATAGGCGGCAAACTCCTCGTTATCAAATTGTGTTCCATGGTCTGTGATGAAGGCATGAGGGAGACCATATCGGCAGATGATGTTCTTCCAAACGAATTGGTACACCTTCTCGTATGTCATATCAATCAGAGGCTCAACTTCTACCCACTTAGTAAAATAATCCACTGCGACGACGAGGTACCTGAATCTTCCTCGGGTCGTTGGCAGTGGTCCAACCAAATCCATTCCCCACATGGCGAAAGGCCAAGGGGAAGTTATGGGTGTCAACAATGCTTGTGGAGTTCGTCGGATGAAGGAAAAACGTTGGCATTTATCACATCTCTTAGCATAGGCTATACAATCAGCCCTCATCGTTGGCCAGTAGTATCCTTGTGTCATCACCCTTTGCAAAAGTGTCCGACCTGCTACATGGGCTCCACAGGACCCTTCATGTATCTTTTCAATCAATTCCTTCACCTCGGAGGGATGCACACATCTTTGCAAACCTGCCATAATTCATCGTCTATACAAAACACCATTAGTTAGTACATACCGAGCAGCTTTAAACTTCAATTTCTTGGCAGCGATCTTATCCTTCGACAATTCTCCCTCCTCAATATATGCCCTGATGGGATCCATCCAAGATGGCCCTAAATCAAGGGTAATAACATTCATCGTCAGGTCTTCGTCTATGCTCCGAGCTTCTAATACTTCAATTGGTATCGTTCTTCGCAGCTCGGTACGAGTAGCTGATGCTAGTCGGGCCAATGCGTCTGCTTGTGCATTCTCCATTCTTGGTATTCTGATCAACTGAATGGCATCAAATTCTGTCAACAACTCCATCGCCTTTGCATGATACTTGACCATTAATTCTCCTTTAACTGCATATGTTCCCATCATCTGATTCATAATTAATTGAGAATCACTGAATACCATCACTTGTTGTGCTTCCATAAGCTTTTCTAAATTAAGACCTGCTATCAAGGCTTCATACTCAGCCTCATTATTTGAGGCTTTGAATTGGAATCGCAAGGCATATTCCATGTCAATCTCGTCTGGGGTTTTCAAAACAATCCCTGCCCCACAACCTGTTGTGCAGGATGACCCATCTACATATAATCTCCATGTAGGTAACTCGTCTTCAAATTTCTTATCTGACAGAGTTCCTCGGTGAAATATCTGTTGTTTCCTTTCATCCTCCCCTGGTATTTTTCGCTCTTCGTCGACCATCTCTTCTCGCCCTTTTACCAACCGGAGTTGGTCTGGGTTTGAATTTGATGATCTTTCTACATCCACAAGCCCTTTTACCAACCGGAGTTGATCTGGACTTATGTCAGTTGATCCTGTAACATCCACGGGTTGGTCAGCGAGCAACTTTTGTTCCTCGGGGGTATCAGGATATGTAAATTCTGCTATAAAGTCTGCTACAGCCTGCCCTTTTAATGATGATCTGGGTTCATACACAATATCATATTCACCGAGCTCTATTGCCCAATACATTAGTCTCCCTGATTTTTCTGGCTTATGAAGGGCTTGTCTCAATGGCATGTCGGTATACACGACGATGTTATGGGCCTGGAAATAAGGCATCATTCTTCTACTTGTTTCAATTAATGCCAATGCCAATTTTTCCAACTTTGGGTACCTGATCTCTGCACCTCGGAAAACCTTACTTGTGTAATAAATTGGCTTCTGGACTCCATTCTCCAATCTGATCAATGACGAGCTGACTGCATTCTCTGATACTGCAGGTACAAGTACAACTTTTCTCCCATTACTGGTCTGGACAACAGTGGAGGTGCTCCCAAATATTTCTTCAAGTCTTGAAAGGCTTTTTTACATTCATTATTCCACTCGAAAGTTTTTCGAAGTGTTTTGAAGAATGGGAGGCATCTATCAGTTGCTCGGGATACAAATCTGTTGAGCGCTGCAACTCGTCCTGTAAGACTCTGCATCTCTTTCTTCATCGTTGGAGATCGCAACCCTAAAAGAGCTTTGATCTTTGTTAGATTTGCCTCAATGCCTCTTTGGTTGACGATGTACCCGAGGAACATTCCTTCTCGTACTCCAAAGGTGCACTTCGTCGGGTTGAGCTTCATTTGATATTTATTTAGTTGATCGAAGGTCTGACCTAAGTCAACTAGATGATCAACAGCTTTCTTGCTCTTTGTCAGCATATCGTCGACATAGACCTTCATATTGCAACTGATTTGTTCGGCAAAAACCTTGTTCATCAGCCGCTGGTATGTCGCTCCTGCATTTTTTAAACCAAAAGGCATAACATTATAATAATAAGTTCCCCTAGGGGTAATAAAAGAAGTGCTTTCCCTGTCTTCAGGTTTCATTTTGATCTGGTTGTAACCAGAGTAAGCATCCATGAAGCTGAGCAGCTCGTGTCCCGAGGTAGTATCCACTAGTTGGTCAATTCTGGGCAATGGGAAGTGATCCTTTGGGCAGGCCTTGTTGAGATCAGTGAAATCAACACACATTCTCCAATTATTATTTTTCTTCTTTACCATCACCACGTTTGCTAACCAGTCTGGATATTTCACATCTTCAATGAATTAGGCTTTCTGGAGCTTCTCGACCTCCTCTTGTATGGATTGATTCTTCTCGGGACTAAACACTCTTCTTCTCTGCTTTACAGGCTTGATTTCCTTATTCGCATTGAGTTCATGGCATAAGAAGTTTGGATCTATTCCTGGCATGTCTTCATGACTCCATGCAAAAGTTTTCTTTCTGTTTCTTAGAAAAGTTATCGACTCCTGTTTTATTGAAACAACCAACGATGAACCTATCTGGGTTACTCGTTCAGGGTGCTCGTCGTCCAGAATAACATTTTCTGTAGATTCCACCACCTGTCCTTTTACCAGTTGGGATTCATCTCTGGGATCCAGTGTTTCAATTTCTGTACGTTCATCCACCTGGTAGGTAGTAGTCTTTTTCCTTGACTCTTCAAGCTGCTCTTGCTCGGCAGACGAATAATAGCATTCCCGAGCTACTTTCTGATCACCTTTCACAACTCCTACTCTGAAATTTGTTGGGAATTTTAAGCACTGATGTACTGTAGATGGGACTGCTTCGAACTTATTCAAACCAACTCTTCCCATGATGATGTTGTAAGCTGACTGCACATTCTTATCCATCACAAAGAAACGTATTTTTTCTGTTCGACAAGCAGGCCAAGTTCCAATGAATATATCCAACTTGATCGTCCCAAGTGGAAAGACTTTCTCGCCAGCAAAACCCAATAGAGGTTTGTGATAAGGTTCCAATTGAGATAATTTCAAATTTAAACTGTCAAAGCATGAATAGTACATGATGTCTGCCGAACTACCATTATCTACCAGCACCCTTGAAATCACTACTTCTTTCATCCTCATTTTGATCACCAAAGGGTCGTCGTGAGGGTAAAGAACACCTGCAAGGTCGTTTTTTGAAAAACTCTTCTCTTTGTTTACCTTCCTCGGGTGATCCTCTTCAGCCAAATTTATCCGTTGAATGTATGAGCAAGCCTGAGCCTCACCGAGGTAAGCTTTTCTTTCTGCAGTAAGGTCTCCTCCTCCTGCATCTCCTCCTGTAATGACATTACAATCAAATGACCCAAAGCGTATTGAAAATACCTCTCATTCTGGCTGTCTTGGTTTCTTGGGAAGATCGGGGTCATCCTCTGTATCATCTTCATGATCCATTTTCTTTTTCTCCTCTGCTCGACGAGGAGATCTAGACCTTTCTCTAGTTCAGTCATTATTCCTTCTTTCGCCTCCCCGATCAACATACTTCGCTAGCTTCCCTCTTCAGATGAGTGTTTTAATCTCGTTCTGAAGAGCTATGCAATTTTTGGTCATATGGCCGTGATCCTTATGGAACTCGCAATATTTATCCCTGTTCCTCAGGTCAGGGTCTGACCTCAGTTTCTTTGGCCACTTTACTTCCTCGTTATTCTTGATTTCTTCTAAGACATGATTAATACCCATTTTCAAAGAAGTATAATTATCGAATTTCTTCAGAACTTCCCATGAAGATTTATTATTCTTGGAATGGTTGTCACCGCCATTCCCCTTATGCTCTTTCTTCTTGGATTTGTCGTCTTCCACCTTGGTTTCTTTATCCATATTCTTCTTCGCAGCCATAGCCTCCTCGGCATTCATGATTTTGGTCGCTTTTGCCATCAACTCTGACATAGTTGTAGGTGGATCTTTGGCCAAAGTGTAATACAACTTGTTAGGTAACAACCCACTCATCAAGGCGGTGATTGCTGTCTTTTCTTCATAATCTATGACTTCCAGCTTCTAGTTATTGAAACGAGTTATGTAATCTCTAGTACTCTCACCAGATTTTTGTCTAACACTTAACAAGTGTGCTACTCTTTTTATTGGCTTTGTCCCAAAACAGAAATTACCGATGAACAAATTGGCCAACTAGAAGAAAGTTAAAATCTTCCCCCGAGGAAGATTGTTGTACCATATCTGGGCAGATCCAGTAAGAGTTCCTGAGAATGCTCTACATCTCATCTCGTCGGGGATAGCATAAATATCGACGGCAGCTTGATATTGCTCTATGTGAAGAACAGGATCTGTCTTTCCATCATATTTGGGAGTCACCACAGGTGATTTAAACTTTGACGGGGTAGGAAAACCCACAATGGCCTGGACAAAAGGTGTCCCTTGAACAAAAGTTCGTTGCAAGGGATTCTTCGCCTTAGCCATTTCTCCCAATCTATCCTCCAACCGCTGAATGGAACCCTTCCACGCATCATTTCCTTCCTCGGGCTTATTAGTTCGAGCAATTGATTGTTCTGATGTGGCCTCCTGAGATCTATCTTGACGAGCAACTGGTCGTGATTGTCCTGATCCTTCTCTTAGATCTGATGGTCGTCGAAAACTCCTCGACATGGTCTTAGGTGGACTCCTATTCCTCCTAGGGCCTAATCGACTGAAATGAGACACCCTATTCAGTCTTTCCAAGGCACTGGGTCTTTCTGGAGAGAGAGTGATACGTTGATCAGTATCTGTAGCCCTTATTGACGAAATTCGCCCAGGTTGATAAGAGAAATCATCAGATTCCTCATTACGATATGACTTAGTACGCCTGGATCGTGAAGAAAGTAAATAAGTTTGCCTCTGACCACTTCGCTGTCCTGAACGTGCAGGTGCACCGCCATGAAGGGTCCGTATGAGTTGCCTCATTGTTTCCTGCATGGTGGTTTGTCCTTGAGCTAGATTCGTTATAATCCCAGCCATATCTGGAGGTGCAGAGGGATTTGGAGGATTTCCAGCATTTCCAGCATTTCGATTGTTGGATTCCGGGTTATCTGCCATTGATGATGAATGATTTTTGGTGAAAAATGATAATAACAATCGTTCCCACAGACGACGCCAATCTGTTGATGTAAAAAACTAGATTACTCTAATTATTCAATCATAGATAAATAAATGAGATAAAGAATTTTAAAGTGGTTGAGCCTTATATGAATGGCATACGTCCACTGTTATGTTATTGCTGAGTGTTTGGGAATTCTCGATTACAAGTACTATCAAGAAATTCCGGTCCCTTTGAATGAGGGTGATACAAGGTATTTATAGCCCTTAGGCTGTACATGAAAGGGTGCTACATTAAATGATATACATATGAAAGGGTAATTCATTTAATGCTCTTCAAACATGTGCGTCAAGATGATAAGCATTCAATGAATAGTTGAACTGTTGATTATCTGGCAATCAATGCTGTGGTCGAGATGCAGCTCGAACCGCCTTAGTTGCTCGTCGTTCAGGAGTTCCTCGGAGAGTTGGAGTTCCTCGGAGCGTTGGAGTTCCTCGGAGTGAGTCTGACTTGGTCGGGGAAATGAACTTCCTCGTTGCTATTGTGCCACGTAGATTGACACGTGTCTTTTTATTATTCGTCCACATCAGCATACTAATTTTGGTATCAACAATAGGGATGGTATAAACATTCATTGTTCATAAGAGTGATGAAAATTGGAGATTTAGGATGTATGATTTAAATCCGAGGTTAATTGGATTGAACCCTTCATGTATGTAAGATATAAATCACGTTTTGATGAACTTATGTGAAGGACGAATCTGGAAATCATGTGTTCTTGAATAATAATTTGAAGAACTAGGGTTTTAGTAATTAATTTGGGGATTTCATGTTTCTTTGATGATTCTTAATGATTTAATGATTCTAGGATGTTAGAATCCATGCGTAATCGTTAGGATTCGATTTGGAACTGATTGATTGGAGTGTGGGATGATAATTTAGAGGTTTTAGTGCTAAAAATGGTGGAAAAATACTGAAATTTTGTGTAGAAGACGAAACAGTAGGTCTCGCGCGAAGTCGTTCGAGCGAGATAGACATCTCGTGCGAAATCGCTCGAGCGACACGTGGCTATCGTTCAAACGACATTGTCATCTCATTTGAGCGACATGGTGAAATTCTGGGAATCTTCTTAAGGGCAGTTTTGGAATTTTCCAGTCTATTCGAGTGAGAGAAATTGCCAGTTAATAGATTCGAAACGAGACAGGTCTATGAGGAAGTATGCGAGTTTTATACTTTAATTAATCCGGAAAGGATAGTTAATTCGGAAGTTACTAAACAGTTGTGGTGATTTAGTAATACTGTAAGATACGTAATAATGAGAATGAAATACGTATGGTAAGTATACAAAATGGTTGGGAGAGTACCTATAAATATTAATAGGATGTGTGGATACCTATTACATGCTTAATATTATGTGTATGACAACCTAGCTGCTTGCTATCGCGGGGGGTTGTGCAGAGACGGTCTTATCCAGGGTGACCTTCAGGGGGATATTTGACTTGTATCTCAGAACATAGGACAGTGAAGACTTATTTGTGAGTTGATAAGTCAGCTGACTATGGGAGTGTAGGTATGTGCATGACCTATAAGTATGTGAACTATGTTCGCCGCCACTATGTGTGTTTTGTGTATATGGTTCGTGGAAGACTTCCGAACCAATAGTCTTTATTGGAGTACGAGATATACCGGGACATAATAGCAGAGTATGCAATGCACTACAGGCTTACCCTTGGGGTGCTGTATTAATATATATATATATATATATATATATATATATATATTATAGTGATGAATATGTATATGTATACTTGTGTTATTCCCACTGTGAGATAATTGTGGTTATTGGGATAGTACAATCTTAAGTGACGTATGCTGTGAATACTTAACTTAGTGTGATAACACTTAATTGAATTAATAATTGATGATATTAATAATGTGAAAACTAGGAATCACGTGTTGCTATCATAAGGTATAACTAGAAGTAAGTCTTTTATCTATTTAGAAGTGTTACAGATGGCTAGGTGAGAATAGATGTACGTTAGGCGTGCACTTTAGTTGAGAGGTGAGAATCTAATGTGAGAGTTTGAACTAACATGCATTTGATACTTGCTTCATTGCAAATTTTAAATACTTGTTAAAACAAATATTTTTACACATCGGGCTCATACCCGTTTCTTGCATCTCTTTTCTCTTTTGCTATATATATGTATTATATCAGGTGCTCAGTCACAGAGACACCAGCCTTAGAGGTTTGGATTGCTTGGTGTGCTGCAGCTGTTGTGGAAGTTGTAGGTCTTCGCATTGGACGCCTCTATCATTTCACTCTGTTCTATATATACTTTCTACTTAGGGCATGTGTCGCCCATTCCTTAGATATTTTATCAGAGATTGTATTTAGTTTACTTTTCGTTCATTTTCATTTAAATTTATTGTTACTATGGTTCTTGGTTTAGAGTTTTGAACTGGAATGTTTTTGTAACACCCTGCCTAATTAAATACCGGGTGGCCAGTCCCATACCAAATTAAAACAGAATATACAGTTGGCTCATTCTTAGCATCATTGTCGAAAACATTTACAACTCACCCAATACCCAATTAAGCTGGTGTTAAAAACTTTCCAAATTTTAATTTAACAAAATCCATTTCCAGTTTAAGAATAACACAACACATTTTATTCTACAACATTGATAACGAAGTAGATAACACAAAAGAATTTGAATGCAATTGGAATAAACATTCCCAAATAGTATTAATCCATTACAGTAATCCAAACAATATCAAATGTATTAAAATGACACGAACACAATAGTATTTGACCTCGATAGAAAAGATAACTGAATCCTTTGGGCGACATGCCCTCACTAAGAATACTGTGAATCAAAAAGATGATAGGTGTCTAAGCAAAACTCCATAGCTCCATAGCCTGTCATAATCCGCTAAGGTTGGCGTCCCTGATGCTGGACACCTGATATAGAAGATACAATAGAAAATAAAATATGCAAGGAAACAGGTCAGAGCCTGATTGTGAAAATGATTTTTAAAACAACAAGTATCTAACAAGTGCAATAAAGCATTTATTATGTACATGTTAGATCCAACTCTCACTTGCTATTCTCACCTATCAACTAGAGTGCACATTTAACGTTTCCTATTAACCTCCTAGTTGATGGTTCCTCTTTTCTAGTTTCCATATTATAATTTCCATTCCCATATCATAACCCCGTATGTCCCATACCATACGTTATATGATTCTTCTTATACATCTTTCATTTATGAATTGTTTCTCATTAACATGAAACAAGCTTTTCAATTCTTTAAGAATAAACATTCATTAACTTACTTCAGTTCTTTATCTCAATTTGCCATTATCTACAACTATCACACAGTAGATGACTTAACCACAATAAATCCATTCATTCATTTAATTCATTATATATATACATATAATACAACACCCCGAGTCACAGCTGCGGTGCAATGCATTACTCTGCTATCATGTCCCATCATCGCTGGTCGCCGAATAGTGGACAAAAGGTTCGGTAAGGATTCCTCGAACCATAAACATCAACAAATAAATTGGAGGCGAACATAGTTCTCGTATCCATGGGTCACGCACATACCTACGTACCCACAGTCAGCGGACTTATCAACTCCCCGATAAGTCTTTCATAGACCTATGTTCTCGAGCGACAAATCAAAGATCCCATGGATTCATCAGGATATGACTGCCCTCACGCGCAAACCTCCCGTCGATAGCAAGTAAGCTAGGTATGTCATACACATAATCATCAATAAATCAAATAGGCATTATCATACCTATAATATAATATCAACGGGGTACTCACATTATCCTTAGATTATTCCCATACGTAGCATTATATTTCTTTAATTCTTACGTATTAAAATATCACAAGTTTACTTCTTAATTTAATTAGCCCCGAGCCTCACTCAATATACAAGGTTCGAATAGGTTTTTCCTCAACATATATTCAGAAGGAAGTCACTTAAACCTTACTGGTCCATATCGTCATATCTCCCAAATTACTACGAATTAAACTCTCCCTTTTAATTACGGTTAAAACCGATAGTTTCCAATCTCTTATAAACACATCTTCTTTCACTTAGGATTAAACCCTCTTGTAAACTTAAGGATACCCAGGTATTATATTCAATCACCCCTACTGGTCCTATATTTAATCCTCATGCATACCTATTAGAATCCAACAATTGAATCTAGCAACCGAAATTCCTTTAAATTAATTATCATTATTTTAATCACTTGAATCCCAATTAAATTAAAATCTTATCAAGGGCTTACTGATATTTTCTAAATCCCATAATATCCAATTAACAATCACCAAAGATCTACCAAAGATTTGGGATACGAACCAACATTTAAAAGAAACAACTTTACATATTCTGGGGAGGTCGATCGATCGAAGGCAGGGGGTCAATCGATCGATCCCTCAAGTCACAACCTGTTTTTTCTGCATTTCTGCAACTACGGGTTTCCCCATTTTTGTTCATTCAAACCTTCATTTTAACATCCCGAATGACTTATAATTATTACTACATGATATATCAACATATATGAACGATTTCCAATACTCTAAACATCCTAGAATCATCAAGGGATTGGATTAAAAAGCATGTTTATCTCCTATTTTCCAGAAAATTATAAAACTAATATCCTCGAGAACACAACAATGGTTTTCAAAATTTTCTCCATAGATATATGATTATTTCGTGGATTACTATCATCCTACAACATGAGTTTACTTCCTATATCATTTCAGTTTCTAAAAATCCATATAACAACTCCATTTTGTCTTCCAAGCATGAAAAATCATCTCTTTTCATAATTATTCGAACATGGACAATATACGAACTTAAGTTGCAAATATCAAACACTTGCCTTTACTGAAAGTCTGATCCTTTGGTGTAGTATATCTCAGGTGGTTTTCCATTTTTTCGGCCACTTTCGGTGGTGGTGACCTTTGGTCTTTAGTTCTCCTCATTTCCAAGCAAGCTTTTCTCTTCTCAAGCAACCTTTCACTCTCTCTAAGAAGATGACCTTTCAATTTTATGTAAAAGAGATGAATGAACCCACATTCAACTAATCTCCAAATACTTATAATAAGACAAAACCCGAAATCACTATTCATCCTTGTAAAAATAATAAAAATGCCCTTTTGGGTTGTCTTTTCATTTTCAAATGACCCGAGACCCAATATCAACATCCAAATAGACTTTTCTGACTATTTCAACCCTTCCGGATACAACGACGCAGTCGAAAGGACTATAAGGTCGATAGAAAATAAATTTCCTTTTTAATTTAATAAATTAGTCCCGACACGTCCCATACCGCGTCTGACTAAAAATTCAAATTACCGAATTAACATCACACAGCTATATCAATGACATCACATTCATATATTACCTAAATATCTTTAAGTAATATTCAGAATCATCCATTTTAATAACCACAATTCGGATAAAACCCAAATGAATTAATTTATAATAAAATTCAATTAATCCATTAATTTAAAATATAATCCATTTTAAAAGTCATTAAAATTACGGGGTATTACATACTTCCCCCCTTATAACAGAATTTCGTCCCGAAATTCAGGAATATAAATCATACCGGTAAGGTCAACTCCGGTAATTTTTCTTGGAATACGACTTTCTATTATGACAAGGAAAATTATGAAGTGCATTGGTGAACAAAAGTAATATACAGTTGATTTAAAGTTCATCAAGAGGTTATCGTATTTAAACATATAAGGCTGATGCACATGGTTTTCATGTTAATTACAACCTGTACTTGTGTATGCACATTACGCATATACCCATACTGTGCCTACGTTTTTTTCCTTAATATATTTAAATATACCATCTTGACTTGTCCGTATGTTGAGAAATATTAATAATAATGCAAATCATACACAAAGCCTGTTCACCATTTTTTGTTTGGTTGCATTTTATGAAGAAAAAAAAAACAGGCTTGAATTCTCCCCTGAGTTTGATCGGACTCAAAGACATTTGAACTCTTTTTGAGAATTAAAAAAAAAAAAGTTTGTTGTTCACTATTTTTAACAAGGGGTAAAATTTGACTTTCAACGTTTTTTTTTTTACACATGCATCTGTTATGTATAGAGTTGATGTTCTTATGTAACTGTCAGATAAGCCCGATTTATCAGTACACGGGGATAGTTTTTAGTTTTACAATATGTGGGGGATGTTAAGAGGGATAGCCGTGTCCTATTACATGTTTTTTTATTCTAATAAATGAAACAGATTTGTGGGACTGTTAAAACAAAAAGCGGGTTTATCAAAAAACACCCTTAAAAAAATTCTCCCAGATTTGAACGACGTGTTCAGGTGTTGCCACCAGTCGTCTCTATCAGACTGCAACCCTCCAAGACAAGGTTCTCTCTCTAAAGTTTTGTGATCTTCTTAACCAGCACCAGGTTGCTTTCCTGAAACTCATTCTCCGCCCATTGATTTTTCCACCCAATTGCTTCCTTTTTTAAACATCTCACTTTATATGAATATGCGATTTTTCATACTTTTAGTTTGTTCTGAAATGGAATGGAGTTAAGTATAAACATCATAATTACCCAAACTAACAAGATATCATAATTATGTTACACATACAAAGATTGTGCTTTATAGTAATTAATTTGAACTGAAGGAAGTATAGTTTCTTCTTTATAGTAATTATTCATTTTGTCAAAGTAAATGTGATTGATTGAGCCTTCTTATTTTACTTTTAAATTTAATTTTAACCTCATAAAGTTTCTGGTTAGGATAATAAGGGTTACAGACTATAAAGTGGGTTAAGCTGTAAAGGTTATAGATTTACATTGTTGATGGGATTGGCTGTTGTTATCTCAAATTGGGTTGAACATGTTTAAGAAATAGTAATTATTTCTGTGGAGGATATGCCTGTCTGTCTGTTCTGTATCGTGCATTGAGATATGAACAATTACATCTATCTATCCATGTCTTTTAAATGGGTTTGAATTATTGTAGATCAATAGCTTCAGATCAGCACTCTCTGTCTACATATGGTAGTGTGGCGAGTCCCTTCATGCCTGAGCTTATCTCAACAACCCAGTCACTCTATTCGTCTTCCAAGAACAGTTTGTACAAGAGGAATTAAGCAAGGTTGCGCTAGGATGCCTCAAATATTCCCTTCTTCTAATGGGGAGGTGCTTTGCTTACGGGTATTTGTACTCTCAGACTTGCACACAGACTACTCTGAGAATATGACATGGGTGAAGGGCTTATCGATGGTGAAGCACAAGAAAGATGTTCTTCTTGTTGCAGGTGATGTAGCAGAGACATACAACAACTTTGTTGTGACCATGTCGATTTTGAAGGATAGATTTGAACATGTTTTCTATGTTCCTGGAAATCATGATCTTTGGTGCCGTTCAGAGAAAGATGATTATGTAAGGAATATCTGTTGTTTGTGCCTATGTTTAATGCTCACTTTTGGGCAATAATAATTATCACTTTAAGCATCAAATTAAATATGTATACACAGCTTTGCTACTGTAAGGACCATGTTTTTCACCATTAGATGCATTCAAGATGAAGAGGGTGAATGCCTCTAAAAGACATCCAACAGTGCAAAACATGGTCTATTGGTCTTTATCTTCAGTCCTTTATGTAGCGCGACATGTTAATTTATGTTTATTACGGGGGTGGAGGAGTTGAGTTTAGCCTGATTAGATACAGAGTTTCCCTGGACTGATTAGGTTGAATTTGGGATTATTAGTTTGAGATTGAACTTAGCTAACTACTTCAATATGAGCTTCAAATATGCAAGTTTAGTTGAGGCTGCGCTAGTTCATGAGCTTGGCTGTTGTTATTCAGTGTACTAGACACTCTTAGCTACGTTAGGATTTGACTCTACTACTTCCACAACTGCTGGATTAGTTATATCTAAACACAAATATGAGTTCTTTGCTTTACCCTGTTGGGTTTAAGTAATGTTGCTGTTGCTGTTGTTATTTATTCCCCTATCTCCCTGTAATTCTTTCTTTGAGTAAGCTACTCGAGTGGTTACGTTACTACAGCTGCAATGTGCCTAAGAGAAGGGAGCTTGGTCTTGCGTGTGCATGGTTTGTCATGCAACCTGTGTTGAAAATAAGGCAAAAAGTTGGCTACTTTTAACTGGTAATTGAGCTGGTTGAAAATTAGTCTAAAACTTGGTGGATTTAAACTGTTAAATGAATTATAAACAGCTTGTTCTTTACTAGCAAAAATCCCCAACTTCCATCTTAGCTTATAAACTTGTCTCTAATGAGTTATTCTATGTCGATGTAACGATTGAGACGGGGGTTGATTTATACATTTTATATTTTTACTTTATGCAAGATTGCAAAAAGATTTCTTAACCCATAGGTTAAACAAATTTCAAAATTACATATAAAATGAGGAAATGCTTAGCTTATGTACGTGTATTGTTATCGTTCAATTTCAGGGAGAAGATGTCATGACTCCCAAGGTTCGGATAAATTCCACATTATCCCCTTAAGTTATAAATATTTACATAACAACCCTTGCGATTTTAGATTTTGATAAAAAAAAACAATTATGCTAATTTTACTTTGCTCAGAAAATTCCACATTATCCTTTAAGTATCAAACATAATATCCTTGCGAGGCTTACAAATAACTTCCAGAAAAGAATTTCTAGAAATTATGATGGAGAGAGTGTTTTTTCAAGCTGAGTTGAAATCTTTTGAACTCACTAAAGTTTGTAAAGACAGTAACTACCAGTTTTGTTTTTGTGAGAGAGGTAGAGGTTATATAACAAAATGTTTTCTAGAGAAGGGGGAGGTGTTTTGGCTAAGTTCCTGTTTTTGGGAGTCATCAAGGAGCCCAAGTTGGTTTTATAAAAGGAGATGGAGTAAGAATAGAGAAGTTATTGCTTGTACCAACTTTAGATGGAACGAGGCTTGGTTCACCATTGTCATCAAAGAGGGAAGGACGTGAGCTTTTTTTCAATTATCGGAGTTGTTTGAGGGTCGGGGATGGGACTTTGTCGGAGATGCCTCCAAGCGCTTGGAACCGGTGGTTTTATGTGTGGATAATAGATGAAAAAGAAGTATAAATCAAGCAACAAAGGAAGGTGAACAATCGCTCTTTCCTACAAGTCGTCTCAATTGAGACGTGGCCTTCTTCGTCTTTAACTATTAGAGTTGATTCTTATTTAAAGACTGATTTAGTTATTGAGGATGTCTCTTGTTTATGAAGAGTTAGTTTTTTTTAAACAACTCTCGTTGGTCGAATAGGAGGTCAGGATATGGTGCAATCGACAATGGAGAAAATGGAGAAGTGGATTAAGGAGAGATGGAAACTGATCGGAGTTGTCGAAATTCGTTGGCTAAAGTCATTGCTATTCTTGTTCGTCTTTGCGTCGATAGAGGAAGTCGATAGAGTGATGGAAAAGAAGGACTGGGTGTTTTCCGGGACCCAGTCTGGTTAGAATGTTGGCACCCTTTGGGGTGCCGTTCAATATCATTTTGCAAGACGGAACATTTTTGGATTTGAGTGGTGGGTTTACCACTCCATTTGGGGGTCAGATGTCTTCAAAGCTATAGGAGACAAGTGCGTAGGTTTTGTAATGGTAAATGAAGCCACTTCGGAAAACAAAGAACTGATCTGGCGAGGATTAAGGATAAAGGGCGGGAAGATATTCTGGCGAAGATGACGATTGAAGCAGGAGTTTGGTGCTTTGAGATGCCGCTTTGGGAAAAAACGCATACGGCGTGCTTTATTACGGATGATCAAGATCAGTTCGACACCAGTGTAATAAGAGAGGGTGAAGTGGTTATGGCAGTTGCCGGAGCTACTGGACATGAGAGCAAGGATCTGGCGAGCAAGGTTCAGGCGAGCGCGACCAACGAGCCTGGGTTTTTGCGGGATGATAGCCGTTACGGGGTTTACGGCTGGTGCAGACTGTTCTGAAGGGTGCAACAAATTTTTTTCAGGCTTAATGCTACGTTTAAGAGATGGGAGGAAGGATGCTGGGGTATTTTTAAAGGAAGCCAACTGTATTGGTTTTGAAGGTGTTTTAATGCCTAAATCAATAATTGTGGAGTGTGTTCCTAATTTATTGAGTAGTCCGAGTGATATTGCTGTTCAACAAGCGGGCTCTACAATCTCCTATTGTCCATTATTAACTCCCAGGCCAGGTACTAATAAGCATAGTCAAATGAAAGATACCAGATTGAGTTTTGAGATTAAAAAAAAAAGGCCCAGTCCAAAAGTCGAAAGGCTAAAATTTTCAGAGCCTAGTCAAAATTGAAATGAAAGGTAAAAAAGCCCAAAACAACATTTAAGATGTTTTTTGCATCGTCTAGAAGGGACAGCGACACAATTTTACAGAAAAGAATAACGATTTAAATGTTTTTTCTAAAGCAAATTGGTGTGTTGATCATGTTGGTGATTGTGATGCACGAGAGAGGGGGGGGGGGGGGGGGCAAGTTGGCGTTGGTTCCCTAGATAATACTATGGTGGGAGTTGAGGGTGGGGTGGGGGCGAGTCATTCCTTAGAAGTGGATGAGTCAAGTGGGGCGGGTGGGGGGTGAATTTATACCCTCTAATAGAGACCCGACGGAGTGGTGGTTAGATAGGGGTCAGGAGGATTAGTGGGAGAGAGGGGATGAGCATTTTAGTGAGGTGCAATTTGTGTTGGAGGATGTAGTTATCTTGCGAAAAAGGCTTTTTTGGGAGGATGAGGATTTCACGAGTTTTTTGGGACTGTCGGATGAGATAGATTTTGTTGGTGATAAGGGGTCAACTCTGCTTGTTTCAAATGTTGGAGTCTTTGACCCTTACGAGTTGGAGGGGGATTTGGGAGACGAGGGTGGTGGGGTGGAGAAATGGGTTGAGGACTTGATAGGTGGTTTCAGAAAGTTTTTGGGATTGTCATATGAAGGGAATGAGAAGAAATCATGGAAGCTGTTCAAGAAGATAGATATGAGGTGGAGAGGGGATAAAGAGAATGAAGGGGAGAGCCCAAGTCTATTAGGTGGGGGGAAATCGAAAAGAGAGAACTTAAGAAGGCTACAATGGTCTATTAATTATGACAGGAGGAGGGGAGGAAGATTATTGAAGTCAAATAAAGTTGCGAGTTATCTCATGGAATGTAGAGAAATAATGTTAAGCGGGGATTTCTTTATGGAGGCCGAATATCTTATGTTTGCAGGAGACAAATATAAGTAAGATGAATAAAGTGGTGACCCATAACGTTTGGGGTGTTCGTTGGGTGGATTGGTGCTCTTGATTCTTCTTGTTGTGCTTTGGTGGCTAATGAGTGTGTGGAAGTGAGATTGAGAAGTGGAGTGCCGGGACTTGTCTGTAAACTTGATATAAGAAGGCTTATGACCATGTGAATTGGCGTTTTTTATTTGATTTGCTTGGGAGAATGGGGTTTGGTCAATGTTGGCGTTTATGGATGGAGAGTTGAAATTACTATTGTTAAGTCACCGGTGTTGGTGAATGGATCATCAGAGGGCTTCTTTCCAAGTTCACGAGGGTTACGACAGGGGGATCCACCCTCGCCTTTTGTTTTTCTTTTGGGTTGAGTAGGCTTTTGGTGATGGCAGTGGTGGTTGGTAGAATAAGTAGTTTTGAGGTGGGGGATGAGAGAGGCTATTTGTGTCGTGTTTCTCATCTCTTTTTTGCTGACGACACCATCGTTTGGCTCAAGTGAGAAGTCTTAAGTTCATTTTGATGTGCTTCCAGGCAGTTTCAGGGTTGCATATAATGCTTTGGCGGAGGTGGTCAGGTGTAAAGTGGGATCTCCCCCGTCTACTTATTTGGGCTTTCCATTGGGCGCTTCGTTCAATGTTAAAGGTATTTGGGATCCGGTCATAGAGCGTGTGGAGATGAGGTTGGCTGATTGGAAGAAGTGTAATCTGTCTAAAGATTGACTTTAGTTAGGAGTACCGTCTCTAATTTACCGGCTTATTACTTGTCCATACTTTCGTTATTAGTTTCAGTTCGTGTTAAGTTGGATGGGTTAAATGAGGAACTTCTTCTGGCGTGCGAATGAAGATGGTTACAAGCATAATTTAATGAGATGGGAGGAGGTGTGCAAGCCGGTGAGGGAGGGAGTTGCAGGAGTTAGAAATTTGGCTTGCTTCAACAAAGCTCTGTTGGGAAAGTGGTTATGGAGATTCTCGGCTGAGGCAGACATGCTATGAAGAAAGGTGGTGGTGGCCAGGTTTGGGCTGGGTCACAACGGGTGGGGATCGGGTTAAAGGCGGTCTCCACATGGGTTGGGGTTGTGGAAGCACATTGCGGGGGGTGGAGAGAATTCCTAAGTCTTACTTCCTTACGCACGGGGAATGGGGAAAGGGTAAGGTTTTGGAGATACGTTTGGGAGGAGACCGAACACTAGAGGATATGTTCTCAAGTTTATTTTGCACTACCAGTGATAAGGTAGGTTTCGATGGCTAGGCACATCTGGATGGATGGAGATAGGAGGGGGTGGAACCTAGGTTTAGAAGGAGGCTTAGGTAGTGGGAGTTGGACGAGGCAGAGGAGATGTTTGATTGGTTGGGTGGGAGAGGATTTCCTCGGGGGGTGTGAGGGTGGGGTGGGTGTGAGAATTGTGTGTGGTGGAGGGGCATTAAGAAAGGGATATTCTCGGTGAGGTCTTATTATGCGGAGTTGGTGGGAGAGGTGGAGTCGACTTTCCTTGGAAAAGCATTTGGCATGCGCCGGTTCCACTAAAAGCAACTTTCTTCGTCTGGACAACAGAGAGACAGTCGATCATGACGACGAACACGCTAATGAAGAGAGGCAGGCGTATGGAAAGTAGGTGTTGGATGTGTAAGCAGGCAAAGGAAATGTTGATCATTTGTTATTGCATTGTTGAGTTGTTGGAGGATCATGAGAGGTCATTTATTCCTTATTCCTTATTCAGAGTGAAGTGGGTGTGTGCCATGTCAGTGAGAGATGAGACGGTAGTTTGGGGTATAGGGGGTGGGGTGGGGGAAGAGGTATGGTCAGTGTGGAAGATGACTCCTTTAAGCATTTTTTGGACAATTTGGCAGGAGAGGAACATGAGGTATTTCGAGGGAGAAGAGCTTGCACCAACAATATTTCGATTCAATCTTTTGCACTCTTTGCATGCGTGGTTCAAGATGGAGTCACATTCTACGTTACAGTGCTTGCTAGGTTTTTTGGGTGAGTTGGGGATGGGGAATTGAATGGTGGTTTTCCTAGGTTTTTTCAGCTGTTGTGGGGAGGTTGAGAAGGTTTTTTGTCCCCCCATCCCCGTTTTTTGTTTTCGGTCTCATGTTAGACCTATGTATATTTCTTGTATACGGTTTCTATCCTCTTAGGCGGCTTATGACAATATACATTGCTTACCTATAAAATAAAAAAAAATCCTTGCGATTTAAAGCCCAAGCCCCTCCCCCCCCCCCCCCCCCCCCCCCCAAAAAAAAAAAAGGGAAAGATAGAAAATAATGCCATTTTTGCTTTGGTTCCCCCAAAGTAATTTACCTGTTACAGGCAATTTTAGTTTACCAGCCTAAACCAAACGGTGGTGGTTGGTTCGGACTCAGTTCATTCAAAATTAGAGTCTGTGCTATAAACTTCTGCCGAAGTCAGTCGATTATTAATTGAACTTAATTGAGTCTCTTAGCTGGGCAACCTATGCCCATATCTTTCAAAGGCTTAAACATTTATAGAATTATATCATAATGAATTTTTTGTCTACTTTTAGTTTAGAAACTTCAACCACAGCTCGCTGTTCTATTTTCTATATGGTCCTCTATTATCGGAAACGTCTTTTCAATTGATACCATGTTTTTTTCAGCGTGATTCTCTGGAAAAACTAAATGAATTGCTTGGTGCATGTAGAAGAATTGGAGTGGAAACCAACCCTATGGTTATAGACGGCTTGGGAATCATCCCTTTGTTCTCTTGGTATCATGAGGTAAATGCTTAAAACCTTTTTCTGTAGTATTTAACACATCACATCCTACAATATTTTTTCATAGGAAAAGAAAATATGCCAGAAGGCTAGATCGTTTATAGGTTAAGGTAATTAGTTTATACTTTTAAATTAATTTTTCAATGGGTTTGCTTGTTTTCCAGAGCTTTGATAGAGAAAAGGACATAACTGGCATTCGCATTCCTTCTTTGGAGATGGTGATTCACTTTCTTTTTTCCTTGTAAGGGTTTCAAAATCTTCAATTATAAAGACTTCATTATGAAGATGTTGCTTGATGTTTGTTTCGTCAGTCTTAGCTTAATATTTAGGGGGGAGGGGGCACATTGTCAGGGAAATTCTGAGCTCAGTGAGAACTGAATAATCTATCATTTTGCCTAGATAGTTACTTGTTGCACAATGATTATATAGAAGAGACATTGCATGTTCAAAAACTCTTATCACATTCCTGTGAACGCCTTACTTTTTTTGTTGAATTTTTTCCTACTAATTCATTATTTGTTACTGAACAGAAGTTTAGTCCCACGACTACTTATGAAACATGCACCAACCAAATGATCCCTGGCTTTACATAGAGTTACGAGTTTGTCCAGTCATGGTGAATTTGCGTCTCTCTTGCGTAGGTCTGTTTTGTAGAAATAAGTTTTTGATGCTCGCTGCCCATTTACACCCCCCACCCCCTCTTCTTTTATTTTTGGTTCCCAGTTGCCATTCACAGACTTTTAGTTCATTGTGATAATGTTCATTTTTCGAGCATCAATGTGTATCTGTTTACCTGAATGAGGTTTAATTAATTATTTTCTTTGGGCAGTGGCATAATTGTTATTTGCCTTTCTCAATTAATTGTCTCTATTAGTTGCGGGTAATATTTAATTTGTCCATGCTCATCCCTTAGTATATAAAGGGCACATTAACTTTGTATATTGTGGTTATACTTTGGAGAGTATGAATGAGAGAACTAGAGAGCATTTCAGCCCTAATTTGTGTTGTTGTATTTTGATTCGCTTTCGCTTACTTACATCATGCTTTGTAATTTAATGTACTTATTTTAAGTGTTTTAGAGACCAACATGATGTGGATTTGCGTTCAGGTATGTAAGGACTTCCATGCATGCAAGTGGCCCAGAAAACTTTTAGATAAAAACACTTCTCTTGCTCTGCACTTCGATATAATGAATAACAAGAATCAGGTTGCTATTGATGAAATTCAGAGGCAATGCAGCCAAATAATTTCTTTCTCGCACTTTCTTCCCAGGTCAGTTAAATCCCTTGCTTGAACTCAAATCTGTGTTGTTTTGTTTCTCACTTAATTTGAACTTGATTTGTCTTGTACATCTATATTTTAATGTGCTACGGAGGCCCCATTTGATTCGCAGTAAAGTTGGGTGGAATCTGATTACATTGAAATATTCAGATAAAAGTGTAAAAAAAAAAGAAATCAATAAATAAAGAAAAGACTGATGTATAATTTTACACCCAAATTTTTGACCGGCCATGAGTTGACCAATTTTGAGTGTTTGTTTTAATGTATACGCAATGTGCATGGACTGAGAGAGGAAATTGATGTTTTTTACTTGTATTATAATTGGAAAGAGGGAACCTTTAAATAATATTGATGTAATCTAGGGTGCGGAAGCGTAAAAAAAGAAGTTATCAACACAACATGGAAAATGGAAAATGGAAAATGGAAGAGGATTTTTTATTTCTTTCTTTAGTCTCTCAATCCGTTATTAGAAAAGGTGATAGACCTATACTTGTAAAACTGATATTAAGTGAAAATATATATAATTAATATTGTTAGTGCTTATGCACCCCAAGTAGGATTAGAGGAGCACACTAAAGTACAATTTTGGGAACAAATAGATGAACTGATTCAAGAAATACCCGTAGGTGAGAAAATCTATATAGGGGGAGATTTTAATGCCCATGTAGGGGAAGATCGTGTGGGATATGAGATAGTGCATGGAGGATATGGTTTTGGAGATAGGAACGACAGTGGAGAGTCTATCTTAGATTTTGCGATGGCTTATGATTTTATTTTAGTAAATACATGTTTTAAAAAGAGGCTTGAACACTTAATAACTTATAAAAGTGGAGCACATAAGAGCCAAATCGATTTTTCATTACTAGGAAAGGAGACCGATTAACATGTAAAGATGGTAAGGTTATCCCGGGAGAGAGCTTAACCTCACAACATAGGATAGTGGTGTTGTATATAAATATTAAAAATCAATCACGAGTTCGAAAAGAGAAGATTAACCCACGATCTAGGTGGTAGAACTTAAAAGGAGAGAAATTAGAACTATTTAAAGATAAAGTATTAAATGAAGCATCATGGAATAGCGAAGAAGAGACTAACATAATGTGGAATAAGATGGCCACATGCATTAGGAGATTATCAAAAAGAAATTCTTGGAGAATCAAAAGGCAAGGGGCCACAATCTAAAGAAACTTGGTGGTGGAATGAAGAAGTACAAAAATATGGTAAAAATCAAAAGGGAGTGCTTTAAAATATGGCAAACAAATAGAAATGAAGAAAATTCCGAGAAATATAAATGGGCTAAAAAGGAAGTTAAGAAAGTGGTAAGTGATGCTAAGTTAAACGCGTATGATGATCTTTATACAAAATTAGGAACACAAGAAGGGGAAAAAAGTATTTATAAGCTTGCTAAACTTAGCGACAGGAAAACAAAAGATTTTGATAATGTTAAGTGTATTAAAAGTGATGATTCGAGAGTCCTAGTCAAAGATGATGAGATTATGGAAAGATGACTACTTTGAGAGGGTATTAATGGAGATAATGAGAGTAGATTAGATATAGAGGAATTTAGAGAGACTCGAGAAAATATATATTTTCGCAGAATTAGGACAACAGAGGTTAGGATTGCAAAAAAAAAAAATGAAAACAATGAGGGCTTTAGGACCAGATGGTATCCCTTTTGAGGTTTGGAAGTGCTTAGGGGAGGAAGGAGTATCTTGGCTTACAAAATTATTTAATAGAATTATAATGACTAATAGGATGCCCGCTGAATGGAGAAAGAGTGTTTTAGTACCTATTTATAAGGGGACATATAAAGTCGTTCAAATTATCGTGGTATTAAATTAATGAGTTATACAATGAAACTTTGGGAGAGTAATTGAACATAGATTGAGATTGAAAACAACAGTATCTGAGAATCAATTTGGGTTTATGCTTGGGAGGTCAACAATGGAAGCAATCTATTTGTTAAGGAGATTAATGGAGAGGTATAGGGAGAAAAAGAAGGACCTTCGTATGATTTTTATAGATTTGGAGAAGGCGTATGATAGGATACCTAGAGATATAAAATGTTGGGTTCTACATAAAAAAGGAGTGACTCGTAGATATATTGATGTGATCAAGGATATGTATGATGGGGCTATGACAACAGTAATAACATCAGCCGGAAAGTAGTGAATTTTCAATTACTGTAGGTATACACCAAGGTTCAGCATTAATTCCTTATCTCTTTGCTCTTGTTATGGATGAGTTGACTGAACAAATACAAGATGAGGTGCCATGGTATATGCTCTTTGCAGATGATATTGTTTTAGTGGATGAGAATTAAATGGGGATTAATGCTAGGTTCAAATTGCGGAGGGAAACTCTAGAAACTAGAGGTTTTAAAATAAGTAAGACTAAAACAAAATATGTGGAGTGCAATTTTAGTAGTAATAGGAGGACAAATGGAGTGCAATTTTTGTATAATTGATTATACTGACGTGCTGCGAACTTGCCAGATTCAATGTTCCATAATAAATCAATGGTTTTTTTCACGGAGGATACAAATATTATATTTTTACAAAGAAAAAAAATGTTACATTTTTAGTAAGAGGATAATTTTCTTTTACAAAGAGGATACAATTATTATATTCTTAGTAAGAGGATACAAATGTGTTTTTTAAGTATGTTATATTTTTCTAAAAAGGATAGAAATGTTTCTTTTTTAGTATTGTTATTTTTTTACAAAGAGGATACAAATAGTGATTTTGACAAAACACTACATTTTTTTTACAATCGTTTTTTACAAAAAGAATGCAAATGTTATTTTCTTACAAAAAGTGATGCACATGTTATTTTTTTATAAAGGGAATGTAACTGTTATTTTTTTTTTTTGTTGGGTTGCAAATGTTTTTTTTTTAAATTGATGCAAATGTTTTTTTTTACAAAGAGGATGAAAATATATATATATTTTTTACTTGTGTTGCAAATGCTATTTTTGCATAAAGGATGCAAATATTATTTTTACAAATGTTTAGAGGATACAAATATTATATTTACAATAATTACGGTTGTATATTTGTTTGTAAAAGAATAACATTTACGTTTTTTTTTTATAAATAATAACATATTAAAAAATAACAGTGGGAACATTATTATAAAAAATAATAACAAATAACATTTGGATCATTTGCATTCTTTACAAAAAAAACTGGCAGATATACAACGCACTAAATTAAACCCGTACAATGATCAAATAACCCACACACAGAGCACACTAAATTAAAAAACAGTTAGCCTTTCGTAACCGCCCCAAAAAACCAACACAACACTGGAGAGAGAGAGCCATCCCGGCCGATATATCACCGATATGGATTAATACTATTGTGATATCGCCGATATGGGCCGATTCCATCGCGATATCGCCGATATGGGCCGATTCTACTGCGATATCGTCGATATGGGCGATTATACCGCGATATTACCGATACTACTGAGAAATTACCGATATAGGGTCGATTCACATCAATAATTGAAAACTCAACTCGTGACTCGGAATCGGATCGGTGGGCATCGATACCTAGTCAACTCGGCCATATCGTCGCTGTATCGGCCTCGACTTTGAACCATGAGAGATACCTAAAATGATTATTGTCGTTATTTAGGATCGATTATCCAAAAAGATTGAGATATTAGTGATGATGTTACTCATAGGATTAGAACAGGCTGGGTCAAGTGGAGAAGTGTTGTCGGCGTATTGTGTGATAAGCGTATACCTTTAAAGTTAGAAGGAAAATTTAATAGGGCGGCCATTAGACTCGCTATGTTATATGGGACAGAGTGTTGGACAACCAAGAATCAAAATGTGCAGAAAATGAGTGTGACGGAGATGGGAATGCTGAGATGGATTTGTGGTAAAACTCGAAAGGATAATTAGAAATGAACTAATTCGTGAAACGGTAAAAGTAGCTCCTATAGAAGATAAATTGAGAGAAAATCGACTTAGATGGTTTGGACACGTCAAGCGTAGACCAATGGATGCTCAGTAAGGAAGAGTGATTTAGTTAGTATTGATAATAACACAAGGGGTAGAGGTAGGCCTAAATTTGACTTGTTGGGATATTATAAAAAAGGACATGATATCATGCAGCCGATCACAAATAGGATTGCGCTAGATAGAATGGAATGGAAAAATAGGATTCATGTGGCCGACCACAAATAATTGGGAAAAGGCATTGTAGAGTTGAGTCTCTCAATCTCAGAATGGCAAAAATGTTACAAAAGAGGGCTCTTGGGCTATTTATACTAAATATGCAAAAGGCTGAAAAAAGAATGTTAAAAAGGACGCCCATGTCTTTATGATCTTGCATCACTCTCCCCCTTGAGAAGACTCCATATACTCCGTATATTGTCGATAGAAATCGGGATCGATGTGCTAGAGAGTGGCCTCGGTAATCCATGAATCTTCCGCCTCAGGACGGCCGACCCAACGAATTAACGTGTATAATCACCCGAAGAAGAAAACACGAACTCAGAGGCGAGAATCCCTTTAATTCGATCTATATGAGAACGGACCGGGTGGCCTGTGGTCGAAGGAATGAGAATCGGTGGAGCACGAGTGCCTCGAAACGGAGAAAGGTCCGCCACGTTAAACGTGCGGTGCATGCGGAACTCATCAGGGAGATCGACCTCATAGGTATTCGTTCCACAAGCTCGGACAATCGAAAAAAAGCCAAAACGTCGCATAAGAAGTTTGGTACCCTTGCCCTGGCGGCGCGCCTTCTGGAGGTATACCATGACAAGGTCACCCGGTCGGAAGGAGACAGATCGGTGGTGCTCATCAGCAGCCTTTTTATAAGAGGCATACGTGGTCTGTAGACGGGCGCGAACATCGGCCTGAATGGAAGTCAGGCGAGCAGCAAACTCCTCAATCGAAGGGCAAGTAGGCACCGTCGGGGGAAGCTCGCTAGATTAATGGGCATCGTGGGAGACTGTTCCAGCACAATCTGAAAAGGAGATAGACTTGTAGAACGATTGACGACATTGTTGAAGGCAAACTCAGCCTGTGCAATCATTATATTCCACCTACGGGGATGCTCCGATGTCAAACACCGTAAAAGGTCACCCACACTCCTATTGACCAACTCCGTCTGGCTGTCTGTTTGGGGGTGAAAGGCATTCGAAAACTGAAGCTCAGTGCGTAACAAACTCCATAGTGTTCGCCAAAAATGTCTCGTAAATCTCACATCCTGGCCAGACGTAATGCTGCGAGGTACTCTATGTAAGCGAACAATCTCACAGAAATATAAAGAGCCGACATGAGAAGCATCTATCGTTCGAGTACACGAAATGAAGTGAGACATCTTAGAGAACCGATTTATAACAATGAGAGTGGAGTCGTGGTCACTAGAAGTACGGGGGAGGTCAACAATGAAATCCATCGAGATATCCTGCCACGGGCGCTCGGGAACTGGAAGTGGAGTGTAAGCCGGCATTAGTGTGCTGTTCTGTGACCGTCATACAAGTGTAAGAACGCCTAATGAAGGCGTTAGTATCCCGTCTCATAGTCGGCCAGTAAAAGCGGCCTCGCAACATCGCATGAATGTGTACCCGTCCTAGATGCCCTGCGAGACCTCCTCCGTGAACCTCGGAAATGATATTCTCCCATAAAAAAGGAATACACAAATATATCCCCCTATGTAAAAAGCCGTCCTGTAATAGGTTCTCACCTGACGCTCCATTGCCCTGCTGGTATGCGGCATAAATGGGTCCTAGCTCCACATCGGTCGGTTAGAGGTCTCGAATCTCATCAAGTTCAAAAACCTGATTGCGCAAAGTCACCAAAGCATGAGTTCGCCGGCTAAGTACATCCGCTACCAGATTCTCTTTACCGGACTTGTACTGGAGATAAAAAGTGTAACGCTGAAGGTAGGCGGTCCACTTGGCGTGTCTGTCGCTAACACGCCGCTGGTTATGAAGGAATCGTAAGGCCTCATGGTCAGATTTGATTCCAAACTCCTTATGTAGGAGATAAGGTGACCAAAACCCCATGACCTTCATAACCGCATTGAAATCCAAGTCATACATAAAATAGTGTAATGCCGCTCCCGTCAACTTCTGGCTAAAAAATGCAATGGGCTTCCCATTCTAACTCAAGACAACCCCCACTCCGGTCTTGCATGCATTGCAAGACAACTCAAACAACTGATCAAAGTTCGGCAAGGAGAGGATAGGAGCAGTCGGCATCAACATTGATGCGGGTGAAGGCCCGCTCGGCCTTCTCAGTCCACCTGAACTCGGTGCCCGAAGAAGTGCTGATTAAGTTCGTGATCGGGGCCATGACGGTGCTGAATGTTGCAATGAACCGTCGATAAAACCCGACAAGCTCATGAAAGCTGCGAACCTGAGTCCCCGAAGTCGGAGTAGGCCAATCCACAATCGCTTGAATCTTGGCGTCATCCACCCGGACGCCATTTCCTGATACTATGTAACCCAAAAAAGTCACCGATGAAACCATGAAAGCACATTTTTTTCAACGTGAGGAAAAAGCGCTCGACTCGTAAAACCTCCAAAACCTGGGTCACGTGTCCAAAGTGCCTCCTTGGACTGACTATAAACCAAAATGTTGTCAAAGTAGACCACGACGAACTTGCCCAAAAAAGGGGGCAAAATCTCAGTCATCACCCGCATGAATATGGATGGAGCATTGGAGAGGCCAAAAGGCATCACCGTCCACTCGTAAAGCCCGTCTTTGGCCTTAAATGCCGTTTTCCATTCATCCCCCGGTCTCATATGTATCCGGTGATAGCCACTCTTCAAGTCTAGCTTGTAAAAGATCGTCGCCCCATGGAGTTGGTCCAACATATCCTCAAGTCTGAGAATTGAGAATCTATATTTCACCGTGATTTTGTTAATGGCACGACTATCCACACACATGCGCCAACTCCCATCCTTTTTGGGAGCTAATAATGCCGATACCACACAAGGAGACATACTCTCCCTAATATACCCCTTGTCACACAACTCGGTGACTTGCCTCTGTAACTCAACGTGCTCCGTAGGCGACATGCGATAGTGGGGAAGATTGGGTAGTTGCGACCAGGGATAAAATCAATGGCATGCTGTATATCCCGAAGAGGTGGAAGATCATCTGGGGGTGTACACATGTCTGTAAAAGCGTCCAACAAACTCTGAACACGCGGTGAAACCGACGCCTCCGGAGTGGTAATGGGACTAATGAGAGCATAACACAATCCTGTCTCTACAGTCTCAGTGGCTAACTCCTGATGTGAAACTACAAGGGCAGAAGGTCGAGACATCGGAAGTGGTCGCATGGGACGGAGGAAAAAATCCCTCCCCTCATGTGTAAACAAATAAGTGTTGACTCGGCCATCATGTATGTTACGATGATCGCCACGGCCTTCCCAAAAGAAGGTGGCATACTTACATATTCACCACGGTACATACCACCTCATTATGATAGTTACCCGACATTGCCAACTAGGGGCAAGTGTAGCGCCACTCCCCAACCACCCAATACAACACGGGTTAATGATTCCGTGGGTAGCTTTAATTTGTCGACCATCTCCTGCGCTACCAAATTATCACTAGCTCCCCCGTCAATAATCACCGTGCATAGCCTTCCTTTTGCGGTGCAACGAGTAAAAAAAATACTCGATCGGATCCAAGTATCGTCACTAGGTGGTCATGTTTGAGGATCTACGGGTGTTATCATCACGGTGTGCATATACGTGGTAGAAACTCCCACGTCTCGCTTGATCGTGGCAAAACGAGTCTCTTCACCGACAAATAGACTGAGCGAATGATAATGGAACATGGGTTGGAGTAGGAAGGATTCCCTATTAAGGACATCCTTTGTAGATGGGGTTGGATAGATCGTTTGGTTTAGGGTTTGTAGGGTTGTCGTAAGAAATTGAAGTGATGACAGATGTTTCGGTTGAATCGGAGGGCTTCGACGCTGAAATGAAACTTCTGGCTTTGGCAGAGGAGTTACGGTGTTCATCCGGTAGGGTTTGAAGATTTGGTCGATCATCTTGGACACTGACAACAACTGTTGAGGGGATTTCGGCAATGGGTAGGTTCGAGCGGCAGCCATTAGGGCTGTCCGACCCTCCTATTTCATTTCCGGTGCAAGATTGTTCATCGGGTGGGTCTCCGATTGGGTTTGGATAGGTTGATTTTTGTCCGAGTACGGTTAGAAGGGTTTCAGGTCTGGTGATACGGGACGTGCATTGTGAAAGGCTAGGGTTTCTTGAATTTTTGTTTTCTAGGGTTCTGGTTTCATGGAAGGTTTTGGAAATGTGTCGTGACTTATCCGGATGGATCCAATCCGACTCCCAATCTTTGATGAACATATTTCAATCCAAGAGCAAACGAGTCTTTGATACCAATTTGATGTAATCTAAGGCGCGAAAGTGTAAAAAAAAGGTTATCTACACAACAACAGCAGCAACAACAACGTTGAAAATGGACGAGGATTTCTTATTTCTCTCTCTAGTCTCTCAATCTCAAAATGGCAAAAGTGTTACAAAAGAAGGCCCTTGGGATATTTATAATAAACATACAAAAGGCTTAAAAAAGAACAAAATAAAATAATGTTAAAAAGGACACCCATGTCCTTATGCTCCTGCATCAAATATTCTCGTTATTAGTTACTTTGGGCCTGTTTGATAGGAAAGTAGGAAAATGCAAATGATTCCAGGACAAATAATTCTAAGGCAAATCAGTATTTTTCAACATGTGTATGTTTGATACAAGTTGGAAAATCATCTATTTTCTACCCTTTTTTATCAAACACAAAAGCTGGAAAGTAAAAATAAATGTGAAAAATTTGTTTACGGAATATATATTATATATATTATTTACAAAATATATATATTTTACAAAATATATTATTTATGAAATATATATAATGTTGATATCATTTCTGGAATATATATAGACACACATATACGAAATATATGAAATATACGAAATATATACATATATGAAATATATATATATATATATATATATATATATATATATATATATATATATATATATATATATATATATGAAATATACAAAATATAAAAATTATAAACATATATGAAATATACGAAAATAAGTACATACATATATGAAATATTTTAAAAAATATATGAAATATATGAAATATTTGAAAAAATATGCGAAATGTTTAAAAAAAATATACCAAAGTTATGAAGTATACGAAGAATATACGCAATATATGAAATATTTTAAAATATATAAATTTTTAAAAAATATATATTAAATATACGAAATATATGAAAATATACGAAATATATTAAATATACAAAATATATAAATGCACAAAATATATACATATACGGTATATATTAAATATAAATATATTAAATATATGAAATATATGCAATATACAAAATATACATATATACTAAAATATATGAAATATAGAAATATACGGAAAATATTAAATATACGAAATATATACATATATGAAATGTACGCACTATATATATACGTTTATGAAATATATATATATATACTAAAATATATGAATTATATAAATGTAGGAAATATATTAAATATACGAAATATATACATATATGAAATATACGCAATATACATATATGCTAAAATATATGAAATATATAAATGTACGAAATATATGAGTACTAGCGGATGCCCGGGCCGAGGGCACGACGATAAATTTTTCCCCGTGATAAAACCCAGCCCATAATAACCCCTTCTTTTAAAAAAAAAATCCTTTAAAAAAAAATTATTTTTGAAAAAAAATATTTAATATAAAAAATTATATAATAATATATGTATGTATGTTAGTTAAATATGCATGATATTTTATGTCTTCTATGTAACCATGGAAGACATAAAATGTCATGCATGTTTAACATGCATGACATAAAAATATACCATATGCTATCATATTATATGGATATGAAATATATTAAATATAAGAAATATATACATATATGAAATATACGCAATATATGAAATATACAAATATACTAAAATACATGCAATATATACATATATGAAATATACGAAATATATATATTTACAAATTTACGAACTATATATATTTATATATTTACGAAATATAGAGTGTTTTTAAAAAAAGATTGGCTTTGAGTGATTTGTCACCCAAATGTGGCAAACAAAAACCTGCCTCCCCTTCCCCAAAGAATTGGTTTCCACCTTAAGGTGGCAAATTATGCTTAAGGGTGTTGTACATGAAAAATAAATTCAAAGGCAAATTTAGGCTATCAAACGGCCATAAAGTTGAAAAATTTCGAAAATTTCCAACTTTTTGAAATTTGCCTTGGAATTTAAGTGGTATCAAACAGGGCCTTAGTATTATTTCAGTAGCTAGTAATAGTTAGAAAGGGTATTTTGGCCCATATGTAATAAAATGGAACCTATAATAAAGTGATACATAGAAGGTTGCAACTTCCAAATAAGGTCATGGCTTATTTCACTATTTTGTGATGTCATGGAACATCCCCAAATTTAGTTAAAATATCTTAGGAACATTCTTTACCCTTAGAGAATGCATTAGGAGTTGAACTTAAAACTCTTCTTCATTGGTGGTGGTGGTTAAGTTTATGTTTAAGCGTTCACATCAATTTTATGTTGTTACAAAAATACCCTTACTAATAGTCTAGGAAAGCCAAATCACATGTATGAGTGTCGTGTCTGTCATGCTGACGCATCAAATCTAAAAAAAATTAGGACAAGACACAACATTGCCACATCGACAAATATATATATAGGGAGAGGATCACAAGTGGACCTAAAAAGTGGATTTTTTAATGGACCTTAACAAAAAACACCTAATAACCCATTAATTTAATTGCTATGGTGTAATTGGTTCGCGCCAGCGGCAACGGACAAGCGTGTGACACGAGACCCCCTTACCCCCACCCCACCCCACCCCACCCACCCACCCACCCACCCAAAAAAGCCAATAACCCTGCTCCGACCTCTAAAATCAGCTATAACCCCATAACCAGCTTTTATAAGCAGGTTGGAGATGGTAGAGTTGTGTCAAGATCTCGGGTTTGGACGAAATGGGTTGAGGCACGTACGGATTTTGTTTGGATCACTGATTATGGCATCCGGGT
The DNA here is from genome assembly GCA_949130495.1 of Sambucus nigra. Lineage (NCBI taxonomy): Eukaryota > Viridiplantae > Streptophyta > Magnoliopsida > Dipsacales > Adoxaceae > Sambucus > Sambucus nigra. The sequence continues at coordinate 407,182,258 of OX422210.1, read as the reverse complement.
CTGCCTTGGGTCGGAGGTAGGAGATGTGGGTGTTGTCGCTGGTTTTTGAGCAGGTCAGCAATGGGTTTGAGTTTATAAGCGTCACTTTATATAAGATGATAAAACAGACCCACATGTGGTTTCCATCTTGTAGAAGTGCCCAACCTCCCCAACTGCCCCAAGCCAGTAAAGAAGCAACAATCAACATAAGTTAATTAGCAGTAACCTACAAAAGTTAGTAATTGCATCATGAGTACGAGTTCGGGGGAGCTTCTGATTGTGCGTGCGTGTGTGTGTGTGTGTGGTGGTGGTGGTGGTGGGTGGGGTGGGGTGGGGGTGGGTAAGGGGGTCTCGTGTCACACGCTTGTCCGTTGTCGTTGGCGCGAACCAATTACACCATAAGAATTAAAATTAATGGGTTATTAGGTGTTTTTTGTTAAGGTCCATTAATAAGTCCATTTTTTAGGTCCATATGTGATCCTCTCCCTATATATATATATACATATATACACAATCAGGCTCTCCAACATACCTCCTATCTACTTACCTATGAACACACCCATTTTTTTTAAATAGTAAAAAAAATTATTTTTCGACCGAATTTTGTGTACACGATCTCCATAGTGAGAAGATCGTCTACAAAAATAATCATAAAAAAATTCAATCCGGAAATGCGTGAACTGAAAAGTGGGTATATATGAGCATTTTCGTCCATTCAAATTTGGGGGTATATATGAGCATTTTCGTCCATTCAAATTTTTGCCATCATCTCATCCACTTTCGGGTTGAATTTTTTGATTATTTTTTTTGTAGATGATCCCCTTACTATGTAGATCATATCTACCGAGTTTGGTCGAAAAATACATTTTTTTACTATTTTAAAAAAAATGGGTATGTTAAGTGAGGAATGTTGAAGAGTCTGACTGTATATGTATAGTTTCATCAATTTTGCACTTCAAAAACAACAATTAGTGGCCAAGCTAATTTATAAAAACTATCATGTTCATATATTTCATTAAAACATTTAAAGGATAAGCGAAAGTCTAGATGTAAAGTGAGCGAGATACGAGATATTGACTTCTTTCTTTTAATTTTCCCTTTTATTATTTAGGAACCCTAAGATAAGTAATTTTACATATTTAAAGTTCATTAAATTTTGGCGTTGACATGTCGGCGGAGTGTTTGGGTCATGTCCGTGAAGTCTCCACCTACTTTTAAAATGTCCAACAAGTTCGCCGCACCAAATGGCATTTCAAACACATGTCCAAGTCGTTTCGGGAGTGTCCGACACCGGTACGTCATTGTTGTGCACAATACCGACACTAAATTCAACCAAATAGAAATAAATTATAGGCGAAAATAAAATGGTAAGCACATAAGAGAGACACAAGATTATAGAAGAATCAAACTGCTGTAAATATAGAGGAATTAAACTGATGAAACACACTATGAAATTATGGGAAAAGGTTATAGAACAAAGATTAAGAAATGAGTCAACTATTTCGGACAATTAATTTTGATTTATGTTAGTGCGAACCACCACGGAAGCAATTTACTTATTAAGACAGTTAATGGAGAAATGTAGAAGTAAGAATAAAAATTTATATATGATCTTTATAGATTTAGAAAAGGCTTATGATAGAGTACCTAGGGATATAATTTGACGGGCTTTAAGGAGGACAAGAATCCCTATAAGTTACATTAAAGTTGTTGAAGATATGTATGATAACACAAAAACTAGAGTAAGGACTATATGTGGAGAAACTAATGACTTTACGATTAAAGTGGGTTTACATCAAGGATCGGCCTTAAGTCCGTATTTATTTGCCATAGTTTTGGATGAGATTACTAAGGACGTATAAGAAGATGTCCCATGGTGTATGTTGTTTGCAGATGATATAGCTTTAGTAGATACTTCAAAGGAAAGCTTAGCGATGAGAGTATACTTGGAGAAAAGCCTTAGAGTGTAAGGGACTAAAAATCTTTAGAAATAAAACGGAATTTATGAAATTTAAATTTAATAATGAGGCGTCGAGTAACATAATGTTAAATATTTTTGGAATTTTTTTTTGATAAACCAAATTAATAAATTTTGTTATCTAAGTTCAATGTTACAAAGTAAAGGGGATATTGATGAGGATGTTACGAGTAGCATATCAATTGGTTGGATGAAATGGAGATAAGCGAGTGGGGGGTTATGCGATAAGAGGATAACTAATAAATTAAAAGGAAAATTTTATAGAACAATTGTTAGGCTGACGACCCTGTATGGAGCAGAGTGTTGGGCATTAAAGAAAAAACATGAACAAAATCTCCATGTTAGTGAGATGAGGATGCCCTTGTGGATGATAGGAATTACTAGAAAGGACGAAATTAAAAATCAATACGTGAGAGAAAAGTTAGGAGTAGCTCCCATTAGCAATAAATTAAGAGAAAGTAGACTTAGCTGGTACGGACATGTGTTGCGTAGACCAGTAGATGCCCCTATAACAAGAGGAAGATTGTTGGAAATAGAGGGTAAAAGAGAAAGAGGTCGCCCTAAGCTATCGCGGGAGAAAATTATTGGGAGAGACCTTAAGGAATTAAACTTGAATGATAATATTGCATATAATAGATTAGAATGGAAAAGGTGATTCCATGTGGCCGACCCCATGTGATGGAATTAAGTCAAGGATGATGATGACCCAATATAAGTTACGTCCATAGGAGGGAGGGAGAGTTAAATTTCACAATGAGGATAAAACAAGTGTTTACAAACACGCACACACTCTCAACAGTTAAACTCCACTACAAAGATATACTCTTTGAATCCTCCCAAGTGTTTCCCAAGTATTTCCCATGAACCCAATCCGATGTATCCCACCAACGTAACCCGGTGAGAAATCCCCCACAAAATACATTTTGAGCACATTTACCTTACATGAAATACTCACACTCACACCTACACCCACACACGCCTATGAGCAATATCCATAGGTGAGAGGGAAAATCCCTCTCACCTCTCACCCTTCTTCCACCTTTGAGCAATACCCATTGGAGTGAAGGAAAATCCCTCACCTCTCACTCCAAACCTTCACCTTTGGAAGAAGATTCTATTTCTTGTTTGTGTTGTGTTGATGTATCTTTTCTCTCCCACTTAAGCTTCCTTTTATAGGAAGAGGATAGGACATTTTGTGTCTAGAATCAAAAGGAGTGGTGGGCAAGAAAGGGTGTGTGGATAAAAAGCTTCCAAGTGTCTACCCCACTTGCGGCTCAGATTACTCCACCCAACATGTGACTTCAAATGCTCTAACAAACTTGTGGTTCAAAGCCCCCCACATGCCCCATTGCAACCTTGGAGACTAAGTAAACTTGGGCACCACACCAAGTATTTCATTTTCCACCTTGGACTTTGGTATTAGTGGTTTGCCAACTCCAACAATCTCCACCTTGGCAATCCATGACATGTGAAAATGGCCCTCGGCGTATGCACCTCTCATTGAAAATATACCCATTGCAATTTTTAAACTGCTCTTTTTGTGAGATTATTCCCGAGCCACCACCATCCTTGTTTCAAATACTGAACCAAGAAACGACTCATTTCCCTCACACGTAACAATGCTCATTGTCCTTTGATGTAGACTTGCTATGACAACATTTTTGACAATCAATTTTATTTCGGGTGAAAATCAAATCGTATCAATAGACCTTGCCGGTGGCTATCATACCATTACCAATTGCATTCTGGGCTAGCAATCACGCCATTTCCAATTGCATTTAGGGCAAGCAATCACCTCCCGTCTTTCTATGGCTCCTATTCTTCCATCTACCACGATACACGACTTATGTTGACAAGAATGACCTCAACTCTACATCATCGAGAGCGAATCAACCATCACCATTTTAAATCCCTCAACCCCACAACATTATTGGATGTAAAATGCCCAAGACTTTTAAACACTATTGGTTTAACATCAAAGTCTAAATACCGACTTCTATCAAACACCTTGTGTGAATCTGGAGCTTTGATACCCACTGTTGTGCACAATACCGACACGACAATCAACCAAATACATATAAATTGCAGGAGAAAATAAAATGACAAGCGCATAAGAGAGACACATGATTTAACGTGATTCATCCAATATAGGCTATGTTCATAGGAGGGAAAGATTAATTTCACAATGAGAATAAAACCGGTGTTCACAAAAACACTAACACACTCAACAATTAAACTCCTCACTACAAAGATATACACACTTCGAATCCTCCCAAGTGTTTCCCAAGTATTTTCCATGTATCCAATCCAGTGTATCCCGCTCCCATGTCCCGGTGAGAAATCCTCCACACAAAACATTTTGAGCACACCTACCATACATGAATCACTCACATCCGCGCCTACGAGCAATACTCATAGGTGAGAGGGAAAATCCCTCACCTCTCACCCTTCTTCCACCTTTGAGCAATATCCATGGCGGTGAGGGAAAATCTCTCACCTAGTTTAGGGGCTTAACTGCTACAAAAAAAAGTTCGAGGGCCAAAATGTTACAATGGGCAATGTTTAGGGGTGGATGAGTGTAGTTTACTTAGAAATAAAAATGCATGTATATTCCTAGAAAAGTTGAAAGATTTTCAAAATTTTTAATTTACTAGAATAATAACAGAAATGGTAACTTGACAGAATCTGAACTAAATAGGTAAAATGGTAACTTGTAGGGTTTCCAATGGGTTGGATCTTATCCTACTACCTAATCAAAACTTAGCCTATAGGATTTAATATGGACACGATTAAGATTCAAGGTTAGAGTTTAAGGGAATCGTATTCGTGTAAATATTTCGTATAGGTTGATTTGGTTCAGTTAAGATTTCAATCCTATTGCATATATGGTTTATAGATATTATTATTGAGGACAACTATCACAAGGGACGAATATTGTGGAATAATATATAAAGGTCTTACCCAGTGCACTGGCGGATGTCCGCTGACCTTACCCCCATAATATATATTATGGAATAATATATAAATTGACAAAAAAGCAAGAAAGATAGAAAGAAGGGCAAGAAAAAGGACTTCATTTTCATTTCTTTATTCTTAGGATAACTTGAAGTTCATTTACGTAACTATTCCTTGCTAATGCTATTATTGTGTTCAAGGCAAACAATGATTAAGAATCTTTCTTATATATAGTGGGTAAAGAGGATATGGAACCAAATTTTGAAATGTGTGATATTTTGTTTTCTTCTTGTACCATGAAGAAGGGAAAAAGATAAATAATGGATTCTTGAGAGAAAAGGAGGCAGTAAAATATGTGATATATGGATCTAATGTCCTGTTCTCTGCTGGAAATTTAAGAAATGCTCCAATTTAGCCGTAAATCCAATTTAGCTTCACATCCTTGATTTCATATATCTATATAATATTACAGGAATGTGTTTATAATGTCTCAGTTCTCACGCGCATAAAGCAGAATATCGGTCAAATAAATAATTCTACGGCTGAGATTAACCTATTCAATGCATATGCCAAAAACAAGGGTAACTTAGGCAATTCACAGAGTAGGGATAAAACTGGAAGTCATGGAAAATGCAAAATGACCCTTTGGTTCTAACATCTTTTTGCATAAGCATACCGCAAGCACAAGTATATTTTTTGCTGCAATATTTGCTATATAACTTGTGTATAACTAAAAGCTATGCTGTCTTAAAGTTTGTTACAACCTATAGTAATTCTGGTTATCTCTAACTGAGTGAAAGGGGATTTTATAAGAACTGTGTTCATATTGATCGTACTTATTATGCATGCCTTTTTAACTGGCTGCATTGTCTTGCTCATTTAAATTTTAATATCCATCTCATTAATTATGCAATCTTTGACTTCATCTTGATGTAAGTTGGACCAAGCTATCCTTTCTTTGATTGGTGTCTAAATCAAATATCTTGTCTCTAATTCTAGTATGTATAGGGGGTAACGCCTCTCCATATATGGGGGTAAGGTCAGCGACAGTTAAGCGGGACCCCTGTGCACTAGGTACGACCATTATATTTCTACATAAATAATTTATTTTCTATTTTGGCAGCGTTTAATCATACCTGTAGACTGTGTTCTATTTGCTATTTTTGTTTCTACTTAAACAGATTGAATCTGGTATGTTGAGCATTCGATATAGCAAAATTACTCTATTATCCTTGTTAAATCTGTTTTAAAAGACACAGTAGGAAGAACAAACTTTGCATTATGTCTGATGGCCAAGACAATTTGAGGGCCACGTGACTTGGTGTTTACTGTTACATGGAAGGGGGGATGCTTTTTCCACATTTGTAGGTGGTGAGCAAGAGAGAAGAAAGGTTTAGCTGTAGCACTAAATCTAGGGTTGTACAACAGACGGATATGGCACGGATACATTATATATTATTTGTATTTGTTTAGATATGCACTATCTGAACCCTTATCCATCTCTGTCCGGATAGTAAACGTATGTCAATATCCATATCCATTATTTAATATATACACATCCCATTCATCTAGCACTGTTTTAAAAATTGAATCAACCTCAACAAATATATTTGACATAATATTTCAAGGAGTGAAAGGAAAGAGGTCTAACAGGAGACATTTTGGGTTTGGGTATATGTTTGAGTCTCTATATGAAACGTGTTACATACTTACAACTCGAACACTAATTCTTGAAGTCGGGAACCTAATCAAGTCAACTAAGAAATTGTGAAAAGATTAGGGTTATGTATTAGCTAATAAATCAAGACGTAGATGAATCAAAGAACCAAAGTAAATATACTAAAAGATGAATGGTTTACATTATTTCAAACAGACTATCCGGAAAATTCAATTATAAAAATAAATATATTTAAAAAAGTAAGAATAAAACTCAAGTAATATTACAGATACAGATATATGGATGTAATAGTCCGTCTCTGATACAGGATTCCCTGATATTTTTATTCACACTTATACTTCCCAGATATGTATGAATGCTTCAGTATCCGCTTTTTCAAATACATACAACATATAGATTCGAATACTGGATGGACATGAATTTTTAAATATCGGTTTACACCCCTTTAATATTAATATTACTCTTTAACTGTTGTCTACTTCACATAAATATGATGTGCTGGGGGTCCGTAGGTTGACAAGTGAGCTCAGTTGTAGAACTTCTTGTGCAGGCAAGAGCTGTGTCCAGAGAAGAGGATGCTTTTTTATCCTAACCTCCCCAAAATCATTGGCTCAGACTTTCTTGAGGCTCGACTAAGATCTATACACAATGTTGAAGTTGAAGGGAGTGCATCCGCATGTCATGTGTTTGGTCACACCCATTTCTGCTGGGATGCTGTGCTTGATGGTATCAGGTACTTTTTGCCACCTTGATAAACAACCAATTCTGATTATCTCAATATTTACATTATTTATGAAGTAATACTAACAAAACAAGATATCTAAAATGAAGCAATTTTAGTTGGGTGAAAGAATGAAGCACCAAGTATTAAATCTAGGCTGAATTATGAAATACTGTCCGATAATGTGGAAGCTAAACTCTCTCCCTCGAAAGGGGGAAAATCTCATATACGAATTGAGTTCTGTATAGACTGATCCACCATTTGCAAGGTGCTTTATGAACCTGAGCTAGTAACCAATGATAACTTGATTCCCATCTGGCACGAGTAATGGGTCGTCCGAGTGGAGAGGGAAATTTTTAAATCGTAATTTTAATTATGATTTTTTATAAATATTAAATTAGCTATCTTGTAGAGATATATATGAGGTAGTTGAGTTATATTAGGCAATTAAATATTTAGTTTCCTTATTTTGGTAGAATTCTTGATTCCCAAGTTTTGTATTGCCTATATAAAGAGGTCCCCCCTTACTTGTAATTCACAGCTGGCATTAGAAATTTTGAATGATGATTTGAGAGAGAATTGACTTTTTTTTTCTTCCCGTACCGTATGTGATTGTGTGTGTACATTTCCACGAGTTTACATCATCATCCCTTTTGAATTTTATTATTTTTGATTTATATATTTATTCTAAAAACTCTAGTTGGGAATGATTTGCAAATCGAGTTCCACTTGTTTAAATAAAAAAACTCTTGATCTCTAAGAATGCCTGGTTGAACAAATTTGCTGCAGTCTTCACGGCTGCAACAAAGGATTAAACTCCCCCCTCGTGTACTGATCATTTTCTTCCACTGCTCCGGTTAGTGTTTGGGACCATGATTTAAATGTCACTTTTATTCTAACCCAAGTCTTGATCCATTAGAGATGGTCATTCTCATTATGCTGCTAGCTCTGAGCGAGGACTTCATTTTATTATTAGATCACAAGACCTTTACTGAGCTTGAGGGTTGTTTGACCGATGATTTAACGAATGCAGGTACGTTCAAGCACCGTTAGCTTATCCAAGAGAACGGAGGAGAAGAATGAACGGAGGTGAAGATTGGCTGCCTTTCTGCATTTACTCTGATGGGAAATTTACTGACCGGCTCTCCCCTTGCTGCTGGTCTGATTATTACTCTGCCAACCCTAGAGCACCTCATATTACTCAACTTGCCCCTTGGGTTGCCAAATTCTATCGTCAATCATTGTAACTTTGTTCCATATGCACACAATGCATTTATAAGACATGATAGAGAATTTGTAATATTGATAATCATGAACAATTAGTTTGGGGTTTCCTCTTTCCTCTTCCCTTTCTGGGAAAAATAATCCTTTTGTTCAAGGGAAAGAACAGGAAATAAGTATGTGTATTTTCATTATTTAATCACACCACACAAATCCTATCTGGACTATTTCTTTTATTTCTTTTAATTATCTATTGTATATCGCATGGGTAGCCAGGCCACATAAAGTAAAATTAATATTTTCTGTTCTTGCTCGGCTGCCAAAACCCATCAAAGGAACTAAACGGTTAGGTGTCGGGTTTGTAGTATAGCAATAGCTTAATTTATTCATTCTGGCTTAGTGACAGGGGGACGAAATTCATAACATGATTTCTGGATTGAATTTTTTTGATGTTATAGTAATTGATTTTTTTCCTTGGCACCAGGTTTTGAAATCCATCACATGACTTCCGAATTGAAAAATTTGATGTTTGTAGTATAGTAATTGTTGATTTCTGGCTCAATGATGGGGTGATTGAATTTTTTGATTAAATATAGAGGAGATGTTCTCCTCAATATTTAGATCATCTACACTCAGTTTGGTTTAAAAATTTATTAGGGTTAATTACACCCAACCCCTCGAACTTTACCCCTCTGTTCACTTCAACACTGAAACTTTCATTTTCTGTACTTAACCCCCTCACTTTTGAAAACAGCCTCAAGTTACTTCCTAACATTATCACCGTTAATTTTTTGGACGGAAAATGATGCACCCCACTCATTGACTTTTTAAGGGTATTAATGTATTTAAACATTTTGAGATAAAACCCTCATTCTCTCTCTCTCTCTCTCTCTCTCTCTCTCTCTCTCACACACACACACACACACACACACACACACACGAATCTAAATACACACCCACGAAAAACACTCACACGAATTTAGGGTTGTAGAGTTTGAAGAAGGATGTGCTTATGGGTTTGTTGAAATGAGATTTTTTTTTATTTGATATGGGATGTGTTTTTGGATTTATTGAAGAAGGTGAGTTTTTTTGAAGGGAGTTTGTTGAAGAAGATGAGATTTAAAATAGGTTTGTTGAGTAAGGTGAGTTTTTTTTTTTTGACGGAAAATCTATTTTTTTGATGGAAACCTGTTTTTTTTTTTCTTTTTCGGTGGGGTGGGAGAAAGGGGGACTGATTTTTTTGTTTTGTTTTGATGGAAAGCTGTTTTTTTTTTGCAAGAATTTGTTTTTTTCCCTGGAAATTTTATAATTTTTATGGAATTTTTTTTGCTGTTTATTTTTTTTAATCATGCTTGGAATTTGTTTTTGTTGGAAATCTTTTGTTTATTTTCAGTGGAAAGCTGTTTTTTCCTAGACATTTATTTTTTTCCTCCGGATATGTTTTTTTTTTGCTAGAAACCTATTTTTTTTTTCTTTTGGTTGATTTTTTGCTGAAAACGTTTTTTTTTTCTAGAGCCCTATTTTTTTGAAAATATATTTTCTATGTTTTATTCTGCATTTTAAAAAAAAATTGTTCATTTTTTCACATTTTTTTAAAACTTTTCACAGATTTATTTATTCCAGATTGTTTTTTTTAATGCCAACTTTTTTATCCCTGAATTTTAAAAACGTTTATTCATTTTTTTCACATATTTTTTATAAACTTTTTATTATATTTTCAATGTTTTTCCCCCGACTTATAAAATTTATAATATTTCCTATCAAATATTATAATTTTTTTTGTCACTTTTAAAATTTTCAAAGTTTTCTTCTTTCTATTTTCCTGTTTTTCACATATTTTTTAGTATTTTTAAATTTTTTAAAAAGTTATTCTTTAATTTTCAGAATTTTTAAATATATATTCATAATTATGGGGACCAGAGTTACGATGATACATGACCTGCACGTGTTCGGCACAGGCCCAAGAGTTTATTACGCATCAAGTTACTTAAGAACTTAAGTCTCACAGGATTCCCACATATATATCCCATGGAACCGCTTAAACTGATAAGAGATAGATCCGACCTTCTAGGGATAGATATTAACGAAGCTTAGGACTCTCCTAAGCTCCTCTATAAATGTAAACCTGCCCCTACATGAGAGGGGCATGTGAGATTGTAACGTCGAACATTACTACAACTTTGCCGACCTGTTCTTTAAGTTAAGAAGAGAGCAAACCCCAAATCCCGTGGACGTAGGCACATTGCCGAACCACATATATTCTTGTGTTGTGTGCTTTTGATAATCATCCTTGAGTACTTTTTTTTATTTAGCTTGTGTGCATTAAATATAAATACTGTTGGAAATTACCACCTATAATTGGCACTGTTTGTGGGAAGCGATCTATGCTCTTTGCCACTAGCTAAATTCTTGGGAAGTCTCACTCACCTAACCCAGATCATATGAATGTAAATGACCATGAGGGTCACCAACAACACTGTTATGGAGACCCAGAGGGTTTTTTCCTCGACCACGAAGACTACGGAGACTAGGAGGGTCATCAGCTAACCCCTCCCTCTCAAAGGGTTTGATATGAAATTGGTGAGTACTACCAATCCTCAGATGCTTGTCACCATCTTCAGGAGGATAGAAAGGTGAACAATGATGAGCTTGAGCGATCCAATCGGATCTCAAGGCTCATTAACAACTACGAGAAGCGCCTCTGGGATGAAAGGGCTACCAACAGGCTCCAACAGGAGCAAAACGCCACACTCTAGCAACGCCTAGAGAAGCTGGAAAAGTAAGCCCACAGAGATGAGCGCAAATGTGACTACCGCTCGAGAATTCCTAGCCTTCGGTTGAGTGGAGATCACAGCCAAGGAAGGAGTATCCAACGACACAAGGAATATTCTCCTCGCCCAAGATCCCCTAAATGGAAATCACGCCCCGATGATCGACGAGGAGACAAGGAGCTCTGTGACTTTCTCAGAAGGGAGGTGGAGAGACACCCAGCCCATCAACGGGCTCGTACTACTAAGGAACTCGCCAGAAGAGCACTCGTTGGAGGTCCCGGTGTGGATGTGGGAGAGCATATCCATGGACTTTATCACGGGGTTGCCTACTTCGCAGAGGGGTCACGACTCCGTTTGGGTAATTGTGGACAGGTTGTCCAAGGTCGCTCACTTTTTACCCGTAAGGACTGATACACTACGGGACAATATGCCCAGCTCTTCATTTCAGAGATTGTGAGACTTCACGGTGTGCCCCTAAATATCGTGTCTGACAGAGACAAGATATTTGTTTCGAGGTTTTGGGAGAGTTTTCAGGAGGCCATGGGCACGAAATTGCGGTTGAGTACGGCTTATCATCCGCAGACTGATGGGCAGACTGAGCGCACAAATCAGATGTTGGAGGACATGCTACGCATGTGCATTATTGACTTTGGGGGTGAATGGGAGCAGTACCTTCCACTGGTGGAGTTTGCTTACAACAACTCCTATCAGTTCACTATTGGCATGACTCCGTTTGAGGCATTGTACGGTAGGCCTTGTCGTTCCCCAGCATGTTGGTTAGAGGTGGGGGACAACAAACTTCTTGGGCCGGAAGTGATTCAGGATACTTCGACAAGGATTGAGTTGATTCGGAGTCGCATTCGGGTAGCTCAAGACAGGCAGAAGAGTTATGCTGATGCGAAGAGATTTTTCAGAGAGTTCCAAGTGGGGGACCAGGTTTTGCTCAGAGTATCTCCTATGAAGGGGATTATGCGTTTCGGGAAGAAGGGGAAGTTGGCACCGAGGTATGTGGGGCCGTTTCCCATTATTGAGCGGATCGGACCGGTTGCGTACAGACTTGGGTTACCGGAGCATTTACATCGGATTCACGATGTGTTCCATATTTCCTCGCTGAGGAAATACCTTAGAGATAATTTGGCTCATTCTCACATTGCTGTGGAGGACATCGATCTCCATCCAGATAGCTCCTACGAGGAGGGGCCAATTGCTATTTTGGACCGAAGCGAGAGGAAACTGCGGTCAAGGATAGTTCTGTTAGTGCGTGTTCAGTGGCGACATCACAATGTCGAGGAGTCCACATGGGAGCGCGAGGATGAGATGCGCGAACGTTATCCAGAGTTGTTCATACCAGGTACTTTCTAGTTTCGAATTTTGGGACGAAATTCAGTTATTAGGGGGGAAGTATGTAATACCCCGTACTTTTGGCTATATTTATTTTTGGGATTAATTAATTTAATGCGTATTAATTGGAAATTAATCCGGGTTATAAATACTAACGAGATGTGAGTTGGTATTTAATTATGTGCATATATGAGTATATATGAAATTGGAATTATGAAATTTGTCGTGAGATTTATATACGGCATTTTAGAAATTTTGTTGAGACGCGTGGGAGCGCTTCGTCACGGTGTAATATTTTGATTATAAAAAGTGAATTTAAAATCTATAAACCGTATGGTCGTTTTGAGTGCGCCAACGCATCCGGAAGGATCGAGATAGTCAGAAAACACTAGCCGGGGGTGTAGTTTGGATTCCGGGGTATTTTTAGGCCATACCGGCATCATATAGGGTATTTTGGTAATTTTACATTTTGAGGAATTAAAAGTGACGAAAATTGGGAGTTTTAATCTGATGTGGATTTAACCCACTAAGCCCATTAACCAAACCATATTAACCTAGAAGGCTACGTAGGTTATTAGAAGAGTTTTCTAAGTTTCCCAAATCAAACCCTAGCCACCTTAAGCCACCATTGGAGAAGAAGCTTGGAGAGAGGGAATTCTGCAGAAAAGCTTCATCAAACCTACACCAAATTCAGAGACAACCAAGGCAAGTGACTTTATTCCATTTAATTTCAGAGAATGTCCTTTCCATGTTAGAAAAATTCGAATTTTGTGTTTGTTCTTGGTGAAATATGAAAACCCATGTAGTTGGAGTTTAGAACTTGAATATTTTGAAGAGAATTGCATGTAGAATGATAGGTAGATGATTATTCTCATGATAATTGTGATTAGAAGAAATTAAAACGGATTAAATTCTGGGATTTGATGATGATATAAATCTAGGGTTCATGTTCTTGATAAAATTGGGGAGAAGTATAAAATCTTGTGACTTAATGATGTTTAGGATGCATTAATGCCTTAAAAGATGTTAGTTTATGACCTAAGCATGTTTTAATATGATTAGAGGACTTAAAACATTGTTAGAACGAACTTTGGAGAAGACTTGAGGTGTTAAAAATGGTGAGAAACGTAACTAAGAAAATCTGGGATGAAACTGGCAGGTCGTTAGAAGCCCCTACCCAGGTCGTTCGAACGAACTCGTTCGAACGAGCTTCTAACGAATTGACCAGTCGTTCTAATGAAAGGGAGCCTCGTTCGATAACTTCGTTCGAACGAGATCTCGTTAGAAGGGACAGTTCGTTCGAACGAACTGGAATCTCGTTCGAACAGTCTCGTTCGAACGATACTTCTAACGAGTTGACAGAGGGATCTCGTTCGAACAGTCTCGTTCGAACGAGACTTCTAACGAGTTGACAGTTTGGGCCTTTTTGGACTGTTTTGATTTTTGGAGCCCCGTAAACTTGTTCGAGGATATAGTTAACATTCGAATGATGGTGTAAGGATAGAATTGGGACTTTTGGGTATTTATGAGAAGGAAATTATATACGAGAGTTATATTAAATGGACGGTTTGGGTTGAGATGTGAGTGTCTACTACGACGTGAGAATAGTTTATGGCGCGTATGATGATAAACCGGAATAGTATAAATTGCGATAATTATATATTGGTACTAGAATGAGAATAGTACTACGATTAAACTACGTTGGTTACTAAGATACGTGTTTACTTAGTATTGGTATATGAATTGTGTGTATGACATACCTACCATACTTGCTATCACGGGAGGTTTGCGTTCGCTTAGGGCCCTCTAATCCTTGTGTTGCCCGAATTTAGACTGGTTACCTTGATGAACATAGGTCATAGAAAGACTTATTGGGATATTAATAAGTCCGCTGATCGTAGGAGCGTAGGTATGTGCGTGACCTATGTGATGTGACTGTGATCGCCTCCATTGTTTGTGATGTTGTTATCTGTGAACTATTCCTGAGAGATTCGGAATATGTAATCCTTATGTACGTGATGTACCGGGATGGATAGCAGAGTATGTGTGCACCGCAGCTTAGTTCTCGGGGTGCTTATATTGTATATTTATGACGTGAATAATATACATTTAATTAATGAGAACCTTCACGTTAATGTTGTGAATATAATTACGGTATTGTTTCGAGAATATAACGAGTTAGCTGATAGTGATATATATATTGCATATTGAGCATCTGAGTTTACGTTAAACCCCTACTTAATTACGAGCGTTATAATGTTAATATAACCGAGTAATATGGGTAGGACCTATGATAGTCTAGCTAGAGATGATGTCACTTAGCTAGTGGGTTGTGTCGTTATAGATGGGTACTTACGTTAGGAGTGCACAGTTAGACGAGAGGTGAGAATATCATGTGAGTGCACGTCCTAACATGTACTTTGCATTTAATGTTTTAAATGTTTTTAAAGCACTTGCAGGTTTTTAAAATATCTCCACATTCGGGCTCTGACCCGTTTGCTTTTCAAATCTATTTTTCTTTGTAAACCATTTTAGGTGCCCAGCCGCAAGGACACCATGCATAGGATATTCATTCCGGTGACGAGCTGTAGCTGCTTGTGGAAGCTACAGGGATTTGCTTGTAGACGCTTATATCACTTGGATTCCAGATTCATCATCTATCAGTTGTAGGGCATGTTGCCCATTTCTATTAGAGTTACATTTCCATTTCAGTTTTCAGACTTTGGCATGTACTATTTTAGTTTTCAGTTACTTATTTCAGTTATGGGATTGTAGTGAGGAGTTTTTCCTCCAGACTTTATTTACGTTATGTGATGTTCATTCTATTTACTTCTTTATGGTGAATGGTGTTATTATTCTTTATTACACTTGATGCATGTTAATCGGACTTTAATTAAAATTTGGCACTTACTTTTTAAATACTAGGTGGTTAGTAATCATAAAAATGTTTTAGACAGTGATGCTATTAACTGGACCAACTTGGCATTTTGAATTAATTTAATAAAGGAGTAGCTACCCGGTATTTAATTAGTCGGGGTGTCACAGTTGTCATTTTGCCGATCTATAGAATAGTTTGATCCCCCCAAGAAGTTTTCTCCCCCAAGATTTAAGATTTATGACGGGAGGATTGATCCCACCGATCACGTCAGGCAATATCACTAGACGATGACTCTGTGAAACACTAATGAAGGATTGATGTGCCGAATTTCCCCTATAGTCTTGGAGACACTACCTAAAAGTGGTTTGAAAAGATGCCACGCCGATCGATAGTCTCCTTCAAGAAACTATCTGATTCCTTCACAACTAGATTCATTACTAGCAATACCCATCCCAAGCGGATGGACTCACTTATGACAATGAAGAAAATCCCCAGGAAACACTCCGCAAGTACACTAGAAGGTACTTGGAGGTGTACAATGAGGTGGAGGACTGCACCGAGAGAATCACGATGACATCCTTTAAAATTGACCTATTAAGCGGTTCCATGCTCTACTAGTCCCTTACCAAGAAGGAGGCCATCGCGATCGATGACCTCGTGGCTAGGATTGAAAAATATGCCAAGGTCGAAGATACGATGACTAGAGTTGGCCCTAGATGGAGAGCAACAAAAGCAGCCCAAGAATGGGGATAAGGAGGGGGCGAACAAAAAGGTAGGAAGGAAGTAGAATGGGAAACAAAAAGGAACCGAGAAAAAGGATCTTAAAAGTCATTCAACGTAGTTAGCACAACGTTTTCTGAACCAATTTACAAGATCTTTTACAAGATCAAAGGGTGAGAGTATTTCATATGGCCCGAGAAGATGTTCAGCGATTGGAAGAAGAGGAACCAGACACTTAAATGTGCATATCATAATAGATTACGGTCACAAGACCAAAAACTTCGAGGCACTAAAGTCCCACCTCGAGGAGCTAGTTCAATTTAGGTACCTAAACGACTCCATAGAGAAGAAGGAAGGCACAACACAACTCGATCACGACCAGAGACCAAACAACGTCCTAGACGACGACATGGGCCCAAGATTGGACAACGCTTTGGATGAGTGTTTGGGCCATGAATCCGCAGTGATTCATGGAGCGTCAAACCTAATCCGAATCATGGGGAATGCCCTTAGGATGGAGGTTAATAAGCTCACATCAGTCGTGGAGGCCTTTCATATTAACCTAGCTAAGCCCATTGCGGGCCAATGACCAGAGGACATTGATTACATGAAGCACATTGTTTTTACTAACGATGATTTGGTCGGAGTAAGGACTCCCCCCACCACGACACTCTTATCATCACTCTCAGAGCTTCCAACTGGGATGTGGACAAGCTGTTGGTAGACCATGAGAGCTCCTCGGAAGTTATGTACCTCAGAATGTTCAATTAGTTAAACTTGCATGTTGAAGACCTTCAGTAAGCCACCGTTCCCATGGTCGGATATGTAGTAAGGATGACCTTGCCCCTGGGAAAGGTAGTTCTCCTTGTCTGGAATGGAGGGATCTCTAAGCTTATTGAATTAATTGGCTATACCATCCATCTACTATCAGAAAATAAAGTGCATCACTGACAAATGAGTCATTGAGATACGCGGGAACCAAGCCTTGGCCAAAAAATGTTTCATAACTGCTATTTGACCTAAGAAGGAGAAGAAGAAGGAAAAAGCAGTAGATCCAGAGGAAGTCTTTATTCCCTTCAAATAAAAGTAAAAGTATAGGCGACCTAGTGTTGAGAAAGCCAGGGTTTCCCCTACCGATGACATTGTGGAACGCCTGCAAGAGGTAGCGTTTGATGATAATCAACCTAAAAATAAGTTCCTAATTGGCAGTTCACTCACGGAAGAGGAGATAAATATTTGGTTTCTTTCTTCAAAGGCAACAAAGATGTATTTTCATGGAGGCCATATGACATGTCGTGAATAGACCCAAAAGTGACGCGTCACAAGCTCCACGTGGATCCACTGCATCCACCAATGGCTCAAAAGGTGTGATAAACTGCGTTCGAGGAGGGTAAAGCTGTTGAAAAGGAAGTGGGGAAACTTCTGGAGGCGCAGTCCATAAAAGAAGTTAAATTCCCCAAGTGGCTGTCAAATTCGTTAGTTGTAAGGAGGAGCAATGAGAAGTGGAGATTCTGCATATACTTCACTGATCTGAACCGTGCATGCCCGAAGGATAGTTTTTTCCTGCCAAAGATAGATTAGTTGGTCGATGCCACCACTAACCATAAGCGTATGAGCTTCCTCGATGCCTAAAATGGATACCACCAAATCCCATGGTTCTCCACCGTCCAGGAAAAGACGTCCTTAATCACCACTCAGGGGATATATTGCTACAGGGTGATGCCGTTTGGATTGAAGAACGTTGGGGAGATCTACTAGAGACTTGTGACGAAGATGCTCAAGGAGAAATTGGGAGACACAAGGGAGGTATATCAACGACATGCTTGTAAAGAGCAGGAGGAAGGAGCATCGCCTTGAAGACCTGAAAAAACTTTTGAAGTGTTTCGTTATTACAAGATGAAGCTAAACGCGCTGAGGTGCTTCTTTGGGGTGCAATCAAGAAAGTTCCTTAGATAACTAGTCAGTCAAAGAGGTATCGAGGCAAACACCTTCCAAATTGAAGCCATTAGGAAGGTGCAACCCCCAAGACTGTGCACGAGGTACAAAAATTAACTGGCATGCTAGACTCCCTCAACCACTTTATATCCAAATCCTCAGAAAAGTGGTGACCTTTCTTTCAATCATTTAAAAAATAAAGGAAGGAAGTATGAAATGACTGATGTACCAAGGAACTTGAAGAAGTAAATAATTATCTGAGCAAACCACCATTGCCGACCATTCCAGATGATAGAGGCCCTTTGTACTTGTATCCAACGGTGTCTAGTGGCTCTGTAAGCCCAACCTTAGCTTGCAAAAATAATGGGGCTCAGGATCCGATTTATCATGCGAGCAAAATATTGCTCGATGTTGAAAAGAGATACCTCCCATTGGAGTAGCTTGCATACGCACTGGTGATAACCTTCAGGAAGTTGAAACACTACTTTGAGGCGCATACTATCATTGTTCTAACCTCCTTCCCTCTGAGAGTAATGCTAAGAAAGGTCAACCTATCTGGACAAATGTCCAAGTGGTAGGTAAAACTCGGGAGGTTTGATATCCAGTTTCATCTTAGAACCTCGATCAAAGGGCAAGTCATAGCAGACTTCATCGTCAAATTTTTCAATAATCATGAATCACAAGAGACTGGAAACGGAAGTATAAAATCTGTCCCACAGACAATTGAAGGAGGTGATAAATGGGTACTGTATGCTGATGGAGCTTCAAATTCTAAGGGGGCAGGAGTAGGGATAGTACTGGTATCCACAGAGAACATAGTTCTCAAACAAGCAATTCGTCTGGGATTTTAATCCTCTAGTAAAAAAGCTGAGTATGAATCCTTACTCGACGGACTCTAAAAATCACTCTCGCTAAGAGCCCATTACCTTAATTTCTTTTGTGACTCAAGAATGGTATTGAATCATAAATCGAGAGACTACATCGCTAGGGATGAGTGCATGGCCGCATATCTTGAGGAAGACTAACATTTGGTCGCCTAATTCGTGCATGTACAAGTGCAACAGTTCCCAAGAGGGAACAATAGTCACGTCAATACACTGACCACACTTGCTTTAGCCGTTAATGGGGATATGAAATGAACGATCGAAGTGGAGTACCTCGACCAGCTCAGTATCAATAGAGGGAAATATGCCAAACAAGTTATGGTCATCAATAAGAACCCAAGTTAGATGGATTCGATCATGTGCTACCTAATGGAATATGTCCTGCCAATTGATAGGAAAGAAGAACATAAGGTGCAGGTGAAATATGATCGTTTCCACTTGGCAGTAGATCAAAAACTTTATCGGCGCTCTTTTTCAGGGCCTTAACTCTAATGTGTGCACCCGGACGATGTCGAACATACCCTCTAAGAGCTTCATGAGGACATATGTAAGAGCCATATAGGGGGAAGATCACTGGCATTTAGGGAAATGAAAGAAGGATATTGGTGGCCATACATGCAAAAGGACGTAGTTGCCTACGTTTGAAAATGCAAGAACTATTAACTCTTCTCACTATTAGTACATCAACCGGCCATCGACCTCAAGTCCCTCACAAGTCCTTGGCCATTTTTCTAGTGGGGACTTGACATCATCAACCCGTTGACCCTCGCGTCTGGCAGTAGGAAGTATCCATTGGTCAACACTGACTACTTTTTCTAAATGGATTAAAGGGGAACCCTTGGAGAACATCTGAATGTCGATATGACCAATTTTGTATGGAGGAACATTATAACACGATTTAGCATCCCTCTAATTATCATCATAAAGAACGAAAATCAGTTCGAAAGTATCCTCATTCAAGGCTTCGATAACGAGCACAATATTAGGCACAACTATAGTTCAGTGGGTTATCGCCAAAGCAATGGGCATGCAGAAACTTTCAACAAGACAGTCCTCAATGGAACAAACAAGCATATAGAAAAATCAAAGGGCGTTCGGGTTGACCAACTCTCCCATGTTCTTTGAGCGTTTCGAACAACACCCAAGTGATCAACAAGGGAAACACCCTTTGCCCTGGCTTAAGGAATGGAGTCACTGATCCTACTGGAAGCAGGTCTGCCAATCGTGAATTCCAACTTAGTTAATCAAGACCTCAATAATGAAGCGATCAGAGCAGAGCTTGACTTAACCAATGAAAAAAATAATTATCTCTTATAAAACTTTCTTCGTACTAGCAGCAGTTGGCAAACAATATAGGGGGGGGGGTCAAAGAGAGAGAATTTAAGGTACGGGACTACGTGTTAAGAAAGTTTGTGGGCAGTGCCAAAAATCCCCCTGATAGGAAACTGAGGCCCAACTGGGAAGGCCCTTTCAAAGTCATCCGCGACGACCTTATGGGAGCCTACCACTTAGAAACAATAGAGGGCAGAGAGTTTCCTCGAGCTTGAAACACAGCCAATTTAAGGAAGTTTTACTTTTAGATTTTTTAGTTTATGAGTAAGCTTGTTTTGTTTATTTTCGTTTTAATGTTTCTTTAAGAAGTTCTTTCAAACTTCTCGCACTTATCTCTATTCTTTATTCCAAGTAGTAGGCGAATTAGTACTTAATAAAGAAGACCAATTAGTTGAATGAATTTTCTTTAACATATTACTTATCACTGTGATAAATGCCATCTCTCAAATGTCTTATTTCATGACTAACTAGTTGAGCAACCGAAAACCAACTCTGGATATAGGTCGGCTGACACAAAAAGTTTTGGTGAATAAAAAAACATGAATAATGACTTACATATGATGAAAGGTCTACTGGGAAACCTTAAGCACTTACGACTAGTTGGGTCATAAAAATCCTCACTGGAGAACGACCCCACAAACAAGTGCATTTTTACTTTTCTGGTTCAAGGCATAAGGTTAGATATGACAACATCACCTAAAAGGTAAGACTAAAAGACCACACATCACATAGGGAAGAAAAAATGAAAAAAAATTCCATTAACACTTCTAAGTTATTACAAGGAAATTGAAAAAAGTAAACAATTTACAACAAAATGGAAAATATGGCTGGATCAATTACGCGATCGGGATGGATCATTCATTGAACTCCTAACTCTAGCAGGTGGAACACCCAATGCATAAGGAGTAATGAAAGCAGTCATATCTTTGACCCTTAACGGCCCACCAGGTCTCACCCTGTCAACCAAGTGTTGAGGTCAGTAGATTTCTTAGTCTCCATCAAGGTCGAAGTAGCTGAGGTATTTACTTATAAGGCTAGGCATCCATTAGGATCCATGACACATTGATCTTGTAAGGAGGATCTTGATGATCTAAGCAACCTGGGTCATACCGATACCATAACTCAGAATCATGTGGGATCTTCATCAAGACAAGGGAATTAAGCTTACCGTGTTTATAACCAACATTTCGAGCATCGTTCAGGGAAAGATCTGTATTGACAAGTAAAACTGGAATGTGAGATGATCAATCTTCTCAGTCAGACTTTTAATAATTGATACTTTATTAAGCAAAGTCTTCTTAGTCTTCTCTAGCTCTTCTATTAGGTAGTTTTTCTTTTGCCTTGAGAGGAAGACTGACATTTAGCATTTATAACTTTTTCTTTGAAGGGATTTTTAGCCTTCCCTAGCTCCTCCCTTAGCTGTGCGTTCTCTTATTCCTAAAAGGAAGCGCCTTCTCCAACGTGTTTGCCTGGTCTGGACTGTTCTCATCCCTCAAGTCATTGTTATCCTTCTCAAGGATAGTGGTGACCTCTCCAGTTCCCACTAGATCAGCATGTAGAATAAATTCTTTCCTTGAATGAGCGAATTCCATGGTAGCCAGTCTCTCATGAAATATACTCTTTCCGATCAGATCAATAAGATTTCGTTTGAAGTCGGATTTAGATTGGATAATGACTCTTTATGGTTGCGTTGGGCAGTAAATATCATGTCATGAAATTGTAACACCCTGTGTTTTTATTAATTAATTTAATTAATTAATTGGAATATTCGATAAAAATAAAATTTTTAATTTAATAATTTTTATTAGTAAAATATGTTGGTTTTAATATTAGAAGAATAAAACTTCAAGCGGAATTGAGTTCGAAATTAAAATGGAGTTTTTATAAGGTTTTTATTATTTTTGCCTTACAAGCATTTTGTGGGGGAATTGTTGCCAGACCTGTAGGGTTGATCGATCGACCCTGGGAGTCGATCGATCGACTATGACCAAATTTTGAGTCGCTGAGTTATTTTTTTAGAGTTTGAGTTGGTTTAGGATTCTTAATTGGTATATAAGACTAATAATTCGCGGGGGTACTTCTCATAATCACTTTTTCACAAGTTTTTCACCAGAGAACTCTTCCAAAAGTTTTTTCTATCCTCTATAATCATCAACCTCCTACATAATCAAGTTTTTATTACAAGTTTTGGAAGGCTTAATTGGGGTTTAATCAAGTTTGTCAAATAACACTTCTTTGTTAAATTTTCGAGAGGAATCCCACCGTGCTACCATTTTTTCTTCAACTTAATCTCAGGCATGAATAATCTATTCTTTTTCTTTAGTATTATGCATTTTAAGTGTCGCCTAAACCCTTAATCATGTGTTTTCGATTAAAATCAATTAGTAACTTAATTAGAGAAAGTGGGCACTAATTATGGACTGTTTTTATTAAATCTTTCAATCTGAATAATGTTCATAACTCTTAGGTACGTAGGATTGATGAGTGGATTTTGGATTTTATTGGTATAGGTTGCATGTAGAAAAACCTTGGTTTTGAAGTAAATGAATTTTGGAGATGTATAACTCATGTAAATTGTCTAGAGATAATGAAATTGAAAATATGATGTAGTAATGATGAAATCTCGGTGTATTTAAATTAAAATAATTAAATCGAATTAATTGGGTGTTTATGACGATGTGATAATTAAATTAAGATTTAATTGAATTGGACTATTATGCGTATTTTTATACATTGATTAATTATGTTTGTTTGTGTGACTTGTTGGTATTATTAAATTTCCATTGTGACGACGGGTTGTTGGGTATTTTTTCTCTCCCTATATTTTAGGATGCCTTCTAGGTATGGGACTAGTGGGTAGGCCTTTTGATGGTTTATGCCTTTTAAGTATGGGACTAGTGAGGGTAGATTATTACGACTTTATTATGTCGGGGGTGGGCTGATTTTTGATACTTTATCATCGTTACGCTAGCCTAGGCATGAGACTAGGTTGATATTTATGTTAAAAAATCTAACTATACATAAGGTAGGACGTATTGGTGACTTAGGGACCCTTAGGTATGGGAATAAGGGATATTTTGAGGATCTCACATCGATTAAAAGGGTGGGTAAATTTGTTAATTATTAATTGAGAATACGAGAATTAATGCCTAAGATAAAAACGGGTATTAAAATTGGTGGCAACATAATGTGTCAGGGACCGATAATTTAAACGGGTCAGATTGGGCAATTTATATCGTGTCGTGTGTGGAACCTTGTCATATTGCGGGGGATCGAAAGTTTAAACGGATTCAGATGGCTATTGACAGGGGGAAGTGTGACACTTTGGTGGATTACCACCCGGGGCTGGAGGACCGCCATAATAAAAAGTGAGAACAATAATAAATTTGGGTTAATTTAATTAAATTAACACTTTGGGGTTGTGGGATAATTAAAATGATATTGGTGTATTTTTATCAGAATCTTTGGGGGTGGTTAGTTATTTATCTTTTCGCGTTTAATTATCTTCGTAAGTAAAATATTCTATTGTGATATTTATTGCGTATAATGCTACTGTCTGGGTTCATGGACCCTAAGGGGTGGCAATTCGGGTTAGTCGTGTCATTTTCGGGTCACGTTGATTTTTTATTTGAGTATAAGCTTTGGGTACTCTTAAATCTATACAAGCTAATCGTGTCAAGTTCGGGTCATTTTGGGTTATTACCATAAACGGTTTATCGTGTCAAAAATTGCCATCCCTTGAGGGGAGTAGTGTGTATTAATGCTCGGGGCTCTGACCTCATGCGTTGACTAACTTTTTCAGGATAAGTTTTGGAGAAGCTGCATAGGATTTTCGGAGTTTATCATTTGGAGGTGCAACTGGAGTTTATTCATTTTATTTTTTTATTTAGTTAGACTTTCTTTTCAGTCGTATTTCATTATGAGATTTCATTTGGGTTTTTATTGGGCATTCGGCTCCAAAGTTGTTAGAGGATTTCGGTTGGATTATTCACAGTGACTATTATTTAGTTTTAATTAAATGATAATTTAAGATTGGATTTATTCAGAGTTTTAGCATGTGATGGATCCTTTATCGTTCAAATATTATTATAACTCGGGATTGATTCAATTATTTATCTTATGTATTGATTTTATTATGTCTCGTATCTATCTCATGCTAAGAATGGTATTTTATTTACTCGCGCCCGACATAGTTTTGGTGGCGGTCGGTGCCAGAATTAGGCGGGGTGTGACATAAATGCAGCATTGTCTATGACTGGTTGATGAAAGAGGTGACGAAGATCCAAGTATGCCCCTCTTACTTGAGCTGACACATCAGGACCTAGGTGCTCGTCAAGCTCATTATCCTCATCCTCTTCTTCATAGCCGGCAGTAAATGACCTTCTAAATTTTTCTTGAAAGTCATTCTGAGTAGAGACCAATGATACAAGTCTCTTGTTAAACTACATAAACAAGTAGTCGGATATATAAGTTTGTCAAACAAAAGAGAAGACTTACAAAAATAAAACGAAATGACAACGGTTGAATCAAACCATAAATTCTATAAAAAAGGATTACAACTGGGGCATGCCCCTACATCACTGGGAAATGAAAAAATACAACATTCCCTAACAATAGGCCCTAAGAGGTTATTTTTTCGACCTTCTCCTTCTGGTTCGCCTACTCAGCAGTTGTCTGGTTTAGATCAACAGTCTGCTCACCAATTGCTTGGGTTTGATCGGGAGCCTTCTCCTCTGTAGAAACCTCACTATCGTCATCCTCAACCTCATCATCGAATTGAGGGGGAAACCTAAATGATGCTTGCCAAATAATTATGACCCCTTGCTCGTGCCAACCTTAACCATAGCTTCATCCTGGCTATTCTTAAAAAATACCTTATTTCTAGTAGGCAAATTGCATTTTAGAATTTTTAAAGGTTTTATCCCAGCCACGGGTGAAGACGACCTTCTTGATCTTCGCCACACTGGACAAGGCCTCCTCAGTTTTGACCTTAACTTTAGTTGCATGTGTCTTAGCGAGATCGTCCTCAACCTTTGTGTCTTTGGCATCCTTTTTTGCCTGCTTGGCGATAACCATAGGAGCAGTAAAATCATCAATCTTATTCTGAAGAATGACCTTCTCAGCCTCAAGTTTTTAATCTTCTAGTCGAGCTTTTTCTTCTCAGTCACCTAATTATCATTGACTCGTCGACAAGTCAAAATAGATTTGCATAACTCTTTAAACGTGACCTCTCTATCAAGAGAGAACGCCTTCATTCGACCATTCGCCTCCAATAATTGATCGTAATCAATTAAGAACTGCGAAATAAAAGGATGAACAAATATAATAATAATACAAGAGACGGACATAAAAAATAGTATGAAGGCGATCAACTTACAAGGGAAAGATTGTGGTTGGCATAATCCAATAACCTTGAATGGGGTAAAGCCAAGGCGGATGCTTTGTCCGCAGGGAAAACCCCAAACCTAATCAAGTCCTTGACAAGATCAGAATGAGTAACAATAAACTGGGAAACATACTTTCCCTTATCAACAGTATTCTTCCCCATAATCTCCAGTTGGAAAATATGGTCCTTTTTTCACCTTTTTAAAAGAGGCTCATGATCCTTGGAAGGGGAGTCATCAAGGTCCATCGGGCTAGTGAAACCCCCAACGTCATATTTCTTTCTCGTCGGCTAAGCAAGATCTTTCTCTTTTCCCAATAGGTGAGCAGGGTGAGGAGATCTGGTATCAATATGTGTAACACTAACGTCTACAAAGATTAAGTTAATGACCTTCCTCTTCGCCATGTTACTGGGAGAAACTATCGAAGGGACCAAAGAAATGTCAAGTGGCTCAAAGGAGGACGATGTTCTTTCCTCGAAATATTTATCCATCTTTGAGTCCTAGAAAGATATGCTCTCCTCGGATAATTTATCCCTTTTTGAGTCAGGAGAAATGGAGGATTCTGGGTCGTCCAAGGTAACGAGGATGGCCGTCCTTCTCTCTATCAGCATTGAAATAAAGTAAGTGTTGCTACACTTGTAATCGAAAAAAAATTTCGCTAACCTTGGATGCTTAACAACTCCAACTCTCTGCTAAATGGAACAAATTATTCGAAGGTCAACAAAATTGACGTTGTTTTCAAGATGAATCCTCTTTTTACTCTTCGTTACAAAAAGAAATGGAGAAAAGGACAAAACATTAGGTCCAATCAAGGAAGAATCAAAAAGTTAACAAAATGGCTTTCTAACCTATTTCTTTCCCTTCCTAAGGTCATCATGGCCCTTTATATGCCACACCTTCAAGAAGCGGAGAGTATTGACAATTTTTCACAATTCATCCATGATCCCAATAATCTTTATTAAAATCTGGGAGGTTCATAACATAGACTTCCTTTGTATTGCTATAATGTGGCCCAAATTCAATTATAATCATATTTTACATAGACTTCCTATTTACATTTTATTTTAAACTCTATTTTTACTGGTCCTTATTGCAGTAGTTTCTGTAGATGTGGGTTCGTTGGAGTAACATCTCTAGCGACGTCCCATTTCTTACTCCTAGTATTGGAGGCGTCGAGAAAGTATAGCTAATTCTATTACTCTACTCTTTTATTTTCAATCAGTTTGTACATGTATAATTAACTTTAGAGTTGGAATTTTGTATGGGCACATTTTATATTCAAAGATGGCTTATGATGTATTGATAGTGATTGGTATCAGAGTTAGTTTCGTGTTGATTTAGTTTTATTATCTTGTCATTGTTAATTTGGGTTTGATTCCCGTAATTTTTATATTAGACTTGATCAATCTATTTATGGATTTATGGGGTTTCATATTTAATATCAGATCATTTCAGGTTCTAGTGTCCTAGGGATCTTGAGTGCGCCCGTTGCTTTTTCGGGTTGCGTTCTTTGACGACTTTAGAGCCTTACCATTTAGGGTTTGTATTATGTATAACGACTACCGTGTAGGGGGTTTCACGTCATGGTTTCCTGATGAACAACTCTGATAGATCAAGTGTATCGATAGGGTCCCTTGTTTGGATTTTGCTTGTGAGATGTCCAACGCATAAGGTTGGCTTCGGTCGGGATTTAAGGTCTTTTGAACTCAAGACCTTTAACAAGTTTTTAACATATTATTTGGGGGGACATGTTTTCACTCACCATCTATAATGACATAGGAATAAGTTTTTGAATACCTCGTTTGTGGAACCACGTGGTAGTCTTTATGAGGGAGAGTTTAACCGTCTTTCTCTCTTTGCACCAGGGGATATTAATACGAAAGATAAGAAGGGATGTTCACATTATCAGCTAGTATGAGAAATATGTTTATGGCATTGGCGAAAACCTTCTGATGAAAGTTTGATAGGTATTGCTGGGTAACCCGCTCTTCACCACTTGTGCTCAGGTGATTGAATTTACCATCCTACATTAGTAGGAGAATTATAACTACTATAGGGATAAAGTCCATAAGATTTTGAAGACCGAGGCCAAAGTGGACCCAATAAGTTAAGACGGTGTATCATTGACCCGAGTAGGGAGACCTCCCTAATAGAAGGAACTGGATCGGTGGAATGGACCCTAAGAGGTTTCCAAGAGTAGATGATGTGATATGCTTTAGCAATAAAGGCCAGGGGAAATATGGCCAATGGATTCATGACTTATGAGAGCTGGGCAAACGATGCAAATTTTAGTAAAAATTACCAAAGAAGTAAGGTCAGCAAGGCCGCCATTTCGATAGTTCCGTTAGAGGAATGTGTTACGCTCCTAGAGAGTGAGGCCACCTAATTATTTTAATCCTTAGTGGTGACCATATTTTTGGGGTACATCCGGGGGATGGTTATGGGTACGTTTATAGATCGCAAATATGAGTTTGTCTTAGACATCGAGAATTTTTCTTTCTTTATTGGTAGTGTGTGTGAACTACGACTATGAAGTATATGTAACACACCATATTTTTATGATATTAAATAATTATGGGATTAATTATTATTGTTGGATTAATTACATACAATGTCAGAAATAAATTGTTAATTAATCTGGATTAAAATAAATATTAACTAGCGTGCCAAGGGTTAATAGTTATTGATGAGAATTATTAAATATTATTGTGTGAATACGCAATATGGTATTGTGAAATTTTATAAATTTTTGAGAGTGGGAAATACGACAGTTTGGTATATTAAGTCAGGACGCGCGTATGAGTCGTGTCGGGATTAATTTAATGGATTAAAGAAGTAATTTATTTTTAAGTAACTCGTATGGTCATTTTGAGTGCGCCATTGAGTCTGAAAGGTTCGAGATAGTTAGAAAACTCTATCCGGGTATTTTATTTGGACTCTAGAATATTTTTAGGCCTAACCGGCACCCCATAGGGGTATTTTTAACTTTTGGATTTTTGGGGAATTAATATGGACGAAAATTAGAAAAATAAAATGGATTGTACGTGGGTGAGGGGAAACCTATTAGTTTCTATTAGTTTCTAAACATAAGAGAGAGGGAGAGAGAACCACAAAGGAAGAAGGAGAGAGTCCATAGGTGTTCTTGGTGCAAAACTCAAGAACTCACACCACAAATCCCACCAAAGCCCAGATCGAAAGACGAGGAATAAGCCTATACCAATTTCATCAGCAGATTAGAACATCATATTTGAGGCAAGTGTTTATTGCTTGCTTTCTTTAGCAATATTTGTGTTCATTTTAGACTAGGTAATTTCCCTAGTAATATGAAGATGAATATTGGTGAAAATTTGGAAGAATTAATCATAATTTAGGATTGATTTGATAAAAGTTTGATTCCCTCACGTAGATAGGATTATTTCCACAAATTTATGATAATATTCTGAATAAATATGGGTTTTAATTTAGAGTTATGTATATAAATTTGAGAACTAGGGTTCTTGATAATTAAATTGGGGATTTCGAATTTGATTGATGATTAGTGATGATTTAATGATGTTATAGTGTTAGAAATAATATATAGATGTTAGTAAAATGATTAGAATTGATTGATTGATGTTTGGGTTGAAATTTAGAGGTTTTAGAGTTGAAAATATGGTGAAAACGTAACTGTTTATGGTTGGAGAAGGGAACTGCTCAATCTCCTTCGAACGAGATTGAGCCTGGTCCGAACGAGAATGGTTCTCGCGAGATGTCTTTCAAACGACATCACGCCTGGTTCGAACGACATGCCCAAATCTGGAAAATCCTATTTTCAGCCCAATTCGAGTTACATAATTATTTTGAGTGAGGAAAACTATTATTTAATGAATCTAGCATAGTGCAGAATTGTTGGGAAGTATTCGTAGAATAATAATTTAAACACTTGGAATAGTGAGTTAACCTTGGAAATTTCGAGAGAGAGAATAATCAAAATAATTATATTATAAGTAGTAATGAGTGAATACTACATATGGAAAAACATATGTTTAGGTTGGGTGAATACTTTGATTTTAATAGGATGTGGGAATGCCTATTATATGGTTATTATTGTGTGTGTAACATACCTACGCTGCTTGCTATCAGGAGGAGGTTTTCGCGTAGTGGACAGTACTATCCTCTGTTTCCCATTGGGGGGATATTTGACTTGTACCCAGCGCATATGAACTTGGTTACGTGCTATCTGAGATGTAGGATAGTTTCGACGGCTGAATGGGAGCGTAAGTATGTGCATGACCCATTTGGCCGGGGATTATGTTCGCCTCCAATATTTGTTATTTGAATTTTATTGTTCGTGAGATATTGAACCAACAGTCCTTTATGCAGTGACCGATGCACCGGGACATGATAGCAGAGTATGCATTGCACCAAGTGGTCTTAACCTATGGGTGCAGGATTAGTATATTTATGTATAGGGATGATGTGACTATATATATATATATACTTGTGAATAATTCTACTGTGTGATACTAGTAGATGTAGTAATGTTGATAAATAAAATAATCTTGGTTAAATAAAAGATTAATTAGTAGAATGGTGAATATGAAATGTAGTTATCCGAGATAAACTATTTTAATAACGTATTGTATGGGCAATACGGGATACCCTTACGAGATATAATTAGAAGTATAAGTCTATGACGTAGTTGGGAGTGTTATAGATATCTAGGTTGGAGTAGATGTACGCTAGGCATGCACAATAGTGGAGAGGTGATATTCAAAATTAACATGCACATAATACTTGCTTTATTGCAGTTTTAAATTCTTTCTAAAAAAATATTTTTACAAGTCGGGCTCTGACCCGTCTCTTGCTATTCTTCTCTATTTTTCTATATATATGTATTACATCAGGTGCCCAGCCACAGGGTTACCAGACTTAGACGCTTGATTTGTTTAGCGAGCTGCAGTGGTTATGGGAGTTGCAGGTCCTTGAATGTAGATGCCTCTATCATTTCTTTCAGTAATACTCAGACATTTCATTTAGGGAATGTGTCGCCCATTCCCAGTCATTTTCTTAGAGAGATTGTACTTAGTTTATTTTATATGTCCATTCCAGCTGGATTGAGTATTTTATGGGTTATTGGCTTGAGACTTTAATCTGGAATGTTTTATCCAGTCTTATTTATTTCAGCAGTTGAGTTATATTCAATATTTATTGTATCCCTACGAATGGTAAATAGTCGATGTTTTAATAACTTAGAAATTATTAATGTACTTTGGGTATAACTTAAAATGGAAAATGTTTGGCACTAGCTTAATTATTTATTAGGTGATTATTAACGTTAAATGTTTTTCGACAGTGATGCTAAGAATGAACCAACCGAACACTTTGTTTTAAATTGAATAAAGGACTGATCACCAAGTATTTAATTGGGCGGGGTGTCACAGAATATGTACTTTTATCTCGAGCTTTACACATGTGGACACTCCATCGAGTAGGGGTTACTTTACATCATGATTGTAAGAGACATGGTTATTTGTTTGGTTGGCTTAGTTTTTCAGTCGCTTTATGGACTTGTAGATGAGATATCGTCATATTTGTACTGAGCTCGCATGTGTAGATATGTTTTATGCTTATATCGACTATCGGGGTAGGCCTTTATACGCCATCTTGGGCCGAATTTTATTTTGGGGTAGTTGTGCTTAGGCTTGGGAAAGGTCTGGCACACTTGTTTATGTATGGATGTGAGAATAGTAGAAGGGTTACGATTGGGTAAAGGTGTCACTGATAGTCTGAGGTTCTTCTAGTCCTTTGTTGTTTCGGTATTGAGTTATCACCTACAGAAGAATTTAGTTTTATCGTGGAGTTAGCACTAACATTGCATCCATTGTGAGTATATTTTTTGAGATTGACTTCACTAGGGATATAGATATGTCGTGTGAGTAGACACCATACTTGTTATCCGGTAGGGTATTTGTGAAAGACGTTACCTTGAGGAAGATCCAAAAGAGGGACGATCCACTAAGGGTGTGTGAACCACCAAGAGTTGGATAAGGCTAAGATACGGAACAAATGGTTGTTATTAATTATTAATGAACTGTTAGAATAGTGGAGGAGAGTGTTTCCTATTGAATATTAAAATGGGAGAGAGTTATTTTAATCCCCCGAACTTTTATGGATAATTAAATTACATAAGTGGGTGTAATTTGGAAATTTGAGGAATTATTGTAAATAGTCATTTTGGAATTTATGAGTATAATTTGATGAATTGAGAATTTAAAGTGAGTAGTAAATATTAGTTTGCAAGTGTCGGATTAATATTTACATGGTTATATTTTCCTACAGGACTAAGTATACGAGTTGGATTATTTTAATTACTTATCGCAGTTGGGTAAAGCAATAAAGGATAATATTTTAATTGGAAAATGCGTAGTAAGATGTGTTGGGTTTAATTAGTGAATTTTAGTTAAGTGACTCAGATGGAAATTTTGAGTGCAAGATTGCTTTTGGAATGGCCGAGATAGTCAGAATAGAGTATCCAGGGGTAGTGTTTGAGTTTCGAGGAATTTTTGACTAGTAGGAACTCGTAATTGAGTAAACGAGTCATTTTTGGGTTTATAAGGGATAAACCCTTATTCTCTCTTATAAAAGGCACGAGAGAGTGAGATAAAGGAAAGAAAGGAGAGAAAATAAGAAAGGAAGGAAGAGAGGAAGAAGAAAGGGATTTTCGGGCCAAACTCCGCGGGATTCGACTCGAGGTCGTTGAATTTTATCCAAGAGGCAAGTGTTTACTTGCTTCAATGATTTAGTGTTTATTTCTTATATTATAGTTGGTGTGTAAAACTATAAAGATTTTTGGATTGGGTTTCCGTGAATCAAAATGGGGGTTTCGGAAGTTTTAACGAGTAAAACCGGAATAATATTTGATTAGAGAAACTAAGAAATTTATTGTTTATTTTTGGTTCTAGGATGATTAGAACCCATTTTGTATGAGAATATATTGTTGGTTAAGGTTGGATGATGAGAGCAGAGGTGATAAAAGCTTGGGGGTTTGTTAATGGCCGAAACAGAGTCTCGGAGAAGAAGCTGACCTGTTCGATCGATCGATCGATGGCCAGGGGTCGATCGATCGACCCTACATAAATTTTGACAATTTCGGCTTGTTTAGTTTAAATGGGATAAATTTATAAATTAATGATTGTTAGCTTATTTATTTGAGGAAATAAATATCCAATTAGGGGAAATTATCCCTAGCCATTTAAGGGAGTTAATTCGGGTTAGGAGGGTGCAATAATTGTGTGGCACAAATTGTGAAGTTTTGAGGAAAATAATTTATGGAGTTAAATGTTTGGGGTTCCTAAAAATAGTGTGGGGACCTCTAAATTATTTTTGAGTGAGGTGTATACCTTGGGTTAGTTGAGGGTAAAATCCAGGGCTTTCCAATTTAGGGGTGTTCGTGACGAGTAACACTCGGGGTAGTATTTCGGCGGGCGATTAAATATATATTATGCGAGTTAAAAATATATTGATATACCGCCTATATGTTTGAATAAATCCTAGGATGTGAATAGGATGGAAATTTAGGATGGGGGATAGAGATGCTTGAGTGGCTATCCAGTGTCGATTGACAACTATTATTAGGTAATGGGATACCTATGGGACTAAAATAAGTTGGGAGTATACTTATTTGATTATTATGAATTGATATATTCAGGATTGTATGTAAATCCTTAAAAGTGATTAAGGTGTGAGTTATATATTAAGTAAGATAATACTTATAAGATTATATTGTAAGTGTGCGAATACTTATATACTGTTACGAATGGGAACATTCGGGGTTATTGGCTATCGCTATGAGAGTTTGACAATTTTAGCCATATATATATATATTGAGAAGTGATATATGTTATATACGGAGTTGTTACTCTATATACATATGATGTGATACGAATAAATATAATTGTGTGTCATTGGTATATTTGTATATCCCCAGGTCATATCGTCTCGTATACGAGTGAGATGTGTGTATTCCACTTGCAGGAGGGAACATGACCGCCTCTATCGTTGTGTATTTTTACCATGACCATGAGTGAGTCTGACTTAGTACCGTGGTTGAGTGAGTAAACCCAGATTTGGATAGGCACTATGAGACTGCATCCTTGAGTTATAGCTCGGTGGGATGGTTGTTATAGTTATAATTGTGATAGGTATAATTATACTTGTTGTGTCTAATATATTGTTTGTATATGAAGACGAGATATAATATAATTGAGACTTGAGTAAAGTGAAGAGAATGAATAAGATGTTATCCTCCTTCCGGTAGAATTATATCTGGATTTATATGAATGTGAATCATAAGTTTTAGTGAGCAGTATATATATATACACATACGAGATTTTATATATGCGTTATGTGCTCGGGGCTTAATGAATCTTGACGATCAACATTGCCAGGTAGTAGTGTATCGGGGGGGGGGGGGGGGAGGGGGGGGGAGGTTCCTTGTTTCGATTTCGCTTTGCGAGACACCCCACGCACGAAATGTGGAGAAATATTGGCAATGGGGAGAAGTTTATTCCTTGGTACTCGGGTTACGAGGACTTTTAGAAGATGGATGTTATAGATTAGTTAGGCAGGGTAGCTTAACTAGGTTGTTTAAAAAAGTATGCGATAGGTGCGCACTATTAGAAGAGGGGTGGGGGGTATCTCATGAGAGTGCGATACCAACTTAAATATGAGAGATTTCATATTTTAAAATATGGCTTTTAAGCACTTGCTAAATATTTCAAAACTCGGGCTCTGACCCATTTCTCTATTTTCCCCTCTCTTAATATATATATATATATATATATATATATATATATATATATATATATATATATATATATATATATATATATATATACATATATATATATATACATATATATAGGTGTCCAGACACAGGGATGCCTGGATGATGATTCCTTCGGGTTTGATGTATGCTGCAGTAGCTGTGGATGCTTGCAAGTTTAATTTTAGACGGTCTTGTGATCTAGATAGGAAGCATTGTAGTAATATTCGGGCCGATAGCCCAATTGTATCCATTTACTCTTTTATCGCCTTTTTGTGCGGCATTCGATTTGGTTGTATTATGTTAAACCAATTGTTCGGTTATTTTATTTCATTTAAGTTTTTGTATATATAAACTTTTTGAATGTTTTACTTGATGGTTTGGTTAAATAGATTAGTTAATATAAAATTTTGACGCCAGCCTAATAGGTTATTAGTAATTCAATTGGTTTTTGACAGTGATGCTAAGAATGAACCATATGAGACTCTTGGTTTAATTCGGTACAGGATTGATCACCCGATATTCTATTAGGCGGGGGGTCACAGATGGTATCAGAGCATCAGGTTCTAGTGTCCTTAGGAATATGTGTGAACGTACCATGCTTTCAGTGTTGCTTTTGATTTGATATAGAGACTTATGATTAGGATTATTGATTCCTCTAGTGAGATTTCGTTCTCCTGCCATTATGTAAGATTATAGTAAATCTTTTGCACGCTCGTTCGAGATTCGTGTGCTGATCGATGAAGGGCGACTAAGGAAGGCCGTTATGAGGGCAGCAAGAGGCGTGGCTTAGTTAGAACTATAAGTTAAAGTCGAGGATGAGGACGAGGACCCCACCAGAGGTCACTCCCTTTGTGGTATTTTCATGGATTGCTACAACGACTACTATAATATAGTAGTTATATTTATTTATGTACCGCTACAGTATAGAGAGTGGTGCTAATTTGAATTACCCAGTGAAGTAAATTGGGAAAAAGTTTGAAAGGGGTCTTTGATAAGGACAATATGTTGAAGTTAAGTCATGAGTAGGCAATGTAGCTTTGTTCAGTGGAAGTATAGGGCTCAGAAGCTTTGGCTTAGAGCAGGGTATGGAAATACCCATATGTGAAAATTTGAGGAAATGTTTTTACTCGTTGGAGCAATATCGAAATGGTGGAAACGATAGTCACCATATTTGGGGGAGCAGAATGTTTTGCTCATAGAGGGATCTTATGGACGATTTTAATCGTAAGTTCCTTTGAATTATCAGAAATGAAGAGAATGCAGTTTATGAATTATTCACATGAGGATCGGTTAGAGATCGAAAGTGAATAAATAGTTATATGGATAAGTGAAGTTTGTACTGAATTAAGGTAGGTACAAGAAGAGAGAGTCCTTCAGTGGAATGATAGGCTCCCTAGTAAGTGTTGCTAACACTTATGGAGATTTTACTCGGATTTCTGGTGAATATAAGGGCCATATTGTGCCTCTTATATTCGTAATCTTAACGCTTCCATGAGAATGGAGCTGGATGAGTTGAAGAATTAAGTCCAAGGGTAAAGACTGGAATTGCTGGTGTTCATGAGACCCCAAAGGTGGAAATCCACCCGAGAATTTATTGAAATAGGACTGTTGAGGCCTGTAGTGGAGTTTCCTTATGACGAAGAAGTTAAGGCGATTGTCAGGATCGAGGATATAGAGCCTAAGGTGCTGATAACTTTAACATGGTCAGGGTGGCCAGAGATAGGGAATAATTGTGATGTGGCATGTAAAACCATACGGTTAGTCCTTGTCCGGTAGGAGTTAAAGAATGGGAGTTGGGTTCCTAGATGGGGCATTGATTAAAGTAGTTTTGGTTAGATTAAGACAAGTATGCTACGTCTGGGAACCTTTTGGAGCATCCAAGGTGAGTGGCAAAGTTATTTTTATGAGTTTTACCTCAGATGAAGGAGGTATGTTCAGCGTGGAAAGATTGAGTCACAATATTTTATTATCCCTGGATTCGTGTGTGTAATTCGAGCTTTGTGGCGGTATCGGTAACATTATATAGTGTATGTCTATATATTTTTTCGCTGTAGCGGGGTTCTATTTTCCTTCATTTTGCTGTGAAAAGCAGGTGTTGATATTTTGCGTTTATATCTGGTTTGTACTGCTCGTTTTGTGTGTGTTATACGAGTATAGTACTATTCTGAGTATAACGTATTGTGGATTATCAGAGCGATATCAGGCTAATGATTGCAAGACTATCGTATCCGCGATTCCAGGGTAGAACGGGTTATTATTGCGGTATCTCACCTGGATAAAGGATGAGCTCGCCTTTATTACGTGTTTAGATGAAACTTCGGTGAGTAGATGTTTCAATAGCATGATTTAAGTGCATGGGGATATGCAACATTTATAATTTTTCATGTTTTACGTTGACATACATCCATGACCGACAAAGTTAAGTAGTACTGTATAGGAGGGGCTCCTTGTCTGGATTTCGCTTGCGAGACACTCCACGCATGAACCTTAATGACGTCGAAAATGGAGAGATGTTATATTATGCTAGGATATGGGTTTTGATGATAAATTAGCTGAGGGTCATGTGACGATTAAAGGATAATGAAAGTAGATGTGCTATGGAAAAGCACTGGAAATTTTTCTCTCACCGCAAGTATGTGGGTGAGGCAAGGTAAAGAAAATTGATTTAAGTCTTATAGCCAGGCCCTGAATGGGAGGAAAATTTAGAGGAAATATGTTTTGAGTATGATGTTCATAAAATTTTTGCAGAGAGTAGGCGCCCCGATTAGTTAGACTTTGCATTTCCCCAAGATGGAAGGACATAATGGTAGAAGTAAGTAAGTTAGCGAGGTAGTATTTAGAATGTCCTGATGGTGTGCCGTAGGCCATTATATCTCGATGACCAACAATGCGAGGGAGTAGTGTAATGGGAGGGTTCCTTTTTTGGATTTCGCTTTGCGAAACGTCCCACGCATGAAACCGAGCAAATGTTGGAATTTGAGAGAGGTCTTGGACACTAGGGACATGGTTAGGATATTACTCATTTTATGTGTGTAGGAAACACATTGATCTTAGGACTACCATGAAGTAAGGCCAGTAGGACTAGTGGTGCTGATATAGGGAGATTGTTGTGAGTTGACCACGAGAAGATTGGCGGGTTAACTTTATGAAGGATTGGATTTACAAGTATAGGAAGGATTGAATTTTGAATTATTCAGGTTAGGAATACCCAAGCGTTAGTACCGGGCCAAGGAAATGAGGCCCATTTTAGAGAGAATAAGATGGTTTTATATGCTGCCAAAAATAGAAGCGACATCGTATATAAAGCTGAAGAATATGCCTTGGAGCAGTTATGGGTTGGATTAAACGTTGTAGGAGGCACGCGATAACCCAATGGTGTAGGTACAACAAGAGTTAGTACACCTAAGTTAAGCGAGAAGACTAACGAGAATAATCAAGCATTAGTGTAGTTTCCTTTTGAGGGAAATTCGATGTCCTATTGTAGATGAACGGACGCTTAGAGTCGTGGCTCTCCGGTGGGATCTATACGTTAGAGCGGAGATTAAAGGCTCATTTTATTTATATGCGGTTATAGTTAATCTTACGATCGAGGTAGTGTTGTAGCATATAGAGGTTTGGTTAAGCTTGTTGTTATGCTAGTACGTTAGAAAATAAGCCTTGAGATAGGTGGTTACCGTGAACGAGTATATGGTAGGGTACCATTTGGGTTAGTACCTTTCGATTTTTGTGTGCAGGATGAAGTGCCTAGGTTGGTAGTACCGATCATATATGAATTTCGATGACGAAATTCCGTTATAGGAGGGAGAATGTAATACCCCATACTTTTATGGATCATTAAATTACATAAGTGGGGGTAATTTGGAAATTTGAGGAGTTATTGTAAATAGTCATTTTAGAATTTATGAGTATAATTTAATGAATTGAGAATTTAAAGTGAGTAGTAAATATTAGTTTGCAAGTGTCGGATTAATATTTACATGGGTTATATTTTCCTACGGAACTAAGTATATGAGTTAGATTATTTTAATTACTTGTCGCAGTTGGGTAAAGCGACAAAGGATAATATTTTAATTGGAAAACGCATAGTGAGATGTGTTGGATTTAATTAGTGAATTTTAGTTAAGTGACTCGGATGGAAATTTTGAGTGCACGGTTGGTTTTAAAATGACCGAGATAGTAAGAATAGAGTACCCGAGGGTAGTGTTTGAGTTCCGAGAACTTTTGGACTAGTAGGGACTCGCAATTGAGTAAACGAGTCATTTTTGGATTTATAAGGGATAAACCATTATTCTATCTTATAAAAGGCACGAGAGAGTGAGGTAAAGGAAAGAAAATAGAGAAAAGAAGAAAGGAAGGAAGAGATGAAGAAGAAAGGGATTTCCGGGCCAAACTCCGTGGGATTCGACTCGAGGTCGTCGAATTTTATCCATGAGGCAAGTGTTTACTTGCTTTAATGATTTAGTGTTTATTTATCATATTATAGTTGGTGTGTAAAACTATAAATATTTTGGTATTGGGTTTTCATGAATCAAAATGGGGGTTTCGAATGTTTGAACGAGTAAAAGCCGAATTATATTCGATTAGAGAAAATTAGAAATTTATTGAAATTTATTGTTTATTTTTGGTTCTAGGATGATTAGAACCCATTTTATATGAGAATATATTGTTGGTTAAGATTGAATGATGAGAGCAGAGGAGATAAAAGCTTGGGGGTATGTTAATGGCCAAAACAGAGTCTCGGAGAAGAAGCTGACCTGTTCGATCGATCGATCGACCCTACAGGAAGTGTAACAATTTTGGCTTGTTTATTTTAAATGGGATAAATTACTAAATTAATAATTTTTATCGTATTTATTTGAGGAAATAAATATGCAATTAGGGGAAATTATCCCTAGCCATTTAAGGGAGTTAATTTGGGTTAGGAGGGTGTAATAATTTTGTGGACCAAATTGTGAAGTTTTGAGAAAAATGATTTGTGGAGTTAAATATTTGGGGTTCCTAAAAATAGTTTGGGGACCTCTAAATTATTTTTGAGTGAGTTATATACCTTGGGTGTAATACCCCGTAATTTTTTGATTTTATTTAATGAGATTAATTATATTAAATGAGATAAATAATTGAAAATTAATCCGAATTTAAATACTAGCGAGACGAGAGTTGGTATTTGATTATTATAATAATTTTGAATATTACTGAGTGAATATGGTAATATATGAGTATTGAACTTATTAAAAATTGTCGCGAGTCATAAATACGACAATTCAAAAATTAAGTTAGGACGCGCGTGTCAGTCGCGTCAGGAATCATTTTAAATGGATTTATAAGTAAATTATATTTGTATCATTCGTATGTTCATTTCGAGTGCGCCAACGTGTCCGGCAGGGTTGGGATAGTCTGAAAATACTAGCCGGGGGTTTAGTTTGGGTCCCGACGCATTTTTAGGCTAAACGGGCAACCTGAGAGGGTATTTTAGTCATTTTGATTTTTAGGGAATATTAACCAACGAATTTTAGGCTTTATTTATCAGCCAACCTTAGGGCCATTATCTTCCAAAACCAAGTAGTGGGCAACGT
The DNA here is from genome assembly GCA_949130495.1 of Sambucus nigra. Taxonomy (NCBI): domain Eukaryota; kingdom Viridiplantae; phylum Streptophyta; class Magnoliopsida; order Dipsacales; family Adoxaceae; genus Sambucus; species Sambucus nigra. The sequence goes on along the minus strand of OX422210.1, from coordinate 407,142,099 downwards.
GAGAAGAGAGGATAAGTTCCAAGGGAGTTTCCAAGGCCATAACCACCAAACACCACCACTATCGCCGGATTTGTGACCGGAGAGAGGAGGAGAACCAACCCTTATCATCATCATCATCATCAAAGGATCAGAACATCAAATTTCTAGGCAAGTGATTTAATCCATTAAGATTCAGTAAATAATTTATCCATGATAGTGTAGGATTTGATGATAGCCATGAAAATATTGAAACTCATGAAATTTGGAGATGAAACCTTAATTTTGGGTTGGATTTATATGTAGTTTTGATTCTAGAAGTGTCTCATTAACTAAATCATAAATCATGTATAGTTAATTACGAATTCATGAGGAGATGTATGATGATTCTTGAAGAAAATAGAAAAATATGGTTTTCATGATAATAGGATGATTTGATCCAAGAAAAGTCTAATTGATGATGCTTTAAGAATTCTGGAACATTAAGAATCATGTATTTAGGTTGTGTGATTACCCAATATGTTTACTTAAGGATTTAACATCTTGTAATGAAGAATTGGGACAAAACTAGGACTAAAAATGAAGAAATTCGAAACCTGTACTTACTTGATCGATCGATTGACATTCATAGGTCGATCGATCGACCGCCCCAGAAACTGTGATATTTTTCCCTCTTTAGATGTAGGCAATTTTCGGCCATTGAAAGTTGTAGGTGGCAACTGTGTAAATACATTGGGACTTTAGGGAGACTAGTAGGGATTAAATTGAAGCCCGAAACATATTATAATTGGTTTGGAACGTAGTGTTGAACTTACGAGTGTCCGACGAGTAATTTACCATTATATGGTGCGAGAGCATGACTTAAATTCTTATGAGTGATAAGTTAGGATTAGAGACAGAAATATGGACCTCGAAGTAATGAATTGACATGTAGGATACGTAGGAGACTTAGTAATCTTTTCGGGATAGGTTTAAGTACTCGAAACTATACTACGGGAGATTTATCGACAAAACATACTATGTATGAGTCGGGATGATGTTAGTGTACGAATAAAACTGATGGTATAGGGATGAAAATATCCCTTTGGTAATATAATAATTACCTAAGTTGTGTGGATGCTTAGTATATGGACATACCTTTGGTATACGACTTGTTATGTTTCCACGTAGCGTCCTTTGATATAAGGCCCTATATTTTAGGATTGTTGTACTCTTTTGTGTATCTTACGATCTCAGCTATTTTGAGATATTAACAATGGACTTATAAAACTTCTCCCTCATTTCAAATGCCTCCTCAACGTGCACAGCGAGTTCCCAGGGGTGCCCAGGCCGAGCTTCAGCTTGCACCAGCTCAGGGTTCTACGAACGCTACTTAAGTTGCCGCCATTATAGCCCAGGCGGTTGAAAAATCGTTACTAAGGCCGTTTAATACAAGATTGAACTATTGAAGTAACTCCGAACTATTTTTTGAAGAAACTCTTTTCTTTAAATCAAAATAATTAATCACAAGATGTGTTTAATAAAATATGCACGAGATCTGTTCAAGATTTTGTTAATAGGTTTGGTAAAATAGTTTAAAACAATTAAACTCAACACAACCACAAGAATGAGATGAGGAGATGTAGAAAGATTAAGTACAAGAGATTTTTAATGTGGTAAAGCCTCACCCAATCGAGGAAACATCCACGGTGACTTCTAAGTCACAAACCAAAAATCCACTAAAACAAAATTCTCAAGTTACAAACTATATAACAGACATGCACACAAAGCAGTCCTATTTAAGTTTAGAAATGTACCCACTGGTTGATTTTAACTTCTCTACAGGTCTGATGTTGATGTGGCTTTCTAAGTTTTCTAACTTCTCCAGTTTTGTTCGAGTCTTTACATCGACTCTTTAGATTTAAGATATTATAGCCAACACTTCTGTGTTGTAGTGTGACAAGTGTTTGTGATCGTGCTACTAACACATGCATGTACACACACACACACACACACACACACACTTATTTTATACAAACACTCCTAATGAATTACAAATCAGATCTAAGATGAACTGTTTTCTATTTCTCTCTTCTTTAGAGACAAAAACTATATTTGACCTTTAATCTAATCCCGGAATCCAGGTTACCTTGCTGGTAAGACTGCCAAGGTCATATCCAATTTCAGAGGGTTTTGAAAATGATTTTGAAATTGGAAACCACCAATTGCGATTCCTACTAGGTCAACAGTTTTGTTTCGTAAGAACTAAAAACATAAAGAAGATTGGTTAATTCTAAGTTTTTGAAAAACATTTATAGAACAGTAAGCAACAAAAGTGATTTCTCAAGATGAGAAACTAAAATATGCATATCTATGTGTAAGATGACATGCAATGATCAGATCTACAATATCTATGAAAGAGAAATATAGATGTAACCGCAAAGTCTAAGTTGGAAAAAAGATCTTAAACTCAGAGGGAATAAAACCTCATACACCCTTCAAAACCACCACCACCAACACACTCAAACACACAGGAATAGTGTTTGGAAAAACTGTTTAAGAGATACGAGTTAGGGTTTGAAACAGGTTAGGGTTTTGAAAATAAGGTTTGGACGATTAGGTTTCACTCTCTCTCTTGCCTTCTCTCTCTTTCTTTTTCTCTCTTCTCTCTTCTCTCTTTTCTCTCTCTATTAGGACGAAATTCCAAAAGTATGCTCATACTGAGGGTAAGCCTCCTTTTATAGGGAGCAAGGAAGGATTGAGAAGGTTGATGCAAATCCAAGGGCTGAGATTCAGTCTTTCCCTTTTGACTTTGATCCAATGGTATAATAGAAGTGGTAGATTAAACGTCCATGGATTGGACAAGAGAGGTTACACGGGGATTGGGATTAAACGCATGCAGAGCGTTGATAACAGGAATCCAATGGCTGAGATCAAACACGAGTTATGTGTCTACAAAGAAACACAAATCAGGCCGGTATAAGGACGATAGGTGTACGGCTCAGATCTGTTCTCACACGCGTGTACCAAAATAATTACACAGGCACCCTCAAGTCTCAAGCGCTTTCGGATCCTACCCAAAATAACTTTCAGGTATGAAAAGGTAAAACCAGTAATTACAGAGAGACCCCAAAAGTTTAATAAACCAAATTTTATTATGAAAGAATTATTTAAAAAATGTTTTAAAAAATCCCAAAAATTATTAAAAGCCAACAACTCACACACAATCAATTAAGGCAATATATAAACAATGTATGCAATCCTAGAGTGTGTGAATGTGATTTTATACCTCCAAATGAATCAAGTGTGGCTTTAAGAAAAACATTCTGTGGTTTCTAGGGAATCAGACACTAATTTTGTCACTATTTCCAAACTAGATGAGCACTTATACAATGTAGACTCAAGTGAGTCAAGAGTATAAGGTGCTTCAGCGGTAAATGACGCGTTAGCAGTTGTGCAACATGCACCACCTCAGTCACCGTTGGTAGCCCAAGTCTAGGCTCATGTATTCTCGTGTGCTTGGGAACGTGTCCGTGATGCCTTTCAGAAGGCGCATCCTCCGGAATTTGCAGGAAGCTCTGACGTTGTTGTGTCGAGCTAGTGGAAAAATGACATTCAAAGGCACTTGAGGATGTATGAGTGTACAAATGTTCTCATTTGTAATAAATTCTCCTAAATGCAAAATAAAATGCCGAAAGGAACCCGAGCCTGGAAAATTTGGAGTTGTAATATATGCAAAGCTAAGGCTGGACTAGTGACCAGGCTCACAGACAGGATCCCGTTTTAAAACTGCGCAAAAATTCGGGCTGAGGCCGACCCAAAATTTCGATAGAGTTTCAGAAAGAAACCAAAAATCTAACATGCGTGTCTTAGGCTTATACAGTTGGTTGGGTGAATCGGAAAGGGTTCCTCCCTTTGGCGTGACTTCCATGATATACGTCTTGCTCTTGTGGGCAATCGGTACGTGTGGACAAGCCATACGATATACTTGAGTGTACGTGAATTGCCTCACTATATACCTCGTGGGGATGGTACGTGTGAGAGCGAATTCGATATACTCAACGTACATGAATGAGTTCCCTACGATATACCTCCCATCATGACTTCAGTTAAGCGGTACTATATGGGGGAACCGTTAGATATGCGTCGAAGGTACTTGGCTAATGGGAGGTGAGAGTCATATCGCTTAGGCTAACTGCACCCTGCCGGACCAGCGCCCATCACTAAGTGACCCTCTAGTTACTGGGCAAAATTTGGTCAATAACAATGCTCTTTGGTGATGTCGTGTGAATCATGCATGATTCTCTTATTAATATCTTAGGATGAGAATGTCTTTCTTGATTATGCCAAACAGGGAGAAAAGTACAAGTACCAATGGTACAAAAAGTATGGATGGGTGATGCGTGCAACATATGGATACATGTGATCCTAGGTGCACATGATGTGAAATGTACATGGAGAATTTTTCTACAAGTGTGTGAATACAAGCATAAGTATGGGGTATACATGAAAAAAGGGGACATGAAAAATGGGGAAATATAAAAAAGCATAACATCCATGTAAATAGAGTCTAGCACTCGAAATGGTAGTCCCCAACAGAGTCTCCACTGTGGCCATCCTCGATCCTCACGAGGGGCGGGCGGAGTAAGGATCCTAGGTTACGCGCGTCCCTCTCGGGAGCGCTTCGACCGACGTCATTGGGTGAGGTGAAAAATATAGAGAGAAGGAGTCGCCAGTCTATTTTACTCAAAACAGACAAAGGAAAGGGATCCATCCCGAAGGACATCATCCAAAGAAATAATGATGCATACGAAACCAAAATGATTCGAAAAGGGTCCGGAGGCTAAGTTACGAAATAGGAAGGTGTTAGGAACCCATTCCGCCCTTGCGATCTCTAATGGGTTTTTGCTGTTTTCCTTTATTTTCCCCGTGATATTTGTGCATGTGTATATGTAATGTAGATAGGAGTCATCGACTTGTACCATGGAAGGGGTAAAGCGAGTCATCCGTAGGAATGTAAAAATAATTTTAGAAAATAGGATTTACGCGATTATCCTTACGTTGATTGTTACGATGGAACGACAACGCATGTGGAATAATACGCCACTAAGAAAAAATATATGTATATATAGATATATGTAATATAAGAGAGTGGAGTTTAGAGGGAAAAGAAAATAATAAAAAAAGTAAAAACAAAGGACTCGAGTCTCGGGTTTTACCCCGAGATGCCTACGTAGCCTATAGAGACATCAAAGTTCACGTAGTTCATATGCAAAACAAGGGGTGGGGTTTATCCCATAAATCCAATCAGGGGATTCTCTTATTTGTGTGTATGTGTGTGTGTGTAGAAAAAGTGTTTTAGTTGTGAGAAAAGTGTGAGAATTCCCGTTTGGAATTTATGAGCAAGCCCTTTTTTTCTTGCTTTTTTGGGTTTTTACTTGTATGAAAATAAGAGATGTGCAATAATACTAAATAAAAAATATATTAGGATATGTGAGATGAGAGAATAATAGTGCTAAGTAATAAAGTAAGTTAATGCGAATTTATGGGAATTTAAGGAGAGAATTGAGAAAATTGGACCTTCTTGAAGATCTTGAATGTTGAAGAGCAGCCCTTGCACTTGGATGATGATGGAGGGTAGTGAATTCACCAAGTTTGATGAAAAGGATGATGAAACGTGAAGGTTGGAAAGGGATTTAGATGTGGAAATCGCGCTAACTTTGAGAGATGTTTTTTGGATTTGCTGAGAGTGATATCAATAAGATCTGGGATCCCTTTGCAATGAGGGCAAGGCCTCATTTTTATAGGCCCAGGGCATTAACGATCGATATATCCTTGTTCCTGCCAATCGGCAGGGTATGAGACCTGCCGTTTGGGAGTGTCTTTCTGCCTTTTTCGAAAAATTGTCCGCAGAGTGCAAACTGTTGATACGAATCGTGCACGAGGGGGACCATTGGAAAGGTAATTCATAGACCTTAGAAATTCCTTTGGAACTCTCTCGGGTTCAGGAGTTGACTTTGGGTCCAATGTGGCTCAGATGCACTCATCGATCCTTTGGACGAGTGATCGTCGAACACAAATGGATCGTTCGTCCTCATGGTAAGTCCGAATTGCACACGGGGCAGACCGTTGGAAAGGTTAGGAGATGTACTTTGACATTCCAAAGAGTTTGGTCCAGTTCAAGGAGTTGACTTTTGTCAACCGGGCCCTGGAAGTGTTTGGTGACCTTTTGTAGTAAAAAAGATCGTTCGTCCGTACCGTAAGTCGGAATCGTGCAGGGGACGGACCGTTGGAATGGGGTTTTAGTGACTTTTGAAGATTCATTCAGTCTCAATCAAGATGAAGAGTTGACTTAGGTCAAGCGAAGCCTGGGAGTGCTCGATGGCTTCTAGGTCAAGTTTCAGGAGAAAATGGGTCGTTCGTCCGCATGGTAAGTCGAAATCGCGCACGGGATGAACCATTGGAAAGGGGATTCAGGGCACTTCAAAGATTCATTCAGTCTCAATTGAGCTGAAGACTTTGACTTTTGGTCAAATGGATCCTGGGAGTGCCTGATGGCTTCTAGGTCAGTACTCGGGGTATGACATGGGTTTGTACTGATTAAGGGAGGTGCTAGGGACCTAAGGAGAGTTTAAGGGGTAACATAATGGGGTGTCTATAGATCCCCTCGATGGGCGAGTTTGGAAAAAATGACATTCATCGAATAGACATCGCATGATGCTTTTGAGGGAGGATGGCCAATTCAGAGGGTTGAGGCTGATTCTGAGGACCTAAGGGAGCGAGGATGACCGATTCAGAGGGTCGAGGCCAATTCTGAGGACCTAAAGGGGGAATGATAGGGATGACCAATTCTTTGGGTCGATGCCAATTCTGAGGGTTTAAAGATGAGGGTGATCGATTTTGCGGGTCAAAGCCAATTCTGAGGGCTTGAGGATGAGACGACCAATTCTGTGGGTCGAAGCCAATTCTGCGGGCTTAAATAGAGATGACCAATTCTGCGGGTCATAGCTAATTCTTAGGGCTTGAAGATGATATGACCAATTCTACGGGTCGAAGCCAATTCTGAGGGCTTGAATAGAGATGACTAATTCTGCGGGTCGAAGCCAATTCTGCGGGCTTAAGTAAAGATGAACAATTCTGCGGGCTTGAATAGAGATGACCAATTCTGTGGGTCGAATCTAATTCTACGGGCTTAAGTATGTGATGACCAATTCTGTGGGCTTAAGGTGATAATGACTAATTCTGTGGGTCGAAGCCAATTCTGCGGGCTTAAGTTATGATGACCAATTCTGCGGGCTTAGGTTGTGATGACCAATTCTGCGGGTCGAAGCTAATTCTGTAGGCTTAGGTTGTGATGACCAATTCTACCTGTCGAATCCAATTCTGCGAGCTTAAGTTGTGATGACCAATTCTGTGGGTCGAAGCCAATTCTGCGGGCTTACGTTGTGATGATCAATTCTGCGGGTCAAAGCTAATTCTGTGGGCTTAAGGTGATGATCCAAGACCGAGGTTAATTCTGACCTAAGAGAGGTGACGATCAAGGATCGAGGTCAATTCTGACCAAACTAAGGTGACGATCCAAGACCGAGGTCAATTCTGACCTAAGAGAGGTGACGACCGAGGACCAAGGTCAATTCTGACCTAACTAAGGTGATGATCCAAGATCGAGGTCAATTCTGACATAAGAGAGGTGACGATCGAGGATCGAGGTCAATTTTGACCTAACTAAGGTGACGATCTAAGACCGAGGTCAATTCTGACCTAAGAGAGGTAATGACCGAGGACCGAGGTCAATTTTGACCTAAAAGAGGTTAAATATTGTATTTCGGGTTCCACTACGGAATAGTGAATGAGTTGGGGAGAATGATTGTTGGGAAATCCTTATGATTTTGGAGATTTTGCCGAGGGATCGCTAAAATTCCACTAGGGAAGTGATTAAGTGGTTTAGGTTTTGGACGTATTGCTCGGGGAGGTCTGAGACCTTTGGGGCATAGGAGGTGATCCTTAGAGATCCTCCAGGGGCTTCGCCGGGAGGAGATTCACTTGGATTTTGAGAGTTCTACTGGGGAACTAGGGGTTCCACTTGAGGGAGTGAAAAATTTTCTTAGTGAAAATGTTCTAAATCCTTCCTGGGATTTTTAGGAATTTTTTGAGAATTTTTCAGGGCTTTCTGGTATTTTTTGGGAATTTTTCTACGAAATTTTAAGGGGGTGCCGGTCGACATGGTACAGAGGGTGCCATTCGGTAGTGGCACGTACTTTTGGACTGCCTCGAGAAGGTAAGGGGTCAGTGTCGATCGGTGGGTGGGGGGTCATTGCCGATCGGTATGACCCTTGGCATCCTATATAAATGGGCGAATTCCCTTCATTTTTCACAGCTTCTTGCTTTCTTTCTTACTGTGATTTTCCTCTAAAAATAGTTCTAGCATTCCAATCCGTAAGAAATGGCCACCTTTATGAGCACTGCAGTGCATAGGGAATAGTTGACTGTCGATGACTGGGCGAACGTGGAGTAGAGGGCCAGGGCGCCTCTTGCTTTGGGGAGTGAGAACTCCTTTGATGCATTCGAGCCGGTTGCGGATGAACGGACCTTGTTGCGAGAGCCATCGCATCATCTTTCCTCGAGGGTGGTGAGCCCTGACGGTTATGTAAGTAACCTGACTTTTGACATTCTTCTCTTTTTGGTGATTTTTTTCTTTTCTTCTTGAATTTTGACAAGGTTTCTTCTTTTAACAGTCTGACATCTCTTTGAAGAACATGTGTGCCCGCGGGACGAAGGGGCTTAAGGATGTTTGGGAGCATCTTCCACTTGTGGTACATTGGGTGGTATCATCAGCAGGTTTTAGGAGGTTGGCGTTTGCGCTGGATGAGACGCCTCGTTCGACAGCGGTCTTGTGCAATCTGGGTGAGAGATGGTTGGATACTACTGACACCTTCTATTTCAGTTTTGGGGAGATGACCATGACTCCCATAGAGGTATGGATTATGATGGAGAGCAGATAGAGGTGGATCACACCCTGCGGGTCATGCCAAAGGCAGTGCGTGCGGCGCTTGGTGACGTAAGGAGGATAGTGTATGGGGATTCTATTCAGTTGTCCTTGCTGAAGGATGTTTTGCTGAGTATGGAGGTTGATGTGGAGGAAGGGCTGCAAGTGAGGCAGATGGCTCGGTTGTTCATATTATTAGTGCTGGGCGGTTTCATGGTGGCGTCGAGCGGCGACGTCGTCCACTTGTGGTTCTTACCGTATTTGAGTATGTTTTTGAACATCCCTATCTATGATTGGGGGGGCTTGACTTTGGTGACCCTCTATATTTCTTTGGATGCATTCAGTTAGTACTGCCGGTAAACTTTTACTGGAGCCACGTATCTCCTCGAGGTATCCTTTAATTTTGCGCATTTTTCTTTCATGCATTTTCCTTATGCGTCTCTTTTTAATTGTGAATTCCTTTCTTTGGTAGACTTGGTTCTATGAGGTGATTGGGTGCAATACCCAACTGATCGCTTTGAAGGACAAGACTGTTGGGGACTTTTTTTGATTGCATCGATGGAGCAAGGCCAATCGGCAGTAGAAGGGATCTCTTTCTTTAGAGGCAGTGCGTCAGGTCTTGAATGGCCTTACTAGTGGTAGGGTAAGTATCTTTCTTTTTCAGTCTTGATTTTTTTATATTCTGATTCTGTTACTGACTTATGCCTGCTTGGGGATTTTTAGGTGACTTTTTACCCTTGGGGGACAACCATTCAGGATACGGGGGCGACTGGGGAGAATGCACAGCTGCGACGTTTACTGGCGCATGAGTTTAGCCACTCTTGGTATCTCGGGGAGCGGGTGGTTCAACAGATTGCTGAGGAGGAGGTGATGGTGCCACCTGCACAGCCTCCTACGTCTATGAGGTGGGAGCGGATGTTATCGGAGGATGCGAGGATCGCGACGATGATCGGTGAGTCCTATTTGTTGTACACTGATATGGTCGCGCTGTATGACTATATGGACTTTGTGACGAGATGGTTGATGGCGCCCAGCATATATGACGCCTTTCCCTTCCCTCCTGTGGGTTTGAGTCCGGCGGTGGGGTCTTCCCACAACGGCTGCGGTCCGTCGGCATTTATGGCGGCGACGACTTTGGAGGTTCCTTTCATGCGATTGCACACTCCTTAATACAACATTCAGTGGGTCGATGGAGGGATGGTGCCTATGCTGCATCGTCCTCATGCGATGGATCCAAAGGAGCTGGGTTTGACAGAGGAGGTCCTTTATCCTATGGTATACCTTCTTACTCTTTTTGGTTCCTTTTCTGTTTTGATCCCTCTTTGATACTGATTTTGCCTTTTACTTGCAGCAAGTCCGGGTGTCGACCACTTGGCTGAGGGACATTAGAGACTGGATATCTTCGACGACTGTCCATATTTGGGATGCCGTCCCAGTTCCTTGTTTCTTGGTGCCGTATGCTTTATCCGGGGAGGACTCTGGCTCGGGTAGCTGTGGTGCGTCATCTCGCCGTAGGGGAAAGAGAGAGCGTCGTAGGGGTGGAAGCTCTTAGAGAGAGGGGTGAAGGGTAGGTGAGAGAGATAGAGAATGTGGGTTCGGGCTGAGTCCTGTTTTTTTTTTTTTCTTTATTTCTTGCAAAATTTGATGTAACACAGAAGAATATATATACAATGCAATGGAGTTTTTTATTATCTTTTGTTAATGGTGAATAAATGAATGCATGTACATGCGCTTTTTACTTTGCTGTTGAGACCATAAAAAGAGATATTTTTGGGATTTTGGAGGAATGTTTTAAAAAAGAGAAATTATATAAGGGTGGAAGAGGATTTTTGAAATTATGTTGAGCATATCAATTTATTTTTTATTTAGCTTCTGATTTTGACAAAAGAGGAAAAAGGAAAATTTCTAAAAATAGGGGGTTGCCGATCGGCAAGACCCTCGTCCTTATTATCGGCAGTCAAGTCCAGTCCCATCAATTCAAGCTTTGATTAGTGCCCTCTTCAGCCTCTTGTACTTTGTGGGGTAGGATTTTCTTCGATTTTTGCAGGGGTCATGTCTTTTGTGAGGGTTCTCAAGTATAAAAAGGGGTAAAGGGTGGAGTGTTTTCATCACACCTTCACACTCTTATTTGCTTACTATCTCCTAGTCTTTCAAGATGGATCTCCCTAGTAGCATTGATTTTGCTAACTACCTCGAAGACTTGGAAGCGATATGCTCTTATAATGTCGACAACGATGCTGTAACCATGTGTCGAGTCTCTTTGTGGAGAAATCGGGCCATTGAGTGGAACATGCTGACGGCGGCGGTATAATTTTGGTACCTCGAAGACCATGTATTTCGCTTTGGGTTGGATGAAGTTTTTCCTACCTACGAGAAATTTTCTTCCATGATGGGGATAAATCCCAACGTTGCTACGGCTTTACCCGAATTTTCCCGTTCTCCCAGGGATTTGCTGGTCGGGCTTCTTCACATTTTGCCTTCGACGGCCATACCACTGGTTACTGGAGGAATGATTTTACTTTTGGCGGTGTTATAGTCCGTGCATTTGTGGGAAGTAGGTGATGCTGGATACGCCGGAGCTATTATTCTCGGCTTAGTATCAAAATTGCTACTGATGACTGGGGAACTACTAGTGGACCCACAACTTGCAACCATTATTTCCTGGATGTCATACCGTCGTAATCCTGCAGCAGTGATACTGGCGGAGACCTTGAATGGCCTGGATGCCTGGTGAGAAGGTCGTTTTAACTTCCTGAGGGGTAGCCCCGTGATGCTGTTCATGTGGTTGTCTGAGAGCACTCCGCCTGTTGACTCCTCCGGATTAGCATTGGTTTGGACATCGAGAGTTGAGAGAACTGGTTTGTGGAGCACGGGGAGCATGGTGGCACCGCCGGACAAGATCTTCTTGACAATGTAGGGGCCGCTCCAATTGGGCTTGAATTTCCCTCTGGGGTCCCAGATGGGTTTCATGATTTCTTTGAGGGCTAGGTCCCCTTCTCGGACACCGTGGTCCTTGACTCTCTTATTTAATGAACGCTCTATTCGGCGATGGTACCCTTGTACGTGGTATAGTGCTTTCAATCTCCTTTTATTTAGGAGGGTTTGCTCGTCAAGACGGCTTTGGTACCAGTCTTCTTCGTTGACCTTGCTCTCAAGCATGACGCGCAATGAGGGTATTTCTAGCTCCACGGATAGGACTCTTCCATTGAGAGTAAGGGGTATCCCAAGTTGAGGTTATAATTGAGGTTTGATAGACCTAGAGGGCGTACAGGATCCGATCGGCCCAATCTCAACAGCTTTCGATCATCTTGCTGATGATGGCTTTGAGGTTCTTGTTAGCGGCTTCAATTGCACCGTTGGTCTGAGGTAGGTAGGGAGAATATTTGTGTCTTTAAATACCATATTCTTTGACCACCTCTGTGACTTCTGCCTCGAAATGCAACCCGTTATCTGATACTAGCTCGTTCGGGACCCCATATCGGAAGATGATATTTTTCTTAATGAATTTGGCCACTTTCTTGGCTTTCAGCACTGCGTATAAATCAGCTTCGACCCATTTGGTGAAGTAATCAATAGCAACTAGGATGAACTCATGCCCATTGGAAGCCTTCAGTGTAACCTTCCCTATGATGTCAATGCCCCAGGTGGAGAACGACCAGGGAGAGGTGATGTTGTATTATTCACGCGGAGGCAGATGCTGGAGATTGGATAAGTATTGGCATTTGAGGCATCTTCGGACATAGGCGGTGCAATCCTGGGTCATGATGGTCCAGTAGTAGCCTTGTCGAATGTTCCTTTTGGCAAGCATGTGACCGTTCATGTGGGGTCTGCATTCCCCACTGTGGATCTTCTGCATTATCTTTTTAATGTCATCCCCTGCGATATAGTGCAGATGAGTTCCATCGAAGTTCCTTTTGAGCAATGCTTTGTGATAGATCATGTACTGGGCAGTCAGTCTTCAAAGGGTTATTCGATCTTTCTTGTTGGAACCATCGGGATACCTACCATGCTTAAGGAGGCGCCATATATCATAGAACCAGCAATTGGCTAGCTCGGGATCTTCTGTGGTGATGAGCTCAATGTGGTAGCAGTGGGTTGGTTTGTCTTGCTTTTGAACCAGGAAGGGGGTTATTATTATTCCTTCGAGCATATCGACCATGGAGTCCAAGGTTTCAAGGAAGTCGTCTAGGTTATTCTTGGCTCGAGGTAGGTAATGGAAGGTGATGTATTGGATTTGAGAGGCTAGCTCTTCTAAGTGGGCATGGGAGGGTTGGAGCGTCTCGTCCTTAAGTCTCCATTTTCTGAGCACTTGGCTGATGATGAGGGTGGAATCCCCGTAGACGTCTAGGCATTGAATACCTTTCTTAAGGGCAACCTTGAGGCCTAACGTGCATGCCTCATATTCAGCCATGTTGTTAGTGCAAGGGAAATCCAATTTGATGGCGATGGGAGTATGGGAGTCATTTGGGGCGATCAGAAGTTTCCCAATGCCATATCCCTTTTTTTATCAGCGCCGTCGAAGAACATTTGCCACCAGAGATTATCCTGGGAAGTGCATAGGATGTTTTCATATGGGAATTTGGAGATCCAGACATCGGCTTCATCCGTGGGGTAATTTGCGAGGTAGTCAGAGATGGCTCTTCCTTTCATGGCTTTTTGCGTGATGTACATAATATCAAACTCGGCTAGGAGCATCAACCATCGGGCCATTCGGCTGGATAAGGTGAGTTTCTCAAGCAGATATTTGATGGGGTCCATTCGGGATACAAGTTTTATGGGGAAGGCGAGCATATAGTGCCGTAATTTTTGGGTGACCCAGACAAGCGCGACACATGCCTTTTCCAAAGCAGTGTAGTTGACTTCTTATTCAGCCAATTTGTGACTGGCGTAATATATGGCTCTTTCTTTTCAGGAATATTCAAGGTATTGGGCTAGCAAAGCCCCAGCTACAGTATCAGTTATGGTTAGGTATAGGAGCAATGGGAGACCAGGTTGTGGTGGCATGAGTACCGAAGGTTGGGTCAGTTATTATTTGATTCGATCAATAGCTTCTTGGCATTCCTCATTCCAAACCTTAGTTGAATCCTTTCGGAGGAGTTTGAAGATAGGTTCATAGTTGGAGGTTAACTGGCTGATGAACCGACTGATGTATTGTAATTTTCCAAGGAAACCTCGGACTTCTTTCTCTGTTCGGGGAGGTGGCATCTCAAGTATGGCTTTTAGCCTTGTGGGATATGCTTCTATCCCCTTCTCACTAACCATGAATCCCAAGAGTTTTCCCTTTGTAGTGCCGAAGATGCATTTCTGCAGATTGAGTCTCATCTGATACTACCGCAATCGTTCAAAGAACTTTCGGAGAGCGGGAACATTACCTTCTCTAGTTTTGGACTTTATAATCATATCATCCACATAGACCTCAACTTCTTTATGAACCAGATCATGCAGGATGGTTGTGGCAGCCCTCTGGTAGGTAGCCCCAACATTCTTGAGGCCAAATGGCATAATAGTGTAACAAAAGGTTCCCCATGGGGTGATGAACGCGGTCTTTTCTTTATGGTCTGGGTGCATTTTGATTTGGTTGTACTCGGCAAACCCGTCGACGAATGATTTGAGAGCATGACTGGCTGTGTTGTTTATGATCATGTCGATATTGGGTAACGAATAATCATCCTTTGGAGAGGCTTTATTCAAGTCTCGGTAGTCTACACACATCCGATCCTTCCCTCCTGATTTCGGCATAGGCACTATGTTGGCTATCCACGTGGGATATTCGATCACACGAATGAAGCCTACGTTCAACTATTTGACCACCTCTTCTTTGACCTTGAGTGACCATTCGGTGCGGAGCTTTCTCAACTTTTGTTTAACCGACTTGTAATCTGGGAGAGTGGGAATCTCATGCTGAGCTATTTTAGGATCATTGCCGGGCATATCATCATAGGACCATGCGAAGACATCCACGAATTCCTTTAGCAATTCTTTGAGTTGTGCATTCTCATGCTCGTCGAGAGCTATCCCCTATCCTAATCTCGCGCTGTTGACTACTAGAACCAAGGTTAAAAACAACAGTCTCTTCTTCATTAACTCGAACGCGGTTATGTTGTTTATTATTAGCCTTATTTAGATCAGTTAAGAATTATTCATTTGCAAAATCATCATCATCAAAGGTTTGAATAGAATCCAAACAGTTAATGTAAGGCACAACAAGATACTCAAAATCTTCGTTTATTTCATTGATAGGAAAAACAACATTAAAAATCACATCAAAGCAGTATTCGATTACATTTGAACAAGGATAGATAACAAAAGAAGAAATGGGGTAAACATTGGGGTTAGGTGGGATTTCAACAGGCAAGACTGGCACAACATGCCAGTTGAGGAGAGGTGTATCAACAGCTTTAATCAGTTGGGATGGATCCAGTGATGTAGTGCCTGAGTGAACCATGCAGAGTGTCAATCCCAGTGCCTGTAGGTTGAAGGAATCTTCAGAGTCACTTTCCTCAGTCTCTTTGGTATCTTTGATGAGTGGTTGTACATGGTATTGGGAACTCTCGATCCATAGGTAGCTGTCTTAGAAAAAGATCTCCATTATAGGCTTCATCTTCATGTCTGTATGGTCATACCATGGTTCTAGAAAGCCACAAAAGGGGAAGTCTTCGCCCTCTTTGATGAATCGTCCATTCAAGGAGTCACCTGGGATAGTCTGGATGTATTCTAGTCCTCTCTTTGGTCGAGACTAGTAGATTATTCTGAGCTCTTGTTCTGATGGTTGATACCCTAAACCACAAGGAGGGAAATCTTTCTTCAGTTCAATAGGCTCGAGTTTACCTTATTGTCTTTATCTTAGCCCCAGTCAGAGCATGAAGTGCATGTTTCTGAACATCTGAATCACATTAACGTTGCTATGAGGGTCGTATTCTGGACAAACCCTTTCTTTGAAGTCGTCCCCTGCCGGGAGTAGAAGTGGTTCAACTTGGAATCCTAATAGGAGCATATTATTTGACCCGTTCTATATCTTAAGAATTGGACTGCTGGTACTTGCACCGTCGGTATTATCGTCATTACCTAAAATGGTAATGACTCATCCATCGGCGAAGAATTTTAATTTCTGATGGAGTGAGGAAGACACGCCCTTGATACTGTGAAGACAAGGTCGTCCTAGCAACATATTGAAACAAGCTGGGATGTCAATAACTTGGAATTCGACGACAGGGTTTATAGGTCCAGCCCCTATTACAATCTTTATGGATCCCATCACCTTTCGATGGGTATTATCGTAGGCACGTACAGTAGTGGAGGTTGGAGCGAGGTCACTTTTTATTTTAGTCGTAGACATTTAAATGTTCTCAGTGGGCATCCATTCAAAGAAAATCCATTATCGATAAGAGAGAGTGGTACAACCTTCCCCATATCTTCGACGGAGATGTTGAGTGCATGATTGTGGTTTGGTCCAATCTTGGCAATTTTTTCTTTGGAAAAGGACAACATTAGGGTAGAGGTCAAGGATCTGACCAAATTTATCGCTTCTTCTGGTGTGGTAGAAGGAGGAACTGTGGGTCTAGTGAGAAACTTGATCAAAGCGTTTCTGTGCAGCTGAGAGGACTTGAAAAGCCCTCTTAGAGTGATGTTAGCTTGAGTTTTCTTCAGTTGATTGAGGATCTTTCTCTCCTCTAGGGTCATTTATGGCATAGGAAGGTTTTTAGCGCTCTTCCCTTTGTCATTGGCTTGTAGTGAGTTTGGGATTTGGTAATGCCTCCCTGATCTGGTCATGTGATTTACTGAAGAAAGGAAGAACATGAATACCATTTCCTCGTCAACCTCGGGTTGTTATGCTACCTTATTTATTTCTCCGAGGAGTTACTGAAATGATATCATTCCATACATGTCAGCTACCAGGCCAGTTTTCTCTAAAGCCTGTTCTTCATTTGAGTCCTCGAACTCTTCCCCCCATATGGTGGCAACAATTCTATCATTCCACGTGAAGTCGATGCATTCCACAACTTCAACGACTTCTTTATACAGGTCTTCCCATTCTGTAAGGATATGTGAGGGTGAAGGGACCAGGCGCCCTTGTAGCTTCAGAGCATCAAGTAACTCAATCATATTGTAAATATTGTTAGTTCACCTGAATATCTCTGCCATAACCTGAACAACATCATCTAAGCTGACTTCAACGGTCGGTACTACCCAACTGTCTAACTCTCGGGCCCATTTTCGTGCTTCCAAGAATAGCGTACTGAACCTTTGGCAATCAATGATCATCTGTGAGGGCAATTTGAGCCCGAACTCTAGGAGTTGGTTTAACACTTCTGATAATTCCATACTTCCATTTTCGAAACGGGTACGGACGGTGATGCATGCTCTGGTAAGGAGTGACAGTGCCTGATCAGCGAGGCTAACAGGGTGTAGGAGGAAATATGGGCAAATTTGGAGAGGTTTAGGAGAGTATTTGGGTGTGATTTGAATTGAGGGATCGAATTCTGGGTTATCTTCTAGAAAGATGGCATTGGTATGATTTAGGAGTGGGTTGTGAGTAGTGTTTGGCTTAAGAATGGCTGGTGGGGCGATGGTCGATCAATTAGACCTTGGATTGCATTTTGGAGGTGAAAGTATTAGTCAGTTGTATGGCCAGCAGTTTGGTAAAAGGCGTAATGAGCATCTTCCTTGAAGTTCCTTGGGAGTGGATTTGGCAATGGACGAGGGTCCAAGGGTTTTATAAGGTTTCAGTTCAATAAGGCTTGGTAAACTTTGGAGAGGGGAGCATGGAGCTCGATGTATTCCTTTCGAACTGGGATAGGGTGGATTTCTGGTGCCCACGATGTGTTTGGTTGAGAGATATTATTGATGGTTGAGACTGCAGCACTGGAATGCTCATCATATTTTTTAGAGATGAACTGTCCGGACACCTTCTTTGGATCGACATCTGTTTTAGCAAGACTTTCCTCAATTTCTACTCCTGCTTGTCTGAGAGCTCGAACGTGGGGATAGTATTATCCTCCCATGGTTGCTCAGACATGGGGTAAGAAATTCTTCTTCACTATGCTGACTTATTCTTCCTCAGAAGGCCGATTGGTCATGGTTGCTGCTTTTTTCGTCCATCGAGCTATGAAGTTACTGATCGACTCCCCAGAGTTATATTTGAGAAGCTCTAAATCACGTCGGGTAACATCAAGCTCTTTATTATATATGTACTGTGACATGAATTCTCGGGCTACATCCTCCCAGCTACGGATTCTGGACTCTTCGAGAGATAAAACCATCGGAGGGAGCTTTCCTTCAAAGTTTGCTGAAATAATTGGGCCATCAATTCTTTAGAATCTCTTAGTAGAGTCATGGAACGGTGATAACTGCGAAGATGAACAATCGGTGGTCCACTTCCTCTAAATTTCCTGATATTTGGCATCTTGAACTTCTCGGGTAACCTCGCTTTAAGATAAAGAGACATGTGCGTGTAGTCCATGTAATTCCTCGAGATTCTGACATGGTCGAACTTCTTAGTGATCATCTTGAGGTCTTCTTTAACTTTGTTTAGCTCTTCTTCTTTCGGATCAATGATCATACGCAAGTTAGCCCCATGCTGGGCAAGGTTCAGCATCGGAAGCTGGGCGGGCAGCGACCCATTAACAGGAGGGGCACGTGGAGCATGATGATATTATTCAGAAACCCAGATAGGCTCGGGTGGTTCTATAGCATGAGGGAATAGGGCCTCGAGCTCTTGAGGATTGGGAACCTGGTTTCGTTTCATTTCTCATACCTTAGTTTGGAGGTTATCAATTTTGGATACAAGCTGAGCTAGGACTGCCGTCAGATCCCGCTGCACAACGGGTTCTTGATCTATGTTCTCAGTGGAAGACGAATGGATTCTGGACTCAGAAGAAGTAACAAGGGAATGGACGAAACTCCGGGGTGGTTTGACTGATGATCGAAGCCAATAAGGAGCCAGACCAAGGGTTTGCGATCGACCTCAGAAGTTGCAAAAAAATGGGATTTATTTTTAAGAAAAAGGGATGAATTTTTTTTTCTTTTTTTTGAGATGGAAAGACAAAATATTGTTGGATTTTTTATAAAGAGATCAGAAATGTTTTTGGCTTTTTGATAAAGAACGGAGAAAGTTTTTGTTTTTTTGATAAGGAAAGGAAAGGCGGTCTCAGCATGATTATTATAATTATTATGTTCTCATTTGTTTTAAATTCTCCTAAATGCAAAATAAAATGCCGAACGAGACTCGAGCCTAGAAAAGTTGGGTTTGTAATATATGCAAAGCTAAGGCTGGACTTGTGACCGGGCTCATGGAAAGGATCCCATTTTAAAAATGCATGAAAATTTGGGCGGCAGGCCGACCCGGAATTTCGGTAGAGTTTTGGGTAGAAACCGAAAATCTAACATGGGTGTCCTAGGCTTGACACGTATATGCGGGTATGCAGTTGGTTGGGTGAATTGGAAAGGGTTCCTCCCTTTGGCGTGACTTCCACGATATACGTTTTGCTCTTATGGGTAATCGGTACGTGTGGACAAGCCATTTGATATACCTGAGTGTACGTGAATTGCCTCACTATATACCTCGTGGGGACGATATGTGTGAGAGCGAATTCGATATACTCGGCATACGTGAACAAGTTCCCTACGATATACCTCCCGTCATGACTTTGGTCAAGCGGTACAATGCGGGGTAACCGTTCGATATACGTCGAAGGTACTTCGATAATGGGAGGCGAGAGTCATATCGCTTAGGCTAACTGTGCCCTGTCGGACCAGCGCCCATCACGAAGTGACCCTCTAGTTACTGGGAAAAATTTGGTCAATAACAATTCTCTTTGGTGATGTCGTGTGAATCATGCATGATTCTCTTATTAGTATCTTAGGATGATAATATCTTTATTGATTATGCCAAACAGGGAGCAAAGTACAAGTACTAATGGTACACCAAGTATGGATGGGTGATGCGTGAAAATATATGGATATATGTGATCCTAGGTGCACGTGGTGTGAAGTGTACATGGAGAATTTTTCTACAAGTATGTGAATACAAGCATAAGTATGGGGTACACATGAAAAAATGGGACATGCAAAATGGGGGAAAATATAAACAAGCCTAACATCCATGTAAATAGAGTCTAGCCCTCAAAATGGTAGTCCCCAGCGAAGTCGCCACCGTGTCCATCCCCGATCCTCGTGGCGGGAATGCGGAGTTAGGATCCTAGGTCCCGCACGTCCCTCTCGGGAGCGCTTCGGCAGGCGTCATTGGGTGAGGTGAAAAAAATAGAGAGAAGGATTCGTCAGTCTATTTTACTCAAAACAGACAAAAGAAAGGGAGCCATCCCGAAGGATAGCATCCAAAGACATACTGATGCATACAAAACCAAAATGATTCGAAAAGGACCCGGAGGCTAAGTTACGAAATGAGAAGGTGTTAGGCACCCATTCCGCCCTTGCGGTCTCTCATGGGTTTTTGCTATTTTTCTTTATTTTCCCCGTGATATGTGTGCATGCGTATATGTAATGGAGATAGGAGTCATCGACTTGTACCATGGGAGGGGTAAAGCGAGTCATCCATAGGAATGTAAAAATAATGTTAGAAAATAGGATTTACGCGATTATCCTTACGTTGGTCATTACGATGGAACGACAACGCATGTAGAATAATACGCCACTAAGAACAAATATATGTATATATAGGTATATGTAATATAAGAGAGTGGAGTTTAAAGGGAAAAGAAAATGAGAGAAAAAGTAAAAACAAAGGACTCGAGTCTCGAGTTTTACCCCATGACGCCTACGCAGCCTATTGAGGCATCAAAGTCCACGTAGTTCGTATGCAAACTGAGGGGTGGGGTTTATCCCATAAATCCAATCAGGGGATTCTTTTTTTTTTGTGTGTAGAAAAAGTGTTTTAGTTGTGAGAAAAGTGTAAGAAAAGTGTGAGAATTCCCGTTTGGAATTTATGAGCAAACCCTATTTTTCTTGCTTTTTTGGGTTTTTACTTGTATGAAAATAAGAGATGTTAAATAATACTAAATAAAAATATATTAGGATATGTGAGATGAGAGAATAAAAGTGCTAAGTAATAAAATAAGTTAATGCAAATTTATGGGAATTTAAGGAGAGAATTGAGAAAATTGGACCTTCTTGAAGATCTTGAGCTTGATCTTGAATGTCGGAAAGCAACCCTTGCACTTGGATGATGATGGAGGATAGTGAAGTCACCAAGTTTGATGAAAAGGATGATGAAAAGTGAAGGTTGGAAAGGGATTTGGATGTGGAAATTGCGCTGACTTCGAGAGGGGTTTTCTGGATTTGCTGAGAGTGATATCTATCAGATCTGGGCTCCCTTTGCAATGAGGGGAAGGCCTCCTTTTTATAGGCCCAGGGCATTGCCGATCGACATAGCCCTGTTCTT
Source organism: Sambucus nigra (assembly GCA_949130495.1). Taxonomy (NCBI): domain Eukaryota; kingdom Viridiplantae; phylum Streptophyta; class Magnoliopsida; order Dipsacales; family Adoxaceae; genus Sambucus; species Sambucus nigra. Next base: position 407,120,761 of record OX422210.1, on the reverse strand, counting down.
GCCAATCGGCAGGTTTGTTTAGGCCACTGTTCTAAAAAACCCGCCTAGGCTCCGCCTAGGCATTCCGAGGCTTGGGAGAAACACCCCGCTTTATATTTTTTACGCCTTATTCTTGGTAAAACCCTTAAGACACACTTTTTTCTAAAAACAACAATGCTTTAGTGAAACGATATCGTCTTTTAAGATTTTTTTTACAAACTAGACCATTATCTCATCAAAAATAATCAAATAGTATTTTAATTTCCATATATTCCGACATATTTTTATGATATGTACAATTTCAGTATTTTAATAGCCTTGTTATGGTTAAAAAATATTAAAATATATTAAGAAGGCCTAAACGCGTTTTTACACCTAAGGCCCACCTAGGCTTCTAAGTCTTAAGGCTTGGACTCCACGCCTCGATCACGCCCCGCATTTTTTAGAATCTTGGTTTAGGCACACTGTCGATAGGCAGGGTCGGAGACCTGCCGTTTGGCAGTGTCTTTCTGGCCTTTTCGGAAAATCGACCGCAGAGTGCAAACCGTTGATCCGAATTGCGCACCGGGCAGACCGTTGGAAAGGTAATTCAGAGACTTTTAAATTACTTGGAACACTCCCGGGTTTGGGAGTTGACTTTGGATCAAATGTGGCTCGAAAACACTCATCGATCCTTTGGAAGGGGGATCGTCGGACGCAAAGGGATCGTTCATCCGCATGGTAAGTCTGAATCGCGCACGAGGTAGACCATTGGAAAGGTTAGAAGATGTACTTTGACATTCCAAAGAGTTTGGTCCAGTTAGGGGAGTTAACTTTGGTCAACCGGGCCTATAAGTGTTTGGTGACCTATCGGAGTAAAACAGATCGTTCGTCCGTACCGTAAGTCAGAATCGCGCACGGGACGGACCGTTGGTAAGGGGTTTTAGTGAATTTTGAAGATTCATTCAATATCGATCGAGATAAAGAGTTAAATTAGGTCAAACGGATCCTGTGAGTGCCCGATGGCTTCTAGGTCAGGTTTCAGGAGAAAATGGGTCGTTCATCCGCATGGTAAGTCGAAATTGCACACGGGACAGACCGTTGAAAAGAGGATTCAGGGTGCTTCGAAGATTCATTCAGTCTCGATCGAGCTGAAGACTTTGACTTCTGGTCAAATGGAGCCTGGGAGTGCCCGATGGCTTCTAGGTCAGTACTCGGGGTATAACCTGGGTTTGTAGTGATGAAGGAAGGTGCTAGGGACCTAAGGAGAGTTTAAGCGGTAACATAATAGGGTGTCTATAATATGAGCATTTGGTTTAAAAATGTGCTTAGTCGTCCTTCTTAGAAATGTTCTTTTAGGTTTGGTCTTTCTCTTCCTATAGTTATAGTTTTTATCTAGTTGTCTAGGTGGAACATAATTGTTACGGCTTCTCCTAGAATAGTTAAAGTTTTGGTATATAGGAGTATTATAGACAGGATTAGCTAAACATATAGAGTAGCAACCTTAAAAAAAATGACCGTATATGTCACCGTAAGAGCAATAAAGATTGCTTGAAGAGGGTATCTCCTTAGGAAGGTCTCTAAAGATAGGTTTCATTGAGTTTTGATTTTGAACCTTATTCCTAGGGAGTACAGTTTGAAATGCAGAATCACTCTTCCTAATGGGAGGGCAAACATATTTAGTCTTAGGTGTACTTTCACACTTAGAGTAACTTGATTCCCCAATATCAAACTTTTGTTATTTTTCATCAAACTCATTTTTTAAGGAATGGAAATCTGGGCAAGTTTCTATAGGTCTTTTGCCTCCTGATACAAACTTGATTAATTCAAAGTTTTTAGTTTGTGTCTTTAAATTTGGGCAAAACCCTATTCCAGTTTGATCATCAGAATTGGTTTTTGAATCAGCAACAAAGCCATCAAAACAGTTGGAATTATTTTCAAATTTTGCAAATTTTTTGAAAACATTTGCTGTCTTTTCTTTATACTGTTCCAATTCTAATAATGTCCCTTTATATTTTTTCTCTAGAGTTTCATTTATTTCAATCAAATTCTTCAATTTTTGATCAAAAATTTTGACTTCATTTTCATGAGTTAGACATTAGGTAGTATACTCTTCAACGTTAAGTTTGACCATCAGACTTAGGTCTTCTAGTTTTTTAGTGAGATCTTTCACAGTCTTCTCTAGTCTAGTGATTTTCTTGAGAGTCTTAGCATAAAATGTGTGAATATCAGAGAGGTCTTCAGGGTCGGAATCACTAAGTGTAGTGTGTGAAGTGACCCCTAAGGATTCAATTTTTGAACTCACACACACATTGACATCGTCATTATCGCTTTCCCTTTGACTCACACACCCCGCTGTAGAAGTAGCAAAGTTCTCATAAATTAAAGCATCTAAACAAGTTGCAATATGATTCATAACAGTAGAAGTAGAGCTATTATCATCATTCTCATACATAGGCAAAGGCATATCATCATTATAGATTATCTTGGCATAGAAATACATGTAAGGATAAAAAAATCAGATGACTCAGGTTCCTCATTATCAGAATCACTTGATTCATCACATGTCTTGCAAATGTTGGCCTTAGTATGTTTATTGGTATTGTTCAAGTTAAGTCTACAGTCTTATGCTATGTGACCCAATTTACCACATCTATAACATTCAGTATTCTTATAGTCTTTGTTAGGTCTCGTATGATTGTCCTTGTGATGTTTGTCTTGACCTTTCTCATGAGGTTTGTGATTAAACTGTGTTGGATAATTTGGCTTTCCTTGTCTAGTTGCCATTTTATTTATAAAATTCACAATTTTCTTAAACTGTTTTGACATCAAGGCAATCTAATTATCCAAACTATCTATATCACACTCCTAATCAGAATCATTATTAGGAATCCTGAGATCAGGTTTTATCATCTTAGAGGAGAAAATTAAATTGGGACTAGTCTGTTTCCTATGGGACTGGGTCAATTGTTTCTTAAATTCTAATTCCATTTCCACAGTTCTCAGTTTACTATTGAGTAATTCAGGAGTGAGATTTTGGTCACTCATTTCCTCAATAGCATATCTTTTGTTATCAAATTTTCGTGGCAATGATCTTAGAATTTTAGAGACAATTTCATGTCTATCATAAATTATTCCATTAGCATGCAATTTGGTCATAATGTCAGTCAATTTCATGTAAAAATCATCAAAAGATTCAGAGTCTGACATAATTAAAGAGTTGTATTGCTGGACAAGCATCTATGTTTTAACAACTTTAACTCTAATGTCACCTTCATGTGCAGTAACTAGTGTATCCCAAGCTTCCTTAGAAGTGGTACATGATGAGATCCTTTTGAACTCATGTTAATTTATCGACATAAAAATGGCATTCTTTCCTTTGTTATTGTTTCGAGAAACTTGCTTCTCTTCTTGAGTGAATTCACTTAATACTTTCTTAATCCTCTCATTACTTCCTTCAATGGCTGGTTTAGTAGGATAAGTGTATCCATTTTTAACAATATCCCAGACATCATCTCCCAAGGTTCCTTGTATGAAAGCAACCATTCTTACCTTCCAGTAAGCAAAGTTGTTTCCATCAAAGACAGGAGGTCGGGTCAAGTTACTAAATCTTTTATTTTTCTCGTCCATAGTTTGATTTTAAGAAAATAATTTCAGAAACACAAGATCTTTTTTGAAAAAAATTTTCCTAAGCTCTGATACCAATTGAAAAAGCATTACTAAGGCCGTTTAATACAAGATTAAACCATTGAAGTAACTCCGAACTATTTTTTGAAGAAACTCTTTTCTTTAAATCAAAAGAATTAATGACAAGATGTGTTTAATAAAACATGCACAAGATCTGTTCAAGATTTTGTTAACATGTTTGGTAAAATAATTTAAAACAATTAAACTCAACACAACCACAAGAATGAGATGAGGAGATGTAGAAAGATTAAGTACAAGAGATTTTTAACGTGGTAAAACCTCACCCAACTGAGGAAACATCCACGGTAACTTCTAAGTCACAAACCAAACATCCACTAAAACAAAATTCTCAAGTTACAAACTATATAACACACATGCACACAAAACAGTCCTATTTAAGTTTAGAAATGTACCCACTGGCTGATTTTAACTTCTCTGCAGGTGTGATGTTGATGTGACTTTCTATGTTTGTTAACTTCTCCTGTTTTGTTCCAGTCTTTACGTCGACTCTTTAGATTCAAGATCTTATAGCCAACAGTTCTGTGTTGTAGTGTGACAAGTGTTTATGATCGTGCTACTAACACATGCATGTACACACACGCACACACACACACACACACACACACACACACTTATTTTATACAAACAGTCCTAATGAATTACAAATCAGATCTAAGATGAACTGTTTTCGGCTTCTCTCTACTTTAGAGACAAAAACTATATTTGACCTTTAATCTAATACTGGAATCCAAGGTCACCTTGCTCATAAGATTGCCAAGGTCATATCCAATTTCAGAGGGTTTTAAAAATGATTTTGAAATCTGAAACCACCAATTGCGATTCCAACTAGGTCAACAGTTTTTTTTCGTACGAACTAGAAACAGAAACAAGATTTGTTGATTCTAAGTTTTTGAAAAACATTTATAGAACAGTAACCAACAAAAGTGATTTCTCAAGATGAGAAACTAAAATATGCAGATCTATGTGTAATATAACATGCAATGATCAGATCTACAATATCTATGAAAGAGAAATATAGATGTAATCGCAAAGTCTAAGTTGGAAACAAGATCTTAAACTCAGAGGAATAAAGCCTCAAACACCCTTCAAAACCACCACCACCAACACACTCAAACACACAAGAATAGTGTTTGGAAAAACTGTTTAAGAGATACGAGTTAGGGTTTGAAACATGTTAGGGTTTTGAAAATAAGGTTTGGACGATTAGGGTTTCACTCTCTCTCTGGATTTCTCTCTCTTCTCTCTCTATTAGGACGAAATGCCAAAAGTCTGTTCACATTGAGTGTAAGCCTCCTTTTATAGGGAGCAAGGAAGGATCGAGAAGGTTGATGCAAATCCAAGGGCTGAGATTCAGTCTTTGACTTTTAACTTTGATCCAACGGTATAATAGAAGTGATGGATTAAACGTCCTTGGATTGGACAAGAGAGGTTACACGGGGATTGGGATGAAACGCATGCAGAGCGTTGATAACAGGAATCCAATGGTTGAGATCAAACACGAGTTATGTGTCTACAAAGAAACACAAATCGGGTCAGTATAAGGACGACAGGTGTAGGGCTCAGATCTGTTCTCACACGCGCGTACCAAAATAATTACACAGGCACCCTTAAGTCTCAAGCTCTTTCGGATCCTACCCAAACCAACTTTCAGGTATGAAAAGGTAAAACCAATAATTTCAGAGAGACCCCAAAAGTTTAATAAACCAAATTTTATTATGAAAGAATTATTTAAAAAAAATGTTTTAAAAAATCCCAAAAATTATTAAAAGCCAATTTAAATGGGATTAACCACACACAATCAATTAAGGCAATATATGAATAGTGTATCAAATCCTAGAGTGTGTGAATGTGATTTTATACCTCTACATGAATCAAGTGTGGCTTTAAGAAAAACATTCTGAGGCTCTTTGGTTTCAAGGGAATGAGACACTAATTTTTTCACTATTTCCAAACTAGATGAGCACTTATATAATGTAGACTCAAGTGAGTCAAGAGTATATGGTGATTCAGTGGTAAATGATGCGTTAGTAGTTGTGTAGTAGGCACCACCTCAGGCACCATTAGTAGCTCAAGTCCAGGCTCATGCATTCTCGTCTGCTTGGGAACGTGTTCGTGATGCCTTTCAGATAGCGCATCCTCCGGAGTTTGCAGGAAGCTCCGACGTTGTTGTGTCGAGCCAGTGGAAAAAGTACATTCAAAGTCACTTGAGGATGTATGAGTGTACAGATGTGCAGAGGCAGGTACTAGCTATGTTTAAGCTAGTAGGAGAAGCATTGCAGTCGTGGGAATCCATTACCACCACCGAGGAGAGAGATGTTCTTTCTATTCAGGAGTTATGGGTGCGGTTCGTCCGCAAATATTTCCCCTCATCAGTTTAGACAGAAATAAGGCGGAAATTGATGAACCTTAAGCAGAAAGGGAGGACAATGTCAGAGTATGAGGCCGAGTTCACTAGTCTTCTGAACATCATTCCCGATGAGATCCCCACTGAAGAGAAGAAGATCCAGAAGTTCATGGATGGGTTGACGTGGAGGATTCATCCGCACCTACTTGGTAATATCTCATTGGCCACCTATAAAAATGTGGTTAATGCAGTATTACTTCACTGTCAGGGCCACCACTTTCATTTGTCAGAGGGTAAACGAGTAGGAGAGTTCAGCCAGCAGGCAGGACAAGGGGTAATGGTGCCAGCGGTGCACAATCAGCTCAGGGTCAGCATAGGCAGAGTGATCAGAGTTTCCAGCAGAGGGATTCTAAGAGATTTAGATTAGGAGGTTTCAGACATGGCCAGGGAGGTTTTAAGCATGTCCACCAGGGTCAGCACAGCCATCAGGGCCAGCAGCAGTTTCAGTAGGGCTAGCATGACCATGGTAGGGGTGGTAACGACCATCAGGGTCGTGGATAGCAGGGTCAGAGAGGGGGAAACTTCACAGGGAGATGTTTCATATGTGGAAAGGTTGGCCACAAATGCCAAGAATGTCATGAGAGGGGCATGGCCCCGCAGCAGCAACAATAGGGTGCTCGATAGGAGCCCCAGAGACTGATGTTTCCCGTCACCCTCCCAGCTCCACCATAGATGCCAGCACTGTCACCTATCTCAGTAGTCCCAGTTCAGTAGGGACAGCTTCAGTACGATCGAGTTTACCAGCTTCAGCAGGCCGCAGTCCCTCAGGATCCACCCACGATTGAGGGTATGTTTTCTATTCAGGGGACTATGGGGCGTATTTCATTTGACACAGGGTCCACACACTATTTTATTTCCATAAGGTTTGCACGCGCTATGGGATTATTAGATATCGTGAAGAGCATTATCATTTATGTAGATTCACCGTTGAGTAGAGGTTCTGTGATTTCCTTTATATGTAGAGGCGTGGGTGTAGAGATTGGGAGATTTACTTTACCTGCTGATATGCTTGTATTACATATGTACGAGTACGATGCTATTATTGGTATGGATTGGTTGGTTACGTATAGATCCATGATCGATTGTTGTATTAGGAGTATTATTTTTGCCATACCCGATTAGGAGATGTTCCTAGTGGCGATGCCTCGTCCTGAGGGAGGATCGTCCACTCACTTGTATTACATAGAGGAGGAGACCTCTAAGGAGGTGGTGATATCGCTTGATGCGATTCCAGTCATTAGGAAGTTTGCTGATGTATTCCAGGATATTTCGGGATTACCTCTTAGTAGAGAGATAGGATTTGTAATTAATTTGGCATCGGACACTCGGCCGATGGCCCACGCACCTTACCGTATGGCTCTAGCGAAGATGAGGGAGCTACGGGATCAGATAGAGCAGCTGTTGGGTCAGGGGTTTATCCATAGGAGTACTTCACCATGGGGTGCTCCTGTGCTGTTCGTTAAGAATAGGGATGAATCTTTGAGGTTGTGTGTTGATTATCGCGAGTTGAATAAAGTCACGATACGGAATAAGTATTCGTTACCCCGAATCGATGACTTATTTGACTAGTTGAGAGGAGCTGAATTATTTTCAAATATTGACTTAAGATCGGGATACCATCAGTTGCGTATCAGGGAGCAGGATGTCTCGAAGACTGCCTTATTGATGAGATATGGTTCCTATGAGTTCAAGGTTATACCTTTTCGCCTAACCAACGCATTAGCGGTGTTTATGGACTTGATGAATAGGGTGTTCAGAGAATTCTTGGACCAGTTCGTCATTGTCTTCATTGATGATATTCTGGTTTACTCATAAACCGAGGAGGAGCATGACGATCAGTTGAGGCAAGTTTAATAGACATTACGTCAGCACGAGTTGTGTACAAAATATGAGAAGTACGGGTTTTGGCTGAAGGAGGTTCAGTTTTTGGGGCACATCATTTCTTACAGGGGGATATCTGTTGATCCGGGAAAGGTTTCAGCGGTGAGGGAGTGGAGATAGCCCGCGACACTGACATAGATACGTAGTTTCTTGGTCATAACAGGATAGTACAGGAGGATTATTCGGGGGTTCTCAAAGATAGCGGGTCAATTGACACATCTGACTCGCAAGGGAGTGCCATTTATTTGTAGTGATGCCTACCAATTGTCTTTCGATGAGTTGAAAGACATATTGACCTCCGCACCAGTGTTAGCATTAACCAGGCCAGGAGTGGAGTATCTAGTCTACACTGATGCATCCGTACTAGGACTTGGGGGTATACTACAGCAGGAGAGTCAGGATATATCTTATGCTTCCCGTAAGCTTAAGACTCACGATAAGAATTACCCCACCCACGACTTGGAGTTAGCAGCAGTCGTATTTACACTTCGAATCTAGAGACATTATCTCCTGGGGGAGAAATTCCATTTATTCACCGACCACAAGTCATTACAGTACCTGTTCACGCAGAAGGAGATGAATATTCATCAATGTCGGTGGCTCGAGTTTGTAAAGGATTATCAGTTAGATATCCAATACCACCCAGGGAAGGCTAGCGTGGTAGCAAACGCGTTGAGTGGGAGGCCAGTAGGTGAGGTGGCTGAGGTCTGGAAAGCGAAGTGGAAGGAGTTAGGACACCGGGACACAGTGGCCCAATCATTCATGTCTGTGATGATAGTTACTCCCCAGATCATTGTAAGGGTGATATAGTCCCAGACAACAGACTCGTTCTGTCAAGAGCAGATATTACGATTACTAGCAGAGGGGGCCGAGTCTTATACCGTTAGTTCATATAGGGGCTTACGCTTCAATGGGAGATTAGTTGTTCCTGAGGGGAAAGACTTGCGACATGAGGTAATGAAAGAGTCTCACGGTTCACGATTCGCGGTGCATCCTGGTAGGGATAAGATGCACCAAGATATGAGGTGACAATACTGGTGGAGTGGGATGAAGAGGGATATTACTGAGTTCATTTCGAAATGTTCCACTTGTCATCTAGTAAAGGTGGACCATCAGAGACCGACATGACTTCTACAACCGTTAGAGGTTCCTATATGGAAATGGGAGAGCATTTCCATGGACTTCATCACGGAGTTACCTACATCATAGAGAGGTCACGATTCCATATGGGTAATTATGGATCGATTGACCAAGGTTGCTCACTTTCTACCAGCCCGAACAGACTACACTATGGGATAGTACGCACAAATATTTATAGCTGAGATAGTGAGACTCCACGGGGTGCCTCTCTATATCATATCTGACAGGGATAAGATATTTTTGTCATAGTTTTGGGAGAGTTTCCAGGAAGCCATGGGAACGGAGTTACGATTGAGTACAACCTATCACCCGCAGACAGATGGGCAGATCGAGCGGACGAATCAAATGTTAGAGGACATGTTGCGTATGTGCATCCTCGACTTTGGAGGTGGTTGGGAGCAGTATCTTCCACTGGTGGAGTTTTCCTATAATAACTCCTACCAATTCACTATTAGTATGGCTCCATTGGAGGCGTTGTACGGTAGGCCTTGTTAATTAGGCATAAATTCTTCACATTTATCCCCTTAATTTCGGTATTTTTATGATCTCGTGAGGTGTAAATAGATTGGATTTGACTTATATTTATGAAACTAACCCTTTTTGGTAAGTATTTCATATTTTGTGTACCTCTTATGTGTTCTACAGGTATTTCATGCAAGTTAGTGCCAAAGAGAACTCAAAACAGTGAAAGAAAACCAAGAAACGGGGAGTAAAGGGCATTTTTGTAATTTTTCAGCCTTATTCTGGAGGTGGGGCCAACTTGAAATTTGAAGAGCTTTCAACTACAAGAACACTGGAAAAAACGGTACCTCAATCGGAGTCCCGGTGTGAAAGTTATGAGCAGTCAAATATAGAAGAAAAAGTCAAATAAAGAGAGGACCGGTCCGCCCAGAAATTAAAAGAACCGGTCCTCACTGGGACCGGTCCGCCAAGAAATTAAAAGAATCGGTCCGCCCATACCCCCGGACCGGTCCGATTTTCCAAACTCCAAAAGACCCTGGATCACAAGCAAAACGAAGAAGGCAAAAATAAAAAGAACCGGTCCGCCCCAAAATAAAAAGAACCGATCCGCCCTGGGACCGGTCCGGGGGAGGAGGGGGACCGGTTCGGCTGTCGCAGTTTTAATTTTCTAATTTTCCTCTAATAGAGAGTCCTAGTGCTGCTAAAACTCTTGGAGTCTTGTAGGGTATATAAACCCATTTTATTATCATTCTTAGCACAAAGATTTTAGGGAGAATAATAGATTTTTCCTTTGTTTTCCAGCAAACCCTAGTTTAGATACAATTTCCAGTTTTAATTCCAAGATTGAAGCTTTATTTCAGAATTTATTTGATTACCAATTTTATTAATTGTTGCAATTACTGCTTGGGTGAGATTAGTGAGTTACTTCTTTTTTTCAATTCTATTCTACATCAATTTACAAGTATCCTTAGATTAATCATGAACTCCTGCACATTAAATACAGTTTTCATCACTTTCAACATGCTAGGCTAGATTTTCTAAGGCCGGGATACATGAACCCAACCTGATGTGTTAGTTGCATGTGTATAACATTAATCCTTTGAATTTAGTGATTGATTACGACCGTATTGCGTAGGAACACAACAATTGTAGATCTTTATATCTCGTTTGCCTCTGGGTAACCGGGATGATTTAGAATGCAATTCGAGTGTCACTATTGCGATACCGATTTACTCATCCTCAGATTAAGTATGACGCGGGCTTGAACCTCGTATACGTAATGCTTGGGAGTACTAAATTCCGGTTCAAATTAATCAGTTAAATTTACGACTAGTATTATAACTGCAATGCACTAGGGTTGGGGGATTGTATTCCCGTCCTGTTTTTCTCATCACTTAGTTTAAAAGTTTTAATTCGTCTTTCAATCATATTTTAGGTAACTTAGTTTAATTGCATCTTTTTATAATTTCATACTTGCATTTAGTCGTAATCCAGTCTCAAAACCAAACCATTTTCCTTTTCTTTTTAGAGTCAAAGTTAGGATTCCTCCATCTTTTCCCGTCATTACAACTTCGTTGTAATAGTTTCCTGTGGATACGATCCCGACTTACCGGGTTTATTACTAACGCGACAGTCTTGCACTTGAGCCTAGAGTGAACGCACTTCTGAGACACATTCTGAGTCGCGTCACTTGTCGTTCCCCGGCATGTTGGCTAGAGGTGGGGGACAACAAGCTACTTGGTCCAGAGGTGATTCATGATACTTTAACGAGAATAAAGATGATATGGAACCGTATTCAGGTTGCTCAGGGCCAACAGAAGAGTTACACCGATACCAAGAGGTCCTTTTGAGAGTTCAATGTGGGGGACCATGTGCTGCTCAGGGTGTCTCCTATGATGGGGATTTTATGTTTCGGGAAGAAGGGGAAGTTGGCACCTAGATATGTGGGGCCAATCCCTATCATCGAGCAGATTGGGCCAGTTGCGTATAGAGTTGGGTTATCGAAACAATTTCATAGGGTCCATGACGTGTTCCACATTTCCTCACTGAGGATATATCTTCAAGATGATTTGGCCCTCACATTACTTTGGAGGATATTGATCTACAGCCTGATAGTTCCTACGAGGAGGGGTCGGTTGCTATCCTAGACCATAGCAAAAGGAAGTTGAGGTCAAAGATAGTGCCGTTAGTGCGTGTTCAGTGGCGGCATCATAATGTCGAGGAGTCTACCTGGGAGCGCGATGAAGAGATGCGCGAGCATTATCCAGAGTTATATTTTCTAGGAATATTTTATTTCTGAATTTCGGGACAAAATCCTGTTATTTGGAGGGAAGTATGTAATACCCCGTAATTTTATTGATTTTATTTAATGGGATTAATTAAATTAAATGGGATAAATAATTAGAAATTAATCCGGATTTAAATACTAGCCAGACGAGAGTTGGTATTTGATTATGATAATGATGTTGAATATTACTGAGTGAATATGGTAATATATAAGTATTGAACTTATTAAAAATTGTCGCGAGTCATATATACGTCAATTCGAAAATTAAGTTAGGACGCGCGTGTCAGTCGCGTCAGGAATCATTTTATAAAACCGAATAAATGCGGTGTGTGATACTTGATTAAATAAATTCACAAGTTTCCAAGTAAACCTTATTTAATTGGAGTCTATTTTTAATCCAAAGTAATTAAGCACCTAAACATGCATCTATGTGTGTGTGCGTGTGTCAACCCATAAATAGATAAAGCATGTGACACAAAATTAAGGAAAAATCCCCGAAGGGCAAAACTTTTTATTTCTAGAACTTTGAAGAATTCACAAGATCATTGACTTACATACAACCTGATAATCGCCCATAAGTGTAACGCACGATGTCTTCGTCAAACGTCCAAAGCAACGGCTAGAAATAACATTAGGTGGAATCTCCCGTAAGAACTCCAGATGGTCAGCCATGAAGAAGAAAACGGCTTCTCCACAAGTGTGAACTTTATAAGGACTCCTTCCATAATAGCACGCAGCTCTCTGGGTGTAGAGTTCTCCTCACAAAGATTAAACCACAACAAATGTGTGTTCTTCAACACCAAAATAATTTGAAAAACGTTGCTAATGCCGTTTAATACAAGATTAAACTATATAAGCAACTCCGAGATGTTTGTTGAAGAAACCCTTTTTTTTTGAAAATAAAAATTATAAACAACAAGATGTGTTTACAAAAAACTTATGTACGAGAGTAATCAAGACTTTGTAATCAGTTTTTAAAACAAGACAGTTTTAAAAATTCAGCACACTATAGACTGAGATGAGGAGATGAAGATAATCAACACACGGTTTTTAACGTGGTAAAACCTCTCCCAACAGAGGAAACATCCAAGGTGACTTCTAAGTCACAAAAGTAAAAATCCACTAACAACAAATAATAGTTACAAACAATACAACATACATGCACACAAATCAACCTATTCTAAGTTTAGGAATATACCCCACTTGGTGTCCTTCTAACTTCTTATAGATCTGATTGTTGATGATGTTCTTTCAGTTTGATAACTTCCTTTGCTTTAGCTTCCTTATGTCGACTCAATGATCTTTGATCTTATACACAACACTTTCAGTGTAGTAGTGTGTTAAGTCTTTGTGAAGTGATTCCTATCAACATTCATGAACTCACACACACTTAGATTTACAGACAGTCCTATAAAAATTACATATAAAGACTATATGCTGTGATTTTATTTTCTTTCTTTCTTACAGAACTAAAAACCTTTTTGACCTTTAATATAACCCAGATTCCACGGATATCTCGCTTCCAAATCGGTCAAGATCTTAATCAATCTCGATTTTAAAAATATTTTTGAGATTGAAAATCTCCAAGTGTGAATCCAACTAGGTCAAGGTTAAGTTTCGTAAGAATAGATACCATAAAACATTTTCAAAACTAAATCAGTAAAGATTTTCTTAAATCAAGTAAGAAATATGCAGATCTAGTGAAAATGTAACATGCAGAGTGTAGATCTAAAGTTTCTATGAAAAAGAAACACAGATCTTCACACGAATGTTTAAGTTGTAAACAAGATCATAGACAAAGAGGTTACAACTTCAATATGAACAAACCACTCTCTCTCAAACACTCAAGGTTGTGTTTGGGGTGTTATATAAACGAAGGTTTGATTCAAAAAATGAAGTGTTTAGGGTTAGGGTTTGGCTAACAGTTTTCCCTTTCTCTCTCTTCTCTTTTCTTTTCTCTCTTCTCTCTTCTCTCCCTTTTTTTTTCTCTCAGAAATGACGAATGTCCAAAAGTCTTAAAATGCTGAGAAGTGGAGGGTTTATATAGGGGTGAGGGAAGGTTCTGGAACGACGAAGGGAATCAATGGCTGAGATCAAGTCTTTCTAAAATTGACTTGATCCAAGGGTTATAAAAAGGCGATGGTTAAGTCGAATGTGATTGGTTCACAGGATAGCACAAGGATAGGTTTAAAACACATGCAGGCCATCGATAAGGATTGATCCAACGATCAGCAAACCACCAGGCAACGCTCTCACATAACAAACACAAATTGATGCATCAGGTAAGTGACAAGTGTTGCAATGTGATAGGCTTACAAACGCGCGTCTAAAATATTTACAAGCAGCCCCCTGAAGTCTCTAGCGCATTTGCATTCTACCCAAACAAACTTTCCAATCAAAAATGAAGTTTTTAAAATAGAAATTTTACCCCACAAATTATATAAACACATTTTATTAATGAAAACATTTATTTAAAAAATGTTAAAAATGTTTAAAAAATTCCAAAAAATTATTAAAGCACTATTTTAAGGGGAATTAAACACACAATCAATTTAAAGCAATATATACACATGTATGCACTTCTAATTGTGTGTAGTGTGATTCAATTTATACCTTCATGGATCATTGAAGAGGATTAGAGAGAATGATTCTGAGGTTCTTTGGATTCTAGGATGGACAACCAATTTTGTCACTATTTCCAAACTAGTTGAACACTTATACAGTATAGACTTAAGCAAGTCAAAGGTATAAGGTGCTTCACAATTCACTAAAGAATATTGGGATTTTTGTGAATTGTAAACAAAAAGGGATTAAACCCTAAAAGAAGAAGTCAAAAAGGATTCTGCTTTCGCAGTTTTTCTATTTTGTAAAACACTGGGACTTCTTGAAGAAAATGATACCATTTAATAAGTATTTATAATAAAATGCGCCACCTCAGTTTTAGATCTCGTTCGAACGAGATCAGCATGTCGCTCGAACGAAGGACAACTGTCACTCAAACGAGATTGCGCGACATGCCTATCTCGCGCGAACGACATTGCTATGTCGTTTGAACGACTGTTGGGTCAAAAAAATTATTATTTTAATGTCCGCTCTAATACTTAGAAAAAATACTCATTCTCAAATTTTGACGAAAAAGTCCGCTCCAACACTTAGAAAATATTTTATAGGAATATCCTAAAAGCTCTAAGCGTAAAGTGAAGTTATTTAAAACTTAACCTTACTAAAGTAAACTTTGTGGAGTCTTTTTGATGAAGAACTTGATTAATTCGGATTCGTCTTGATGTATATTGCTCTTGAATGCTCTTCGACGGTGTAGCGGTATATGACATAAAAAAATTGACAACGGACTTATAAAAATATATCCTTACACATTTTAAATGGATTTACAAGTAAATTATATTTGTATCATCCGTATGGTCATTTTGAGTGCGCCAACGTGTCCAGAAGAGTCGAGATAGTCAGAAAACACTAACCGGGGGTTTAGTTTGGGTCCCGGGCCATTTTTAGGCCAAACCGACAACCCGGGAGGGTATTTTAGTCATTTTGATTTTTAGGGAATATTAACCCACGAAATTTAGACTTTTTTTATCAGCCAACCTTAGGGATATTAGGGCCATTATCTGCCAAAACCAAGTAGTGGGCAACGTGAGAAGAGAGGAGAAGTTCCAAGGGAGTTTCCAAGGCCATAGCCACCACACACCACCACTATCACCGAATTTGTGACCGAAGAGAGGAAGAGAACCAACCCTTATTGTCATCGAAGGATCAGAACATCAAATTTCCAGGCAAGTGATTTAATCCATTAAGATTCAACAAATAATTTATCCATGATAGTGTAGTATTTGATGATAGCCATGAAAATATTGAAACTCATGAAATTTAGAGATGAAACCTTAATTTTAGGTAGGATTTATATGTAGTTTTGATTAGGGAAGTATCTCATTAACTAAATCATAAACCATGTATAGTTAATTAGGAATTTATGAGGAGATGTATGATGATTCTTGAAGAAAATAGAAAAATAGCGTTTTCATGATAATAGGATGATTTGATCCAAGAAAAGTCTAATTGATGATGATTTAAGAATTCTGGAACGTTAAGAATCATGTATTTAGGTTGTATGATTACCCAATATGTTTACTTTAGGATTTAACATCTTGTAATGAAGAATTGGGACAAAACTAGGACTGAAAACGAATAAATCCGAAACCTGCACCTGCTCGATCAATCAATCGACATTCATAGGTCGATCGATCAACTGAGCTCGATCGATCAACATTCATAGGTCGATCAATCAACCTCCCCAAAAACTGTGATATTTTTCCCTCTTTAAATGTGAGTGGTTTTCGGTCATTGAAAGTTGTAGGTGGGGACTATGTAAATACATTGGGACTTTAGGGAGACCAGTAGGGATGAAATTGAAACTCAAAACATATTAGAATTTGTTTTGAATGTAGTGTTGAACTTACGAGTGTCCGACGAGTAATTTACCATTATATGATGCGAGAGCATGACTTAGATTTGTATGAGTGATAAGTTAGGATTAGAGACAGAAATATGGACCTCAAAGTACTGAATTGACATGTGGGATACGTATGAAACTTAGTAACCTTTTTGGGATAGGTTTAAGTACTCGGAACTATACTACGGGAGATTTATCGACAAAACATATTATGTATGAGTCGGGATGATGCTAGTGTACGAATAAAACTGATGGTATAGGGCTGAAAATATACCTTTGATAATATAATAATTACCTAAGTTGTGTGAATGCTTAGTATATGGACTATTATGTGTATGACATACCTACCATACTTGTTATCACGGGAGGTCGGCTTTCGAAAAAGGACCATCTTATCTTTGTGTGCCTACGGGGGGATACAGATTGGTACCTTAAGTACATAGGACTGTGAATGACTTATTTGTGAGTTGATAAGTTAGTTGACCATGGGAGCATAGGTATGTGGGTGACCCGTGGGTATGTGAACTATGTTCGCCTCCAATATGTGTGATTTTGTTTATTGAAACGGTTCCTGAGCATTTCGGAATACGTAGTCCTTATGTACGTGATGTACTGGGATTCGATAGCAGAGTATGCGAGCATTGGAGCTTAGCCTAGGTGTGCCACCTTTGTATATATATACGTTGAGAATAATATACTTCTACTTGTAGCTGGCTCTCTGTTAAATTGTGGATATGAATAATTGAGATATTTGAATGGGATTAAATATGTGAGAATCCATATCATAATTAATGTAATAATCTGATTAATATGAGGGAGAGATTTATGCAAAATATATTCGAATAATATGAGTAGACCCCTACATTATAATGCAAAGTCAGGAAATGGTACATACTTGTTAGTTAGTGACATAACTAGGATGGGTTAAGGGTATACGTTAGGCGTGCACATTAGTGGAGGGGTGAGAAACTCATGTGAGAGCACGTAACTAACATGTATATAATATTTACTGTTTAATGCAATTAAACACTTGCTATATTTTTAAACTGTTTTCACCTCGGGCTCTGACCCGTTTGCTTTCAAATCTATTTTTCTTGTAAAACCTTTTTAGGTACCCAGCCACAGGGACGCCAAGCTTAGCTGTTCCATTACTTTGACGTGCTGTAGCTGTTGTGGAAGTTACAGGATCTAGGTATTAGATGCCTCCACATTCTGCATTTGATTCTATTCAGGGTTACTCATATGTTAGGGCATGTCGCCCATTTCCATTTAGAGATAGCATTCTCAGACTTTCAGTTTTATTGCAGTTTTGGATTTATTTATTTATTCAGACTTTTATATTGGGATTTATTGAGTATTTAGTTTATTCAGGGGAGTGTTACTCCAGACTTTAGGGGTGGGCGCGGTTCGGTCCGGTCCGGTTTTTGGCCATTTTAAGTGATGGACCGGATCATTCGGTCCTATATTTGAGAAGACCGAATTCGGATCGATTTAATTGGTTTAGCCTATTTATTCGGTCTAGGCTATTTTCAGTCCGATTCGGTTAACAATCAGTCCACATTTACATTTATTTATTTATTTTCAATAAAAACTTAGAACTGTTTAGTTCCTAAAATCAATTCAAGAACATGTATGAGTTCAGTTCCTAAAATCAATTCAAGAACATGTATGTATGAGTTCAATTCCTAAAATCAATTTAAAATATAACTGTTCTCTCCTTTCAAGAAATCATTTCATAGAAGAAACTGTATTTATGGGTTTTAATTTTAAACTGTATGTATATATAGTTTTTAAAATCAAAAGAAAATGAATGGGTTTTAAACTGAGGCGAGGCTTTTAAATTGTATGTATGTATGAGTTTAGTTCCTAAAATGAATTAAAAAAGGTGAGGTGAGGCTTGGGTTTTAAAGTCAGCAGCTTGGGTTTTAAACTGTATGTAAGTATGTGTTTTAAAATCACCTCAAGAAGATGGGGTGAGGCTTTTAAACATTTAAACAGTTGGATCTTTTGGGTTTCTTTCATACCATAGCTGTAAGAACCAAAAATCATAAGAAAATCAAGAAAAAATTATCATACCATTGGATCTTTAGTCGCCGAAATAGTTGTGGTGGAGTTGAGGTTCGTCGGATCTAATGTCCCAGCCATTTCCATTTGTGCTGGGTTGTCGGATCTTGTGTTTATGGTGTCGGATTTTGTGTTCATAGTGCCGGATCTTTCTGAACTACTCAAATGGAGTTGAGGTTTGTTGGCCAACAGATAGCACCGGGAAGCAAATGGCGTTGGACAAGAGAGTTAGAGAGACTCGAGAGGAAGTTAAGTAGTGTAGTGAGAGAAATAAATTGAGAGAAAAAAAATGAAAAGTGAGAAGGGAAGAGGAGCGGTCCAGCGGTCGTTTTTGTGGTGTTGTGTTTTTAAGGTCTAGTTATTTACTAAACTCTAAACAAACATATATATATATATATATATGATATATTTATATAATATTAGTATATATTATATAATATTAAATTAAATAGTCCGGTCCGATCTTAAAACCGAATTTAAAATGGATATTTTAGACCGAACCAAATATTTTGAGTCTCTTAATTTAGGACCGAATTACGATCGATTTATAAAAAAGCCTATAAAAATGGGTCCGGTTAGGTCCAATCGGGTCAATCGGGTCGGTCTTTTTTTGTCCACCCCTACCAGACTCATTTGATTTATTCCATTATTATTCTGTTGTTGTTATGATGTGGATGTTGTATGGTTAGCTTAATTAAATTGGTTGCATGTTAACTTAATTTAATAAAATTTGGCAACTCACTTTTTAAATATTAGGTGGCTAGTAATTGTTTAAAAATATTTTCGGCAGTGATGCTAGATCTGAACCAACTTGATATTCTGTATTAATGAGATAAAGGAGTAGCTATCCGTTATTTAATTAGTCAGGGTGTCACATTGGGTTAGTTGAGGGTAAAATCCAGGGCTTACCAATTTAGGGGTGTTCGGGACGAGTAACACTCGGGGTAGTATTTCGGCGGACGATTAAATATATATTATGCGTGTCGAAAATATATTTATATACTGCCTATATATTTGAATAAATCCTAGGATGTGAATAGGATGTAAATTTAGGATAGGGGCTAGAGATACTTGAGTGGCTATCCGGTGTCGGTTGACGACTATTATTAGGTAATGCGATACCTATGGGACTAAAATAAGTTGAAAGTATACTTATTTGATTATTACGAATTGATATATTCGGGATTATATATAAATCCTTAAAAGTTATTAAGGTGCGAGTTATATATTAAGTAAGAGAATACTTATAAGATTAGTATTGTAAGTGTGCGAATACTTATATAACGTTACGAATGGGAACATTCAGGGTTATTGGCTATATCTACGAGAGTTTGACAATTTTAGCCATATATATATTGAGAAGTGATATATGTTATATACGGAGTTGTTACTGTATATACATATGATGTGATACGAATAAATATATCTGTGCGTAATTGGTATATTTATATCTTAGAGGCTGGTTCCACAGGTTTACCCGGGTGTAGGGTTGGACAACCAGATGATATGTTTCTCTAGTGCGATCCAGGGAGGTTGTGCGATGTGGGTGAATCCCCTGGCTTGAGGAGCAGGGAGAGTATATCCCTTAGTCATATCGTCCCGTATATGAGTGCGATGTGTGTATTCCACTTGCAGGAGGGAACATGACCGCCTCCACCATTGTGTATTTTTACGATGACCATGAATGAGTTTGGCTTAGTACTGTGGTTGAGTGAGTAAACCCGGATTCGGATAGGCACTATGAGACTGCATCCTCGAGTTGTAGCTCGGTGGGATGGTTATTATACTTATGATTGTGATAGGTATAATTATACTTGTTGTGTATAATATATTGTTTGTATATAAAGACAAGATATCATATAATTGATACTTAAGTAAAGTGAAGAGAATGAATAAGATGTTATCCTCCTTCCGATAGAATTATATCTGGATTTATATGAAAGTGAATCATAAGTTTTCGTGAGCAGTATATATATATATATATATATATATATATATATATATATATGACATTTTATATATTCTTTATGTGTTGAGTGCTTAATGAATCTCGACGATCAACATTGCCAGGTAGTAGTGTATCAGGGGGGGGGGTCCTTATTTTGATTTCGCTTTATGAGACACCCCACGCACGAAACGTAGAGAAATGTTGGGAATGGGGAGAAGTTTAGTCCTTAGTACTCGGGTTACGAGGACTTTTAGAAGATGGTGTAACACCTCGTAATTTTAAGGATTTAATATTTAATTATTTTAGGAGTTATAAAAATATTTAAATTGGAGAAACTTAAATTCATGAGTTGGAGAATTTAATTGAGTGAGCCGAATTATTTATAATTGGCGATTTTTAAGTTTAATGGTGCGAAATCTCGTGTGTCGCATTTTGAGGTCGTAATTTGGAAATGACAAAAAGTATTTCGGATGATAATTCTGAGTACGCGGTTGCGTCCGGATGGGTCGAGATAGTCACAAAAGAATATCAGGGGGTAGTAATTGGGTCTCGGGGTATTTTTGGGCATAACCGGTCCCACACGGGGTGAGTTGGGCCATTTTAATTAGGCCCAGATGGCCAAAAACGGGATTAAGGGTTTTTAACCTAATTGAGAGATTAGGGATCGGGAGTCAACACAACTCTAAACCTAGGGTTTGAGAGGAAATTTGGGGGAAAGTAAATCAAGAGCCAATTTGGGGATTTTAGAGCCAAATTAAGGGACTACACCAACGGATCAGACACTACGAACAATTCTAAGCAAGTGGTTAACTGTTGTGATTTCTAAATTGATGATAATCAATTATTATCATAGTGATGTGTAAATCAAAATTCGTTTTGGGGATAAATGGGTACGAAAATGGGGTTTTTGTTCATGGAACCTTTGAATGAGATTAAAAGTAAGAACTTAGGCATATTATATATCTCTGAGTATAGATATCTGATTTGAATGAGAAACCCGAAATATAGAAGGGTAGTATTTAAATCTGTAACTAGAATTGTAGAAAAAAGTTCATGGAAATTTATGGGAAAACCCAATTTGTGAGTCAATGAATTGTGGTGGGGATAAAGGGTAGTTATGGTTGTATCCCTGTTGTAAATTAGTTTAATAAAGGGGTTTAAAGATTATGTTATGTTTGGTCAAGGATGGAAGGGAAAAACAGAGCTTGAAAGCTTGTTAATGGTGGAAATTTTCGTGGGGAAGAAAAACTGCCAAGGGACGATCGATCGATCAATCAACGATGGGGAAATTCTGGCTGGTCAGGTTGGTTATTATATATGCCCTTATTTTCTGTTTGGATTTTTAAGGTATAATTTTAATTGGTGAAAAATTATAAAGAGTTTAATAGCTAGGGGCTCAAAAGATAGCTATTAGGAATTGACAATTTAAGTTAAGAGTTGGGACTTAAAGTAAGAATTTTAGGTGAAACATATTCAATGTAATTATGGACCAAGTGGGTGAGTCCGGGTATGTTGGTAATTATAGGTAAATATAATTGGGAAATTTATGGAGATGAATGTGTGACACATTGTGGGAGAATATGTGGGAATGAAATTATGAGATGTAAAAATGGACCAAGTGAGCGAGTCCGGGTATGTTGGTTAAGTGACACCAAAGTATTAAATTAATTATTGAGAGAGTAAATTAATTTGGAGTCGGAACATAGACTCGGGAAATATTAAGGTATGGGCCAAGTGAGCGAGTTCGGGGGGAATGGTTGGGTGACACCAAGTTATTAAATTAATGGATGTGTTAATTAATGAAAGTAGAGTCGGAAGGTAGACTCGAAAAAGTATTAAATTAATTGATGTTGTAATTAATTAATTTAGAGTCGGATTGTAAACTCGGGAATGGTATTTATTAATTAATGTGTAAATTAATTAATTGAGAGTCGTACCACATACTCGGTTTAGTATGAATTAATTAATGTGTAAATTAATTAACTGGGAGTCGGACCACAGACTTGGATTGGTATTAAATTAATAAGTGTGTTAATTAATTTAATTAGAGTCGGACGATAGACTCGGGAAGGTATTAAATTAATAGGTGTGAATTAATTATATTAGAGTCGGAGAAGAGACTCATATTTGTGTTAATTAATTAATGTGTAAATTAATTATTATTTAGAGTCGGACCACAGACTCGGATTTGTGTTAATTAATTAATGTGTAAATTAATTATTATTTAGAGTCGGACCACATACTCGGATTTGTGTTAATTAATTAATGTGTAAATTAATTAAATGAGGGTCGGACTACTGACTCAGATTTGTGTTAATTAATTAATGTGTAAATTAATTAAATAAGAGTCGAATCATAGACTCGGGAAAATTTCATATAAATTATTGTCTAGAGTATTATTATTTAGAGTCGGACCACAGACTCGGGAAGATGAAAATTATTAAGTGAGAAAATTAATTAAGTTGAGTCGGGCCAGAGACTCGGGAAACTACAGGCTAGTGTTACGGGTTGTGAGTACACGGTGAAGCCGAGGTTTATTTATATATATATATATATATATATATATATATATATATATATATATATATATATATATATATACGGTGTAGTGATAGTATATATATGTGTATATATTATGTGTGCTATTAAATATTAGTGATTAGATATTTACTTAATTTATATACTCTAGTGCTATCAAGGGAGGTTGCGCGATGTGGGTGAATCCCCTAGCTCGAGGAGTAGGGTGAGTATATCCCCAGGTCATAGCATCCGATATATGGGTGAGGAGATTATCTCATTTTCAGGGATGGAATATGACCGCCTCCACTTCGTTTATGTTTTGGGCTAGGTTAGTGAGCGATTACAACTTGGGTAACTAGGTTATGTGAGCACACCTAGTGAGATAGCACTTTAGAGGGAATCATCTGGCGAGGGTATACTCGGAGGGATGAATATACGTATGTTATATGTGTGGATGTTTTAGTAAAGGTACATATATAATGGTATTCAATATTATATGCGGGTAATAATACAGTGTGTGATGTATTTACTTTATATAACTTGTGACATGGTTATATGCTACTATTTAAGAAGGAATTAATTAAGTTAATTGTGAGATAACTTATAATTCAAGAATCATTGTACTCGGGTTAGAGTAGTATGGCAAGGGGGAGGTTATACCAGGACTAGTTGGACGGGGTAGTACAACTAGGTGGAGGGTCAAGGTAACCGATGGGTGTGCACAATAGTGGAGGGGTGAGAATGTCCACAAGTGAGTGCGACACTAACTTAAATATGAAGAGCATTCATGCATTTTAAATTACTGCAATTAATTCACTTGCTAAATATTTTCAAAATGTTTTGGGTTTTGAACCCTTGCTATAAAACTATTTTCAAAACCTTTTAGGTGTCCAGCCACAGGGACACCAGGATTGATATTCTATTCTAGGGACACGGAGATGTGGCATATGTAGATGCTAGCAGGAGTTCGGATTAGACGCATAATTCATTTATTTCTATAGTAGGAATCATTTATCAGTTCCAGTTTTATTTAGGTCTTGTCGCCCAGACTTCTCAGTACAGTTTTCAGATGTACTTATTCACGTGTTGGATGTTTGTATTGGATTTCATTTTGGTGGCCGATGGTTTATTCGGCAAAATTGTTTATTTAATTATCCAGATGAGTTTTATTCAGTTGTGTAATGGTTCATATTTATTTCTGCATGTACTGTTTTTGTTTAATTAAAAAGTTAAAATTGGCACCAACTTTTGGAATACTAGGTGGTTAGTAAGTTTTAAAAAGTTTTTCGACAGTGATGCTAAGGATGAACCAACTGGGATTCCTATTTTAATTTGGTATAGGACTGATCACCCGGTATTTTATTAGGCGGGGTGTCACAGATGGATGTTATAGATTAGCTAGGCATGGTTTCTTAACTAGGTTGTTTAAAAAGGTATGTGATAGGTGCGCATTATTAGAAGAGTGGTGAGGGGTATCTCATGAGGGTGCGATACCAACTTAACTATGAGAGATTTCATATTTTAAAATATGGATTTTAAACACTTGCTAAATATTTTCAAAACTCGGGCTCTGACCTGTTTCTCTGTTTCCCCCTCTCTTGCTATATGTGTATTTATATATATATATAGGTGTCTAGACATAGGGACATCTGGATGATGATTCCTTCAGGTCAGATGTTTGCTGCAGCAGCTGTGGATGCATGCAGGTTTAATTTTAGATGCTTAAATTCTTGTGATCTAGATAGGAAGCATTGTAGTAATATTCGGACTGATAGCACAATTGTATTCATTTACTCTTTTACCTCCTTTTTGTACGACATTTGATTTGGTTATATTATGTTAAACCGAGTGTTCAGTTATTTTATTTCATTTTAGTTTCTGTATATATAAACTGTATATATAAACTGTGTGAATGTTTTACATGATGGTTTAGTTAAATATATTAGTTAATATAAAATTTTGACGCCAACCAAATAGGTTATTAGTAATTAAATTGGTTTTCGATAGTGATGCTAAGAATGAACCATATGAGACTCCTGTTTTAATTTGGTATAGGATTGATCACCTGGTATTCTATTAGACCGGGTGTCACAATTATCTTTAATGGTGAGAACAAAAGGAGGATATCTCGACGGTAGTTTTATAGCATAATATGAAACGGGGACATCGTTAGTGAGTTTGACATCACAAAGGAGAAGTTTACTGTGAAGGGAGAAAATATCTTGTTGAAAAGGGAATGGTGCAGTAGTGGTGTCCACTACACTAAAATATGTGATTAAGGGTGGTTTATGCCGCAAAATTGAAGTTTACCGAGAGTGGGTATGAAACTAGCATTGTGAATATGTCCTTTCTTCATTTGATGACAAGAGAGCGGTACATTTTTCAAGGAATTGTTTTGCCGAAGGGGGCTTCCATACTACGAGAAGTAGTTTTGACAGAAGCGTGTGCTTTGGAGTTTTCTATATAATACAAAAGTGATTGGGTGTATAATATTTGGAAAATTTTGTATGATTGATTCAATAAAGAAGTTTTGATATGGTTTTGGTCGTGTGGATGTTCCTTTCAGTCTAGACGATAGATCACGAGAGACATTCGAGGGGGTACAGTGTTTGAAATCCCAACATAGAACTGGAATGATTAAACCAACCGATTTTGATAGGATTCATGAGTTTAAAAGAGGACATGGGTCCATTTTAAGTCATTTGAGTAAGATTGACCAGTTGATTAGGGCTAAGAGTTAGCAAGTACGTTGTTTGTGGATGTGTTCAGGACTATAACACCGTATATTTTTATGCATATTATTAATCAAATAAATTATGAAAATTAATTATGTGTGTTTGTTGTGACTAGTGATGTCACCATTTATAATGTTATGATTTATTTAAGTTGGATTGGAATTTGGACTTAAGATACGGTGATTAATTAATTGAATTAATTAAAATTTGGACTCGTATTGGGAAATTATTAAATTACCTAGTTGTTATTTATTTATTTTGGGTATATTTGGTAATTGAATTTTGAGACGCGTAAAATGTTTGTTTATAGTTTAAAATAATGGTTTAAAGGCCTATTGGGTTATAACATAATGCTCGGGAATGGTTTAAAGTCATTTAAAGTTATTTTTGGGCTCTTTTAGGTGAGGTCCACTTGGGCTTCAAATCTAATTTCTGGATTAATGGGTTGTAAGAGGTCATGAGGGATCTCATTTTATCACAAACACAAAGGGGAAGCACTAGAGGGGATAGAGATAGAAAGCACCAAGAGGAAAGGAATATATGGGGGAATTAGGGATTGATTTCTTAATCAATCCACAAGGAAAGTTCAATATAGAATATGATTATGATTGCATGTGTGTTAGATTTTATCTATTTCATTGGATTCTAAACCCTAAACATGTTTTAAATCTAATTTGTAAGATTTAATTGATTAATTTCATAGTTAACGTAATCATGTTAGTAATTAGGTTAAATCCCCTTTGATTTTGATTGATTTTCTCATGTATATGAGTTGAAATTATTAGAAAATGATTTGAACTCGTTTTCTATTATAAATTAGTTAAAAACCCTCTAATCATATGTGTAAATCCTTTGAAATTATTAGTTAATTGATGAAAGTTACAAATCTTGGGTTCTTAGATTTTGAAATTGTTTTTTTGTTGAATCTTGGTGTAGATTTGGAATTTGATGATGGAAATAGGTTCTAATTGGGTGGCTAATTTTTTTAATTACTTGAATATTGTTTAGGTGCTTGGGTGAAGTTTTAAGGTTCATAATGGAGGATTGGGAGAGAAAAAAGGGGTGTCGAAGATGATGAATCCCGTAATGTGGGAGTTTTTAGAAGAACAATGTTGACCGATCGACCGGTCCCAGGACACTGGTTGACTGGTGGTAACATGTTTGGTCTATTAAGGTCTTTTGTGTATTGGTTGGGAATTTTGGGTTTTAGGCTCAGGGTTAGGATTTGATGGCTTATAGTTTTTATGAACTCATAGAATAAAGATATATTCTTATAATTTGAATGTTAGAAATTGTTTTTTTGGGGTACTTGAATATTTGGGAAAATCGTTGATTTAAAGGGATTAAATGGAGGATTTGGCATTCGAGGGTAGACCCGAGTGTAGAATGGGTTGGTTAATTGGGAATTAGAAAGTTATAGGATTGGTCTTGTTGGTCGGGATTGATTGTAATCATTGTGATGTACTAGTGGGATGAATATCCTTTGGGTGAGATTTGGTTTGGATTATAACTTCCCCTAGTGAGGTAGTTATTATGTCCCACAGTTTCATTTAGATTAGATGTGCAATTATACCTAGATGCGATGCCTTAGTAGAATAGACTTGCGATAATCAAGATTGAAAATAGTTGATGTATGGTTTTTAATGTACGATAGGGTGAGATTACACCTAGAATTGGGAACTTGAGAGGTTAGGTTTAATGCATTATGGGATGAATTTAAGGTTATAGATGTGATATACCTTTTTATGTAAGCAATGCTAGTATGACCCGGTAGCGTTAGGGTCGGTATATGTGTGTGATTTACCTTAACACATTTGTGAGGGTTATGTATGAGTATGCTTTAGTCCGTTAGTGAGGGTAAAATTTTCTTGTGTGTTTTATGTGAAATGCAAACCATGTGTGAGTTCTCATTGGCAGCGTACTAGAAGGGATTCTATGATGGGGCACGTGCGATGCGAACCGCACTGGTACCTTGGTGAGTAGATGAGATCTTTCTGAGTTATTTTATAATTCGAGTCACGCGTCTAGGTACCCATGACTGAGATAGTCTTTGGGGATATTTCTTTCATAAGTCTTGGGTATGGTAGACTTTATGACTGATGGGTCGACGTGGTGATTTATCCTTTGCTGTGATGAGGTCTTTGGTTTGGAATTACCTAAGACTATACTAGTACGTGCGAGAGATCCCCGAAGGCAATAAGAGTAGGCCTTGGTTATTTGTCGACGAGAGAGATGATCATCTATTTGTATAATCTGAAGGTTGTACCTTTGTATGGACATTATATATAAGTAGAGTTTTTCTCTTACAATATGTGATTATTGTGTGACGGTACTAGAGATAGTTGTACCGGTTTATGTGTTATACTAGTGATGTATGTGACTTATAGTAGGAATGCCCACATACATACTTATTTTTTAGACTTGTGTATCACATATACTAGAGATGTATATATTGTATTATGGGCATGCGATAGTAAAATGTGTATAGACTTGAGATGTAAGCCTGTTATTAGTAGATTAATTATTTGGTGAGACGTACCATAGGTTTGATACTACAATACAACTTATGTTTTATAATGTAAGATATGAACATAAAGATGAGAAACTAAAGAATAAAGAACGAAGATGTAAAGCTTTAATCACATGGGTGGAATATGGGTTCATGAGTTAGAACCGCATAATATTTTAGGTTGTTGGGTTGGGTAAGTAATAACCTAAATTATGTTAAAAACATGAGAGAAAGATGTGTAGTCATGATATGACTCAGATTCAATAATAATCTTGTTCTACACAGGCTTGTTGTTTACGTTTTCTTTTGAAAAATATTTTTACAGGTCTTTATTGCAGTAGTTCCTGTAGATGCAAGATCATTGTAGGAGAATCTCTAGAGACGTCCCATTTCTTACTTTCAA
Source organism: Sambucus nigra (assembly GCA_949130495.1). Taxonomy (NCBI): domain Eukaryota; kingdom Viridiplantae; phylum Streptophyta; class Magnoliopsida; order Dipsacales; family Adoxaceae; genus Sambucus; species Sambucus nigra. The sequence goes on along the minus strand of OX422210.1, from coordinate 407,092,277 downwards.
GATTGTAAGAGTCGTATTAAAGTGTAGCTCATCCTTTTATTGTACTCTTTTATTTTGAGTTTGTTGTACATGTATATTTACATTTAGAGACAACTTATGTTTTTTCGGTCGGTGGTTGGTATCAGATTTGGTTTTGTGAGGATTCAGTATTTCATTCAATTGTCTTTGTTCTTTTGATTCCTATTTTTTTTTATTATGCTAAGAATGTTACCAAAAGTTTTGATTCCGGTGATTTTAATGGTAAACCTAATCAATCTATTTATGGATTTTTCAGGGTATCACAGGGACACTTTAAGGGAAGTGGTGTTTGTTGTCGAATGTATGAACTCTGCTGAAGAAGGAAAAGGAGTCTTTAGAATCGAGAAGGAGTAGGGTCTGGGGTCCCAAGAAACCCCCCCGGTATTTTTGGTTATCTTTTCGATAAGGGGAATTGGGAGTTTGGGTTCGAAAGGGACTTGCCAACCTGATGAGAAGTTTATTGTTGGTAATCTTTGATAGGGTGAGGCCGGTGTCATTTGACCTTACACGTTCTCCATTAACGTGTGCACGGTGGGGAAACATGTTATTGTAGTAATGGTTAGAATATCTTAGTGCAGAGTTTTAGCCGAACGCGAGTTACGACGAGAGAGTAGTATGAGGACTCTACGGGTGAGATGTTCTTAGACTTTCGATTAAGTATATGTTAAATTCGAATTTTGAGGACGAAATTCCTTATTTATGGGGGGAAGAATGTAATACTCCGTATTTTTTGTGAATTATTAAAATGAATAAAAATTAATTACGCGTGCTCGTTATGAATAAATATGTCAATATTTATATCTTTATGTGTTATTTAAATTGGATTTGAAATTGGAATTAAGGCACGATGATTAATTAATTAAATTAATTATATTTGGACTCGTACCGGGTAATTATTAAATAACTGAGTTGTTAGTTATTTGCTTTGGGTATATTTGGTAATTGTATTTTGGGATGCATGGAATGCCCATTTATAGTTTAAAATAATGATTTAAAGGCCTATTTGGTTAGTATAAGGCTCGAGCAAGGTTTTAAGCCATTTGGAGTTATTTTTGGGCTCTTTTAGGCGAGGCCCATTTTGGGCCCAAACACAATTTTCAGGATTAAAGGGGTTTTAGGGGCTATTAGGGATCTCATATATCATAAAACACAATTGGGAAGCAATAGAGGGACTAGAGAGAACGAACATGGAGAGAAGAGAAGAAAGTGAGAGATTTGGCTTGGTTTTCTCCACAAATTATAAGGCAAGCTTATATATAATATGATTATGATTGTATGTGTGTCAATATTATATCTATCCATTGAAAATCAAAATTAAAATAGGTTGTAAATATTATTTTAGATAATTAATTAGTTAATATTTGTATTAACCTAATCTAGATGTTAATTAGATTGATTTCCCCTTTATAGTGATTGATTTCTTCATGAACTTGTGTTAAAACTAATAGATAATGATTTAAATTTATTTTATATTGAGAATCATAGAAAAGCTCTATGTTTAGTTTAATCAATTCGTGAAAATATATAGAATTGGATAGATTTAGGGCTATTGAATATAATTTGGGTTTTTGCTTTGAATTTTGTGGTAGATTTGGGATTTGATGATGAAAATTGATTCCAATTGTGTAAATGACGTGTTTTTATCATTTGAATGTTAGTTGGGTGATTGGTTCAAGTTTTTGGGTTCATTAATGGAGTATTGATAGACAAAAACATGGGTAGAAGATGAAGAATCTCACCACAAGGGGAATTAAGGCTCATATGGGTTGATCGATCGATCGACCATTGGTCCTCGATCGATCGATAGTAGCAGGTTTTGCCTAATTTAAGCTTTTGTTTAAATTTTGGGACTTAGGGTTGGGTTGTTTGGCCTTGATTTTTACTATATGTATGGAATGGATATGAATTCTAATGATGTGATATTTTGAGGATTACTCCTTCAGGTTAATGGAAAAATTATAAATTTGTTGGTTTAAAAAGGGGATTATGCTAGGTATAGGAACTTAGCTTACAAACCCAAGAGTATATTTGTGTGTTATTAGGAATTGAGAAGTTATAGAGGAGTGGGCTGTTGATCGGGATGTAGGGGAGGCATTATGATGGTCATTTTGGGTTATATCCTTTGGGTTTGATTAAGAATTGGTTAAAATCCCTATGAATGAGTAGTTATCATATTCTATGGTCTTATATAAATTAGGTGTGGGTGGATACATATATGTGATGCCTTGGGATATTGGACTAGGGCCAATTGATATTTAATATAGTTGATGTATGGATTTTAATGTATGGTCGGGTGAGACTATGCCTAGATTCAGGAACCCAGAAGGTTAGGGTTAATATAATATGGGATGAGTACAAGTTTATATATGTGTTATACCCTTTTTATGATAGCAATGATAGTATGACCCGGTAACGTTGGGGTCGATATGTGTATATGATTTACCTTAACCCAATTGTGAGGGTTATGCATGTGTTGGGTTTATCCCCTTAATGAGGGTTGTCATTACTTACGTGTTTTGCAATGCATACCATGTGTGAGTTCTCATTGGAAAACTTACTAGGAGGGATTCCATGATGGGGCACATGTGATACGAACAGTGTTGGTACCCCAGTGAGTAGACGAGCTCTTCCTTGGTCATATTTACCCTTGCGTCACACATCTAGGTACCTGCGACTGAGATGTTTTACGTGGATATTTATTTCATAAGGTTTGGGTATGGTTGGCTTTATTGCTGATGGGTAGAAGTTGTGATTTATCCCTTGCCATGATGAGGTCTTAGATTTGGGACAACCTAAGACTATAGTAGTATGTACGAGAGATCACCGAAGCCAATAAGAGTTGGCCTTTTTTATGTGTGGGCACGAGAGCTGCTCATTTATTTATACATACCGGGGTCTTACCTTTGTATGCATGTTAGATGTGAGAAGAGTCTTTCTCCTACCATATGTGATTATTGCGTAGTGGTACCAGAGATAGTTATACCGGTTTATATGCTATACTAGAGATGTATATGACTTCTAGTAGGGATGCCAACCTACATACTTTTGTTTTGAATTTGTGTATTACCTATACTAGAGATGTGTATAATGTTTTATTGGTATGGGGTAGCCAAATGTGGAAAGATTTGAGTTATGAGCCTGTTATAGGTATCGTGAATATTTTTTGAGAAGTACCTTAGGGTTTAAGACCTTAGTAGATCATGTAATTCCTATTGAAAGAGATTAACCTATTATAGTTAACGGGAAAGATTAAAGAATGATATTGTAATACTTTAATCACATGGTCTACATATGGGTTTGGGATTTAGAACCGCACGATATTTTTGCTTGTTTGGTTGGGTAACTAATAACTAAAAATATATTAAAACGCAAGAGGAAGAAATGTAGCTATAGTGTGGCCCAAATTCAATTATAATCTTATTCTACATGGACTTGATGCTTATATTTTCTTTTAAAGACTATTTTTATCGGTCCCTGTTGCGGTAGTTCTTGTAGATGCAGGTTCGTTGGAGGAGCATCTTTAGTGACGTCCCATTTCTGACTCTAAATATCCTAGGAGTCAAGAAGTGTATCTCATTCTATTATTGTACTCTTTTATTTTCAGTCAATTTGTACATGTATACTTAAATTCAGGGTTGGACTTTTGTATGTGCACATTTTATATTCAAAGATGGCTTATGTTGTTTTGGCAGTGATTGATATCAGAGTTGGTTTTGTGTTGATTCGGTATTTCGTTATCTTGTCATTATTTATTCGATTTTCATCATTTCATAGACTGAGAATATTACCAAAAAGTTTTTGATTTCCGTGATTTTAATATTAAACTTGATCAATATATTTATGGATTTTATGGGGTGTCAGACCTAGGCTAAAGCAATTAATGTAATAATGCGTACTACCAAGTCCCACCTTGGAAAATACCCAACGCACGAGCACACGCCCTACTCAACAAGGGTGACAGTACAACTACTCCCCAAATCACAACGTACCCGTGGTGTGAAATTATTAACATGAGCAATCTCTACATAATTCATATTTTTAATTTACTGTTACTATCCTTTAAATAATCATACAAATCCAATCCCATTCTAATTTCATCTGTTCATTCATGTCATGATTAAGTTCTACGAAATAGCTACACAAGTTGTCAAATCCCAAAATTCCAATACGAGCGATATTTTATGAATTCAACACATAATCCAAATAAAATATGACTAATAACAGCGTTTTATAATAATTAAATTCATTCTATAACATACACATCAATATCTTAATTTTATGAGTCAACATTATTCGAATTACATATTTTACAATGTAACATTTGATTCATCCCAATCATCCATAATAACATGATACACCTAATATAAGCATGCGATGTTTCAAATCTTAAATCAATGTTTAGATTTGATAAAAACAGGTCCATAATTAGGTTCTCACTTTTCCTAATCAAAATTGCTATTATTTTACAAAAAAAAAACATATGTTTATGTAGTATTTAAATCAAACAACACTTAAGGAGAATAATAGTGATATTCTTGTCTGAGACGTAAAATATTTTGAAATTCTGAATAGTCAGTTGCGTTCGTCTTGCAAACTTAAGCAAGTCCCATTCTTGGGCCTTCATAAAAATATGTAGTATAAGCCTCCCAAATTAAGGTTGAAGTTTTGTTTTAACAGAGTTTTAGGGTTAAAATATAAGGGGTGTAGCTTTCTACTTAGTATAATAAAAGGTGCAAGTGTTTTTATTTTTTTGAAAGAGTCGATGTTAATTACCTTTTAAAGGCAAGTTAAAAAGGAGTCCAAAAATTTCTACCTACCTAAGATGAAACAAACACTTAAAAGAAAACAACCCAAGCCACACTATCTCAATTTCCCAAGCTCACAGGTAACCAATCTGAGAAAGAAAAAGCAATATATATATAGGGAGCCACGCGTGCAAGGAAATAAAATTTGGGGGGGGGGGGGGGGGTGAGCAATAACACTCTCTCTCTCACCATACCATTTATCCCTATTTTTCTCATCTCATATCTTCCACCATCTCTTATCCTGATTGATACTCTCACACACACACACAGGCACGCTAGCGAAATTCCCGTGCCTGAAGGCATGGAGAAAAAAATTCCAAAATATTGAATAGTGTATAATTCAAGTAAAGTCTTTTTCACAGCACAAATTAGAAAATTTGGACAAATTTTCCTTCATTTAGTAAATGTCCGTGCCGATGGAACACTTGTAATTTATCTTGGTGTAGCCACTACATTATCGACAACCAAACCTAGTGCAAACTGTAGCCATGGGTAGAGTTTAGAAAAATTAGTCAAAATTTCCTTTGTTTATATGACTATCCACCCTGTTTAAAAAATAAAAAAAATACTATAACCGCAATACTAATAATAATTAAGTAGTCTAAAAGTAAAATTATCACACAGAGATAATCAACAGCTAAGATAATCAATACCTAAGGTTAATGTCTTTGTACACGTCAGTAAAAAAAACTATTACAAATATAAGTTGAGAAAAACAACAAACAAAACTTCACTACATTCTAGTATTTAACCACAAAGTTATCCCCAAACTTTGAATAGACAAATAAATACAAAGTAATCTATATAGGGGGATTATGATAAGAATTATACAAAAAACTTCCCCAAAGTTGAGTAAACATATATGAATTTCTTAGTTACTCCCTCACTTTTAGATGATGTTCATTACCATCATCGTAGCTTTTCACATCCTTAAAAAATAACATCATTTATATCTTACCTACTCTTTCACCTATAAATAAGAAATGTGAATTGATAATTAAAAATGATAGGATATCTTGAACAAAAAGCGTTTATTTGACTTGAATATAAAAATCATTGTAAAATAGAAGCATTTTATACACATGTGAGAATTAATAAGTACTAATTATATGGACTTGAAATAAAAAGACAACATAATTATTTCAGTGAGGTTAACTATTTAGTGCTTCTATAACAAAGAAAACAGAGTCGTATTGCTCACACTTGAACCAAACTTGGCAGTTGTACTTTTACAACAAATTAAAAAAATGGTAAATATGTAATATAATCAAATGCATTATCCAACAACCAAGAAATTAAAGTAATGAAGCTTAAAATAGTTTTTTTTTTGAAAAGAAATTTTGACAATGAATCAAGTTAATGACCTCGTATACATTTGCAATTATTTAAATAGAAAATAAACAACTATTGGTCCACTATATCATAATTGATAAGTACAAGGACCATAGAAGCTGCAGCCTTCGCGATGTCAACTAAACATCGACAAAAGTGGGAACTGAATTCCTTGAAATGAGGATGCTCCGCAGTTGCATCTAAACAGATCCACTAATGCGTTGCAAATGAATCAAGGCACATGGTAAGTCAATGAAGGAAAAACTCATGAAAGCCAAGTGAGCTGACCCAGTCACGTGCCGTTTATGAATAGCCAGAGCATAGTTGGAAACATTGAAATCATCTAATCCATTAAACACGACGAGACAGTAAATCTGAACAGTGTGTGAATCCATTTCAGATCCCTCCCAGAGCTGGCTCCATTTGCATAAGACCATGTGAATCATCAAATGGTTTCTACGCATGATCAGATCCCTGTGCATAACCAGTTGCATTCCTTGAAAGTGTTGGATCAAAACCAATACCCCAAAGTAAGTGCTTTTTTGACCACATATGTGGGGTCCTAAATAACACTTTGAAGAATTAAGATAACACATCTCATGTTCAAATGTAATAATAAAATATCATTAGCCAAATTAAGATAACATAAACAAAAAATAAAAATTTTGAAAGCTAAAACAAACCTGTGACTCGAAAATGACAAAGACATGGATTGAGTACCTGGGATGGGGGAGGCTCAAAAGAGACACATTAAAAATATTTCTTCAACATCATTGCCAATGAAAATATTTGAAGATACTCCCAATGTATAGTCTCATTTTCATGCTAAGTAATTCTGTATATACGACACAATAAGAACTTCGATTCAAAGAAACTATAAATCAAGTATAATTCATAATGATTCAAACAATATGAATGTACAAAGAAATGAACAATGCCATAGCAAGACGTAGGGTACGAACATTTATTTAGGAAACATGATACAGTCTTCACAACACACAACATTTCTTTTCCAAGATGTTGTATGACTCGGTATTTCTAAAAAGAACAAATTTCAAATTGTATAAAAAATAGGTTAGATTGATAAAAAAAACATAGGATCATTTAAAAATATGTTACATATCACAGTACCAAACTTCCCATGTTTCATTAGAGGTTTCCTCAAATTGTCATATAAATAAATATTTTTATATATACAAAAACTAAGGATATTTGAGAGCATGACCCAAATCGATGGATAAATTTTGACGGTCACTGAAACTTTGTTATGATTAATGATTCCTATCAATCAAGAACTTTGAGACAATAAATTTGCATATAACATATCATAGTTATAGAAACCAGTAGACATAAAAAGGTACGAATGCATGTCAACCAATTATTTAGATAGGAAAAAGTCATTAAACAACAACTAAAATTTTTCAGTAGAAAAGGAAGCTAAACAAAATGCGACAACCCAAAACATTGGATGATTCCACCAACTCTAAGTGTAAGACAAAGTAAATAGTGTAAAAATTTAAATATGAAATAACAGAGATAATTCCTTTTCAATCATCCCTTGAAATATGCAACCTCGGTTGTAAGTAGAATGCCAAAGAACTTCGATTTGAAAAATCTTCTTTCTCCAAGTTGTCATCGCTACACCACACTACAACGTCAAAGATTTTTCGAATACATCAAATTTGTGGATCGATTTGCTAAATCACTTTTATGGAAATATATGTAAAGCATTAATAGTTTTGACATTACCCAAAAAAATAAAACACAATATGCTATTAAACATATAAAAACTAATAGTTCTTCCATTGAATAGTTTTAAAACCAATAAACTCAAATAGCCAAACTATTAAAAATCACAAAATGTGGTGGTGGTTAAGCTGTTAGCGGAGGCAAGGCATTCATGTTCATGAACCACCTTTTGCCATAGAGTATCAAACACTACCATTTTGTTGTTTTTCGTCAAGCCCCCCATAAGTTAGCAACTTTGACATCATCTTGAGCCATTAATCTCAAGAACTCCTAGTGGTCGTATTGCAATGCGACTTTTACACAAAGCTAAATGGGAAGGTTATCAATATCAAAATGTGACCTCATAAGTTCTTCCACGCTGTCTTTATTTTTTGGATTTAACAATTTCATCTTTTGGAATGTTTTCAAGTCCAAGAAATATTTCACCACTTTCCAAAAGGCTTCAAAAATTCACGGGAGGCTATACAGAAATGCTACCTCTAGTCTCTCAGGGTATGGTTTTATAGTATATTGATTATGTCTCGTGCAGATTTCACAGGCACGTTAGTGCTGAAAGACAACCCGATGTTGGATATGATTATCAATAGATTTTGTATTGTGCTTTCCTAGACTTGGTATAAGAACAGTCCTCCCATAGAGGTCATGAAAATTTTATTTATATACTTTTCCAATATCACCTTCACTTTCAACTTCATGCCAGCAGATTTTTTCAAACTTATATGATAATCTCCAATTCAGTGTCTCTTTCAGCATCTTCGATTTGTCCCAAAACGTAAAAGATATAAAATCATGGAAACCATTCCAGTAAACAGAGGGAGTTAAGTGAGATAAATAGAACTCACTCAAGTGGGCGAATTTTTCATTTAACAGAAAGAGTTATAGAACACAAAATAAAGATACAAACTCTCAATCCCACATATCAATTCATTTACTAAGGAATCTAGAGATCATCTCTATAAACTCTCATTCCCATATGTGATATTTTTTTCCAATTAATAGCTTCTAGAGATCATCTCTACCTAAATTTCAGAGCCACTCAAAATATAGGTAAAATATTATTGTTCTTGGTAAGTTTGGCAGTTAGGAAAAAGAACCCCACATCGTGTATTACCGAAGAATATTGCACCCCAAAACAAACATGATATAAGGATATCATATTTGGAATGGTATTTTTTGTAACTTAAACTCTAGAACACAAAGTAATTCAACATTTAAAAAAAATACTTAAAATAGTGAGAATTAACCCCAAATTAAATGTAAGATAACCAACAAAATCCAAATAAAACCTACCACTATCAATTCAATTCCGACACACTAAAGAAAGAAAGGTCTTGTTCAGATCCTCACTCAGTGAATGCTTTTATAGTACTGTCATCTTTTGTTTTCTCCATTACCTTATGCCATTTTCTAGTTCTTTAGTCCATGTCCTCTATGGCATGCTGGATGCAAATTTATAACCATGTTGGCACTTCAAAGTATATCTATGATGAATGTACTATAAAATAACTAAAATTCTATAGAGAAGATGAATTGTGAATCATTGTTAGATCTTTAAATAAGTAAAAAGAAAAATGGAATATAAGGAATAAAAATAAGAAGATGAAAGTGAACAAATATGAAAGAAAATCCAAACTAATTATTCATATTACATTAGTTGAAAAGAGGCCTGTTATAAAGACTGCATCCAGGATGGTGTTTTTTGAAGTATCCAATGAGTCATCTGATATCAAGGTTGAATGAGCAGTCTCCCCTCACTTGTTTCTTCAATAAATGGGCTAGGAGTAAGAGTTAGCATTCTTTTCAAAAAATTTAGAAGTATAAGAAAATAAAGTTGATCATCAGTTATATCCCACGTTCCAAAGTAAATAATACATGTATAGTCTACGTTTTCTTTTGTACCATCCATACTATTCATAGCACAAACTCCACACTGTTGGTCAGATTTCGCTGCCTAAATAATGGTGTATTGGGAAACTTCAATTCCTTCATACTCGTCAAATGCCCTATAATTGCACCATTCATAACAATCACATCACATGAGATTGACCTATCTACCCATCTTTGAAAACCCAAAACTTTACCCATCTACAAACAACTCCAAGATCCCCAAAACATTTAAATTAGAGATGAAATATTCGTATACGGTATCTGAATCTCCTTTACCCATGATTTCATTGTACTATAACAAAAAATGAAATCAAAAAATCAAACACAAAACTTAGAGATATAGATATAGATAGAGATAGAGAGAAAGGTACTTTGCCGTATCTTCCACTTGGATCAACTTCAATAAACTCAAAGTAATCTGGTTGAGATGTGCAAGAATAAGCAGAATACTTTTGTAGCCCCAAAATCGTGATCTGAACTAAAACTTCATAACAATAAGAGAGAGATTTTCAAAATAGGTGCTCAGTAATTTTTTTTTAGTGAAAACAGGAAATTAGAAAACAACAACATAGGCCAAAGTCCTACACAAAATAGAACCCATCTTCCTTCATCTCCTCATCCAGCATCCTAAGGAATTCTTTCGGTGCTTGGTAATACTCTTTGTATATATCATCCATATCCCTCGCAACTTTTACCATAAAATCTTCCATAAAATTTCTTGCTCTTTGGATGTGCACGATATTGATTTTCAGGTCTTTTACCAGCTCCTTGTAATCTTCAATGATATTAGCCAAGATGGGGTTGTGAGTAGTCTCTTGTTTGATGAGGTTTATGGCTTCAAGAAAATCATTCTTCAGACACACATTCCTCCATTTCTTTCTGAGTGCAAGATTCAATCCATGAAAGATCCCTTCTAGTTCCGCCCGTAGAGGGCTGGCAGTGCCTTGAAGTTTCCCGGTAAAGCCTATGATCCATTCCCCTTCCTCATTTCTAACCAATCCACCGAATGAGCCAATACCACTCCCATGGTCGAAACCACCGTCAGTATGAATGATGTAGCGACCTGTAATAGCATACGATTCGGGAGTTAGTATATTATGGTTATCCCCACAAACCTTTGCTCGCTTGGATTTAAAAGCTTCGAAAACATTCTTTGTAAAATTCATAGCTACGCGGGCAACTGTTTGTGGAGAATCATCAATATTATTAAAAATGTAATTATTCCTGGATTTCCAAATATACCATAAGGTAATAATGAAGCATGTGTACCTTTTGTTATTTGAATCACCCCAAATGTTACGGTTAATCCAATCATTAACATTACCTGAGTGGTTAAGGTCAAAAGAGTGCTCGAAACCAAGCATGTGCCAAATATCCCTAGTGTGGATGCAGTCCCTAAATAGATGTTCAATGTCCTCAAGCAATCCACACCGTGGGCAGTCACCATTTGTCGTAATGCATCTTCGCATACGTTGCGCATTTGTAAGTATTTTTCCATGGAGTATGGTCCACAAAAACGTGCATATATGTGGTGGGACATTTAATTTCCACAACTTTTTCCAAACTTCCCAGGGTTGATTTTCCATATTTTTGGTAGCAAGGTAATGATAGCACGAACCAATTGTGAAAGTTCCCTTTTTACTTAACGACCAAGACGGCTTGTCATCACGAGGGCCAGTACGGGGGAGTGGGATGTTTAAAATATCGTTTTTGGTGTTTAAGTTAAAAGTTCTATCAATAATAGTAGCATCCCATTTCCCGTTCTCACCAATAAGCATGTCAACATTTTCATTAATACAATTTCCCGGTTGTTCCACAGGATTGATTAGACAATTACCCACCCACCAATCATTAAGTATGCTAATTCTCTTACCATTCCCGACATTCCATTTGATATTTTTCACAAGCGTTCCACGACATTTAAGGATACGTTTCCAAGTATGAGATGACTAATTACATTTCTTCCACAGTCTAGGGTTTCGGTTAATTTTATATTTATTCCTTAATACATCCACCCATAAAGACTTGTCGTTGTTCACAATTTTCCATCCCAGTTTCATGACATTAGCTTGGTTATTTAACGTACTCTTTCTTAGGCCGAGACCTCCATTAATTTTGGGACTACACATTTTATTCCAGCTAACTAAGTGGACTTTACCCTTTTCATTATCATTTGTTCCCCATAGAAAGTTTCTGTTAAGTCTGTCAATCTCATTACAAGTCTTTACCGGTAACATGATGTTTTGCATGTTATAATTTGGGATGGTAGAGGTAACAGTTTGAATGAGTGTTTTCCTACCCGCTAGGGAGAGGAGTTTGAATTTCCATCCTGATAGTCTTTTTTGGATCTTATTAACGATGTCTTTAAAATGGGATTCCTTTTTTCTACCATGGATTAATCTATTACCAAGGTAAGTTCCTAAATCATTAGTAAGGCTCATGCGAAGCAAATGACTAATGTTTAGTGCCTCCCCCTTAGGGATATTGGGGGACGCAAAAACTTTAGATTTAGAATAACTTATTTTTTGTCCAGAAACATGACAAAATTCCTCGAGAGTATCAATGACCGTTTCACATGAAAGTTTATCATTTTCTGTGAAAAGAATAATGTCGTCGGCAAATAGTAGGTGGGTGATGCGGGGGCCTCTAGGTGAGGCCCTAATACCCAACCACTTATTACATTTAACTTTATCTAATATCATAGCAGACAAATATTCCATGCACATAACGAATAGGTAAGGGGAAAGAGGGTCTCCCTGTCGGAGGCCTCTAGTCGGATTGAAACTAGGAAGAGGGGTGCCATTCCATAGTATAGACGTTGTGGTATTTTTGACACAAATCATGATAAGGCTGCAAAAATCTTTGTCAATATTAAACCAATTTAGGACTCCTTCAAGAAAGTCCCAGTCCACTCTCTCATAGGCTTTTTCCAGATCAATTTTTATAATATAACCCCCCAGGTTGCCTTTAGCATTCATTAGGGTGTGGATAATTTCCTGGGTGACACTAACATTATCAGAAGCTTGTCTCCCAGGGAGAAATCTCGTTTGGTGGGGGCTAATGTTACGGCAAAGAATCGGTCTAAGTCTACCTACAATAATTTTAGCGAGAATTTTATAAGAAACATTGCAAAGCATAATAGGTCTAAAATGTGATATGTTTTCAGGATTATCCACTTTGGAGATAAGAGTAATAAAGATGTTATTAAGATCCTTTGGGAAGTACTTCTCCCTAAAACATTTTTGGCAAAAGTCGAAAAGGTTTGTAGCAATGGTTTTCCAAAAATGTTGGTAAAAAAGCAGTTGGACACCATCCGGTCCAGGAGCTTTGAGAGCTTTCATACTAAAAGTATCTTTCCTAACCTCTCCCAATGAAATTGGGGTAGTTAAGAACATGTTGTCATCCTCCACTAAGCTTAAATTTTCCAAATTTTGCAATTGACTTTGAATATCATAATTAAATTCAGCTTTGAATAATTCCTTATAATAGTTGTTTATATGGTTTGAGATGATATCATCATTATCAACCCAATTCCCATTAATATTTAACTTCTTAATACAGTTCCTCCTTCTTCTTATAATAGTAGACATATGAAAAAATTTAGTATTTCTATCGCCTTCATTAAGCCATTGAATTCTCGACTTTTGTTTCCATAGGCTTTCCTCTTGTCTAAGAAGGGTGTTAAACTTATTACGGAGATTGTTTTCAAGTATGGTAAGGTTATGGGAGTAACACCTCTCTTGGGCCTTCTGAATGCCACTTAGACGTCTAAGGATACGCTTTTTATTTTTAAATATATTACCAAAAATGTTCTCATTCCAATTTTTAATATTTTCAGTGCATATCTGAATATTCGTAAAAAGATTTGAATTATTGACCCAATTGCTGTTTACAATATTATTGAAGTCATCCCTATCAAACCAACAAGCTAAAAGTCTGAATGGTTTAGGAATATTGAGTTGTTTAGACATACCTTCCATTCTGATAATTATAGGGCAGTGATCCGATGCGGTCCGGGGGATGTTCTCAACACTCGCATCGGGATATTTGAGGTTCCACTCCGCATTGGCCAGTCCTCTGTCAATCCTGATGAGAGTATTTGCTAAACCCTTCCTGTTGTTGGTCCAAGTCAATTTAGGTCCCGAGCACCCCAGATCAGTGAGATTACATTTATTTATATTTTCCAGGAAAATATTGGTTTTATTATCCGGCTTTTGCTTCCCAAAGCTTCTCTTTTCAGAGTCATCCACGTGGTCATTGAAATCACCCGCAACCAGCCATGGAAGATTAATATTCTCAGAAATATCAAATAGGTTATCCCACAATTTTCTACGTAGACGTGGAAGTGGGCTCGCATAGATCGCAGAAAAGACCCACTCCTCGTAGTTATTTTTGGTAACCAACAGATGAATGGCTTGTTTAGTTATGGAAAGAGTCTCCATGTTAATAGAGTTTGGGTTCCAAGTGACCCAAATACCCCCAGACCTGCCTTCTGGTTCAGATACATCCCTATTTGTAAAACTAAGACTGTCAAAAAATCCAACCAGATTCCCAATAGGTATATGTGTTTCAAGAATAACCACAATATCTGGATTGTAGATCCTTTTCAGTTCCGTAATAGTAGGTTTAAAGAGGGGTTTTCCAGCCCCACGACAATTCCAAATAATTGCAATCATTGACGGTATATTTTGAATGAGTGAGTCTACATCACTAATCTTCCACATACACGAATTAGCAATTTCTTGGTGTACCTGTGTGTCTTTGTGCTTCTCCTCTACAATCGTTGTGAATATCTTCTCGGTTCCCCATTCCTAGTCCAAGTTGTTGATTATGACCTTGGTTTTGGATATTTTCCAATTCACTTGGCAGATGACTGCTTCCTCTACATTCTCCATCAAATTGGTTAAGACTTCTCCCGCTGACAGATATAGATTTTGAATTTGCACATCCCCTAAGAAGGCGAGAGGAAATGGAAGGATCATTTTCGGTTTGGTTTGTAGGACTTTGTTCTTGAGCGTCAGTGGTTTTTATGGATATAATATTGCTTTTTGAATTTTTTACACTTTGGTTATGTGTTTCAATATACGGAGGGTCACATTTTTTATGGAGAACACCTACCGTAAGACTACTAATTTCTATAGCTGACGTTGATTTGCCTGTGTTGAGGCTAGTGAACGTGGTGGGTTGGCTTCTCCCAAGGCCACTAATTACCGTCAGACCTGCGCTGGGCTTTTGAATATCCTGTGCCAGTGACGTGTTGCTGCTATTCCCATTGTTCTGCATTAATAATTTCCTTTTTGATATCGGGTCGCGTATTAAACCATTTTTTCCACCATTCATTTTCCTTGCATCAACCCCATTTAATGCTGCACTATTATTAGCAACAGATGTCGCCCCCGTTCCCTTCCTTTGCAGGCTTTTTGTACTTGTGTTTTCTTTTCCATTTGTTCTGACATTTTGGTTTTGTAACTTGTCATTTCCATCGCTGTTGAGAGCAGCAAACCTGTTATTGTTCCTTCCCAAATTGTCCTTAGTTCCATTTGAACTCACTTTGTTCCTCTCGTTCCCATATTTTCTATTTCGTTGCACTAACATCCATGGGCCAAACTGCTCCTGGTTTTTTTCCACGTCAGCAAGGTTGCTATCATGATTTTCTTCATTTGGTTTCCTTTGTGAATAACCGTTATCAGCTATTTTGGCCGGCGCATCTCCATAATTTCCGGACGTCAGTTTTTCTGATGTGTTCATTGGAGCCTGTTTAGGTGCATTTAGTGGGCAAAATTCAGTTTTATGTCCTATTTTGCCACACTTAAAGCATATATACGGTAGGAATTCATATTCCACTCTATATTTTCTGCCATCTAGAATATAACATGGGATTAGTGGTTTCGCAAGATCCACTTCGATACAAATTCTTGCATATTTCCCCCTGGTTGAAGAAACATAATTGAAGTCTATTTTGATTGGTCTTCCCAGTTTTCTGCCAATTTGATATAGAGATCTTTCATCAAACCATTCAATAGGGAGGCGGGGCAATCTAACCCAAAGAGCTGTAGTGACATGGTTTTCTTCAAGAGGGTTAAAGTTTGGTACCCATTTCCTGACAATTAAGTAATGGTTGTTTATCACCCATGGGCCACCTGTCAAAACGTTATAGTAATCCTCTTTCATCATAAACTTGAATAGGAAGTGTCCCTTCTCCAAGTCCACGATTTCATAATCACCTTGTAGATTCCATAGTGAGGGAACCCTGGCATTCATCAATATTTCTACCAAGGAGGCTAACGATTACACTGTCACTCCACTTTTTCCTTAGTTTTTCAACATGCTTCTGTGGGATAGAGATCACAGGACACAATGGGTCATCCTCATCTTCCTCGGGTTTGGAATTGAGGTCCATGGGGCTAGAGGTACTTTCATGTGCTTCCTCCATATCGTCGTCAGACCACGAGCAGTTTTCACCGTAAAAAAATATGTCTGAATTCTGTTTCTTACTCACCACTTCCTTATAGGATAATGTCTTTTTAGGTTGTTCAGCAACCTCACAACCTTGGTTTGTAGTTGGTTGAGTTGTCATGGTTGGTCTATCATCCAGCATCATGTTTGTATTATTCTCAGGCATATTTGGACTGTCAACCGTGTTAGTGTTGGTATTATTATAGGTTTCCAGCTCCATGTCCACAAGGGTTTCATGCCTGTCTTTTTGTTTTTTGTACTTCTTAGGAGAAGATCTTCTTCCTCCTTTGAGTTACTGGTAGTCAGTGGTGGAGGGGCTCTCCCACTTCTGCCCCCCTCCGGTAAGGAAGGTTCCAAATGGTTTGCTTGTGCACCAAGCATGGTGGTGAAAGAGAGCGATTCAAACAGTAGAGAGCGTTTCAAACAGTAGAGAGCATTTCAAACTTACAAAAAAGTAGGTGCTCAGTAATTAAGCTGATGAAAAGGATATGGGTTTTAGGAGTGGCGTACATAGTCTAGGGATTTAGACATGAGATGGTGAGAGGTATGTTCATGAGATAAAAGTGTATTGTATAAAGAAGATTGTCTATTATAAAAAGGCGTGTTGTGATGGGACTATACAGAATTGGCAGATGAGAGTTATTGTGACAGGTACCAACTTTTACTCGAGCCTTGTGCAAAAAAGCTTTTACTTTTGAGAAATTCTAAACGTCCCGCTTAGAGCATCCGCACTGATGTACATCGGCAAAAGGTAGGTTAAGTAGCGTGTGTGGTGCGTGTGTCTAGCGTGGGGGGATTTCTACGAACTTCTATAGTTCGTAGTAACTTCTTACAAATAAATGAAGTCCGTAGGAAGTTCTTACGAACTATAGAAGTTCGTAGGAACTTAACGGTCATAATTAAACGGTAATATTCCTCCGTGTATTTATTCAGGAAGCTTCACGAAATTTATCAACCTTTTTATATTCTTCATCTTCTGCATATTCATCTTTTGGATCTTCTTCTCCATCATCATCAGTCCTTATTTCCTCCTTCAGATTCCTCCATTTTCTTTTCTTATTTCCTCAAAATTTTTACGTATCAGTCCCATATAATTCAGTCCCAAACTTTTTATATATTTTCCCTAAATTTATTCATATACTCTCAAAAATCATTCCATATAATCCCAAAAATAATTTCAAATCAGTCCCAAATTAGATATAGAGAATCCTCCAAATCAGATCTTCTCAACACGATGGAATTAGGTAGAAAATGGAAGAAATATATTAATATCGGGAAATCGAAAAAACACGGGTCGACTTCAACGACAATTCCCGATTCTTTCGCGCCGATTCAATCGTCGAATCCCGTAATTGACAACTATACCCGTATTTACAACGGAGTATCACACCCGTCGGACGGCGAAACTACGATAATAAACGGAAACAAATTCGAATTTCGGAGGAATTGGACGGGGCAATGAAATTGTACAAATTGATTCAAGAGAGAAAGCCCGATATCAAAACAATTATCGACAGTGTCGGTTTTATGTCGAATTTCTTTTCTATGGTGATGCCCAATTCCGATCAATGTATTGTGACGGCGATGATCGAACGTTGGGGGGACACGACACATACCTTCCAACTACCATATGTCGAGCTTGCGTTTCACTCCACTGGACTTCACAATGCTTTGTGGTAATAATTTATGGCTTATTTCGTTTTACTTATATTCATAATTGTTTAAAAATGTGAAAATAATATGTTGTACTTAAATTCATAATTAAATGTTTGAAATATATTTTTAGGTAATTATATTCATAATTATTTCAATATACGACAAAAAAATTGAAAAATGTACCCGCATTCCGATTATGTCAATATATGAAAATAATTATTTATATATACTTAATGTTTCAATGTGTGAAAATAAATAGTTGTACTTAAATTCATAATTGATTGTTTGAATTATATATTATGATTTTCATATTCATAGTTATTTAAATATATGACAAAATTTTAAATATATGTACCGGCATCATAATCGTTTCAAAATGTGAAAATAATATGTTGTACTTAAATTCATAATCAAATGTTTGAAATATATTTTTAGGTAATTATATTCATAATTATTTCAATATACGACAAAAAAATTGAAAAATGTACCCGCATTCCGATTATGTCAATATATGAAAATAATTATTTATATATACTTAATGTTTCAATATGTGAAAATAAATAGTTGTACTTAAATTCATAATTGATTGTTTGAAATATATATTATGATTTTCATATTCATAGTTATTTAAATATATGATAAAATTTTAAATATATGTACCGACATCATAATCGTTTCAAAATGTGAAAATAATATGTTGTACTTAAATTCATAATTAAATTTAGGTAAGTATATTTTTAGGTAATTATATTCATAATTATTTCAATATACAACAAAAAAATTATGAAAATGTACCCGCATTCCCATTGTGTCAATATATGAAAATAATTATTCATATTCACTTAATGTTTCAATATGTGAAAATAAATAGTCGTACTTAAATTCATAATTGATTGTTTGAAATATATATTATGGTTTTCATATTCATAGTTATTTCAATATATAACAAAATTTCAAATATATTTACCGACATCATAATCGTTTCAAAATGTGAAAATAATATGTTGTACTTAAAATCATAATTAAATGTTTGAAATATATTTTTAGGTAGTTATATTCATAATTATTTCAATATACGACAAAAAAATTATGAAAATGTACCCGCATTCCGATTGTGTCAATATATGAAAATAATTATTCATATTCACTTAATGTTTCAATATGTGAAAATAAATAGTCGTACTTAAATTCATAATTGATTGTTGGAAATATATATTATGATTTTCATATTCATAGTTATTTAAATATATAACAAAATTTTAAATATATTTACCGGCATCATAATCGTTTCAAAATGTGAAAATAAAATGTTGTACTTAAATTAATAATTAAATGTTTGAAATATATTTTTTGGTAATTATATTCATAATTATTTCAATATACGACAAAAAAATTATGAAAATGTACCCGCATTCCGATTGTGTCAATATATGAAAATAATTATTCATATTCACTTAATGTTTCAATATGTGAAAATAAATAGTTGTACTTAAATTCATAATTTATTGTTTGAAATATATATTATGATTTTCATATTCATAGTTATTTAAATATATGACAAAATTTTAAATATATGTACGGGGCATCATAATCGTTTCAAAATGTGAAAATAATATGTTGTACTTAAATTCATAATTAAATGTTTGAAATATATTTTTAGGTAATTACATTCATAATTATTTCAATATACGACAAAAAAATTATGAAAATGTACCCGCATTCCGATTGTGTCAATATATGAAAATAATTATTTACTTAATGTTTCAATATGTAAAAATAAATAGTTGTACTTAAATTCATAAATGATTGTTTGAAATATATATTTTGGTTTTCATATTCATAGTTATTTAAATATATGACAAAATTTTAACCTTCGTGCAGGCATTCCAATTGGACAAGGGCGACCGATTGAAAATCTACGAATTGAACAATATACAAATTTTGTTAATACCATAAATGAATTTTTCCCACAAATTCATATACAGAGATTTACTGGTGCAGGAATTCCAGTTTCTGACCTAAAAAAATACATTGAAAATTTTGTCAAGGTTGAACCGTTACCAGATTATATGTCCCCAATCGTAGCTCGGGCATTTTGGTTTTATGTATTGGGGAGTGTATTTTTTCCAAATGCTCACTCCACTGCCGACCTCGGTTATTTACATTATCTTGAGGATATTCCTGTCATCGGCACATACGACTGGGGTTCGGCTATTTATGCCCGTATTTTATGGTCTTTGGACAAAGCGAGTCGACGATCGTTGACTAGCGTTGAATGCATGTGGCAAATACTTGAGGTATATTATCGTTTCATCTTATTTATTAAAATTTATGTTTCATTACAATATACGTCAACTTATTCTAAAGAATTAAATTTATTGAAAATTTTTGCAGTATTTACATCACGAGTACATGGCCACGGCATGTCCTATTCTCGTCGATCCGTCTATCGATGCGTGGCCCCGTATATTTCGTTGGTCGAGGGGGAACAGAAAGAAAGTAAAGGGAGCACAATGGTTTAACATCTCAAGCAGTCAACATCAACTTGAGATGCGGTCACCCGAGTCCATTATATGGCAGCCATACGAGACTTCTGCCTACCGTGACTCTGATGTCATCTTATATGCTCGAGAGATATAGAGGTTACGGATGATTTTTTGGGATCCCATATTTAAGGGTTTTTGGTACTTGGGTGATCGGGTCATCCGACAATTGACTGGGAGGATATGTATCGCAGACAACCCACCATCAAGTTTGTGTTGTGCCTCAGAACATGATTTCCAAGCAGCTGCCGCCCAAAATTGGCCTATCGCAAATCAATACGTAAGAGATGTGTCACAAGAAGAGTATAATGCATATTGGAAGGCAGTAGCACTCGGGCCAATACTACCGCCGAGTGTTAGATATGTTAATGTAGATTTGATTGGAGTTGGTTCAGTGGCACCTTCGACGTTGCGAATCCCGCAAGCACCAGCACCGACAAATGATCCGCATGTGTATGAGACACAGTTCTTTGTGGGAGGTTCTACGCACATCCAACCACCGAGGCAGAATTGGACGGTTGACGTAGGCCTACCGGAGGGGGCTTCATATACTATAGATGTGCCGAGACCCGAGTTTTCAACCAACGCACCTCCAGCTCAATCTTTGACGCAGTTAGAATGGCGTCAGTCCTACGTCGAGGCAGCAGATAACATTCGAGGTCTACGTCATTTAATATTACACGAGACACGTCAGCGAGAGGATCAACTCAAATCACGTGATGATCGCATTGATGAGTTGGAGCGTAGGCTAGCACGTTTTACTATGCCTAGTCGAGGGTTTGAGGAGGGTGGTACTAGTTCAAGTCGTCCGAGCGTTTACAGACCACACCTAGACCCACCCTCTGACCCGGTCCCGACATATGAGGCCCAACAAGGTTGGGGTAATTTATTTGGGTCTGACCCTTACACGGATTCACATGCAGATTTAGGTGCTGATTTTGAGTTCGGCCCGGGGAGCCAGTGATGTATAATGTACAATTGAAAAATGTTAAGAATAAATTTTCTTATTGTTGTCTCAATGTAATTGTGATGATAAATGTTATGATGTATAATGTCTCATATTTATGAAATATGTTATGATATAATGTCTCATATTTATTTTCATTTATTACACATAGAATTATTGCGATTGCTCTGAAAAATGTTATGATATGATGACAAACAATTATTGCGATTGCTCTGATATGATATAATGACAAACAATTATTACGATTGCTTTGATATAATTTTTTATTATTGACTTAAGTAGTAAGAACAATAATACACGATCAAAATGATTATTAGGAGTATGTGTTCAAACGCTTAGGTCGAACCTAGTAGAAGTACAACAATATGGTTTCCCATTGCGCACTAAACATTTAGGTAAGTAAGATCGTTGCGTATCTGAATCAACATATTCTTCGTTGTAGTTTGATATATTTAGTTCGTACTCTTCCCCATCATTTTCATATATGCATTCCGAAAAGTAATCATAACCGGAATTGGTGTAGTCTGAAATATCGTTATCTGATGCCAACGTAGAGTCGTTATATATGTTAATTAATTGTTCTTGAATGTGACGACCTGATAGCATCGCGTGTTGTGCTTTGTGATAACGTTGTAGGCGCCTCTCCATCTGCCATATCTCTTCCTCCAATAAATCAAGACAAAACATATCCGCTTCTTCGGGATACGATATTGGCCAAAGTGCGGCAGCCCGATTTTTTGGCACGGATATGTGATGGTAATGGCAAAGAACCTCCAGGTCACACCTTTCATCATATTTATCTGGCCATGTGAGGTGTTCCCAAGGATACACAACTCTGTCTTCAGGTTCCGAATTGGGAGAGATTATAAATATATGACCAAAGTCATTAAGAAAACGTCGAGAAGTATCAATTGGATACGTTTGGAAAATTATTTTTTTCCCATACCAATCGTTACCAACAATATCTGTGTAAGAGCCATTGTAAATGGATGAATAGTAGGGAGATGAAGCCATTTTTGAAATATAAGACAATGGTAGATAAAAAATTGTTGCAATCCTTCTAATTTATTTATAGGTAATTTTAAACCTTCGCAGATATAATTTTATTTTACAATGATACAAAATATTTATAATAATACAAAGGCACACATACCAATGGAAAAGATAAATTATACAAAGGCACACATACCATAAAGCTGATAAATTATCACATAGTAATTGTAAATCCTTATAGTAACTCTATAATTGTAAATCCTTATAGTAATTATATATAACTGTACTAGTAACTATATATTGACGTATTAATTTGGTACTAGTTAATAAAAAGTGAAAGTAGTAAATACATACAGTTATATTATATAAATGTACTAGTAAATATATATTGACGAAATTTATTTAGTAATATACAGTGGTAATTGTAAATTCTTATAGTAATTAAAAATAATTGTACTAGTAAATATATTTTGACGTATTAATTTGGTACTAGTAAATATACAGTGGTAATTGCAAATCCATATAGTAATTATTTATTGACGTATTAATATACAGTGGTAAATCCATATAGTAATTAAATATATAGTGGTAACTGTACTAGTAACTATATATTGACGTATTAATTTGGTACTAGTTAATATATAGTGGTAATTATAAATAGTAAAAACATATACAGTAGGTACACATCCCAATTGACACTGGGTACACATCCCAAGTTTCAGAGATACCCCTGTAATTTCTGCATCCCAACTTCCCAAATACACCGGAGGTACACATCCCAATTTTCTACATCCCAACTTCCAGAGATACCTCTGTAATTATTACGACAGATACACAAGAGGTACACATCCCAACTTCCACAAATACACAGGAGGTACACATCCCAATTTTCACCGATTCTTATGTTGGCATTTATTTACCTGGTACACATCCCAAGTACCATGGCAAACCTCTGTAATTATGATGACACGAAATAAACAGATCCTAAGAAATTTATAAATAGATCGGTAAATCTTGATAAATTATGATCGATATTCAGCTTCTTGAACTTCTTAGGTAACCTTGCCTTAGGATAAGGAGACATGTGGGTGTAGTCCATGTAATTTCTGGAGATTAAGACTTGGTCAGACTTCTTAGTTAGCATATTAAGATCTTCTTTGACCTTGTTCAATTCTTCCTCTTTCGGATCAATGATCACAGGTAAGTTAGCCCCAGGATGGGAAAGGTTTGGCATAGGAAGATGGGCAGGCGGTGACCCATTCACACGAGGGGCACGTGGAGCATGCTGATACTCTTCAGGAATCCAGATAGGCTCGGGTGGACCCATAGCGCGAGGGAATAAGACCACGGGCTCTTGAGGAATAGGAACCTAGTTTCGTTGCATCTCTCGGAACTCAGTTTGAAGGTTGTCAATCTTGGACACGAGCTGAGCTAAAACTGCCGTTAGATCTGGTTGCGCAACTGGTACTTAATTTGTGTTCTCCATGGAAAACGGGTGGATACCGGACTCAGAAGAAGTAGGAGGGGAACGGACGGAGCTCCGGGGTGATCTGACTGAAGACCGAAGCCAATAAGGAGCCAGACCAAGGACGTGCGATCGACCTGAGAGGGGGTAAAATGGGATTTATTTTTGACAAAAAAAGATGAAAATATTTTTGACATTTTTTCTTTCTTTTTGAGATTGAAGGACAAAATATTTTTGGATTGTTGGTAAAAAAAGGAGAAATATATTTGGATTTTTGATAAAGAAAGGATAAATGTTTTTGGAAGACGGGTCTCAGCATGATTATTATAATTATTATGTTCTCACTTGTATTAAATTCTCCTAAATGCAAAATGAAATGCCGGATGGGACCCGAGCCTAGAAAAGTTGGGTTTGTAACATACGTAAAGCTATGGCTGAACTTGTAACCAAGCTCACGGGTAGGGTCCCATTTTAAAAATGCACAAAAATTGGGGAGGCAGGCCGGCCCAAAATTTCGGCAGAGTTTCGGGTTAAAACCGACAATCT
This sequence comes from Sambucus nigra, assembly GCA_949130495.1. Classification (NCBI taxonomy): domain Eukaryota; kingdom Viridiplantae; phylum Streptophyta; class Magnoliopsida; order Dipsacales; family Adoxaceae; genus Sambucus; species Sambucus nigra. Next base: position 407,067,860 of record OX422210.1, on the reverse strand, counting down.
AATACGTGTGTCCTAGGCTTGACACCTATATGTGGGTATGCAATTGGTTAGGTGAATCGGAAAGGGTTCCTCCCTTCGACATGGCTTCCAAGATATATATTTTGCCTTTTAAGGACAATCGTTACGTGTGGACAAGCCATTTGATATACCTGAGTGTACGCGAATTGCCTCACTATATACCTAGTGGGGACGGTACGTGTGAGAGCGAATTCGATATACTTGGCGTACATGAATGAGTTCCCTGCGATATACCTCCCGTCATGACTTCGGTCAAGAGGTACGATGCGAGGGGAACCGTTCGATATACGTAGAAGGTACTTGGCCAATGGGCGGTGAGAGTCATATCGTTTAGGCTAACTGTTCCCTGTCGGACCAACTCCCATCACTAAGTGACCCTCCAGTTACTGGATAAAATTTGGTCAATCACAATGCTCTTTGGTGATATTGTGTGAATCATGCATGATTCTCTTATTAGTATTTTATGATGAGAGTATCTTTCTTGATTGTGCCCAACAGGGAGCAAAGTATGAGTACCAATGGTATACCAAGTATAGGTGATGCATGCAACATGGGGATATATGTGATCCTAGGTGCACGTGGTGTGAAGTGTACATGGAGAATTTTCTACAAGTGTGTGAATAGAAGCATAAGCATGAGATACACATGAATAGTAAAGGGGAACATGCAAATAGGGGGATATATAAGAAAATAAAACACTCATGTAAATAGAGTGTAGCCCTCAAAACGAAAAATCCCAGCAGAGTAGCCATTGTGGCCATCCCCGATCCTCGCGATGGGAGAGGATCCCTTTTTTGGGTCCCGCGCGTCCCTCTCGGGAGCACTTCGGTCGACGTCATTGGTGAGGTGAAAAATGTAGAGAGATGGAGTCGCCAGTCTATTTTACTCAAAACAGAAAAAAGAAAAGGGAGCCATCCCTAATGACAACATCCAAAGACATACTGATACATATTAAACCAAAATGATTCGAAAAAGGGTCTAGAGGCTAAGTTACGAAATGGGAAGGTGTTAGGCACCTATTCCGCCCTTATGGTCTCTTATAGGTTGTTGTTATTTTCCTTTATTTCCCCGTGATATGTGTGTATGTGTATACTTAGTGGAGATAGTATTATCGACTTGTATCATGGAAGAGATAAAGACAATCATCCATAGGAATGTCCTAAAATAATATTAGAAAATAGGATTTATGCGATTATTCTCGCGTTTATTGTTATAACGGAACGATAACGCACATGGAATAATATGCCACTAAGAACAAATATCTGTATATGTAAATATATAGAATTTAAGAGAATTGAGTTTAAAGAATATAGAAAAAATAAAAGATGAGAGAAGAGTAGGAATAGGACTTGAGTCACGGGATTTACCCCGAGACGCCTATGTAGCCTATAGAGGCATCAAAGTACACGTAGTTCGTATGCAAAATGAGGGGTGGGATTTTCCCCAAAAAGTCCAATCGGGGACTTCTCTTATATGTGTGTGTGTGTGTGTAAAAAAAAGTGTTTTAGTTGTGAGAAAAGTGTGAGAATTCTCGTTTGGAATTTATGAGCAAATCCTATTTTTCTTATTTTTTTAGGTTTTATTTATATGAAAATAAGAGATGTGCAATAATACTAAATAAAAAGTATATTAAGATATGTGAGATGAGAAAATAAAAGTGCTAAGTAATAAAACGAATTAATGTGAATTTAGGGGGATTTAAAGAGAGAGTTGAGAAAGTTGGACCTTCTTGAAGCTCTTGAGCTTGATCTTGGATGTTGGGGAGCAACCCTTGCACTTGAGTGATGATGGAGGACACTTGATTCACCAAATTTGAGGAAAGAGGTGATGATGGCGGATTCTATTTTAAGGAGAGAGTGTCCAACACTCGACTCAGTCATCTTCTTTGTTTGTAAGTTCTCAATCGGTCAAAGTTTTTGTTGCACAAATATATTTTGCTTCTTATTTTAAATTGACAAAACACAAAAGTACATATTTTGAATAACACATATTTTTAATGATCTTCTTGTTTTGTTTTCTCAATAGGCAATAAACGGTGACTCATATGACCAAAATTTTAATTTTCCCCATAAAAGACTTGACATTTTTAATGTTGGCTATATTATTAAAATATTTGTTTAGGATACTACCCTCCTAATTATAATTGTTATTTTGTAAAATGTTTTTCCAATATCAAGTTAAGAAGAACTCGCATGTAAAGAACAAATGGTCTCTTTTTTCTTTTCTTTATTGCATAATAGATACATCACTTTTAATTCACCCCATATATCCAGCTTCTCCTATGTACATAGTCAATCTAGACATGGTAATTACTTACACAATATTTCACCATTTTTTATCTCATGATCATTTTTCAACACGTGTTTGAAAATTGAGAGAAGTTAAAGGCGGTTATATGGTGGTTCAATGTAGTTATTCTTTGAATTTGAATTAAAGGTTATTTGGATGCAAATGTATGTAGTTATTACAAATTATTATTTCAAATTCAAATTGAAAGTTACCTAGATCCAAATAAGAGTAAGAGACTGCAGAGAACTATAAATTCGGCACTTGAGGACGAAGAAAAATGGAAGAAAATGAGATCAAACAAACCCATGTCTTTAAATTTTATGATTTCCTTTATATATCTCCTTTAATTTCCACTAATGTACATTTACATTCCTTTAATTCAATGCAAGTTAATTTACATCTTAACAATTACTTTCCTTCTAGTTTCAAGTCTCTTTAATTTTGTTTTTTTATTTACAAAAAATCCTTTTATAATTAGCCATGCTTATTAACCCAAAATTATTTAGCGTGGATGATCCCATGTCCTTTTATTGATGAAATTTCCAAAAACATCGTTTGGTGTTGTTTGTGGAAAAACTTAAATCGTATATCTGACAAAAGTAGTTATTCATGTTGTTAATCAAACCTTATGGGAACATTTTTTTTGCAATGCAAAGTAGTGCAAGAAAATTGGCATAAAGTCTCGTTGATTTTGCCTCCTATCTTCGCAATTTAGATGAAACATCTCCTGCAAAACCACAATCCAATGAATATTCTGTTTCACCATAAACCAATGGTGAAAAAATGCCATAGATTTTTGGAACACGTTTAATGATGATCCTTAAGTTTTTTCATTACAATTTTTGCAATACCAAATCAGATCTCGGGAGGTTAGAAGATCATCAACGAATTTTAGTACTCTGGATGTTGGAATATCATCATAAATTTTAGAAATTGAAGGGTCCAATTTTTTTGTGTTTGAACCAGAATTTAGGGTGCAATAATATATTCAGAAGTATTTAGAACCACGGTCTAGAATTACTCATGATTTCTGCTTTGAACCAAATAATGCGGGGTTCTTAAAAGTTTCCTATGAATATATGTTCGTAGGGATGAATGATTGTTTCTTAAAGTCCAAACAAGGGAGGTTTAGTTAAATTCTCATAGAGCGTGAATTCATTGATTTTCGTCCAATTCAAAGTCATGTGAGAAAGGTGAGTTTCGTGGAGGGTGATATACCCGCATATACCCTCGGCCAGGCCGAGGGCGTACTCCACCTGGGCAAGGCCAGGATGACCCCTCGTCAGGCCCAGACGACCCTTCAAGGGGTCGACCCCTCATCAGGACCGAATGACCCTTCAAGGGGCCGACCCCTCATCAGGCTCGGACGACCCTTCAAGGGGCTGACCCCTCATCAGGCCCGGACGACCCTTCAAGGGGCCGACCCCTCATCAGACCCAGACGACACTTCAGGGGGCCGACCCCTCATCAGGCCCAAATGACCCTTCAAGGGGACGACCCCTCTTCAGGCTCAGACGACCCTTCAAGGGGCCGACCCCTCATCAGGCCCAGACGACCATTAAAGGGGACGACCCCTTGTCAGGCCCAGATGACCCTTCAAGGTGCCGACCCCTCATTAGGACCGAATGACCCTCCGAGGGTACAACAGTACGAGGCCTAAACTAGTCCAGACTCACTGCCAGAAGGAACTTTGCCCTCGGCCTCCTATCATAGGCCGAGGGTGACATCATCACAGCGCGTGGTTTGGGAGATGCGTGAAACAGTGCGCGTAAGGCTTACATGGAATGTGGAAGACCGTTATAACAATATCACCCCCTCATGTGAGGGAATATTATGTCATCATTTGGCATCTACAGGTGTCAACAGGAGATTGGATAGATCATCATTCACATGCACCATGCATACTTGAGGGGTACACTACACCCCCCAAGACCTATATATACTTATCACCTACAACCCTACAAAGGGATCGATCGAAAATTGTAACCCTAGCAAAAACTCTGCTTATACACACAGTAGAGAGAGAAAGTGAGCTTATGTGCATTATATCCAAATCCATTAGTGCCCATACTTAGTGGATCACACACTCACAGTGGATGTAGGCCTAATTGGCTGAACCACTATACATTATTGTATTATTCCTCTTATAATCATCTCCTTCTACACACTTACACACTTATACATCTATGGATGCCATGCTTATTACAGTTTGAGCTCATCATCACTTATCTGGTGGTGCTAGATTTCAGCATCATCAGTTTGGCATCGTCTGTGGGAATGAGAAGACATCTCTTCCTTTGTACAGCTTGACCTCACTGGGCACTCTGGTGGTGAGCCAGTTCTCCACCTGTGTGGAGATGTTTCATCATTGAAAGAGACCCATTAAGGTTCTCAAGCTCACCAGTCTTTTCTTTCATTCAGCTCTTCATAGCTTAAACACATGGCACTGAAGATGCCACCACCACCACTTCCTCCACCGGATAGTGGAGTAGGACCCAGTTCCAGTCATCCACCACCTCAGTCTGAGATGGCTAAGGTGGCGGTAGCCTTGAAGTCTCTGGCAGCAAGCTAGCGGATCACGCAGGAGCAGTTCACAGCTCTAAACCAGAACATACTAAGACCACCAGGGGTCTCACCTGAGATGATCACTCCGGTAGTGGCTCCAGGGCATCATGAGGCCAGGGGACCACCCCAGGCACCACGCAAAGACTTGCCACCCCCACAGCGGCGGAGGGATGTTGCTGACCCCCGGCATCTACGCCTAGGGAGGCAAGGAAACCCTTACCCTGAGGACAGGTATGATGATCTGGAGGGAGAGGAGGCCCCCATAGAGTGCTGGGAGTCGTATGAGGTCTCCAACAATACTGTACGACCTCTCCAGGAGAGCAAAGGGAAGTGTGGAAGGCAAAATCCTGATGATCGTCCGAGAGGCTCAGTTTTTGATCTCTTGAGCAGGGGGTCAGCCTTTGAGAGGCTCAGCCCAGTAAATGACCTGCGGAAAAAATTGTCCAGATCAAGGAGTGATGCAAGGTCCAGAAGGGAGGCAGCAGATGTCCAACCCCACGGGGGCCGACCCCAAAGACGGGACGACAGTCAAGGGGAAGTAAACAGCCGACACAGGCCTGCCGCAGCAGAACCCTCCGTCCACCTCAAAGAGGCGACAGGGGATAACATCGGCCATGATTACCCTATGAGGCCATGGAATGACTCGATCCAGCGACTGAAGGATAAGATTGGTGATATTCTGAAGAGCCGGGACCCTCTTCAGAGAGGATACTCCATAGGCTCACCCTTTGTGGCGAAGATAGTCAACTTCCCCATGCCATCCAAGTTCAAGCCACCAGCGGTCACCCCTCGGCATGACGGGAGTACCAAATCTGTCCACCATATTGAGATGTACCAATCAGCGGCAGACATATACTCTATCTCAGATGAGATGAGGTGTCGTGCCTTTTCTGGCACTCTGACTGGGGCTGCACATGTCTGGTATATGTCTCTTCCAAAAAACTCCATTGAAAGCTTTAAGAAGTTGGCAGACCGGTTTATCCATAAATTTTGCTTTGGAGTGAGGCCACAGAAGAAGACCACACACCTGCTCTATGTTAAGAAGGGGAAGAATGAGAGTCTAAGAGACTACATAGCCAGATTCAACAAAGAAAAGTTAGAGGTGGAAGACGATGAGGAGAGCATAGCCATGACCGCCCTCATTGGAGGGCTCCAGATGGGGAAACTGCTATGGAAGCTTGCTGAAGACCCTCCGAGGATGATGGCTGAATTGCTGTCGACAGCAGGAAAGGTGATGAACATCGAAGAGGCGATGGCCGCAATATACGAAGATGAAAAAGGAGGCACTAGTGGGGGTAAGCACCATAAGAAGAACAAAAAGGGGAAAAAGAGGTCTACGGATGATAAGTTCGCTGATTACACCCCTTTGATGGTTAGCTGTGAACATATTCTGAACGAGATAAAGAGTGACAGGTCCCTGAAATGGCCTGAGAAGTTGAGGGCAGCACCCAACAAGAGGAATTAAAACCTGTGGTGCGAATTTCACCAAGACCATGGCCACGTGACAGACAAATGCTTTCCTCTGAAAGATGAGATTGAGAAGATGATTAAAGAAGGGATGCTTAGGAAGTACGTTGACAAAGGTTCCTTCAAGAGGGGACGACCCCAGAAAGAAGAGAGGTGACATATGTAGAGAAGATCCTCCAAAAAGAAGGGACGACCCTTCAGATGGTAAGGACGACCCTGACTACCTCCGAGGGACGATCATGACCCTGTCAAGAGGCTTAATATGATCTTGTTCAGAGTGGGAATGATCTTTGGGGGTATAGAAGGAGTAGGGTCATAGATCGCTGACAGGAAGGCCCATGTAGCTGAGGCCAAGGAAGTGACAAAAACTATGCACTCAACCTCTCTGGAAGCAAAGTCAGAAAAGAGAAAGAAAGTTGACATTGACACCCTGATAGTGGGATTCTCAATAATGGACTTTAAAGGCCTCTTATCCCCACATGACGACCCTCTCGTCATCACTACTAGGGTGCACGGGTGTGAGGTGCCGAGGATCCTGGTGGACGGGGGGAGTTCTGCAGATGTAATGTTTTGGCCGTGCTTCAAAGCCTTAGGCCTTAGCCATGCTAGACTCGTCCCATACCATCACCCATTGATTGGGTTCAGTGGGGAAAAAGTTTATCCCCTCGGAGTGTATGAGGCCGATATCAGGATGGGAGACGAGTGGTCGAGATGGCTTACCAAGAAGGTCAGCTTCTTTATGATGGATGAACATATTTTCTCGGCCTACAACATTATACTGGGGCGAGTAGCTCTCGTCTATGGTTCATCAGATGATCAAATTCTCGAGCCTTTACGGGGTAGGGGAAGTTTAGGGAGACCAGAAGACAGCACGTGAATGTTATTTTAACTTCGTCGAAGAAAGAGAGGCACACAAGAAGGAAACAACCACTTATAATATTGATACCCTTGACCCCGGGGATGAGATAAAGCTGAAGAAAGGAGAAGCCGCGAAAGAGGTAGGATCCATCATCCTCAATGAGGATGAGTCACAAAAAACCATCCAAGTTGGCAAGACTCTGAAGCCAAACATCAAGAAATACCTCATCAAGCTGTTGAGGAGAAGACAGAGCATCTTTGCATGGAGTCATGCAGATATGCCAGGGATCGACCCCGAAATCATGTGCCACAAGCTCAACGTGGTAGAGGGTGCAAAGCCAGTAAAGCAAAAGAGGAGAATTTACTCTCGAGAAAAATATGAGGTGACAAGGGACGAGGTCAAAAACCTAGAAGATGATGAGTTTATCAGAGAGGTCATCTACCCCGAATGGCTATCCAATGCAGTCATTATCCCAAAGGCCAACGGGAAGTGGAGAATGTATGTGGACTTCACCAACCTCAATAAGCATTATCCCAAAGATAGCTTCCCTCTCCCCCGCATTGATCAGATGGTAGACGCTACCACAGGCCATGAGCTTCATGGATGCTTATTCAGGGTACAGCCAGATCTTTATGGACCCTAAAGACTCAAAGAAGATAACTTTTATTACCGACAAGGGGACATACTGTTATAGGGTCATGCCCTTTGGCCTAAAAAATGCAGGGGCAACGTATCAACGCCTTGTAAATAAAATGTTTGAAGACCAAATTGGGAAGTCTATATAGATGACATGCTGACTAAGAGTTTAAAGGCAGAGGATCATGTGGCTGACCTTGAGAGGACCTTTAATACAATGGACAAGTACCAAATGAAGCTCAACCCGGCCAAGTGTATCTTCGGGGTCGGAGCAGGGAAGTTCTTGGGGTTCATTGTCAACCAAAGAGGCATCGAGGCCAACCCTGAAAAGATAAAGGGCCTTATTGAGATGAAGACCCCCAAGACCATTAAAGACGTTCAGAGGCTCACGAGGCGAGTGGTTGCTTTGAATAGGTTTGTGTCCAGAGCTACAGACAAGTGTTTATCGTTCTTCAAAATTCTCAGAAAGGCCTTCGAATGGAGTAAAGAATGTGATGAGGCTTTCAAGGAGTTAAAATCATACCTAGGGTCTCCCTTGCTGTTGTCACGACCCGTGAAGGGTGAACGACTTTGTGTGTACCTAGCTGTCTCAGAATCAGCCATCAGCACAACAATCATCAGAGATGAAGACGGAGTACAAAAGCCAGTGTATTTCAACAGTAAGGCACTCCAGGGGGCAGATCAAAGATACCTAAGGATGGAGAAGTTAGCCTATGCCTTGATCCATGCATCAAGAAAGATGAAGCCATACTTCAAGTCCCATACAATGGTCATCCTCCTCACTCTCCTCTTAGGCAGGTCTTACATAAGCCTAAAAAATCAGGGAGGCTAATGGCCTGGGCTATAGAGCTGGGGGAGTTCGACATTGTGTATCAACCTAGGTTGGCCATTAAAGGGCAAGCATTGGCAGATTTCGTGGCTGAATTTACTTGGGAATATGATAAAGCTAAAGATGAGAGCCTCAAGAAGACATATACCTAACAAGGCAGGCTCACCGACACACCCGCAGGTAAGGCTGAGACAAGCACCGCTAGGGGAAATGTGGTAGAAAATGAAAAGGGAAGATATCTCTTTAGATAGGGATCCCTCACCGAGGGAAATTTCTCAGAAGAACAGACTGTGTGGAGCCTCTTCGTTGATGGGTCCTCCTACGACAGGGGAAGTGGGGCTGGACTGATAGTATCAGCACCCGATGGCGCAGACATTGAGTACGCCCTGAGGTTTAACTTCAAAGACTCCAACAATGAGTCCGAATATGAGGCCTTGATAGTAGGCCTCTCCTTGGCCAAGTCTCTTAATGTCGGCCAGATTTTGGTCCATAGTGATTCAAGGCTCGTAGTGAACTAGATACTAGGAGCCTACGAGGCCAAGGATGTGCGGATGACCAAGTACCTTGAGAAGGTGAGGTCATTACTGAAGAGCTTCAGAGAAGTGACATTGAGGAGGATACCTAGGCTCGATAATGGCCGAGCTGATGCACTTTCTAGGTTGTCCTCGGCAACTAGGACAGATATCAGGAGGACAGTCCCAGTGGAAATTTTTCTTTGACCAACTATTGAAGATGCTGAGGGAATACTTGGCACTTGCTTAAATGTTTCTAAGGAAGCTTCATGGATGGACCCTCTGATCAGATACATCAAGGGGGGGGGAGATGCCATAAGCAAGGTAAGAAAGGAAGAAGCTGAGATACAGAGCTGCGAAATTCACTGTCATCGGAGACACCTTGTACAAAAAGGGGTTTTTGCTCCCCTTACTTAGGTGTGTGCACCCATCTGAAGTCCCACGCATTTTACAAGACGTGCATGAGGGGTCGTGTTCAAGCCACATTGGGGGTAGGTCTTTGGCAAAGAGGATAGCAACCCAAGGGTACTGGTGGTCAACCTCGGGGAAAGATGCCACGACATATGTAAAAAAGTGTGATAAATGTCAAAGATTTGCCACCATCCCTCATCAGCCCCATCATCCTCTTATCTCCATTACATCCCCATAGCCATTTGTAGTGTGGGGGATCGACCTAGTAGGCCCCTTACCTAGGGCCATCAATTACTATCGGTTCCTCATCGTGGCAATTGACTATTTTTCAAAATGGGTGGAGGTAGAGCCAATGGTCACGATTACCGAACAGAAGACCTTCTAGTTCATCTGGAAAAATATTATATGCAGATATGGTCTCCCCAACACCCTCATATCAGATAACGGGACTCAATTCAAGAATACATCTCTAGAGAAGTACTGTGAAAGGGTGATTATCAAATAATTCTTCTCTACCCTAGGCCGACCTTAAGCCAACGGGCAAACGGAAGTTACAAATAGGACAATCCTAGATGGGATCAAGAAGAGACTTGAGGAGGCAAAAGGAAGATGGGTTGAGGAGTTATATGCTGTACTGTGGGCCTACAGGACGACGACAAAGACCTCTACCGGAGAAACCCCATTCATGCTAGCTTATGGCTCAGAAGACGTCATCCCCACCGAGATTAGGTTTCTGATTAGGCATAAATTCTTCCTAATTTATTCCTTGATTTAGTTACTTTTAGCACCTCGAACAACATAATTGAGTTGGATTTATCTCATAACTGTGCTACTGACTGATCATAATGAGTACCCCGAGTTTCTGGTATTTTTTAGTGATTTTACAGGTATTTGATGTCAAGAAACGAAAGAAGGAAATTGATAGAATCAAGAAAGAAAGAAGGAAAAGTCTCAAGGGCAAAATCGTAATTTCTACACGAAATTCAGATGAGGTACCTAAAGAGAAGTTGAAGACATATCATTCACGAGCACAAAGGAAGAAACGGAACCCCAATCGGAATCCCGAAACAAAAGTTATGAGCAGTCAAAGATGAGCCAAAAAGTCAAATAGCCGGACCGGTCCGCCCCTACCTCGGATTGGTCCGCCTTGCCAAACTCTAGAAGACCCCGGATCGCATGCAAACCAAAGGAGGCCAAAATAAAAAGAACCGATCCACCCCCGGACCGGTCTGCCTCTGGACTGGTCAGCCCCAAAATAAAAAGAACCGATCTGCCTTGGGGGCAGACCGGTCCGCCTGAGACCCGGATCGGTCCGGTCTTCGAGATCTAAAAATCTTTTCTCTTCCTAAAAAGACTCCTAGTGCAGTTGACTTCCAATATTGTTGTAGGGTATTAAAGACTCGATTTGTTATTGTCATAGGGAGGAGGAATTAGTAGGTTTTCCGGCTTCTTTTCCAAAAACCCTAGTTTAGCTAAGAATTGGAGATTTATTTCAAAGATTGAAGATTTACTCAGCGATTTTTGTGAGTATCAGTTTCATTCATTGTTGCACTTATTGTTTGAGTAATTTTAGTGAGTAATTCTTATTTCTAATTCGTTTCGACATCTAATTATCATTTTTCTTAGATTAATCATGAATTCCTGGACATCAATTAATGTTTTCATTGAATTCAACATGTTAGGCTAGATTTACCAAGGTCGGGGTACATGAACCCAACTTGAGGTGTTAGTGTATGTGTGTAAAATTAATCCGATGAATTTATTGATTGGCTTTGATCGTATCGCATAATGACACAATAATTGTAGATCTTTATATCACGTTTGCCTCTAGGTACTCGTGATGATTTAGAGTGCAATTTGAGTGTCACTATCGCGATACTGATTTACTCATCCTCAGATTAGGTATGATGCGGGCTTGAACCTCGTATACATAATGCTTGGGAGTACTAAATTCCAGCTCAGATCAATCAGATAAATTTATGATTAATCTTACCACTGCACTACACTGTGAGGGATTGTATTCCCGTCCTAGTTTTTCCCATCACTTTGTCAAAAGTTTCAAAATCAATTTTCATTCATATTTTAGGTAAATTAGTGTAGTTGCATTTTTCATAATTTCATCTTTGCATTTAGTTGTAATCATTGTCAAGGTTAGGATTCCTCCGTCTTTTCCGTCGTCACAACTTCGTTGTCCTTTTTCCCTGAGAATCGATACCCGACTTGTCGGATTATTACTTGAGCGACAGGCTTACACTTGAGCCTAGAGTGAACGCATTTCCGAAACATATTTTCAGTAGCGACAAGTTTTTGGCTCCGTTGTCGGGGAATTAGGTAGACTTAGGATCAGATTGAGTCAATCCAAAGCTTTGACAAAAAATTTCTAAAATCCAAAAACATAAAAAAATTCAAAAAAAAAAGAAAAAAAGATTCACCATCATCTCTCCTAAGCTTTAATGCAAAATTCTGTAACCACTCCCACACCCCATAATAATCCAATCAACATTCACGAAAATCCAATTGTTGAGTATAATCCTGATAGTCTCCACATTCCAAATGCCCCACAGTTCTGGATCCCACCTCCCACACCGTCGCACTCAATCTTCGATAACACTCCGTTTCCTTTCTTAGGACACACTTCGAGCACGCCCAGTGAGAACACCGAGTCAATAAGTGAAGGAGAGATGTCACAACACGGTAGTACACCCGCCGGTGAGGAAGAGCCCCCATACCGTCCGATTAGATAATTCTTATATCCCGAGCGTACTGTCACTCCGGGATGCATTATACTCCCGTATAATGCCGGGCAATTCCATTTCAAAAGATGATCCAGATACTACCGCATTACCACGGTATGGATTCTGAAAAGCCATACCTCCATATTAGGGAATTTGAGGACGTGTGTGATACTCTAAATGATCAAACCTGCACACAAGAGGTAATCTGCCTCAAACTCTTCCCTTTCTCGCTCAAAGATAAAGCTAAGGACTGGCTATGGTCTTTACCTCCAAGCTCGATTCCATCCTGGAATGAGCTACAGTCGATATTTCTCAAGAAATTCTTCCCACCACATCGAACAATCTCCATAAAGGCTCAAATTCAAGCATTCAGACAAGCTGAAAATGAGTCATTTCATCGATGTTATGAACGTTTCAACGAGTTAGTTGCTTCATGCCCCCATCATGGATTTAATTCAGCGCAAGTCATCTCTTTTATCTATAATGGGTTGAATCTTAACTCCAAACAACTTGTTGAGACAATGGGAAGTGGTCTGTTTATCGATTTAGATGCCCAGGATGCTGCGCTTCACTTGAGGTATGTCGCCGAGACTATCCAATCCTGGGACACTTCTGATCCCAACACTCAAAATCGAAATAGACAAGCGACCACTACTCCGTCAGCATCCGGCCTATTCCATGTAGATAAGAATTCTATGACGGATAGCCGATTAAAGACTCTTGAGATAGGATTTCGAGATCTGTGCGAGATATATGGAAAAGGACCAGCTGGACCCATTCCAAACCCAGTCGTAAAGGTGTGTGCTATTTGCGCCCCGCACGGGAATTCATATAACCCTTCTTGGAAAAATCATCCCGGTTTTAGCTATGGGCAACAACATGCTGCAATGAACCCTCCTTCTCATGTTGCCCCTCCTCCACCACAACACTTTCAACAAGATCCACACATGCAAGGACATGTGCAAGCACTGCCACCTCAAGGAAATTATATTCCACCACAACGGAGAACTCTCGAGGATACCATGAATCAATTCATTGCAAACCAGACCGCAACCAATGCCAAATATGATCGTCTGATCGGCGACATAAATGAAAATCTGTCTAAAATACAATCCTCATTGAGTGTTCAAGAGAAGGGCAAATTTCCTACCTAAGGCCAACGATCTCCCCAAGGTCAAACTAGCGTTAGCTCCACCTCCACCGAACATCAGGAGCAATGTCAAGCTGTAACCACTATTCATAGTGGGAGAGTTGTTGATTTATCACCTCCTCCACCCGAAACAACGAAAGCCAAGGAGATTTTTCCCGGCACGAAAGAGGCCGAAGATGTCCCCTTGAATGAGAGTGACCAAGAAGATGCTAGTGGGCCAGAAGTAGTAGTGAAACCACCTTCCGCAGCACCGTTTCCTCAAAGGTTGATTCCCTCCCACAGAGGAAACCCATGTGATGACGTGTTAGAAGTGCTAAAGCAAGTCAAGCTTAATTTACCTTTCCTTGAGGACATTAAACAAATTCCAGCGTATGGCAAAGTTATCAAAGACCTGCCGACGGTTAAAAGAAAGATGAAAGTGAAGAAGAACGTCTTTCTAGCACAAAATGTGAGCTCCATCCTACTAAATGAACTACCGCCTAAGTTCAAAGACCCCGGTGCACCCACCATTTCCTGCATCATTGGAGAAAACAAAATCGAAAAAGCCTTACTTGACTTGGGAGCAAGCGTAAATATACTCCCTTACTCCATTTATAGGCAACTTGACTTGGGCGACCTCAAGCCCACGAAAGTCACTCTCCAGTTAGCGGATCGAATAGTGAAGATACCACGAGGTATAGTTGAGGACGTGATAGTTCAAGTTGACACTTTCTACTTTCCAGTGGATTTTGTCATTTGGGACATGGAGCCCTCCTTCCACTCGAGTAATTATGTTCCCATCATCCTTGGGTGTCCTTTCCTAGCTACGGCTAATGCAATTATCAATACTAGGAATGGGCGAATGCAACTCACATTTGGAAACATGACCTTGGATACCAACATCTTCCACATAGCCCAAAATGCAGGGGAGGAAGATGATCTTCACGCGGTGAGCCTCATAGATGAGATAGTAGAGGAGTACTTTGAGGAGAATTATTATGGCGATGCTTTAGAATCCTGTTTAGCGGTGAGACACGAGAGTGAGGGAACGTACACCGCCTTCGAGAGGGAGGTTGAAGAATTGAGCGAGCTACTCGATGAGAGTAGGTCGGACGAGGACGTGAGATAGATTAATTGGGTTTCGAGATTCGAGGAATTACCTCCGAGGGATACGCACATGGTTCCCTCCAGTGAAAAATTTCCAACCCTCGAGTTAAAGAAACTTCCCTCCCATATTAAATATGCATATCTAGGAGAGGATGAGACATTTCCTGTTGTTATCTCCTCTAGCCTAAATGAAGGGCAGGAGGGTAAATTATTAAAAATTCTGAGGAAGCACAAAAGTGCTTTTGGTTGGTGCATAGCTGATTTGAAGGGGATAAGCCCCTTATTTTGCACTCATAAGATCCATCTCGAAGAGGATGTCAAACCTTCTAGAGAAATGCAAAGAAGACTGAATCCCAATATGAAAGAAGTTGTGAGAACCGAAATAATCAAATTGTTGGATGCCGGGATCATCTACCCAATCTTGGATAGCAAGTGGTTAAGCCCTATTCAATTTGTCCCGAAGAAGTCGGGTATGACTGTGATTGAGAATGCCAAGGGAGAGTTAGTTCCCCAACGTACCACCACCGGGTGGGGCGTTTGCATTGATTACCGGAAACTCAATGCGGGAACCAGGAAAGACCATTTTCCCTTGCCATTTATTGATCAAATGCTTGAAAGAGTAGCGGGCCACCCTTACTATTGCTTCCTTGATGGTTATTCCGGGTATAACCAAATTGAGGTAGATGTACTTGACCAGGAGAAGACAACCTTCACTTTCCCTTTTAGTACGTTTGCCTACAAACGTATGCCATTTGGCTTGTGTAATGAACCCGCGACCTTTCAGAGGTGCATGTTGAGCTTATTTAGCGACATGGTCGAGAGAGGACTCGAAGTGTTCATGGACGATTTCAGCATTTTTGGCACCTCATCTGGGTGGGTGGGATGGGAACATCACAGGGAGCATCAACACCATTGTCAACCTGTTTACCGGATCGTAGAGTACTCACCGCTTTCATGTCCGCTTGGTATGTGGGTGGAGTGGAAGGGGATCCAACCTCATAAGCCGACTCCTTTCCATTCCCCTTAGGGTTAGGAATGGGTTGACTCAGAAAATGACCTTTCTCTCGCTCAGACTCAAACTGATTAAGACGTTGCTCAAGCCGTTGGATGGCTTGAGTCTGCACTTGGGTGGTTTGTTGTTGAGTCGTGATGAATTGAGTGAGGAGATTCTCAATAGAGGAGGTGGATGATGGAGGTGGAGGGGCATAAGGGGGTTGGGGTATCAACTCTCGGTTAGAACTAAGCGGCTGAGAATACTCGTAGGACGGAGGTGGGACAGGAACAATTTGATGATTGGGGTGGGACGGTCCTCCTTGGGGGACAAAGGATGATGGATGGTTCTGTTGGTGGTAAGGAGCATGGTGATTCTGGATAGGAGGGCGATGTTGCCTTTGTGGGTTTTGATGAAACCCGGGTGGACCACCAACATGTTGTTGTGGTTGTGATGGAGCAAGGTGATTGTCGTACTTATAAGAAAAATAGGGATGGTTCCTATTATTCGGATTATAAGTAAACGACGGTGGTGCGGGTTTTCGAGTGGTATCAAAGGCACATGCTTGGGCAAGAGTGGGTTCGGGATCATCGTGAATAAGGGGGCACAAATGAGATAAATGATCATGACTGAAACAGACATGGCAAGAAGGACTAGACTCGTTGACATTCATCACTTGTTTAGAAAGAGAACAACTGAGAGCATCAATAGTCTTAGTTAAAGTGTTTAAGCCATGGAGTAAAGATTTAAAATCGGGATCATTTTTAACCTCATAAGTGCTACCTACTCGTGGTGGCTCGGATCTTGAAAATTCATTAGTGCCCTCCCAATCTTGGGAGTCATCGCCTAATTCAAGGAGAAAATTGTAGGCGGCAGTGGGAGTTAAGTGCATGAATTTTCCTTTGTGCATGGACTCAATCATGGTGCGAGTGGAAGGAATGAGACCATTGTAAAAACTATGGACAAGGCGACTCTTCTCGAGACCATGATGTGGGCAACTATTGATATAATCTTGAAAATGGCCCCATGCTTCACAAAATTGCTCGGTGGGCTTTTGACGAAAATCTTGAATGGCTTGGCGAACCTCATTAGTTTTACTTATGGGATAAAACTTAGACATGAACTTCTTCACAAGTTGTTCCCATGTATGGATAGAATCCGGTGACAAGGAATGTAACCACATGGATGCTTTATCATGAAGAGAAAATGGAAACAAGCGAAGACGAACATTTTCTTCATCTGAATTTTGATTTTTGAAAGTAACGCAAACCGTGAGAAATTTCCGCAAGTGAGTGTATGGAGATTCACGCTCAAGACCATGGAAATTGGGCAACATGGAAATGGTTACCGGACGAATTTCGAATTGTTCCGCCGGGGTGGGTGGAAGAACTATGCAAGATGGTGGGGTGGCCGTTATCGGGGCAAAATAGTCCCTTAAGGCACGCTCTTCAGCCATGGTGGGTGGATGAATGATGGGATTAGAGATGTCGACTCGGGGACAACTCAAAGTGATCGGTGGAATGGAAGAAGTAAGGGGAACACGTGGTTCTCCTAAGGTGGATGAGACGGGAGAGAGACTACGTGAACGAATTAATCGACGATTAACTCGGTTCCACGTGGGCACGCAAAGATGGATTCTTTTTGGTTTTTTGGATTTTTTTTTTTTGGAAAAAAGGAAAAAAAATATTTTTGGATTTTTGCTTTGGTTTTGGAAAGAAAGAAAATATTTTTTTGGAGTTTTGTTTATAGGAGGAAAAGAAGAAGAAAATATTTTTGAGTGTTTTGTTTTATATAAAAATAAGAAAAGAAAATATTTTTGGATTTTTGTGGAAAAACAAGGTGGGGGAAAATTTTGGACTCGAAAAATTTGGACGAATTCACTAAAATTGACTACCGAAAAAGGAATTGGACACACACAAGTAAAGGAAAAATCCCTACTAGCACATAACCAATTTTTTATCTTGAAAATTAATGAGAGGGGTAGTCAAATTTTAATGAAATCCGCGGGCGATAAAAATCACGAAATTTATATGAGTGATCGCCTTTTGCAAAATGTGTGTTCCTACTTTAATCACAAGATGCCAAGAGGCTTGCCACAGAGATTCTCCACAAAGCTACTACGACGAAACGATCGGCCGATACAACGCTGGGGACAGCACAAACCCGTTTTACTGGGCGGCCGCACTTAAAACCCAGTTTCCCTGGACACTTCCGTGCCGCAAAGCGAACCGTTCGAGGGTTTGCCCGGTGGAGAGGACTCTACGGGTTATCCTACAAGTCAAAATGATCAAAAAGGGTCCTACGAACACCGTATCCTATGGGGCTATCTAGTTGATTGATTTTAAATTAATGATGGCTAAGGTAGCACACAAAGGATAAGTGATTGAGTTGGGTGATGAAATCCCTTCTCGTTAGTGACCGGGTGTAGGTCTTAGTCAATTTAATTCATCATTCCATATAAAATTAAATGCAAGAATTAAATTCACACAAGAGCAAGGAGGAGCACACAAAATATGAACTCGCTAACAAGAGGGCGCGAGGGTTTAAGAAATTTACCTCCCACGATTTTTAGGCCATGGGGTGCCGAATATGTTGAGTCGACCGGGGGGAGAATACACCAATCTCAGTCGGCCCCGGGAGTCCTACCGACCCAAGGTAGAGAGGCTTCTAAATCCTCGCCAATGGACGCCCTCTCTCTACCTTGTCCGGTTTCCCTATCACGCTTATCTTCTTTTATTACAATTTTAATTGGAAAATAAATGGTGTCTCTAAGCACCGCAATACAAGCCAATATATAATAAGGTCCTAATACACAACTTCTAGAAAAATAAAAAGTAGTACTAAAAAAATGAAAAATATGAACTAAATGGATGGCAAGCACAATTCCTTCTCGAGTGCCTCAAACTCCTCAAAGCGGCAACGGCGCCATTTGATAACTTGGTTTTTGTATGTATGTCGTTGATGGAACCAAGCTAATCAAAATCCTCAAATACCTACAACAAATATAAAATACTAACAATATAGAGGTAAGTAAGGGATTATCGAACCAACTTCAAGGATGAAGCACATAAGAGAAAAATTTGCGCAAGTCACTTTTTCTAATTACTTTTTTTTTTGTTTTTTTTGTTTTATATTTTTCTATTTTTTTTATGCTTTTTCAATATTAAAACAAGTTTTGAGGATGAGTAATTATGACTAAGGCTAATGACAAAAAAATAAGAGTAATCAAACTAAAATAAAGTGTGACAAAAATACTAGTGAGTAATAGAAATTAGTGAGAGTGTAACTAAATGAGATAAAAATATTCAAGGGAAGAGAAATCCACCCTCAATTCCCCAAATCAACTAAGCTTGTATTATTTTAATTTCGTTAATTTCCAAAACATTTAATTAATTCAAAAGCTAATTCTCATTAAACTAGTGAATTAATTAAATACTCTTTTAGAAAAGCAAATTTAATTCCCACAAGCACTACTCTAATTGAATTAAAATTAACCAAACAAATCATCCCCTAGGAAGAATTTGTCCAACTAATTTTAAATTGAAAGAAGTTAATGAAATCAAGAGTAGATGAAAATTATATTAATATTAAAATCAAATGGTAGGTCTATCTCTAGCTTAAACCACTTGATCAAATATTAATTAAATTTTCATACCTTTTTCAAGGTTGATTTTCCATTTCTCAATGTGAAAATAAAGTGGGAATCAAATGTACAACTCAAAGGAAATTATCAAAATTAAAATTACAAACTAATTTGACTTGGATTCATGAGGGTTTCAATCACCCCTTGAATGAGGTGATTAGCCCTCCATAATCATCATCCAATAGAAATTAGAATCAAATAAGAGCATACAATGAAAATTAGAGAGGAGTAATCAAACCAAATAGCCTTCAATTGCTTAAATTCTTCAATTCATCAATCATCTTACTTAATTACAACACTCAAAAAAATACTAAACCACTAGAAAAATTAAAATGTGTTTTTCTATCTAATTCTCTCTTTATTCTTCTCTCCAAAAGCTCTCTAGTTGATCCCCTTTCTAGCCTCTTTCTAGCCTTCCTAACAAATGGGTCTTCTTCTTCATTAAATATGAAATGGAGCAAAGGGGTACAATTGGAAATTGGTTAGGGTGTGCACATGAGGGGTGTGAGGTCATGTGGGTGAGGTTGGGGAGGATAAAATCTGATTTGTTAAATGGGGGTATAATGGGTATTGGGGTTAGAAAGGTAGTTGAGGGGTATTTTGGGTGTTTGGTTAGAAGAGGTTAGTTGGGGGGGTAATTGGGTAAATAGGTTAAATGGGTTTAATGGCATGAGTTTGTTTTGGCAGGTGGTCAAAATCGATTTTGGTCTTGTGGCTTTTGAGATGTGGAAATGGGTCTTGACAAATGGGTTGGAGGTGGGTTTTCAGAAGTTGGGTTTGTCATGGATGGAGAAAGGGTTTGGTTTCGGGTAAGGATTTGGGTATGGAAGAAAGTGGATCAAGGGGAGAGAGAGACCGAATTGTTTTTTTTTTGGGTCGCGGGTTAGGGAGCAGCTCCGGGTTTGGAGGTCCGGATGCTGGCAGTTGGGTCGCGATTTGGTTTGTGGCAGGTCGCCGGCGACTACGACACTGGTGGGGGACGGCAGGGGTTTGCACCGGCGGGTTTTCAGGTGGGTCCGGCGACAGGTCAGGAGGTGCGTGGGACCGGCTGGAGAGGGGTCAGGCTGCGAAGGTGCCGGGTATGGGGTTTTCTGGCCGTGGATGGGATGGGTGTGGTTGGTGGTTTTAGATGAGAGAGAAAGAGATGGTTGTTGGGAGGTTGAAGAAAGGTAGGGATAGGTTAAGGTGTAGGTGAGGTGTATGGTAAGGGGTGAGGGTGTAGGATAGTAGGTGTGGTGTAGGGAGTGTGTGTTAATATTATGTGGGTTTAGGATAAGTGTAGGAAAAGGGGGTTGTGTGTGTGTTTAATTTGGACCTTAAAATAACACTAACTAAAATAAAAAAAATAAACTAGAAACCTAAAAATAAAATTATATTCTAAAAATAAAATAAAGAATCAAAATAAAAATAAAACAAAAATCCTAAAATATAAAATCTAATAAACTAAACTAAACTCCTAAAATTAATCCTAATAAAATAGAATAAAATAAAACTAAAAATCAATAAAAATCAAAATAAAACTAATCCTAATAAAATAAAATAAAACTAAAAATAATCAAAATCAAAATAGAATAAAATTATATTAATAAAAATAAAATGAAAAAATAGAAAATAAAATCTAAAAATTCTAAAATAAATCCTAAAAATAGAAAAGACTCAAACTAAAAATCTAAAAATAATAAAATGACACAAATAAAACACACACGGGCTTAGGGTAAGTTTGGCTAGGTTTAGGCTCGGGTTAGGGTACGGGAGAGGTATTTAGCTCCGTAAAATGCACAATTGCCTTGAAATACGCGTTTGAACACCGCAACGTACATTAAACCTGCATATTAAACATTTAAGCGCATAAGACCCATATTGTCGAGAAATAGCAACTAAAATATAACTATTCGGGGTGTAAAATGTACAATTTTGGGTGCTTATCACACCTCGTTCGATCATTGTTTAGAAAAACTGGAAAAAGTACTTACCCGATGCGTGGAAAAGAACTTAGTGCTGAATTGGGAGAAGTGCCATTTCATGGTCACCGAGGGAATAGTTCTTGGCCACATTGTATCATCCAACAGAATAGAAGTTAATAGGGCAAAGATAGATGTCATAGCTGACCTTCCCCCATCGAAATCGCTGAAGGACGTGCGCTCCTTTTTGGGTCACGCGGGGTTTTATCGAAGGTTTATTAAGGACTTTAGCGCCATCGCTAGGCCCTTAAGCAACTTACTCATGAAAGACTCCCCATTTGAGTGGACTGAAGCATGCCAAAGTTCTTTTGACAAATTGAAGAACATGATTGTGTCCGCCCCCATCATGCAAGTTTCAGATTGGTCCTTACCATTCGAACTTATGTGTGATGCCAGTGATTACGCGATCGGGGCTGTTTTGGGACAACGTCAAGATAAGCAAGCTCATTTCATCTACTACGCCAGTCGAACTCTTACCAGACCTCAACTCAACTACTCTACCATGGAGAAGGAGTTGCTAGCGGTAGTCTTTGCCCTCGATAAGTTCCGTTCCTATCTCATTGGTTCTCCTATTACTACTTTCACCGACCACGCGGCTTTGAAATATCTACTTGCGAAGAAAGATGCCAAGCCGCGCCTCATAAGGTGGATCCTACTACTACAAGAGTTCAATCTCTCCATCAAAGATAAGAAAGGAGTAGAAAACTTTGTTGCCGACCATTTATCTTGGCTTTCGTCCGACATACCTAGTGATACCGTACCCATAGACGAACATTTTCCGGATGAGCAGCTTTTCGCTACCTCTTCATATCCCTGGTTTGCGGACATAGTGAACTATCTTATCACGGGAGCCGTCCCTCCCGACTGGACACCGCAAGATAAGAAGAGGTTTCCTACTTGGTCACGAATGTTCTTTTACGATGATCCATTCCTTTTTAAATACTATGGAGACCAAATCATCCGACGATGTGTATCGGATGACAAAATCCCAAAAGTTATCCTGTTTTGTCATTCGAAAGCTTGTGGAGGTCCTTTTTCGACGAGAAAGACGACCGCTGAAATTCTGCAATGCGGCCTCTATTGGCCCACAATCTTTCGGGATGTGAACGATGCTTGAAAATCATGCAATAGGTGTCAACGGATGGGAACCATCACTCGACGAGACATGATGCCTCTTACCCCTATACTCATCATTGAGATATTCGACTGTTGGGGTATTGACTTCATGGGTCCTTTCCCTCCATCCTTTAATTTCTTATACATCCTCGTCGCGGTAGACTACGTTTCTAAATGGGTGGAAGCTATAGCTACCAAGACTAATGACAACAAAGTGGTGATAAAGTTCCTGTAGGAACACATACTTTCCCGCTTCGGTCCACCGAAAGCAATAATCAGCGATAATGGTACGCACTTTTGCAATAGGCCATTCGAGAAGCTTATGAGAAAGTATGGTGTCGTTCACAAGGTTGGAACGACATATCACCCACAAATGAATGGATAGGCCGAGCTAGCAAATCAGGAAATCAAGAACATTCTTGAAAAGACCGTCAATCCTACGCGGAAAGATTGGTCCCTTAGATTGAACGATTCGCTATGGGCCTACCGTACCGCATACATGAATCAACTCGGCATGTCCCCTTTCCGCTTTGTGTATGGCAAACCTTGCCATCTTCCTGTTGAGCTTGAACACAAGGCGTATTGGGCGATTAAGCAATTGAATTATGCCATGGACAAGGCCGGTGAAGCCCGCAAGCTTTAATTGATTGAGTTAGAAGAACTACGCAATGATGCGTATGAGAATGCCAATATTTCGAAAGAGAGGATGAAACTCGCTCATGATAGCATCATTCGATGAAAAGAGTTTCTCCCCGGGCAAAAATTTCTCCTCTACAACTCTCGGCTTCACTTCTTCCCAGGAAAGTTGCGGTCCCGTTAGTCTGGCCCATTCGTCGTGAAGAATGTTTTCCCCCACAGAGCTGTTGAACTAGACGATTTAAAAGGGGTAAATACATTCAAAGTGAATGGACAACGCCTAAAGCCATATCTAGAGGCGTGTGCAGAATAAGTCGACACCGTCTGGTTGTCGGACCCCGTTTACGGGGTTGAGTGAGCTGTTGAAGTGAGGTCGTCGTACCCCCGACGCGTATAGGGTGAGAGTCGTGTGTGTTTTGAGAGTCGTTAGGACTAGGTTTCGTTCGGGAGAAGCATTCGTGTGTTTTGGGAATTCTGAGTCAAAGGGAGTTGACCAGTGAAATCGAGAGGGTCCTAGTTCAATTGGATAGAGAGGATATCGGGAACGTGAAATTTTTTATCGAAGAGAGCTCGAAACCGAAGAAACAGAAGTCCAGCCCAAAAAAAATCCTGGGGCAGACCGGTTCCTTTTTCAGTCGGACCGGTCCGACCCCGAATCGGTTCCTTTTATTTTTAAAGGAACCGGTCCGCTTGTCGAGGGTTTGAAAAGTCCAAAGGCCAGATCAATCCGCCCCTAACCCGGACCGGTCCGCCTTCTGCAGACCTGCCTCTTCCTCTTCCCAAGATTCACCCCCCTTTCCCCCCAATCCCATTCATTGCCTACAATCCATTTTTCCTCTTCCCAACCCCAACCTTTCCCTCCCAAATTCATCCCCTTTTCCCTCCAAACCCTTGCCCTCCAAAACCAACCTTTCCCCTCCCTTTTCCACTATAAATACACCTCCAATCCTCCCTTTCTCCTCACACCTTCAACCCAAATACTCTCTTCTTCCTCTCTATTTTTCCAGCACTACTTCCCTCCTATTTCCATGTCCCCCCGTGCTGCCCCCACCAAATACGACTCCACCGTGATCCACCCCTTCGATCACGGCGAATACCCCTCCCTCCAAGAGGAGCGATGGTGCGCTCAATACTTCGGTATGGGCCGCAAACTCCATATGGAGCGCGCGGTCCAATGGGAAGCTCTGCCCAACTCCATCACCGCCCTTTTTATGGCCCGGGGATGGTTCCATTTCCTCAACCAACCTTACGAAGCGGTGTGGGCAACCGAAGTCCGCTCATTCTATGGTACACTCGTCCGGACGGGCCAATTTTCGAGGCCGAATCTTTCGTAGATGGGACTCCCATCCCCTTTTCCTTGGCCCGTCTCACGTCCAAGTTGGCCGAGTTTGATGTCTCGGATGTCCACGAATTCACTTATCCCCAAAATGTGCCCCCGGTCGACAAGGACATTATCATGGCCCGCATTGCACCGAACGTGGCTTGGGCGGGGCAAACCGTCGTAGTTGGAAGACTCAACGAGAAGGCGTGCCTTACATTTCAGATTGTGTGCGCTAACCTATTGCAAACATCCAATGACTCTGCCATGCGGCCCCGGCAAGCTACTTTACCATATCATCTCTTGGACCCCCAAACTTCTATCCATTTGGGCCGCACCTTATACGCGGATATCATCAATGCGTCCTTGGATGAGAAGGGCGTCACCCCACTTACTTATGCCCAATTAATCACGTCCATCCTTTAGGATGCTGGCATAGAGGCGCCGAGTGACCTTACGCGCCTCCCCGCTCCTTTCGGACAAGGGACCCGCACCAAAAGATCCAAACAGCTAGCCATCCTCCGGGCTCGGCGGGGTGATGATGTCGACGAGGAAGCTGCCTCGAGCGACAACGAGGAAGACATAGGGGCAGCTGGTGAAGACGTGGAGATGGGGGATCTCGGTCCGAACGAAGAGTCGGAGGACGAGGAGGACGACCCAGGTTTCGAGTGGGAGGGGACGGACCTATCCGCGCGTATGTCGGCGCTTGAGACCAACTTCAATACCTTCCAGACCAACTACGAGCGCGACATGAACATTGTTCTCCGCTTCCACGCGAACATCTATCGGCGCATAGGGGATCCTAATGAACCACTACCTTCCTACTACCAGAACCCCTATGACCCCAACGCGCCCGGTTCCTCCCATCCCCCACCCCGGTGAAGCTTTATATGGTGTTGGCAGCATTTTCTTTTTTTTCCCTATTCACAGTTGTATGTTTTTCCCCTGCACATGTAACACAACCTTGTTGTAATAAAAACTGCATTTTCTCTATTTGTTTGTTTTATTTTTCCGCACTTTTTATTCGCTTTGAGTTAGATTTTCGTCCTTTTTTGCTTGAGGACAATGCAAAAGTCTAAGTTAGGGGGGGTCACAAGTGCGTATTTCTAAAGCTTCACAAATTTTCCAAAATGCCCAAAAATTTCAAAAAAAAAAAAACTAAAATCATAAAATTTTGAAAAACCCAAAAATATTTTTGTTCAAAATAAATAAAAATTGGAATGCAAAATTTTCAAAAATATCATTAAAAGTCGAATTGAAGTCTCAAGTTGTAAAATTCAACGTACACAAAGCCAAAATTGACCAAAGATGGAAATTGAGCGAAAATTGACGACTTAACGAATAAGTGTGGAGATTAACAAACCCGGTGAGATTCGAGCCTATCACTTTTTGCGAGTTTTTAAATCAATCCGAGTTAATTGTTAACTCAAAGTTCTTTTCAGCGCCTAAAAAATTGTCAAGGATCTCAATCCTTTCATTTTGATCGGTTTTGAAAAATGAGTGTAATATTGCTTTGAAAAAACATGCCAAATTGATCTCTAAACTTAAATTCATCTCGAAGCGCATACGGTAAAGCAATTGGCATTTTAGGCAATGAAGTAGGCCCTCGTTTGTCACCCAAAAATATTGGCCAGAAAAGTAGCGAAAAATTACCCCTTTTGTAACCCAATTTGAGCCAAACAAATGGTCCCTTTCGTTTGATTACCCGAAAAACTCAAACAGCAGGAATTGTGAAAAATGAGAAAATTCAGAAATTAAGTCCGGAAAGTGCATAAAAAGGGGCAAGAAATAAATAAATATGCTTAAAAAAAAAAGAGAGCAATAGCCCGAAAAAAGCACAAATGGACATCATTAATGACTTTTCCAATTCCAACCTTCCCTACAATTGGCATTGTACCCCATATACCTTAAAACCCGAAAAAGTCCTAACCGAGTCTAAATTGCGAAATTGGTTACCGCATAGAGAGCTAATACACCAAAAGATAATAAAGGAGATTAAGTGCGCGAAATAAAAGCAATGTTCCCATTTTTAAAACAGTAATCCTTTGACGAGGTCCTTTCACCACAAAATTTTCGTCTTTCTAATCGTATGCGTGATTTTGCTTCCATTACATTTACTCTTTATATCACGCATACCAAGAGAATAGCCATAATCCGAGAGATTCACTTGTGAGAGCATTCCATAAGAAATTGAAATCAAAACGAATTTTCGGATAAGTAACGTAATGATCAATAAGTGGAAATTAGCGGTTATATTTATGGCTACGCACACACACACCACGGTTTGAGACTTGTAAATATGACTTGATGATGACTATTTTTTGGAAAAGTTTGAATTGCACAATTTTTGCAAATTTTGAATCCTCTTTGAGTCGAATTTTGTGGGTATATTCTCTGCAAACCCTCACGAGACAACACTCGTCCTACTAGGGTAACCTAGGGGTTTAACGACTTGTTGCATATGCTAAATGCAATCGCTTACCCGCGAAAAAGGTATTTTATCCCAATAAAATGATTTTTCAAAAGAGTTGTGCCACGCTAGGATTCTTTTACATTGCTCGGAATGCGCAAAATTCTAAGTTAGGGGGGTTTTATTAGGCATAAATTCTTCCTAATTTATCCCTTGATTTAGTTACTTTTAGCACCTCGAACAACGTAATTGAGTTGGATTTATCTCATAACTGTTCTACTGACTGATCCTAATGAGTACACCAAGTTTTTGGTATTTTGTAGTGATTTTGCAGGTATTTGATGTCAAGAAACGAAAGAAGGAAATCGATAGAATTAAGAAAGAAAGAAGGAAAAGTCTCAAGGGAAAAAGCGTAATTTCTACACGGAATTCGGATGAGGTACCTAAAGAGAAGTTGAAGACATCTCATTCATGAGCACAAAGGAAGAAATGGCACCCCAATCGGAATCCCGGAACAAAAGTTATGAGCAGTCAAAGATGAGCCAGAAAGTCAAATAGCCGGACCGGTCCGCCCCTACCTCGGACCGGTCCGCCTCGCCAAACTCCAGAAGACCCCGGATCGCATGCAAACCGAAGGAGGCCAAAATAAAAAGAATCGGTCCACCCCCGGACCGGTCTGCCCCAAAATAAAAAGAACCGATCCGCCTTGGGGGCAGATCGGTCCGCCTGAGACCCGGACCAGTCCGGTCTTTTCGAGATCTGAAAATATTTTCTCTTCCTAAAAAGACTCCTAGTGCAGTTGACTTCTGATATTGTTGTAGGGTATTAAAGACTCGATTTATTATTGTTATAGGGAGGAGGAATTAGTAGGTTTTCCGGCTTCTTTTCCAAAAACCCTAGTTTAGCTAAGAATTGGAGATTTATTTCAAAGATTGAAGATTTATTGAGCGATTTTTGTGAGTATCAATTTCATTCATTGTTGCACTTATTGTTTGAGTAATTTTAGTTAGTAATTTTTATTTCTAATTCATTTCGACATCTAATTATCATTTTTCTTAGATTAATCATGAATTCCTGCACATCAATTAATGTTTTCATTGAATTCAACATGTTAGGCTAGATTTACCAAGGTCGGGGTACATGAACCCAACTTGAGGTGTTAGTGTATATGTGTAAAATTAATCCGATGAATTTATTGATTGGCTATGATCGTATTGCATAATGACACAATAATTGTAGATCTTTATATCACGTTTGCCTCTGGGTACTCGTGATGATTTAGAGTGCAATTTGAGTGTCACTATCGCGATACTGATTTACTCATCCTCAGATTAGGTATGACGCGGGCTTGAACCTCGTATACATAATACTTGGGAGTACTAAATTCCGGGTCAGATCAATCAGATAAATTTATGATTAATATTACCACTGCACTACACTAGGGTTGGGGGATTGTATTCCCGTCCTAGTTTTTCCCATCACTTTGTCAAAAGTTTCAAAAGCAATTTTCATTCATATTTTAGGTAAATTAGTGTAGTTGCATTTTTCATAATTTCATCTTTGCATTTAGTTGTAATCATTCCCAAAATCAAATCATTTTCCTTTTATTTTTAGAGTCAAGATTAGGATTCTTCCGTCTTTTCCTTCTTCACAACTTCGTTGTCCTTTTTCCCTGAGGATCGATACCCGACTTTTCGGATTATTACTTGAGCGACAGGCTTAAACTTAAGCCTAGAGTGAACGCATTTCTGAGACACATTTTCAGTCGCGTCAGTTTCCTACTCACAGGGTCCAAATGTATGAGCTCCAGAGAAATATGGAAGAGAGGAGACTTGATTTAGACCTGATTGAGGAAAGGAGGGAAGACGTCGAGATAAGGCAAGCCGCCTATCAGCAGAGGACTGCAAGGTTTTACAACCAGAGGGTGAAGCATAGGCCAATCGCAGTGGGGGACTTAGTCCTCAAAAGAATTGGCAGAAGCCCAACAAGGTCCACCCAAATTGGCATGGCCCATATAGGGTCATCGATGAAGTGGTCCCTGGAACCTATAGACTAGAAAACCTAGAAGGGGAACCCTTTTCCAACCCCTGGAATGCAGATCATTTGAAGAAATACTATCAATAATTTTGTAAAGGCCTATCGGACCACAGTTGTAATTAATGCGTTGCTTTAATAGAACACTTGGAATGTTAATGAGAATGTCACATTGATCCCTCATTTTGTGTTCGAATAATTCTAGTGTGATTGGGGTGATGCTCGCTATGTCCACCCCTCGGCTATGATGAAAGTCAATGGTGGGGACGACCCCTCATTTAAACTCAAGAAAGATGAGGGGGGACTTGAAAAATCATTAAGTTGGTGGAAGCCACCCTCGGCTATAATGAGGGTCAATGGTGGGGACGACCCCTCCTCTGTCCTCAAGAAAGACGAGGGGGTACTTTATTGAAAAATCATTAAGTTGGTAAAAACCACCATCGGCTATAATGAGGGTCAATGGTGGGGACGACCCCTCCTTTGCCCTCAAGAAAGACGAGGGGGGACTTTATTGAAAAATCATTAAGTTGGTAAAAACCACCCTCGGCTATAATGAGGGTCAATGGTGGGGACGACCCCTCCTTTGCCCTCAAGAAAGACGAGGGGGGACTTGATTGAAAAATCATTAAGTTGGTAAAAACCACCCTCGGCTATAATGAGGGTCAATGGTGGGGAAGACCCCTCCTTTACCCTCAAGAAAGACGAGGGGGGACTTATTTGAAAACATCATTAAGTTAGTGGAAGCCACCCTCAGCTATAATGAGGGTCAATGGTGGGGACAACCCCTCCTTTGCCCTCAAGAAAGACGAGGGGGGACTTTGAAAAACCATCAAGTTGGTAAAAACCATCCTCGGCTATAATGAGGGTCAATGGTGGGGACAACCCCTCCTTTGTCCTCAAGAAAGATGAGGGCGGACTTGATTCAAAACATCATTAAATTGATGGAAAACCACCCTCGGCTATAATGAGGGTCAATGGTGGGGACGACCCCTCCTTTGCCCTCAAGAAAGACAAGGGGGGACTTTATTGAAAAACCATTAAGTTGGTAAAAACCACCCTCGGCTATAATGAGGGTCAATGGTGGGGACGACCCCTCTTTTGTCCTCAAGAAAGACGAGGGGGGACTTTGAAAAATCATTAAGTTGGTAAAAACCACCCTTGGATATAATGAGGGTCAATGGTGGTGACGACCCCTCCTTTGCCCTCAAGAAAGACGAGGGGGGACTTTATTGAAAAACCATTAAGTTGGTAAAAACCACTCTCGGCTATAATGAGGGTCAATGGTGGGGATGACCCCTCCTTTTCCCTCAAGAAAGATGAGGGAGGACTTAATTGAAAACATCGTTAAGTTGGTGGAAGCCACCCTCGGCTATGATGATGGCAAATGATGGGGACGACCCCTCCTTTACCCTTAAGAAAGACGAGGGAGGGGTTACTGATATTGTTAATTTAAAAACATCACAATGCAAGTCATACAAGAGACAAGTATAGAAGATAGTAAGAGACAAGTATAGTGGACAACAAGAGGCATTATATTACAGAATGTTAATATTTGTTCAGCAAAAGTAAGGTACAAAAATATTGGTTACAAGAAGAGGGTATGGGCTAAAGACAGCCACCCTATAGAGCAACGTCATAGGGCAAGGCCTCAACATCTACGGGAGATTCTTCTATGACCAAAACAGGCCGAGCCTCAGACATGCCTTCTACATGCTGAGATTCCACTTGAGCTAGGGCTTCAGCAATAAGGGGATCCTCCAGTTGAACTGCCTCAAGAGAGGGGCGGACAGATGATATTGCATCAACAAACTTAAGAACGACCCACCGACAGGCCGTCCTAATCCCCCTCTCTAAGTATTCAATACCGAAGCCTTGAAACTCATTTGAGAGTTTATAGGCCTCCACATCATCGACCTCGGCTTTCTTTATAGCCCCCTCAAGATCAGTTTTGAATTGAACCCCCAAGTTGATCAAGGCCTCATCCTTATCTTTTATAAGCAAGTCCTTGGCCTTCAGGCTTGCATCATGCTGCTTCGTCAGCTCGTCTAGGACCCTTGTATGTTCAGTCCTCGCACTCTCCAATTCAACCCTTGCAGTCTCAAGCTCTGTCTGTAGGTCAGCCTCGTGCTGAATGGCCCTCTCGGCTTCATGAAATTTTTGTTGGTTTTCAGCCATCCACTTAGTGGCCGAGGTAAAATCACAGAAAGACTGCACAAAAAAAGACACTTGTTAAGAGGCTGAGGAAACAGTTGGTGAAAAATTCAAACTAAGTGAAATGAAAACAAATACCTGAGCCAGAGTGTGCAGACCATAGTCATACACCTTGGCTGGGGGCATCTGCGACAGGAAATCATAGTCGGCAGCCGAGGGGGAAGAGAACATAGAAGCTTTGGCCTCCCTCAGATTGGCTATCAGGGAAGACAGCTCAGCCTTAAAAAATGCTAAGTTTTAGGACCAGAAGGCCCCCATGATGGAAGAGGAACCAGTCCCCTAAGATGCCTCCACCCTTGCCCTCGTCCTAGAATCCGGTCGAGGGTCAGCATGGACTTCAAGCTCTTTCCTTTTATGACTATCGGTGGTCGGATCATCATGCATCGTCCCCACGACCTTTTACTTCCTCGGAGCCTGCTGAGGCTCTTTGCCTTTCTTCTTGCCTAAACCAGATAATAAGCTTGGGCAGTCATTTCCCAAAGATAATCAGAGATACCTGCAGGATGACCTGAAAAGGAGACGACACATCAAAAAAATACAGAGGCAAAGATGAAACACTTGGAAAAAGCAAAGATTGAGAAAAAAATAATAATAACTCACATAGCTTTGTCAAGGGGCCGACCCTCAGACTCGCTTCTTTAAGGAACCGAGGGGTCATCAGATCTTCAAATTTTGCAAGTCCACCTTCTTTCCCTCTTTCTCTCAGATACTCGACTATGTCCTTTTCATCCATACTAAGTTCAGGGTCTGACCTAGCCTTCATAGAGGGCTTAGACCATCTCCTTGGAACTCTCGGACCATCGTCCAAAGGTTGAGCCTCGGCAGTAAATTCCCATTCCCCAGATATGATGAAAAATCTCTTCTTCCAGTCATGGTTAGAGGTTTGTGCCACGTGGAGAAGTTTTTTATCAGACTTCCTCACCCCCAGATGATAGTACCTAGGCTGTTTGGATTAGGAAGTGATATTATAGAAGCCAAAAACACATTGGCTGAAGGCTCGTCAGTGAAGGTATTCTTCTATAAAGAGATATAACCGAGGATCGTCCTCCAGGAGTTGGGAGGAATCTGAGAGGGGGCAACGCCGAGGGCTGACAATATATTGACTATGGCAGGGTGCATAGGGAACCTAACACCGACCTTAAACATATGTTCATATACTGCGATCTCTCCATCGTCACGCTCAAAGACTTTCTCAGACTCAAAGGGGACCCTCATACTTATGTTGGGGGCACACCAAATGTATGCCTCCATAGTAGGAGGTCACGATCCCTGACGGAGGAAACATAAGTCGAGGCGTGGGAGGTGTCAACTTGGTCAGTGTCTGAGTCCTCATCGTCGTCCTCAATCCCCTCTCCCTTAGCCTCATCACCTGTCAGGGGTCCATGAGGAAAGGCCATCTAGAAGGCATGAGGGGATAAAGTTGTCACAGGAATAGCCTCGGAAGGGACCACTCCCTTGACCTGTTGGCCTGGGCTAAGATCAGACGTCTCTCTCCTCCCAGAAGGCCCAACGCCAGTTGGTGACGATGCTCTCTCATCCATCTCTCCTGAATGACTCTCGGTTGGACGATAAGATGACCCACAAGACTCAGATGGTAATATTGTGGCTAATGGAATGGGAAAAATGAGTTGTACCCAATTAGGGTCGGCCCCTCGTCTCCTCTCGTCCTCTTCCTCTATTCGTCTAATCTCTACGAAGAACTTCTCTCTCAGGGATGGGAATTCCTCGGCTAAAGCCTCCGAAGCATTAAAGAGAAGACCTTACACTTAAAAGAATAAGATAACTACAAACAATCTCACAGTTGACTAAGTTGGACTTTTGGATCAAAACCAAGATAAGGAAAAGGTTTTGATCTAGAACACTCAAGAAAGGGAAGGACTCGACTTACCGGAGAAGGCATCAAAAAAAAAGAAGAAAACCCTAGAAACACTATAAGGGGAGTCAACCCCAATGCATGAAATGAAAGCAAAGATTAAAAATGGGATTGATGGCAAAGAAAAGTACCTGTAGACGAAAGCAAAGGCTGAACGAAGATTGGTATAGAGAGGTTGTATAAAAGGCTATGGAAGCTATTGATAAGGTAGAGAGAGAGAGAGTTCAGGAGTGAAGAAGAAGGGGAAACAACTTTAAAAATTGTTTAAATATCTTGCTAATAAGTGGGCCCATTAACCAAGGCAGAGCATAGCCCACGAGGAGGTCATCATTAGGGCACAAAGTCCCAAGCAAAGTGTGCAACCATCATGCATGGGAAAATGGAATGACAATGGATATCTGCCTAGGTGTCACATCAGCTTGACATGTGTCATTCATCTAACTGACCATACACTCATCTCAATGGAAACACTATCCCTCAGCCATCTCAACAGCATCGATGGCTAAGGGCTAGGGGGTGATTGATATACCTGCATATACCCTCGGCCAGGTCAAGGGCATACTCCACCTGGGCAAGGCCAAGATGACCCCTCGTCGGGCCTAGATGACCCTTCAAGGGGCTGACCCCTCATCAGGCCCAGAGGACACTTCAGGGGGCCGACCCCTCATCAGGCCCAAACAATCCTTCAAGGGGCCGAACCCTCATCGGGCTCGGACGACCCTTTAAGGGGTTGACACCTCTTCAGGCCCAGACGACCCTTCAAGGGGCTGACCCCTCATCAGGCCCAGACGACACTTCAGGGGGCCAACCCCTCATCAGGCCCAAACGACCCTTCAAGGGGCCGAACCCTCATTGGGCTCGGACGACCCTTCAAGGGGTCGACCCCTCTTCAGGCCCAGACGAACCTTCAAGGGTCCGACCCCTCATCAAGCCTAGACGACCCTTCAAGGGGCCGACCCCTCATCAGGCCCAAACGACCCTTCAGGGAGACGACCCGTCATTAGGACCAAACGACACTTCAGGGGGCCGACCCCTCATCAGGCCTAAATGACCCTTCAAGGGGATGACCCCTCATCAGTCCTAGACGACCCTTCAAGGGGCCAACCCCTCATCAGGCCCAGACGACCATTTAAGGGGCCGACCCCTCGTCAGGCCCAGGCGACCCTTCAAGGTGCCGACCCCTCATCAGGACTGGACGACCCTCCGAGGGTACGACAGTATGAGGCCTAAACTAGTCCAGACTCACTTCCAGAGGGAACTTTTCCCTCGGCTTCCTATCATAGGCCAAGTGTGACATGGGAGAGGCGTGGAACAATGCACTTAAGGCTCACATGGCACGTGGAAGACCGTTATAATAATATCACCCCCTCACGTGAGGAAATATTATGTCATCATTTGGCATCTATAGGTGTCAATAGGAGATTAGCTAGATCATCATTCACATGAACCATGCATACTTGGGGGGTGGACTACACCCCCCAAGACCTATATATACTTATCACCTACAACCCTACAAAGGGATATATCGAAAATTGTAACCCTAGTAAAAACTCTGCTTATACACACAGTAGAGAGAGAAAGTGAGCTAATGTGCATTATATCCAAAGCCATTAGTGCCCATACTCAGTGGATCACACACTCACAGTGGATGTAGGCCTAATTGGCTGAACCACTATACATCATTGTCTTATTCCTCTTATACTCATCTCCTTCTACACACTTACACACTTATACATCTATGGCTGCCATGGTTATTACAGTTTGAGCTCATCATCACTTATCTGGTCGTGCTAGATTTTGGCATCATCAGAGGGCACTGAAAATTCTAGTCAACCCTCATAATGTTTATCATTTGAATAAACCATTACGGATGGTGGATCACAATAGTGGTCGATAAGAATTGGATAGGATTTTTTTATACAAAATTTATTAACCAATTGGCTTAAAAAATATGGAGCCACGGTCACATGGAATGAATCAGAATAGACAATTGAAATCATGTTGGATTGGAATAACATTGATTCCATTCTCGCGGTTATGTAGTCAACAAAAACAAACTTCAATAAAATGGTCAAAACTCTATATATAGAGGTTCAAATACCGAACCATTTGTTGCATTTGAAGCTTTACTCCTAGGGTTTATTTGATATACGTCCCATTTTTTTTAATTCAATTTGCATAAAAATGGCATGTTTGGGAAGTCAGACTAAGTTTATGGACTGTTATAATGTTTATCCGTAGTCTTTTTTGAACTAAGCCTCAGTTGGATAACGAGACATTCATTATCTTCTAGTTAGTAGGATCATTATTAATAATTGTACATGTAACTATGGATGAAAATATTCAAGGTTAAAAGAGGATGATACTATTAACCATTGTTGGTGACCTTCGAATTTGAAAAATATTGAGATTATTCACCATCTTTGATGACCTCTGAAGCTAGAAATAGTGAAGTTATTCACCTTCCTTAGTGACCTTATAAGTTGATACAATAAAATGAAGTATATTGTCATATTTATTGGTTTCATCATTAACAATTATTGCAAGTATGAATAAGTTCTATTCATTCAACAAATCCGATGAAGTTTATTCAAGACTGTAACTATCAAGTTTCCACTATCTAAATCTTTGTCAAATTTCAAGAGGTGTGTGTGTGTGTGTGGGGGGGGGGGGGGGGGTATGTTTACACCATATCTTCGCATTTATATCTACGGATCATTTTTATACACGTGTATAGAAATTGGAAGAAGTTAGAGGCGGCTACATGGGTGTTATTACGGTAATTTAAATGGATTTGACGGTGGTATAAGTGTTGGGGTTTTATTCTTAAAACCATGTATGGCGTTTATTTTTTACTAAAAAGTGATGAGTTCATTTTGAAATAAGAACCACATATTTGAAAATGCCTTATATTTATTTTAAATATATTAAAATAATGTCGATGAATTGAACTTTAATGAAATAACAATGAGTTGGGGCCGACATGATCATAAAAGATAAAATTTGCAGTTCTTATTCAATTGAAAAGTTCAAAACCTTGATAAGGAGTTGACATCCTATTAGTGTAGTTGCGTGTAAAATATCAATAGTTTATCTTGACAATGAGAACCTATTTGATTATTTAAGAACCTATCTACTAGTCGAAAGAGGATTTCACATGTACATTAAGAATGTAATGAAAAAGATCAAACGTGCGATTCAAGTCTAGGTGTTGACTAGCGTAGACTAGCATAATCTTGAAAGTTTGCAAAGGGTGCATAGATTTTCAATCCCGAGTATTATGAGGATTGGAATATTCACATAATCATTGATTTAATAGTTATGGGTTCAATTCAATTTGTTGGGTATAAATCTCTGCAAGTTAGGGAATCATTATGTGGGTATGTCTGATATTGTAATCCAGAGGAATTCGCATTCACGAAATATCCTGGATTGTGATATCCCCCAATAAACTTAAAAGTTTTAATTTACTAGTAAACCCGACCGGTGGATATTAAAATCCGACAAAGTATCAAATAAGTTAAGTTTGAGATGAAGGACTAAATAAGATGTTGGTGAAAATTGATTAGCGATAAATTGAATTTTACCAAATAGGGATTGTCTGTTTTACATGGTGAATTATATTATGTGATATCCAACTTTGTAGACAAGGCCCATTTAATTATGAGATAATTAAATATGATTGCAAGTATAAGTATTTAGTGGAATTAATTGCAATTAAACAAAGAAAAAATATATTATGGGGGGTGTGATATGGGATTTTCATGTTTTTATTTGGAAGCCAATTAAATTAAGTATTTCTATTGTTTAAAACCAAAGCAATAATTTTTTTAAACACCTAGGTCCCTAAAACACCCATCTACCTAATACTTTCTTATTTTTAAAGGTTCGCGCCAGCGACACCTAGCACCCACCCACCCTACCAGTGATGATGCTCTAACATCCCCTTACTGAAGCTCTAAGAGTGGGATGGGTGGGGATGGGTAGGTGGAGGCAGAGGGTAGAGGGGGAGGGTTTGTAAAGACTGAGAGAGAAAATGGGAAAATGGGTTTGTGTCTGTCCTTAAATTTCTAAAAATTGTTTGGGTGTGGCTTAGTGTCTAAAAATTGTTTGTTAGGGACTAAACTGTAGAAACCCCGTTTAATTATTAGCCTTGGGTCCTTATTATAGTCCATGTACTAAGCCCAACACTCTATGGAAACTCCTTTTGTCCCAATTCGACTTCATGTACCTATATATTTAGGTCTAGAGAAGGGGTTTAAGATGTATGAAATATTCTCAAGGGTTGCAGAGAGAGAAATTGTAAGGACATTTTTCTCAAGTCCGATATGTTACATTTGTGTATTTCGTACGCCGCTACATTTGGCACGTCACTTCACGATCTCACATGACGGCTTCTATTCGAATTCTAAGAATCATCCATTCAACATCTCCATCAAGTGTCCCACATCTGCCTCAACGACTTCACATTCCACGATTTTAGGGATTTTATGCAAGTGGTACGCAAGAGAAGTCAAAACAATAAAAGAAACGCAAGGTAGGAAAATTCAAGAGCATTTTGGTAATTTTACAGTCATAGTCCGGAGGTCTGGTCAATTGGAAGTTTGAGGAGCTCGACTCCACGAAGATACTGAAAGAAATGCACCTCAATTCGAGCTACGCTAAAGGATTTATGACCTTTTGAAGATGGAGAAAATTCCTTAGAAGAATGCTTTTGTTTTAACCCCAAACTAGCGAGGTACCGCGAATGACACAGTGAACCGGTTCAGGGGGCGAACCGATATGGGGTACATAGGCGAATTGGTTCGGGGTACATGCACAACAACAGTCCCACCGACTCAAAACTCTTTTGGTTTTCCTATAAAAGCCAACTTCGGGGGAGTTATTTTTTAAGACTTAGAGAGACGTTTTTAAGAGTTATATTAGCTCAAGTCTTCATATTTTTGAGTCCCAAAACTCATATTTTGATTCACACATCATTCCCATATTGTTTTGAATCCTTTTGAAACCCAAGAACACTACTTTGATGTTGTTCATATCTATGGAGAAGCCGATATCTTCTTCATTGCTGCCCACCTGGAGTTCCTGCGGGAGATTTCAGTCGACGACATCAGAACCGACACCTGCGGGTATTTTTATGTCACACTTATTTTCATTGTAATCCGTGTAACCGTATATTACAAATTATAGTGAAAATAAAAAGGTTTTGCTCCTTTGGGGGATTTTTCCTGAGTATTTGTGTGTCAGCATCTTTTTGTGTCGCATGCTTTATTTATTTATGGTTTGACACACGAACACATTTAGATGCATGTTTAGGGGCTGAATTAATTTGGTTTAAAAATAGACTATAATTAAATAAGTGTTCCAAATTAAAAACTTGCGATTTAATTTAAATCGGTATCACACACCGCATCATACATTTTACAAAAATACAATTCACATTTTTTGTGAATGAGTGAGGAGAGAAAAAGTGATTTCTCTCATATTTCACCAAGTTTTCATCTCCAAAATTTACCACACACGTGGCTTGCTTTGGGTGGATCATATGTTAGAAGATCTAAGGCCTACTGCACATCTAAGGAAGGATATAGAGGTGAAAAAAGGCTAGCAACATCATCTTCTTCATAAAATCTTTCTCCCATATTGAAGCACTTATAAGATCCATAAATGTATTGTGATCCGAACCCTATATCTATTATTTAGATCTAATTATTTTTGTTTACTGTCTGAAACATGATTAATTAATTTTTTTGGCAACAATTTTTTTATATTATCAATCCTTATTAATTGGTATCAGAGCCCTAGTTATAAATCGATCATATTGTAGAAACATCCATGTTATCCACCATTAAAACCCTAGGTTGTCATTTTAGAAAATATATGCATCGATGTATATCTTTTGTATTAACATGGTTTTGTAGGATTCTTATTACTACCTCCATCATGGTCACATATTTCTATTATGTTTTTACAAAACCATGATGGAGGGAGTAACATTTATGTATAGTTTTGTTGTCTTATTTTCGTGTCAAAGTATTTTGAGTTTTGCACAAAATCGAGCCCAAAATCTTGATTCACATTTGTAGATTTAAAGAGAGAGTCTTGTTTATTAGAACCTAAACCTTGAAGATCATGTGAGGGATCTACATCAAATTATTCCATTGTGGCTCAACTGAACTATATCCTTTTATGGATTGACTCTTTTATTTATCGTTGGCTATGCAAACACTCATGTACCTTGTTATCATAATAAATATTTTCAAAATTGAACACGTGAGTATCTTTGAGAACAGTGACATGTATATTTAAAAAGGGAAAAGGTTAGATTTTAAGGCATATTTAAAAAAATCCTTTCTGTCTATGGCCATTCTCGTGATGGGCTTCCACACCCTTGCGCACGGATGCATGTTTTTTTGGCCTTAGAACGTTCTGCCTCAAACCGTGCAGATGGATATATTATTTTTTGCCTTAAATTTTTCTTTACCTAGTTTCCATGCGCATGGATGGGTTTTTGGACCGTGCACATGGATCCACGTTTTTATCATGGTTAGGTCTCTATAAAAAATTATGCACACTGTGCCAATTTGTACTCGTGCGCACGACGCGATAAAGTTTTTGAAAAATCTATATATAGGACTTGTTTCCCACCAAACGTAAGAACATTTTCCTTATTTCAAATTTTACATATTCAAAGGATATTTTCGAGGTTGAGAGAATTCCTTTGCTTTTCTTTTTTTCAAATCTCATGTGTTCCATGTAAAATTGAGAGAATATTAGATCTACATTCAGTTTTAGAATTGTAAGGAACCATTGAGTATTTTTATAATACACATAGTCATGATCTACATATAAATCATATCAATTTTACACGATTTACACTCCAAGATCTAAAAGGAGGTGTTTGATTTGTTGGATAGTTCAAGGAGGGTGCGATTCAAAAATGGGTAATACGACTTCCATATTTATTTGATGGAGTTTTGACGGATGACTCATTGGAACGGAGGAGAGTTTCAGA
Source organism: Sambucus nigra (assembly GCA_949130495.1). NCBI lineage: Eukaryota > Viridiplantae > Streptophyta > Magnoliopsida > Dipsacales > Adoxaceae > Sambucus > Sambucus nigra. The sequence continues at coordinate 407,028,095 of OX422210.1, read as the reverse complement.
GTCCATAGGTAACTCCTTGTTAGGGAACAAGAGAGAGGTATTTTCTTGTATTGTGTAAAATTACTTTTCAGATCTAATGAGAGACTAGGATGCAACTATGTTTTTTCACCTCTAAATGGAGTTTTTCCTTGTAAATTTATGTTTTGTGAGTGTTTATTGTTTTTCTGAACTTGATAGTGATTTTAATCACATTGCTAACCAACATCTAACTTTGAACAATGAAAATGACATGATTCTATGTTGTTAGTTGATTATTGGTTTTAAAATTGCATAGAGACATATTCACCCCATCTAGGTTTTGATCTAGATTACATGTATACTTTCTCAATTGGTATAAGAGCAAGGTTGAAGGCTTAACATCCCAAGTTGTTCCTTGTTTATGTTTGTGTGTCTTTTCTTGGTTGTGTGTTTGCCATGGATGTTTCAAATTTCTATGCTTTAGGAGTTAGTTTTGAAAATATGAATTCATCATCCATTCACATATAGCTAAGAATACATATCAATAATCTAGAGAAACTGGCTATAAAATTGCACCTAACAGTAATGAATGGAGTAGTGATGAGGAGATCGTTAAGATAAACCACACATATAACAAATTGTTTAATGAGTTGATAAAATTGAAGAAATCGAACACCAAAATGAGAAATATAATTAAGGTAATTGAAGAAGATAGTGTTTTGACAAAAGAGAAGGATGAAATGATTTTTTAACTCAAAATTGAGTTAAAATGTGTGAATGATCTTAATGCACTCTAGGTATTGAGTAATCCCATCTATTTTAAATGAATAAACATCTTGACAAATAATGTAATGTTTGACATTATAGAATAATAACTCAAAAAGGAACTTACTTCTCTAAAAGGTGATTTGGCTAACGCCATGAAAGTTAAGTTTGCCTTAGAGGACATGTCCGAGAAAATGAATAAGATGTTATTTAAGAAGTCTATGATACAAAATGGTAAGAAAGGTTTAGATTTTGATTCGTTTAATGCTTCTCCAGATACATCTGCTACATTTTTTTCATGAAAAATATAACGTGGTTGAAAAAGTGTGTTTTACTTAAATCAATGAAAAAATTATTTATTCAAATAATGACAAAGTAAAAGGACTTGAGAAGAATATCTTGTCCAATAACAATGAAACAGTACACGATGTTAAGGTTGAATAGGTTTATTAAGTAAAAAAAACTTAAAATTGTTCAAAGATCAGAAATTCAAAAGAATCAAAAGAAATTTTACAACAAACCAAATCATCCTCATAGACATAATGAAAACCACTTTAAGAGAAAAAATGTTTTTCAAAATCAAAGAGAACAAACATTTTACAAAAGAAACGTGCCTATAAATGTTCCTATTACTTCATGAGAGGATATTTGCGACACTTTTGCTGTAAACTTCAAAAAGATGAGAGTAATCATACACTAGGTTCTTAAGAATAAATGAGTTTCAAGGGGTTAACAGAAGACTTAAAAATGAGATTAAGAAAGTAAAAAGGAAAGTGATCGAGATAAGAAAGGGTTCCCAAGTTAGACCTAAGTGTATTAGGAAGGAGAACCATTATTGTTTTGTCTTCATCGCAGCTCTTAAAGCCTCTAAATATATCTATTGGTATTTTGATAGTGGTTTTTTGCGACATATGAGGGGAGAGAAGTAATTTTCATTACATTAGATGATTATAATGTTGGTCTTGTTACGTTTGGAAATGGGAAAAATTCTAGTGTGAGTGGTAGGGGGTCGTGAAAGTTTTGGAGAGCAATACACTTCATAATGTTCTTTACGTTGAAAGACTAAACGATAATCTCATTAGAATAAGTAAACTTTATGATGATGGCCATCTTGTGACTTTTTCAAAAGGTGAGTTATTAGTGAAGAAAGAAGAAAATGTTGAATTGATTAGAGGGGTTAGGTCAAGAAAGAATTATTAAATCCTTGTGAGTGAACCTAAAGTTGTGTGTTAAAATGCTAAGTTGGAGTCAATTGACTTATGTCATTAAAGTATATGATATATTAACTTTAGAGATTTGGATAACTTGTATGAAAAAGGTATAGTGAGATGTCTTCCTAAGATAGGAAAGTCGATGAGCAAAGTGTGTGGGAAATGTCAAAAGGGAAAACAAACCAAGAGTTCCCATAAGAAATTAACTGAGATTACTACCTCTAGACCTCTAGATTTCTTACACATTGATTTGATGGGTACCTCAAAGATCGAGAGTATAGGAGAGAAATATTATTTTATGATGGTTGATGATTACTCTAGATTCTCATTTGCTAGATTTATGAGAAAGAAGACTTATTTTTATATATTATCATGTCAGTTTGTAAAAAAATCCAAAATGAACAATCACTTAAGATTATTGTTACCAAAATTTACCATCCTACATGGACCAATTACAAGCCAGCATGTGTCATCCTATATGACATAAGTCCAAGTCAGCATGAAAGAAAATCTCTACCAATAAGTAAGTCCAACTAACGAGGAAGCCCGACCAACTGTGAAGCCCGACCAACAGCCGAAAAGTCATTCTGTACAGCTAACCAAGCGCCAGCAGTCTTACAGCTTGTATTGCCTGTGAAGCGACAACGTTCATATAATTAATTCTCATTATGTATTGATGTAAATGCCTAACAAATAAAGGCATTCCATCCTTTCATATGACAACGATCAAGACCTAAATATATTATATCACCCTCATTGCACGGGATCGAAAAACAACTCAAGGCAGTCAATACATAACAGTGGATGTAGGTTATTCCATTAAGCCGAACCACTTTAAAAAATTTTCTCGTGTCTTGTTTGTTTTACTTAACTTATCTGTGATCAATTAATTAGGCTTAGTCTAATTTTTTTCATCAACAAATTAGCGCCGTCTGTGGGAACGTATTGCTAAACATTTTTATTCATTCATTATTCATTACCCATGGCCAAAATTCCAGAATCAAGCACTAGAAATGAGGGAATCCATCCTAATCCCTCTGCCCCTCCTAACAATAATGATTTGATAGGAATTTTATCTAGCTTGGCCAAGGGTCAAGAAGCCATGCAGGATACTATAAGGCAGCTGGCCCAAACTCTGTAAGTTAGAGTGATGGCACAATCTAATCACATGAATATGCCACCGCCGCTAACAAGGAGTATTGGGCAAAACCATTCCAGAACTTCTAGGTATCCTTCATATCTACATGGAGAAACCTTTTCTATTAGGGTCACTAATTCCACTGATGGAAAATCTCTCATCCCAGAATGATTGAGTGCCTTAGAAGGCTAAGTAGGGCCTCTCCTTTTGATCGTTAAAAGCCCAGGGAAATGCCCTACGGGTTGTGTCAAGAAATACTTGATGACCAAGTGATCTAAGGGAAGGTTCAACACAATCTAGATTAAATACTCGACGAACTGAAAGGTGTAGTCAGAGAGAAGGTTCACAGGAAGAAAGTTTAGTAAGATCTGGAGGTCGGCATAAAAATGCTGCCATCCATGGTACTAGAAGCGATGCTTGGAAAGGTTCCATTAAACATTTGGAAGAGAGATTAGGTGAAATGGCCAAAGCCAAGAATCCCCTTCAAAGAAGTTTTATTAAGGGTTCCCTCTTTGTGCAAGCTACCATGGATTTCCCTATGACGACCAAGTTTAAAGCTCTAGTAGTCACTTCCAAATATGATAGGAAGACTGATCCAGTTATCCATATAGAGCAGTATCAAGCAGCTGCTGATATCTATATTGTTCCCAATGAGATGAGATGTACAGAGTTCTCAAGAATAATCACTAGATCTGCTCAAATATGGTACAACATCCTTCCTCGGGGGCAGACTTCTTTCTTTCAACAACTAGCCGAGCTATTCATTGGTAATTTTTACTTTGGAGCTAAACCAGTGAAGCGAGTAGATCATTTACTCAGTGTGAGATAGAATGAAGGAGAAAGTACTAGGGATTACATCACTCATTTCAACAACGAAAAACTGGAAGTAATTGATTATGAAGAGAAGACAACAATCACTGCTCTCATGAGTGGTTTGCTCCATTAAAGATGATGATAGAATTGATTGCCAAGTCAGCGAAGATTATGAACGTCGATGAAGCTATGGCTACTAAAAAGAATTCAGATGAAAAAGCAGAAGCAAAATTAGAAGGGAAGTCAGATAATAAGGAGAACAAGAATTATAATGAGTGGAGGAGTTCAAAGGGAAAGGAAGGCCTGGATCGACTCAGGAAATTTTCTAATTACACTCCTTTAACGGTGGATATACATCATGTGTTGGAGGAAATCAAGAACAACAATGATTTGAGTTGGCCTGAAAAGTTAAGGTCGCTTGCTTATAAGAGGGATAAGTCCAAGTATTATGAGTTTCACAAAGATCATGGTCATACTACCAATTGATGTATTGCCTTTCAGAATGAGATAGAAGTACTCATTCGAAGAGGAAAAATGGACATATTTTTTGATTGGCAGAATGTTAGAATAAATGGAGGAAGAGGTCGATAGAGGTCTAAATCGCCAGTTAAGCCCAGGGAAGATAAGAAGATGAACCATGACGATGATCCAAAAGATGATCTTGATCTTCCCAAGAAACTTAGACAGCTAGAACGTGAGGTATTCACACTCAGTTTTGGATCTTTTAATTATCACATGATTACAGGTGGAGATGCGGAGGAGGAGATCACACAGATGAAAGGAAGGCTTACCTCAATAAGGCTCAAGCTTGTTCCTATCTCCAGCGTATCAACCTCGTTGAGGAGGATCGACCAAGAAAATTTAACAAGGATAAGATCATAATTGAATTTTCCAAAAATGATTTATTAGGAGTTTTGTATCCTCATGATGATCCTTTAGTGATCAGAGTCAGGATAAAAGAAGTATTGGTAGCAACAACATTGGTGGACAATGGCAGTTTGGCAGACATCATGTTATATCCCTGTTTTGATAGTTTGGGTTTAAAATTTAGTCAATTTGAGCCATATTACAGGCCACTCATTGGATTCTCAGGTGAAAGGTGTTTCCACTGGGAACTATCAAGCTGGATGTGTTGATCGGGACTTGGTCGGCGAGCAGTACAGAGAAGGTAAGGTTCTTTGTAATGGACAAAAATGTTCATTCTGCTTATAATATGATCATGGGGAGATTTGGTCTGAAAAAGTTCAAAGTTGTACCCTCAACTATTCATCAATTCCGGAAATTCTCGACCAACTTTGGAGTAGGAGTAGTGAAAGGAGACAAGAAAGTAGATCAGGAGTGCTACTATTCCTCTAACGAGGAAGAATATATGTTGGAGGCTGATGATACGAGAAATCGTCCATAAGACATTCTCATACCAGCAGGTCAAGAGTAATGTGTGTGTTAAACAAGTAAAGAAAGCAAACAGAGAGAAGATAAGGTATAGAGTGGTTCAGCCTCTAAAATAGGCCTACGTCCACTGTGTTGCTCCGTTCTCATTATGTACGTTGAATTGTACAATATAATCATGCCTATAGAGGCGTATAAGTATGAGAATAAAGGAGAGTACATGACAGTATTGGAGATTCTGGTGAGCCCGTGAGGTGGCTGTGATGCAGATTCTTGGCCTCCAAAGCCTATGTTGGGGTGATGTAGAGAGAATCTATGTTGTAGTGCCTCAGGTGTGTGTGGAACCGATCCCCCCTCTTTCTAGGTGTGGTCCTCTATTTATGAGGAAATGTGTTGAGTCAGATGTCCTGAGCACGTGGCGTATACCAAGTTTGAGGCAGTTGTGGATAAAGGGGGGTGCGGCCTGCAAGGCAAGCAGTGTTGTAAGCTGGAGGGGTGCCGCATACCCTAAGGTGGGGTGCCGCGGCCTATGATGGAGAGGGCCGCACCCTAAGTGAGTTCTGGCAGCGGCCTGTATGAGAGAATACATCCACGGCAGGGTGCTATATTTGTACTATCAATAAGCCCCCAAGCCGTAGTGCCAAGGGAGATCAACTGGGACAGCGACTAAGTAGTCTAGGTGCCGCGGTACTACCAAAGCGACGATTCGTCTTCCGCGCTCCCTTATATAAATTATTTCTGGCCGTGGACTTCATTACGTTTCCAAAACTTTTGAGAGCACATCGAGAGTGAAACTCTGCACTTTCTTTCTTGCATATTCCGGTGACCTTCCGAGGCGGTGTGTGGCGGTTGAAGGTGGTCTGTAGCTGATCTTTGCGACTTTCTTCCTTTCCAGGTGATTTTTCAACCACCATTTACAGTTTTCTTCCCTTTTGATACTTTTCCTGGTTCATTTGCTAGAAATCTAGGCTTTTATTTGTTCGTTTTGCTTTTTCCACATATGCTGCATATGAAATACATATAACTGTTCTTGATGTTCATAATCAAACACTCCGTATTCTGTGGGTTTGATCCTAAAAATGATTAGATTTAGGTAATCAACTTGTTTAGGATAGAGGCCGTGGCATGGTAGGATTTCAATAATCATTTTTGTTAGCTGGTACAATACTTCTGCGTCATACCGTGCCAAATGGCCGCGGTCCCTCAAACTATCATCCGCGGCATCAAATCACCACCCTTGGTAGTCTCAGAATAGCCTTAAAACTTCCATGAACCCAAGACATCCATGTTAAATAACTATAGCTGCTGCTAGAGCATAAAGAGTGGACTAAAAATTTAGGAATGGCCGTGGCCAGGAATGCCCTAAAAGCAATTCTATCTTATTACCGCGGCATCCTATATTCCTCTAATATGGATGTGGCCGCGGCTTGTTGTGACAGTAGGATCCCATAAGTAGACATTTTTAACTCAAAAATACCCTTCTGCGGCTTCTTGAAGTCTTGCAAATCATACTGGCTGCGGCGCCTAACTGCGAACTCTGCTTTTCAAGTACTGCTGCAGCCATATGAGCTTTGACCCAGACGAGTTCCTGAGAGGATTTTGGGCAAAGCATTTTGGGACCTCTCCCCCCGAGCTTTGACCCATACTCGTTGTAGTATGGTTCCTCGGAGCGTGTGAGTTCCTCGGAATTGTTTGTTGTTTCCACGTAGACTGCCACGTGTCTTCACTTTATTAATCCATGTCAGCAGACTAAATTTGGTATCAACAAAAGCCCCCAATGTTTCATAGTTTGAATTTTGAGGAGTAGGGAACATTCTTTCTCAGAATATGATAGCTTTAAATAGTCCTCCTGATTTTTAGGAGTGTTTCCCTTGTATTTATTTCTCTTTCCAAATTCGTAGAATCAGGCTTTTTGAATTTTCACAACCGCCTCGATCTCTGCATACTTTTTGTATTTTTAGCCGCCGGTAGCGTAATCATTTCTTCTCGCTTCGATTGCCGCGTCCTTTTAGTGCTGGGTTCATAGACTATATCATATTCACCGAGCTCTATTGCCTAGTACATCAATCTCCCTGATTTTTTTGGTTTATGAAGGGCTTGCCTCAATGGCATATCAGCATATACGACTATGGTATGAGCCTGGAAGTATGGCCTCATTCTTCTACTCGCTTCAATTAATGCCAGTGCTAACTTTTCCAGCTTTGGATATCTGATCTCTGCTCCTCGGAAGGCCTTACTCGTATAATAAATTGGCTTCTGCACTCCATTCTCCACTCTGATCAATGTCGAGCTAACTGCATTCTTCGACACTGCTAGATACAAGTACAATTTTTCTCCCATCACTGGCCTGGACAACAGTGGAGGTGCTCCCAAGTATTTCTTCAAGTCTTGAAAAGCCTTCTCACATTCATCATTCCACTCAAAAGTCTTTCGGAATGTCTTGAAGAATGGGAGACATCTATCAGTTGCTCGTGACACAAATCTGTTGAGTGATGCTACTCGTCCTGTGAGACTCTGTACTTCCTTCTTCGTCGTTGGAGATCACAGCCCTAATAGAGTTTTGATCTTTTCAGGATTTGCCTCAATGCCTCTTGATTAACAATGTACCCGAGAAACATGCCTTCTCGTACTCCAAATATGCACTTCGTCGGGTTCAGCTTCATTTGATATTTATCCAATTGATCAAAAGTCTGACTTAAGTCAACTAGATGATCGGCAGCTTTCTTGCTTTTTGTCAGCATATCGTCAACATAGACTTCCATATTGCAACTGATTTGTTCAGTAAAAACCTTGTTCATCAGCCGCTGATATGTCGCACCTGCATTTTTCAAACCAAAAGGCATAACATTATAACAATAATTTCCCCTAGGGGTAAATGAAAGAAGTACTCTCCCTGTCTTCAGGTTTCATTTTAATCTGATTGTAGCTAGAATAAGCATCCATGAAACTCAACAACTCGTGTCCCGAGGTAGCATCTACCAGTTGATCAATTCGGGGCAATGGAAAGTGATCCTTTGGGCATGCTTTGTTGAGGTTGGTGAAGTCTACACACATCCTCCATTTGTTGTTCTTCTTCTTTACCATCACCACATTGGCTAACCAGTCTGGATATTTAACATCTTTAATGAAGCAAGCTTTCTGGAGCTTCTTGACTTCCTCCTGTATAACTTGATTCTTCTCGGGACTGAATACTCTTCTTCTCTGCTTCACAGGCTTGATCTACTTATTCACATTGAGCTCATGACATAAGAAATTTGGATCTATCCATGGCATATTTTCTTGACTCCACGCAAAAGTTTGCTTTCTGCTTCTAAGTAAAGTTATCAATTCCTTCTTTAGTGATGCTTCCAACGACGAACCTACTTGAGTAGTTCACTCAGGGTGCTCGTCATCCAGGATGATGTTTTCAGTAGCTTCCACCACTTGACCCTTCACGAGTTGTGACTCATCTCTAGGATCCAATGTTTCAATGTCGGCACCTTCATCCACTTGATAGGTAGTAGTCTTTTTCCTTTATTCCTCCAGTTCTTTTTGCTCGGCGGATGAATAATAGCATTCCCCAGCTACTTTCTGGTCACCCTTAACAACTCCTAGTCCAAAATTTATTGGAAATTTTAGGCATTGATGCACCGTAGATGGTACAGCCTCGAACTTCTTCAATCCTACTCTTCCCATGATGATATTGTATGATGATTGAACATTCTTATCCATCACGAAAAAACGTATTCTTTCTGTCCGACAAGCAGGCCATATACCAATGAATATATCCAACTTGATCGTCCCAAGTGGAAATACTTTCTCTCCAGCAAAACCGATGAGGCGTCTGTGATAAGGCTCCAGTTGAGATATCTTTAGATTTAAACTATCGAAGCACGAGTAGAACATGATGTCTGCCGAGCTACCATTGTCGACCAATACTCTTGAAATTATGACCTCCTTCATTCTCATCTTGATCACCAATGGGTCATCATGAGGATACAGAACACCTGCAAGGTCATTCTTTGAGAAACCAATGACTAATTTCTCTTTATTCACCTTTCTCGGGTGATCCTCTTCAGCTAGATTTATTCACTGAATGTACTAGCAAGCTTGAGCCTCACCGAGGTAAGCTTTTCTCTCTACAGTAAGATCTCCTCCTCCTGCATCTCCACCTGTTATAACATTACAGTCAAATGACCCAAAGCGTATTGAAAATACCTCTCGTTCTGGATGCCTTGGTCTCTTGGGAAGATCAGGGTCTTCTTCTGGATCAACTTTATGGTTTCTTTTCTTGTTCTCCTCCCCTCGACGAGGAGGTCTATACCTCTCTCTTGCTCGATCGTTGTTTCTTCTTTCGTTTCCCTGATCAACATACTTTGATAGCTTTCCTCGTCGAATGAGTGTTTCAATTTCATTTTGAAGAGCTATGCAATTCTTGGTCATATGGCCATGATCTTTATGGAACTCGCAATACTTCACCTTATTCCTCTTGTCAGGGTATGCCTTCATTTTCTTTGGCCAGTTTAGTTCCTCGTTGTTCTTGATTTCTTCTAGAACATGGTTGATATCCTTCTTCAAAGGAGTATAATTATCATATTTCTTTATTACGTCCCATACCGACCTGTTTTTTGAATGTTTGTCATTACCATTGCTCTTATGCTCTTTCTTCTTAGCTTTATCACCTTCCACCTTGGTTTCTTTGGCATCCATGTTCTTCTTCTCTTCCATAGACTCCTCGGCATTCATAATCTTGGGCGCTTTTCCCATCAGGTCTGACATGGTTCTAGGTGGATCTTTGGCCAAAGTGTAGTACAACTTGTTGGGCAATAGTCCACTCATCAAAGCGGTAATCGCTGTCTTCTCCTCATAATCAATGACTTCAAGTTTCTTGTTATTAAAACGAGTTATATAATCTCTGGTACTCTCACCAGCTTTTTGTCTAACACTTAACAAATGTGCTACTCGTTTAACTGGCTTTGCCCCAAAACAGAAATTCCCAATGAATAACTCGGCCAATTGAAGAAAGGTTGAAATCTTACCCCGAGGAAGATTATTATACCATATTTGAGCAGATCCAGTAAGAGTTCCCGAGAACGCCCTGCATCTCATCTCATCTGGAACAGCATAGATGTCGGCTGCAGCCTGGTATTATTCTATATGAAGGATAGGGTCAGTCTTTCCATCATACTTGGGGGTTATAATAGATGTTTTGAACTTTGATGGTGTTGGAAAATATACAATGGACGGGACAAAAGGTGTTACTCGAACAAAGGTTAATTGTAGGGGGTTCTTAGCTTTAACCATTTACCCCAATCTATCCTCCAGCCTTTGAATAGAGCCTTTCCATGCATCATTTCCTTCCTCGGGCCTATTGGTTCGAGCAGCTGATCGCGTTGAAGTGGCTTCCTGGGATCTCTCTTGACGAGCAGCTGGTCGCGACTGGGCAGATCCTTCCCTTAAGTCTGATGGTCGTCGAAAACTCCTCGATGGGGCTCTAGGAGGACTTTTTCTCCTCCTAGGACCTAATCTATTGAAAGGAGATACTCTGCTTAATCTTTCTAGCGCACTGGCCCTTTCTAGGGAGAGAGTGATACGTTGTTCAGTATCTGTGGCTCGCACTGACGAAGTTCGTCCAGGTTGATAAGAAAAATCTTCAGACTCCTCATTGCGATATGAATTGGTATGCCTAGTACGTGAAGAAGATGCACGGATATTTCTTTGAATATTTAGTGGTCTTGAATGGGTTGGTGCACCACCATGGAGGGTTTGTATGAGTTAGCGCATAGTTTCTTACATGACGGTCTGGCCCTGAGCCAGATTTGTCATTATTCCAACCAGATCTGGAATATTTGGTGGAGCAGATGGATTTGGAGGGCTTCTAGCGTTTCGATTGCTAGATTCTGGAATATCAGCCATTTGTGATGGATTATTTTTTATGGAAAACGATATTCCCAGTCGTTTCCACAGACGTCGCCAATCTGTTGATATAAAAAATTAGATCACTCTAATTATTCAATCACAAATAAATAAATGAGACAAAGAATTTTAAAGTGGTTCAGCCTTATAAGAATGGACTACGTCCACTGTTGTGTTATTGCTGAGTGTTTGGGAATTCTCGATTACAAGTTCTCTCAAGAAATTTTGGTCCCTTTACAATGAGGACTGTACAATGTATTTATAGCCCTGAGGCTGTAATGTGAAAGGGTAATACATTAAATGATATACATCTAAAAGGGTGATACATTCAATGCTCCTTAAGCATATGTGTCTGAATGATAAGCATTTAATGAACAGTCAAACTGTTGGTTATCCCGCTATTAATGCTTTGTTCGAGGTGCAGCTCGAACCGCCTGAGTTGCTTGGATAGCCTAAGCTTCTCGGTTCTCAAGAGTTCCTCGGAGAGTTCTCGTTCCTCGGAGCATATGAGTTCCTCGGGGAAACAGTGTTTCTCGTTGTAGTATGGTTCCTCGGAAGTGTTTGTTGTTGCCACGTAGACTGCCACATGTCTTCACTTTATTGATCCATGTCAGCAGACTAAATTTGGTATAAACAATAACAAAGAGGGCCTATGATCATTTCCTAAAGTTTACGCAATTCTCGAGTCAAAACAAACTTTGAAAATCATGCTCAAATAGCACATTTCATATATGAACTCAATTAATGAACGATCAAATGAAAGAATAGAGAGATTACCGACAAATGTAACATTTTCAAAGAGGGAAGAATAGTTTATACACTCACAAACGACGAAAGGTACAAAGCTTACTCGGTGTAAGTATACACAATGCAACAAAAGATTACCGAGTTATAAAAATCTTAAACCAAATCAATAGAACAAGAAAAGCGCTTGTGCTCATAGGATTAAAGTTTAATTCATGAAGTTATTCATAATATCAATAATTAGGACTAAAGTCTAATAACTTCTTGTAACACCCTGCCTAATAAAATACCGGGCGATCACTCCTATATCAAATTAAAATAGGAGTCTCATATGGTTCATTCTTAGCATCACTGTCGAAAACCAATTTAATTACTAATATCCTATTAGGCCAGCGTCAAATTTTTAATTAACTAATCTTTTTAACCAAACCATTCAAATAAAACAATTACAACAGTATACATGCAACAACTGAAATGAAATAAAATAAAATAACTGAACACTCGGTACAATAATACAACCAAATCGAATGTCGCACTAAAAGGAGATAAAATAATAAATGATTACAGTTTGGCCATAAGACCGAATGTTTCTACAATACCTCCTATCTAGATCTCAATGATAGAAGCGTCTAATATAAACCTTCTTGCATCCACAGCTGCTGCAGTAAACGTCTGACTCGAAAGAATCATCATCCAGGCGTCCCTGTGTTTGAACACCTATATATATAGATATAACAAGAGGGGAAAAATATAGAAACGGGTCAGAGTCCGAGTTGTAAAAATATTTTGCAAGTGCATAAATACTTTATTTAGGAAATTAGGTTTAATCTCATATTTAAATTGGTATTGGACTCCCATAAGATACCCCTCACCCCTCTTCTAATAGTGCACAACTATCGCATACCTTTTTAAACAACCTAGTTAAGCTACCCTGCCTACCCCAAAAAATCCTAGTACTAAGGACTAAGCTTCTCCCCATTCCCAACATTACGTTACGTTCGTGCGTGGGGTGTCTCGCGAAGCGAAATCCAAACAAGGAACCCCCCGATGCACTACTACGTGACAATGTTGATCATCGGGATCCATTACGCCTTAAGTACATACCACATTTATACCATCCCATATATATATTAATAGTTCTCATTAACTTATGATCCATATTCATATAAATCCGGATATAAATCTACCGGAAGGACTATATCACTTTATTCATTATTTTCCCTTTTATACAGGGTTACGTTATATGATATCTCATCACATCTATATAAATAATATACTACATGCAACAAGTATATTAATCATCCACCGAGATATAATATTATGCAACAGTGGATTATCTCAAGTACACATATATTTTAATCTCAATACATATATCCATATCCGACACCCATATGCTTAACCGCGGTGCCCACATACTCTTCTATCCAAATCCAAGTACATCTCGTACAAAAAGGATTACCCGTTCCAAATCACTCAGGAACTGTAACAATACAAATCACACGTATTGGAGGCGAACATAGTTCACGTACTTACGGGTCACGCACATACCTACGCTCCCATATGCAGCAGACTTATCAACTCACAAATAAGCCTTTCACAACCCTATGTTCTTGAGGTACCAAATCTAAAATCCCCCCGAAGGCAACACAGGATAAGATTGTCCTCTTCCGAACGCCAACCTCCCGTGATAGCAAGTATGGTAGGTATGTCATACACATAATAAATAATCATATAGGTACACATTCCACCTATATAAATATACCATCAATTAGGTATTCACACAACCATATTATAATTATAGGTATTTCTCTCACCTATACATAATTCCCCATAGGTAATTATTTAACCCACGTATATATTAACATCCGGACATACGCACAACCCGTATAATAAATCCCCTATGTAGTATATTTACATCTCGAATATCCTACGCATTTATTAATTTTTGACTAATCCCCAATATTTTATTTCCGAGCTTTTCTCACCGCACAATAATAATATCAACAACTCTGATATATTCATTCGTCTCATAATATATATATTTTAACGACATCATATATATATTATTTATATCCCTTCTCAATATACTATGGCTAAAATTTCCAAACTCTTATAACGATAGACAATAACCTCGAACATTCTCATTCGCAATAATATAAGCCGTCACACAATTAAAACACTAACCCAATACGTATTCCCTTATTTAATATTCAAATCACACCTAAATATCTCTTTAAGTATTATTCTTCACGAACACCCCTATTTGGGTAAATCTTGGATTTTACTTTCAACTAACCCAAAGTACACGCCTTACTAAAAAAAATATTTAGAAGTCCCCACACTATTTTTAGGAACCCCAAATATTTATATCCAAACCATTCTAGTATTTATTTTTCCAATTTCCGAGTGCATTTCCGAGTTGACTATTTCCCCCCGAAACTGCCATCTCCTAAAAATAATAACAATTCGAATAAAAATCAGAAAAATACGGGGTCAGCGCTCACGTGACCGTATCGAAAATATCTACAACTTTCATGTTTTGACTGAGAGCTGAATCTGCCCTCTTCCTATCTGAATTTACCCTGCAAGCTACGGAGTTACTATTCATCATCTTCTCCAAAATCCCAACCTCCATTTTTCTCCATTTTTGTTATTTCTAATCTCATCCAACAACTCCATAAACATCTAATCTATGTTTTACAACTAACACATCAATTAATTTGGGGTATTAAATCATTTTCCTTAGATTTAAACCCTAAAACCATAAAAAACCCAACTTATCATTTTAAACCATTTCAACCCATTTCTTCACTCCATTTACATGGATTTAACACTAGAAATTATTAAGAGTCTACATTACATCAATATGTAAACTCATATACAAATTTTCCCAAATTTATTTTAAGGGTTTACTAACTATAATATGAAATAAATGCACAAAATGAAATAAAGCAAGTATACACTTGCCTAGAGGATGAAATCCGATGACCTCAAGTCGAATCCGACGGAGTTTGCCCGAAAATCTCTTTTTCTTCTTCTTCTTCTTCTTCTTCTTCTTCATAGGGAAGATTTTGGGAAATAATGAGGGCTATCTTTCTCTTAAACCCGAAATTGAGTATATACCCAATTGTTAAATGACTCGTGTACTCATTTACGAGTCCCTACTAGTCCAAAAATGCTCGAAACCCAAATACTACCCTCGGATAATATATTTTGACTATCTCGGCCCTTCCGAACCCAATGGCAAAGTCGAAATCTCCATCCGAGTCACTGAACTAAAATTTACTATTTTGACCCAACACGTTCAATACGTGTGTTTTCCAATTTAAAATATTTTCCTTTGCCTCTTTACCCAACTGCGACATGTAATAAAAATAATCCACTCATATACTTAATCTCGAAATATAATCCACGTAAATATCAATCTGTCACTCAAAAACTAATATTTACTATTCACTTTATAATATCGAATTTATTTAATTTTACTCATTAATCCCAGAATTACTATTCACAATAGTTCTTCAAATTACCAAATTACATCCATAGTGTAATTTAATTATCTTTAAAAGTACGGGGTATTACACTTCTAAAATCGAGAACATGCATCATTGAGTTGTTTATTGGATTGTGAAATTATATCATCGGAAACAAAGGCAAAATACCCAATAAAGGAGAAAAAAGAAAGAAAATCTTTTTGAAATTTTGAATTTTTCTAAGAAAAGCATACTAAGTAACTAACATGTGAGCAAAAACATGGACCAAATAAATAAATGGATAGAATATCCCACACCCTAACTTAAAACTTGACATTGTCCTCAATGTGAATTAAGAACCATGCTAAAGAGAGGAAAAGAGCGATATTATCCAAAATTGGAGCGATCCCCATAAGGACAAGTCCAAAGATTAAAAAAAATAAGTTAGTACCGAGCATAGCAAAAACAAGTAACAAAAAGTTAACTAATTACACTAGACAAAATTAAAAAGGAAAGAAAAAAATTTAAAAGAAAGAAAGAATAAAAAGCTAACTATATACAACTTACTATTAAGGCTTCACACTAACTATACACTAGTAGTCTAAATAGCTGAGGGTCCACCATATAAATGATTTGACTTTGGAGGATAATCGGTGTACCCTCACATACAAGCATACCTTCCGAAAAATATGAAGATAGTTTGAACAACGGAAGGCATATGTAAGGCGTAAGAAAGGAACCATCATCAATTAAAAGTTTTGGAGGGACGATGGGGGATTTGGATTGAACGGGTGACAAAAACATGTGGGGACCGAGAAAATAAGAATATCCTCCCAAGGATTTAGCAAGTGGAATGGGAGGTGGCGCACACGAGGGCAAAGATGCCTCCATAGAAAGAAACTCGAGCAAGTACTCCTCGTTGGTGAAAGGGTTGAACGTTTTAAAGTTCGGTACCGATTCATCAGGTACTTGTGACAGTGTGATAATAGAAAATGAAAATGGGGTGGAAATAAATTCAAACTCAAGAGATGAGTTATCATCACTCAAAGTTGGAATTTCAAAAGAGATAGGATAATTTTCAATGAAACTTTCTTTTTTGGGATCCAAAAAAGAAATCATGTCATTGCAAATGGATACTACATCCGTTTCATCCTCACTTTAATTCTCTATTAAAAGATGGGCCAAGTGACGAATGGTTTGTTCCAATTTAGGCATTAAGTCCTCAATTGGTTCAAAACATTCCTCGACTTCAAAAGTCTCGGAAGAGAAATCGTCGTCAGATTCGAATAATAAATCCAAGTCTTACTCCCAACAACGATTTTCTTCCTGATAACGTTCTTCATACCTCTCGTTCTCAAGAATGAGCAAACCCTCGCCGAAAGTTATAGGCCGAGGTGCGGATTCTTGAAAATGAGGAGTTTGAAAATCGTTATCAGCACTAAAGTTAAACTCATCATTATAGGAATTTTGAAAACTATTGCAATTCGTTTCAAAATTCCTATTATGAGGAATTAGAGGCCCAAAATCATTACCATCCTCCTCAAAATACACTCACTCCAAAGCTTGACTTTTGTAATACTCGCCCAAAGTCATTTTAGATGTTGTAATTTTTTGGGATTCTAAGTATTGGCCAAAAGTCAAAGGTTTGCGAGAATTCTGAGAATTATCATAATTATTACCTAAAGAATTGGAATAAGACATGCTTACCCCAAAAAAGGCTCGAAGTGGTGAATTCCACAAAGTAGATGCGCGCGCGAGAAATTCGAGCGTTTCTAAGTGCTCAAATGTAGAAGTCCTACAAAAAGGTTAGCCAAAAAATACAAATAGAAAGAAAATACTACGAAATACTAAATCAAATAAATTCTAAAACAAACTCATCCCCGACAACGACACCATTTTGATCGAGGGTAAAAAGTAGCATCGCATCAAAACGCTAATCATTGTTTTCTGTTCACCGCCTCAATACAAAAACCTAAATTACGACTGCACTTGCGATATAAGTGTACCGGTAAGTCGGGTATTAAAAATCCACATAGATGAGTTGCTAGAATTTATAGGATTCAATACTCCTAAAATAAAAGTGTAAAAGATAAGTATGAACAAAAAGGGAAAATATGCAAAAAGGGAAATATTTAATCTAAGTGTGGAAAAATAAAGTTAGACTAATAAAACGAGTGAAAACTATAGGTTGCATCGAATATCCCTTACCCGAGTTGATTAGTATAAAATGGTTACATGGGTCGACGAGTTATTACAAATGTGTCTCGTTTCGATAGTTAATTGAATCAAGGGTTGTCATACCCCTAAATTCACATAAAAGCCTAATACGATTTTGGGTCAACAAATACCTCAAAAATTACGCACGCAAGGTCATACGCACAGAACATACATGATATGCCCCGTCAAATCCCCTAGGCATAATAACTAGGACAACGAACCCGAAATAGACCCGTAAACTCCACCACCAAAGGAAAGCAACATGTCAACCTGGAATGAGTTCAATTCGACACAACCTAGACTAATTTAGCTAGAAAGAATATTAAAAATGCGGTAAAGGAAAGCGGTAAATAAACGCGATAAATCTACACTAGAAAGCAACTAAATGAAAGCATGTAAACCTATTTACAAAGCAAGTAAATAAGGAAATACCACTATATTAATGGAGAGGGAATATGAAAGTACCAAATCAAACCCAAATGGATGTCAAACTAAGTGAGAAAGAAGAAATAGCTCTCCAACCGCCAAACCCTAAGATATTCTAACCTAAAATCGATTATATCTGTTATTTACAACAAAAATGGTTTATATAGTAAGTGGAATTGAATTAGAAAAGAAAAGGAAAAGGAAAAGAAAAGGGAAAATATCTGCAGAAAGTAGGGGATCGATCGATCGATGGTTGAAAACTAAGCCCACTGTCTCATCTCGAAGGCAAATATCTGAAGGCTCGATCGATTGATCCTTTTGATTGATCGATCGATCAAGGAGAGATGCTTCAAGCTGCTTGCTGTTTTGGTTTGAATGGATTTCTCTTCCGCTAAAAATGCCATAACTTCTTCATTACGAATCGGATTCGCGCATCGTTTATGGCCACACAAAGCTTGTGAGGAGGGATACAATTTTCGTGAGATGTTGGGCCAGGTGACCAAGCTGTGAAATGACTAAAATACCCTTGAACGTGCAACTGCGTACGAAAATTTATCGGAATGCGTTCGAAATTTACACTTAGCATCCAACTACCTATAAAATCTCAATTAACCCCTGCAAATCATGTTAACATAGAAATCTGAGGTTGTCTGATTAACAAGCATAATTATACGGAATAAGATACCCGAGGGGTCTAAAATGCATAGGTTTGAGGCATGAAATACGCAATATTTGCGTATTATCAATACTCCTAGAAAATGATCAAAATTATTGTTCTCGTAGTGAAGTTAGTTAAGAAGTAAAGTGTTGTTGCTCCTCCCATTGATTTGGGAGATGGAAAACCCATCTATATCTAGGTAGATAGTTTGCTAGGATGACTAGGCTCTTGTAGGTTTCCATTCCTAGTTCATTCTTAATTTGTGAGAAAACAAATCTTTGTGGGTGATTCATTTCAAATTGGTATCATCTTTTCATGGTTTTGTGAGATTTTCATCAATTTTCATTTTCACGCATTTGATTTCTATGCTATGCTATCTAGTAAACATAATTTTATCAATACATGCATCATTCTTATTCAAAAATCCAAAAAAAAAAAATCATGTTGTCCTTTTTGTGATATGTGGTTAAGTATTTGAATCTTATGATTTTATGATTGATTGAACTTGAATTATGATTAAAAGTGAATTTTAAACCATTTTATTGAAAATATTGATTGATTTAATTGTTAGGTTGAAATTCATTTGATAAATCATGATTAACAAATTTATCAAAATCTATGGTATCAATTTCACACTACTTGAGAACATACATATCACTTGTTGCATGTGATTTCACTTATGTGATTATTTCTTTAAGTGTTTAATTCGATCATTATCAAATCCCTAGATCTTATTAATTTTCTAAAGTTCCGTTTGTCCATATGTGATATTTTTTGATTTTCCGACTCTGATGGAGTTGAAAAAGGACCGTTTTCAAAAGTATTGATAAGGTCTACCTCTAGAGTGGTCACACCCACTTTTGAAATTCAAATGTTTTTGGGTAGGTGTCATATAGATGTGTGAAAATCCAATCAGTGAAAAAAATCCAAAATATGTTGAAAAAGAGCCATAAACCAAAATCTTTAACCGATATGAAAAATAATATATGGCATAGATTTTTAAAAATCAAATATGATATTTAGTTGGTATTCAAAGATTTTAATCAACATATGCCAGAGGGAGTTCATGATATTAAACTACCTTATTTGATATCATAAGGATATTAATATAATGATTTTATTTTAAACAACATTCTGTAATGATTATATGAGTTGATTATGTGTATTTGTGTTGATCTTCTATTCCTATTTTCACATGGATCATGCCTTGATTTATAGTACAAATTTACAAAATATTGATTTCATAATAATTTTGAGCCTTGTATGTTGAATTGATATAATTTTGTATTATCTGTGTTTCTAGTTCATTTTTAATCAAGATTTAAATGAAATTTCTTTGTCAAATTAAATTGTCATATGTTTCCCAATCACCATCACATTTTACATGCTTTGCATTTGCATTTGTATATATGTGTGTGTGAGAGTTGTTGATTTTATTCATCTATTTTCATTCATCCCATATTTTGTGCATTTCAAACCAAAATGAATGATTTCTCATGCATTTGCATTCATTCATGCAACTGGAGTTAAGAGTGTTGGGATTCAAGAGTTGTCCTTAGTAATTTATGGATTTTTCGAATGATTTTTGGTGGATGCTCTGTTTTGTTTGAATGACTTGTTATTGTGCCCATTCACACGACTTTGGTTTCTACCGCGCGTAAGGATGATTTTCTTTGGTACATTGTTTTATGTTCGTAGTAGGTTCTGGTTTGTTCATATTTTCGTTTTTAGTCACATTCCTATTAGTATGTTGTACTCTTTCGCCTTAGAGTTTGTAATTTAATTCCATAGAGCTTATATTGTTATATGATGGATATTTGGGTATTCTTAGCTTATACTCTCTAGGAATGTTATAGGTTATCATTTTTTGCACCTTGTATGCCCTAAATAGCTCGAGTGAGTGATAAGACCTTGATCATAGATTGGGTTAGTTCTATGCGAGATTTGGTTTAGTTTGTGAGTTGATATTTTTGTTACAATGTTAGTATCTTGCTAGTTCATTCTTAAACACCTTGTCTCTTGTATCTTTTCATATCTCTAGTGACTTTTTGGTGTTTACCTTGACTAGTGTATGGTACTATATCTTGTTGATTATCTCTTGTGAGCTTATATTATCTTTGATATCACATTCTTCTTGATTGTTGGACATATATGATTATTGTCATTGTCTCACATGTTCTATGATCATATTTCTCTATCACATGATTTCATGATATCTTATTATGATACTCTTATTCTCATCATGTTTCATATTTTTCACATGTTTCTTATGCTTTTCTTTGCCAAGCATAGATTTAGGGGGAGTGATGTTTGCCTCAGGGGAATTTATATCTCCTTGATTGAGATATCACTTGATTGTGGATATATTGTCATTATCGTGCTATTTATTCATTGTTGAGAGCATGTTGTTGTCTAGAGTTTTTTTATGTTATCTCTATGGTTGTTGGATATTCGTACGTTATTCTTTAGTACTTGATATTTAGATACTTTTGGTTGGATATTTTTATTGGATTTATGGATTCTTTGACTTTATCCATATTCTTATCCTCAATTGATATTCATATTCGTATGCTCATCTTCCTATATCCATGCTTTTTATATGATCTCATTCTAGTTAGATTGTTTATATATCACATATCATCTTTTATGCTTATTGATTAATATCTTTCAACTAGTAGTTCTTGTTTTGAGATTCACATGATAACACACTTGTATATGCTCATTGTGTATTCCTTTTATAGCTTTCGTATTTCACATGATATACGAGCTCTTGTTTCACTAGTTCTATTTTACATTATGATCTTTCCTTATTGCCATGATATATCCATTATTTATGAATTATTTCTTCGCTTTGACTTTCCACGAAAAAAAGAGGAGAATAATTTTTCCATGTGTCAAAAAGGGGAATGTGTCAAAAATGGAAAGAAATATCTATGATAGGGGAGGATGACTTATAGGGGGAGTTATACTAATTGTGTTACTTATTGATATTATATGATTTTGTTATACTCTACATGTTTACATGCTTTTGTTAATCTATATCATATTTATATTTTCGGAGGATTCCCACCAAGGGGGAGTTTCTCTTTGTGCATGCTAATGTCTGTGTGATTCTCTTTGTTGTTTCATGTGATTTCAAGCATAACAACATTGATTCCGATTTTGATCCATGCTCAAACTCGACTATTGATGCGTCATTGATCTATTGTATTGTTTGTACGCTACCTTCCTACTACTCTCACTATATGGATAGTGAAATGTGAGTCTTTTCGGAGTAATCAAGTTCATTTTGGGTTTTGGGGGATTTTGCTATGGAAGAGCCAAAAGGGGAGATTGAAAATTGAGTCGTTGAGTCATTCAAGTCATATAGACTTGATTCAAATGAGTAAGGCGCAATCATTTGTATTAGAATGAACCTTTGAAGATTGAAGATCTTGTAAGCCGATCATTAAAGACTGTCATTGCTATACATTCACATTGAATTGAAGATTATATCTTTTTACTAGATATTGTGAATTGTCTATGGCTAAACTCATACGTTCACTAACATTTTTGAAATGTGTGAGGGTGTAAACTTTGTTGACAAAAATGTTTAAAACTGTCTTAAAGTTTTTGAGAAAATGATTCTGGGAGTTGGTTCTTTCTTTGAGAACAAGTTAAGGCCTTTTTGAAAGAAGTGTTGCCTTAATTTTTCACACGATTTAGTTATAATCCCGTGCGTACAACCATGGTTAAGATTCCATACTAGTTGGAATCGTGCACCCAAAAAAAGTGCACCGTGCGCACGACGGCGTCAGATTTTGAAAATATAAATAGGCTATTTCCCCTCCCATTTTATAAGATTTGAAAACCTCATAACTCAAATACATTTTTAAGATCATTTTCTAGGTTGAGAGCATTTTTCCTTCGCTTCCCTATTTCAGTTGCACTTGTTCCCTCCGAAATTGATAAAACTTATATCTATACTTGATATATGCTTTAAAGGGAGAATTGAGAGTGTTTTGCTTTAGATTTATATAGCATTTGTCAATTTATTATTCTACATATGAATTGCTATGATATATTTCTCCTTGATATAAAATTGGAGGCATTCTAATTTATTAAGGAAATTAAAGTGTGACGCCGACTTCTAGGAAGAGATTGGACTTCTTTACTTACATCGTGGAGCTCATTATACATTTTCATCATCTATGGGGAAGTTTCAAGGTTCATAGGTAACTACATGAGAGTGCTTGTGTGAGAGGTATCTTATTGCCTTGTTTAAAATATATTTTCAAGTAGAAATACAAATTGGAGTTCGTCGATTGTGGTTTCTTGAGAATGATTTCTTCTCATATGCACACATTTGATCACACATCACGTAGATCACAATTGACTCTAATGAATTGAACAAAAATTGACTTAGGTTTGTGAGATCTAGTTTTCTCATCAGGATTCACCTAATTATATTTTTGTGTGAGTTAATCAAGTCATTGAATAATCAATTTGGTAAAACTTCTATTAAGTAACTTAAACGTGCAAGAAAAATCGTTTAAATTAGAAACGTAGTTATGATATGCCTTTAAACCTCTTCAGCTCCTCTAGGCTGGGTGTAAGTGTTTTACTCACGTACATAAAACAAAATCTTAACCTTCCAAGAAATGGAAAGATACATGCTAGAGGTTAAAAACTTACCTAAATATTTTTGGTCTGAAGCTATGCAAATGGTTTTTCATACTTCCAATAGGGTTTTTCTAAGACCCTTCACCGAAAATACTTCATATGAACTATGGAAAGGGAATAAGCCTATAATTAATTACTTCAAGGTATTTGGTAGTAAGTGTCACATACTTAGACATAAGGATTATTCGACAAAATTGGATTCCATAAGAGAGGAAGGGGTATTTATTGGTTATTCACAAGATAGAAAAGTGTACCGTGTTTATAACATGGAAAGAAAAAAGGTGATGGATACATACAATGTTGTAATTGATGATGATGTCTCATGTGCCATCACTCTTGATGATAAAGTTGAGGGTGAGTATTTATCGTAAGGTTGTTGAGGATAAGAGTGTTAAAGTAAGAGAGTATAGCATACCAAGTAAAAATAATGAGGGTAGCTATTCCCATAATGATAACAATATATATATATATATATAGAGAGAGAGAGAGAGAGAGGAATTCCTACTTGGGTTCAAATAGAGCATACATCATTTAGAATCACTGGAAATATGTATAGTGGTGTGAGGATGAGAAATCAATTTCTTAATGAACTCAATTTTTAATGATTCACATCTTAAATTGAACCTAAAAATATAAGAGGCGTTAAAAAAAATGAGATCTGGATAGGCTTTATGCAGAAGGATTTAAATTAATTTGAAAGGTTAAAAGTTAGGAAATTGGTGCCTAGATATTGTGATAAAAATATCATAGGTACTAAATGGGTTTTTAAAAACAAATTGGATGAACATGGTGTTATTGTAAGGAATAAGTCGAGGCTTGTCGCTCAACGCTTTTCTCAAATAAAAGTTGTGTATTTTGATGAATCCTTTTCCCTTATTGCAAGGTTAGAGAGTGTTTATCTTTTTTGGCTATTTCATGTTATATGAAATGCAAGTTATATAAAATGGATGTCAAGAGTGCACTTTTCAATAAGGTTTTGAATAAATAGGTGTACATGGAACAACCTAAGCGTTTTAAAGACTCTAAATTTCCCAATCATGTGTTAAGGTTCCATAAACACTTGTATGGTCTTAAACAAGCTCCTAAAATTTAGTATGAGAGGTTGGGTGTATATCTCTTGAAAAGTAGTTTTAGGATATGAGGAGTTGATAAGACACTTTTTGTGCGAAAATCTAGGGACCATATCCTTATAGCACAAATTTATGTGGATGATATTATGTTCAAGTCAATAATTAAGAAATATGCTCATAATTTTTTGAAGGAAATGAAGAATGAGTTTGAGATAAGAATGGTAAGTGGGTTAATATTTTTCCTTAGATTACAAGTTAAACAAATGAAAAATGGGATTTTCATATCTAAAGCAAAGTATGCTAAGGAGTTGGCCAAAATGTTTGGCATGGAGTTGATAAAGCATTCTAACACCCCTACGAGAATTGCTTCGAAATTGACCAAGGACGAGAGTGGAAAATATGTGGAAGAGAAATCATATAGGAGCTTGATTTTTAGTTTACTCTACCTCGTTTCTAGCTATCCCGATATATCATATAACGTAGGAGTGTATGCTAGGTATCAAGCAAAACCTAAAGAATCACACCTAAAATAGGTAAAAGAGGTTATTCAATATATAAATCGAGATCAAAATATTGGGTTGTGGCATCTATATGATACAAATGACTCAATTTATTCATATACGAATTCTGATTGGGCGATAAATGTCATTAATGAAAAAATACATCGGGTGGATGTTTCTCCTTTGGTACTTTTATGGTTTTTTGGATATTAAAGAAACAAACTTCTATATCTTTGTCCGCGGTCGAGGACGAATACATTATCGTGATATCTTTGTTGCAATAAATTGTTTTGGAAGAAGCAAATGGTGGACGACTGTGGGTTGGAGCAAGGAACGATGGATCTTTATTGTGATAATATGATCACAATTAACATTTTAAAAAACCTGGTGAAACATTCTAGGATAAAACATATCAAATTGAGACATGACTTCATCACGATTTAGTACAGAAAATGTGAGTAGTTTGAACTACGTGTAACACCCCGTATTTTTATGATATTAACTAATTATGGGATTGATTATTGTTGTTGGATTAATTAAATTAAAATGTGAGAAATTAGTTGTTAATTAATACGAATTCAAATAAATATTAACTAGCGTGCCAAGGGTTAATACTTATTGATGAGAATTATTGAATATTACCGTGTGAATGCGCAATATGGAATTATGAAATTTTATTGTCGAGAGTGAGAAATACGACAGTTTGGTATATTAAGTCAGGATGTGCGTGTGAGTCGTGTCAGGACTAATTTAATGGATTAAAGAAATAAATTATTTTTAATTAACTCGTATGGTCATTTCGAGTGCACCATTGAGTCTGAAAGGGTCGAGATAGTCAGAAAACTCTACCCGGGTATTTTATTTGGACTTCAGAATATTTTTAAGCCTAACCGGCACCCTGTAGGGGTATTTTTGTCTTTTGGATTTTTGGGAAATTATTATGGACAAAAATTAGATAATTAAAGATGAGTGTATATGGGTGACAATGAGTTTGTCAGTTTCTAAACCTATGAGAGAGAGAGAGAGAGAGAGAGAGAGAGAGAGAGAGAGAGAGAGAGAACCACAGAGGAAGAAGGAAAGTCCATAGGTGTTCTTGGTGCAAAACTCAAGAACTCACACCACAAATCCCATCAAAGCGTAGATTGAAAGACGAGGAACAAGTCTATACCAATTTCATCAGCGGATCAGAACATCATAATCGATGAAAATGTTTATTGCTTGCTTTCTATTAGCAATAATTATGCTCATGTTAGCATAGGAATCAAACATATGATTTAGAATTGAATTGGGTGAATTTGGAGAATTTAAATCATATATTAAGAGTTCTTTTTATGAAGAATTGAACCCCTATGCATGTAGAATAGGAATCCCAAAATTATATGTTGTGATTGAGAAACAAATCTGGATTTTAATGGTCCTTGAATTGAAATTTGGAAGAACTAAGGCTTTAATGTTTAATTTGGGGAGTTCGTATTTAATTGATGTATTGTAAAGATTTAATGATTGTAGGCTGCTAGAAATCATCTAAACATGTTAGGATATTAATTTGCCTTTTTGTTTTGGTGTTTGGGACTGAATAGTGGAGGTTTTAGACTTGTTAATGGTGGAAAAACGTAGCAGGTGTAGGTTGGGGACGGAATTGCTCAATCTCATTCAAACGTGATTGAGTCTGGTTTGAACGAGAACCAATGTACGCGATATGTCATTCTAATAACATGCTGTCTCGTTCAAATGAGATAGCTTCTGGTTCGAACGACAGGTTCAAAAATCTGGGAATTTCCAATTACACAGTTAGTTTGAGTAAGGAAAACTGTTATTTGATGAATTTAGCATAGTGCAGAATTCTTGGGAAGTATTTGGGAAATGATACTTTAAATATTAGAATGGTAAGTTAACCTTGGAAATTGTGAGAGAGAGTAATCAAAATAATAATATTATAAGTAGGAATGAGAAAATAATATGTATTGAAAATATATGTACGGGTTGGGTGAATATCTATTGATTTTAATAGGATGTGAGAGTACCTATTATATGTTTATTATTATGTGTATAGCATACCTACGCTGCCTTCTATCAAGAGGAGGTTTTCTCATAGTGGACAGTCTTATTCTGTGTTGCCCATTGGGGGGATATTTGACTTGTACCCAGAGCATATGAACTTGGTTACGTGCTATATGAGATGTAGGATAGTTTCGAGGGTTGAATGGGAGCGTAGGTATGTACATGACCCATTTGGCTGGGGATTATGTTCGCCTATAATATTTGTGATTTGAATTTTATGGTTCGTGAGAGATTGAACCAGCAGTCCTTCATGCAATGAGTGATGCATCAGGACATGATAGTAGAGTATGCATTGCACAAGTGGTCTTAACCTAAGGGTGCATATATATATATATATATGTACTTGTGAATAATTCTACTGTGTGAGATTAGTAGATATGGTAACGATGATAAATAAAATAATCTTAGTGGGTAAAAGATTAACTATTCGAACGGTGTTTATAAAATGTGGTTATCCGGGATAAACTATTTTTAATAACGTATTGTATGGGTGATACGGGTAAACAACTGGTGAACGTAGATCATGGCATTGTGATTTTGAACTAGTAGGACTGGGTAATATATCTAGGGTGGACTAGAAGATGCATTAGGCGTGCACAATAGATGAGAGGTGAGGATCTCATGTGAGAGTCCGAAACGCTATCATGCTTATAATACTTTCTTTATTGAAATTTTAAATACTTGCTAAAACAAATATTTTTTATAACTCGGGATCTGACCCGTCTCTTGCTATTATCCTCTCTTTTGCTATATATATTTATTATATCAGGTGCCCAGCCACAGGGTTACCAGACTTAGACGCTTGGATTTTTTAGCGAGCTGTAGTGGTTGTGGGAGTTGCAGGTCCTTGCATTTAGACGCCTCTATCATTTCTTTCAGTTCTATTCACACATTTCATTTAGGGAATCTGTTGCCCATTCTCAGTCGTTTTATCAAAGAGATTGTACTTTGTTTACTTTAGTAGTTCATTTCAGTTGCTTTTGAGTATTTTATGGTTTATTGGCTTGAGACTTTAAACTGGAATGTTTTATCGAGTCTTATTTATTTCAGCACTTGAGTTATATCCACTATTTATTATTTTCCGGTGAATGGTAAATATTTGATGTCTTAATACTTAAAATCAAATTGTCCGGTTGGTTAATTCTTAGCATCACTGTCGAAAAACAATTTTCATTATTAATCACCCAGTAATTCATTAAGCTAAGTGTCAAAACATTTTCCTAATTAATTATACCCAATTAATCCATCAATAAATTTCATGCTTTTAGATATAAGCCATTTCCATTCCACAAGAATAAATACTGAACATGAATCAAATACTGAAATAAATGAGACTGGATAAAACATTCCAGTTCAAAGTATAAAACCAATAGAATCATAATACTCAATTCAACAGGAAAAGGAAAGATAATAAGAAAATACAATCTTCAAAATAACTAAGCTAGAAACTGGCAACACATGCCCTAATTGATATGTCTGAACTAAGAACTGAATGAAAAGATAGAAGCGTCTAGTATCAATAACCTACAACTTCCACAACAGTTGCATCTCGTCAAATGATCCATGCGTCTAAGTCGGGTGGTGACCCTATGGCTAGACACATGGTATAATATATATATATATATATATATATATATATATAGAGTCAGGCTCTCCAACATACCTCCTAGCAACATACCTAACAACATACCCTTTTTTTAAAATAGTAAAAAAATAATAATTTTGAGATGATATTTTTTATATGGGTTCATGATACTTCAATGTGACTATAAAAAAATCAATTGAAAATAATGGTTTTTGTTATTTTTAAAAAATAGGTAAAAAAACTGTCGGTTTTTACCCTTTAAAACTGCCAGTTTTTTTACCTATTTTTAAAAAATATCAAAACACATTATTTTGATCTGAATATTTTTAGAGGGACACATTGAAATATCATGAAATCATATAAAAAATATTTACTCAAAATTATTATTTTTACTATTTTAAAAAAATAGGTATGTTCGTAGGTATGTTTAATGAGGTATGTTGGAGAGCCTAACTCTCTCTCTCTCTCAGAGAGAGAGTGAGAAAAAAGAGGAGAAATAGCAAGAAACGGGTCAGAGCCCGATGTGTAAAAATATTTGTTTTAGTAAGTATTTAAAACTGCATTATTGCAATTATTATGTGCATATTAGTTCCGAACTCTCACATGAGATTCTCACCCCTCCACTAATATGCACACCTAGCGTACGTTTACCCTAGCCTAGTTATCCATATTATCCCCAACTAGGTTATAGACATATACTACTAAATATGGCTCTTAAGAGAAACCCGTATCTCCCATACAATACTTTATTTAATACTTCACTCTCATTAACTACATTTGATATTCTCTGTTCTAGTAGTAAATACTTTATCCTCTTAAGTTAACTTGTTTACCAACATTTACATATTCGCTAATTTCACACATTAGAATTATTCACCATTATAACTATTGTGGGTACCCGGAATTGGCATTATAGACTTGGACAAGTAGCCCAATTAAAACGGCCCAAAGTCCAAGCCCTTCGCACCTTAACATTAATTCAGTTGTAACTTAGTCTTCTCCCATGTTCTCAAATAGAGATGTTCCAGGAGAAGACCACTCCCCGAAGACAGATATGTATATAATAAACCCTAGGTTTAGGGCAAAAGACACACACTGTATTCTCTGTAAACGCTCCCCGGAGTATATAGAAATAATACTGATCACTACACCACCGTGGACGTAGGCATTCTTTTGAACCACGTATATCTCCTGTTGTGTGATTAACATTTTATCTTCTTTATTCTGCTTGGTTAATGCTTTTCTTATCTATTTGTGTTGAATAATAATTGTCACAACAATTGGCACCGTCTGTGGGAACGTTTATCTTCCTTGAGAAAGCCCACGCCAAAAAAGGAGTTCGAAATGTCTGGTCACAGTAGTAATGCTCCTCAGGCAGGAGATATCCAATAACAACCTGCTCCTCGCAGGATCAGATCTGAAGTTCGGCGTTCAGATCAGAGGGCTCGCCTAAAGAGGCCAGCCTCAAAAGAAAGCCAAGGACCAGCAAGGTCCACACAAATATTCAGGTTGATTGATGCATATGAGGCGAGGCTCCAAGAGTAGAGGGAGTCTTCTCACAGGCACGAAGTTGAGAATGCTCTCCTCAAAAAGAAGGTTAGAAAGAATGGATAGAGAGCTC
This sequence comes from Sambucus nigra, assembly GCA_949130495.1. Lineage (NCBI taxonomy): Eukaryota > Viridiplantae > Streptophyta > Magnoliopsida > Dipsacales > Adoxaceae > Sambucus > Sambucus nigra. Next base: position 406,997,909 of record OX422210.1, on the reverse strand, counting down.
TATCGTGGCACCAGGCGACGTCCTTACCGCACTCCTAGCCCTCAGGCGAGCAAGTCTCGTAGCCGAGGAAGGAGCCCTAGACGCGGGTCCCAGAAAGTTGAGGGAAATGAGTCAGAGGATGACTTAATCGAGCAACATTGACTAGCTCGCAATTATAGTATCCCAACTCGTAGCAACGAGAACATACGAAGTCTGGTCCGAAGGGCGATGGACCAACACCCTGCACATCACGGTACCAGATTGACCCAAGAACTCGTTAGGCAAGCTCTCAAAACTCAGATGAAATTGCCTTACTTAAGGGAAATAGAAGCAGAGGAAGCCCCTAAGAAATTTGCTATTCCAAGGTTCAAGATTTATGATGGTAAAACTGATCCCATTGATCACGTCAGGTAGTACAGGCAAGCCATGACCCTCTGGAACCATCGAGACGCACTGATGTGCCAAATTTTTCCCTCCAGCCTGCATGACGTGGCGTAAAAATGGTTCGAAAGGCTCCCCCACAGGTCCATCAGAAGCTTCAAGTCCCTGGCCGAGCTCTTTACGGCCCGCTTCATTACTAGTAGCTCCCATACCAAAAGGATGGATGCTTTGCTAACCATGAAAAAGACGCCTCAAGAGACCCTTCGAGACTACGCTAATAGGTATTGGGAGTTATTCAATGAGGTCGAGGACTTCTAGGAGCAAGTGACAGTGGCCTCTTTCAAAATTGTGCTACCCACCTCTTCCCTTATTTACCAGTCCCTGACAAAGAAAGAGGCCATGACCATCAACGACCTGATGGCTCGTATCGAGAAGTATGCCAAGGTGGAGGATGTGACCCGCCTCAGCACAGGGGAAAATGGTCGAGCTAAGCTCGCCGCCAAAGGCAATGACAAAATTAAGAACTAGAAGAAAGGAGTAAAGAATGGGGGCAAGAATGGCTCCAAGAATGGAGGCAGCAACGATGTGGCAAAATAATTTCAGGCTGTCAACACTGTCTTCAGAGAACCAATTTATAAAATTCTCGCAAAAATCAAAGACGAGCCATTTATTAAGTGGCCTAGAAAGATAAGAGGAGATCCCTCAAAGAGAAACAACGCGCTGAGATGCGCTTTTCACAAAGAAGGAGGACATAAAACTGAGCATTCCAAGGATCTTAAGTCCCACCTCGAAGAGTTGTCCCAGCTCGGGCATCTGAACGAATTCGTGGAAAAGAAGGCAGAGAAAGTTATTGCCCATAAATAACTAAGGCCCGATAATGTACTCGAAGATGATGCCGACCATTAATTCACAATAATTCATGGGTCATCTGACGTGACGCATATTCAAGGAAATTCATCTCGAATGGAGGTAAAAAATCTTACAACAGTGATGCAAGCTTTTCAGATCGATCAAATAAAGACACCATCAGGAAAGCATCAGCGAGCAGATGATGTCGACTATAGTAAGCATATTGTATTCACAGATGAAGATCTAATGGGAGTGAAAACCCACATCATGATGCTTTGATCATTACTCTCAGGATAGCTAACTATGACGTCGGCAAGTTGCTCGTCGACCAAGGAAGTTCGTCCGAGGTAATGTATGCAGAAAACTGAAGTTAAGCATCGTCGACCTAAAGGAAGCCACTGTCCCTTTAGTTGGCTTCGCTGGGAAAGTAACCATGCCTTTGGGAAAGATCGTGCTGCCGATGAGGGCAGGAAATGTCTCCAAGATGTTTGAGTTTCTAGTGGTCGATATTAACTAGCCATACCAAGCTATCCTCGGCAGATGATGGCAGCACGCGATGAAGGTAGTCTCTTCGACCTACCATCAGAAGCTCAAATATGTGATCGAGCGAGGAGTAATGGAGATCCATGGCGATTAAGCGATGGCCAGAAGGTTCTTCATAGCAGCCATCCACCCGAGACCAGAGAAGAAGGCCGACAAGTCCAGCGAAATAGTTGAAGAATAAGAAGGTCTGATACCTTCGAAATAGTAGTTAAAATACGGAAGGCCCGGAGTGGAGGAGACTAGGCTCATCCCCTCTGAACGTGTCGTTAAGGACCTAGAGGAAGTCACAGCTGGAGATAGCGACGATAACATGATATTCTTGATTGGAGCTTCTCTCACAGATCAGGAAAAGAAGGAGTTGACGATTCTGCTGAGGAGCAATGAATACGTCTTCGCATGGGAACCATACGAGATGTCTGGAATTGATCCTAGTATGGTTTGTCATCAGCTGCACATTGACCCCACCTTCAAACCAATCACGCAAAAGGCACGACGAACTGCACCCGAGAACGGAAAAGCCGTGGAAAAAGAAGTTGAAAAACTGCTGGATGCAGGATCCATACAGGAGGTCCAATTCCCTAAATGGTTATCCAACCCAGTAGTAGTTCCAAGGAGCAACGGGAAATAGAGAGTCTGCATCGACTTCACTGACCTCAACATGGCATGCCCAAAAGATAGTTTCCCTCTTCCAAACATTGATCAACTAGTGGACGCCACAACAGATCACGAGAGAATAAGTTTTCTGGATGCATACTCAGGGTATCATCAGATCCCTCTGTACGCCCCAGACCAGGACAAGACAACATTCATCATCACCATTGGATTATACTGTTACAAGGTCATGCCCTTCGGGCTAAAAAACGCATGGTCAACCTACCAACGGATGGTCACCAAGATGTTCAAGGACCAAATGGGAGACACCATGGAAGTCTACATCGACGATATGCTCGTCAAAAGCAGGAAGAAAGAAAATCACCTCTCAGACCTATCAAGAACCTTTGAAATCCTCAGGAAGTATCGAATGAAACTTAACACAAGCAAGTGTTCTTTCGGTGTCCAGTCAGGAAAATTTCTTGGGTACTTGGTCAGTAAGAGAGGCATTGAGGCTAACCCATACCAGATCGATGTAGTAAATAGGGTACAACCTCCTCGCACAATCCGGGATGTACAGAAGCTCACCGGTATGCTCGCTTATGTAATACCCCGTAATTTTTATGACTTTTAAAATGGGTTATATTTTAAATTAATGGATTAATTGGATTTTATTATTAATTAATTCATTTGGGTTTTATCCGGATTGTGGATATTAAAATGGATGATTCTGAATATTACTTAAATATATTTAGGTAATATATGAATGTGATGTCATTAATATGACGGTGTGATATAAATTCGGTAATTTGAATTTTTAGTCAGACGCGGTATGGGACGTGTCGGGACTAATTTATTAAATTAAAAAGGAAATTTATTTTCTATCCACCTTATGGTCATTTCAACTGCGTCGTTGCGTCCGGAAGGTTCGAAATAGTCAGAAAAGTCTATTTGGATGTTAATTTTGAGTCTCGGGTCATTTGGAAATGAATAGACAACCCAAAAGGGCATTTTGGTCATTTTTCTAGGGGGGATGAATTGTGATTTTGGATTTTGTCCTATTATAAGTATTGGTAGATTAAGTTTACGTGGGTTATTCATCTCCTCTACACAAATTAGAGAAGTCATCTTCCTAGAGAGAGTGAAAGGGTGCTTGGGAAGGGAAAAGCTTATTTGGGAAGGTGAAGACCAAAGTCACCACCACCAACCACCACTTGAAGCTCACCGGAAAAGGGAGAACCACCTGAGATATACTACACCAAAGGATCAGACCTTCAGTAGAGGCAAGTGTTTGATAATGGCAATTTAAGGTTGTATATTGTCCATATTAGAATAGTCATGATAAGAGAAGATTATTCAAGTTTGGAAGAAATAATGGAGTTATTAAATGGATTTATGGAAACTGAAATGATATAGGAATTAAACTCATGTTGTAGGTTGTTAATAACCCACAAAATAGTCATGAATCTGTTGAAGAAATTATGAAAACCATTGATGTGTTCTTGAAGATGATATGTAGATAATTTTCTGGAAATAAGGATATAAACATGCTTTTTAATCCAATCTCTTGATGATTCTAGGATGTTTAAATCATTAGAAATCATTTGTATATGTTGATACATCATGCATTAAGGATAATAAGTCATTTTGGATGTTAATATGAAGGATAGAATGAATAAAAATGGTGAACCCGTAGTTGCAGAAATGCAGAAAAACTGGGTTGTTACTGGAGGGATCGATCGATCGACCTCCCCAGATTTCCTATAGTTGTTTCTTTAAAATGTTGATTCTTATTCCAAAACCTTTCATGGATCTTTGGTGATTATTATTTGGATATTATGGGACTTAGAAAATATCAGTGAGCCCTTGATAAGATTTGAATTAATTTAATTGGGAATTAATTGATTGGAATAATGATAATTAATTTAAAGGAATTTCGATTGCTAGATTCAATGCTTGGATTTTAATTAGTATGTATTAGGATTAAAGATAGGACCATTAGGGGTGATTGAATATAATACCTGGGTATCCTTAAGTTTACAAGAGGGTTTAATCCTAAGTGAAAGAAGAGGTGTTTATAAGAGATTTGAAACTATCGGTTTTAACCCTAATGAAAGGGAGAGTTTAATTCGTAGTAATTTAGGAGTTATGATGATATGGACCGGTAGGATATTAGTGGCTTCTTACTGAATATACGTTGAGGAAAAACCTATTTGAACCTTGAGTAATGAGTGAGGCTCGGGGATAATTAAATTAAGAAGTAAAGTTATGACATTTTAATACGTGGGATTTAAAGAGATATAATGCTACGTATAATCTAATGGTAATATATGTACCTTGTTGATAGTTTATTATAGGTATGATAATACCTATTTGATTGATTAATGATTATGTGTATGACATACCTATCTTACTTTCTATCGACGGGAGGTTTACGCGTGAGGGCAGTCATATCCTGATGAATCCATGGGATCTTTTATTTGTCGCTCGAGAACATAGGTCTATGAAAGACTTATAGGGGAGTTGATAAGTCCGCTGACTGTGGGAACGTAGGTATGTGCGTGACCCATGGGTATGAGAACTATGTTTGCCTCCAATGATTGTGTTGTTGTTTGTGGTTCGAGGTATTCTTACCGAACCTTTTGTCTCCTATTCGACGACCAGCGATATTGGGACATGATAGTAGAGTAATGCATTGCACTGCAGTTGTGACTCGGGGTGCCATATTATATATGAATATATATATATAATGAATTAAAGGAATGAATGGTTATACTGTGGTTAAGTCATCTACTGTGTGATAATTGTAGATAATGGCGAATTGAGAAAAAGAATGGAATTAAGTTAATAATTGTTTATTCTTATAGAATTGAAAAGCTTAATTCATATTAATGAGAAATGATTCATGTTAATGAGCAACGATTCATATAAATGAAAAATGTATAAGAATGATTATATAACGTATGGTATGGGACATACGGGGTTATGATATGGGAATGGAATTATATTATGGAATTGTTAAAGAGGAATCATTAACTAGGAGGTTAATAGGAAACGTTAAGTGTGCACTCTAGTTGAGAGATGAGAATAGCAAGTGAGAGTTGGATCTAACATGTACATAATAAATGCTTTATTGCACTTGTTAAATACTTGTTGTTTTAAAAATCATTTTCAAAATCGGGCTCTAACCCGTTTCCTTGCATATTTTCTTTTCTATTGTATCTTCTATATCAGGTGTCCAGCAGCAGGTACGCCAACCTTAGCGGATTATGACAGGCTATGGATCTATGGATTTTTTCTTAGATGCCTATCATCTTTTTGATTCACAGTATTCTTAGTTAGGGCATGTCGCCCAAAGGATTCAGTTATCTTTTCTATCGGGGTCAAATATTATTGTATTCGAGTTTTTTTAATACATTTAATATTGTTGGGATTTCTGTAATGGATTTATATTATTTGGGAATGTTAATTCCAATTGCATTTAAATTCTTTTATATTATCTATTTGGTTATCAGTGTTGTAGAATAAAATGTGTTGTGCTATTCTTAAACTAAAAATGGATTTTGTTGAAATTAAAATTTGAAAAGTTTTTAACACCAGCTTAATTGAGTATTGGGTGAGTTGTAAATGTTTTCGACAGTGATGCTAAGAATGAGCCAATTGTATATTCTGTTTTAATTTGGTATGGGGATGGCGACCCGGTATTTAATTAGGCGGGGTGTTACAGGTGGTATCAGAGCATCAGGTTCTAGTGTCCTTTGGGATCTGTACGGCTTATTGTGTTTTCAACTTAGCGTTCTTTGATATAGAGCTCTATGAGTAGGATTATTGCTTTTTTTTTTATTTACGCCTACGTTCTTCAGCTATTTTGATAAATCAAATACTGATACTGTTCTCTCGTTTCATATGCCTCCTCGACGTGCACCTCAGCTCGCCCCAGCTCAGGGTACGATGAGTGCGGCCGAAGTTACTGCAATTGTCGCTCAGGCAGTCAATGCAGCTCTAGCTGCTGTTCAGCAGGCTCCAGCACCGGCACCAGTTGTGCCACCCGCGCAAGGGCAAGTGTTTCCTAATGTATGGGAACGAGCGAGGGATGATTTTCAGAAAGCGCACCCACCTGAGTTTCTGGGAGGATCAGATGTTGTGACTGCTAGCCAATGGAAAAAAGATATCCAATGGCACTTGAGAATGATCGAATGCAGTGAGGTTCAACGTCAAATACTAGCTACATTCAAGCTAGTAGGGGCAACTTTTCAATGGTGGGAAGCTATGACCACTATGGAGGAGAGGGACACAATGACTATCCAAGACTTTTGGATACGATTTGATGGGAAGCATTTTCCTTCCGCCATCCAGATAGAGATGAGGCCGAAACTACTTGATTTGAAACAGGGAGAGAAGACTGTGGCGGAATATGAGGAAGAATTTATGAGATTAACTAATTTGGTACCAGCTGAAGTACCTACTGAGGAGAGGAGAATTCTAATGTTCACTGATGGGTTGAACTATAAGATTCGCCAGCATTTATTCGGGAATCTTTCACTACGTACGTATGCAGATGTTCTTAATGATGCAATGCTTCACTGCCAGGATAACCGCTTTCATAATCAGGGTGTCAAGCGGGGGTTTGGGTCAAGCCTGCAAGGCAAGACTACTGGGGGCAGTTCTAGTGGGACTCAGCTAGGGCAGAGTCATCAGTGTCAGGGTGAGCAGGGTTCCCAGACAGGGGATTATGCTAAGCGTTTGCGATCTGGAGATTCTCGATTTGAGGATAGAAGTTTTCGGCAAGGACAGCAGGGCCATCAGGGCCAGAGACAGGCTCATCAGGGCCAAGGGAAGTGAGGTAACGACCAGCAGGGTCGGGGTCAACAGGGGCAAAGTGGTGAAAATTTTATGGGAAAATGTTTCGTGTGTGGCAAGTATGTCCATAAACGTCAAGATTGTCCTGATAAAGACAAATTCCCTCAGCAACAACATGCTCGACAGGAGCCACAGGTACCAGTGTTTCCACCAGCTGCTCTTCCAGCTCCAGCTCCGATGCTAGCACTACCTCCCATTCCAGCAGCACCCGCGCAGCAGGGTCAGTACGGGCGTGTATATAACGTCCATCAGGTAGCGAATCAACAACCACCCGCGAATGAGGGTATGTTTTTTACCTAAGAAATTATGAGGCGTATATTGATTTTAGTAGCGATTGATATTATGTGGGAAAAAAGGTTGTTAAACTTAGCCTATAGCATCGTTATTTATGTAGACTCACCAAGGGGTGTGGGACACCTATATTTTACATGTCATCACATGGGGTTGATTTTTATCATGGGATTATTTACTTTGGGCATGTTCGAGCATGATATTACTATCGGCATGCATTGACTTGTGGTATATGAGAGTGTATGTACTACTACTGACCAACATCTTGTCTTCTAGAGAAGAGTGGATGAGTAGACTCTATTTGTAATCAATAACACCACATTTTTTTAAATCGATAAACCAAAATTTTTATATACTATTGACTAAGGACCTGAGGAGTTTCGATGACCGACTACTTTAGGTAGTAGTGTATCGGGGGGGTTCCTTGTTTGGATTTCGCTTGCGAGACACCCCACGCATGAAACTAATAACCGTTGGGAGTCGAAATGAGTTAGGTCTTTAGGATATGAGTTTATAACCTTTGCGATAAATTTTATAATGAAAATGGTACGATAGGGTGTATGGGCGCCCTGGATGATTGGATTGTAGTAGTTTTCATAATTGTGAAAAGGTAAGTAGTTGGGACTTCAGGATTTATTTGTTCAATATGTGAGGCTCATTTTCCCCAAAGTTTGTCACGAGGACGGTATAGGGAAGATTGGGTAAAGTTTAAATTTGATTCAGTTGAAACTATATGGTGAGGCTTGGTGTATAACATTGATAGGGATTTTCGTTAATGTACTGTATGGGCGGTACGTCTTAGATTTCTTACGATGTGAGATTTATACTCGGAGTTGACCTTACCGGTATGACTTATATTCCTGAATTTAGGGACGAAATTCTATTATAAGGGGGAAGTATGTAATACCCCGTAATTTTTATGACTTTTAAAATGGATTATATTTTAAATTAATGGATTAATTGGATTTTATTATTAATTAATTCATTTGGGTTTTATTCGGATTGTGGATCTTAAAATGGATGATTCTGAATATTACTTAAAGATATTTAGGTAATATATGAATTTGATGTCATTAATATGACGGTGTGATATAAATTCGGTAATTTGAATTTTTAGTCAGACGCGGTATGGGACGTGTCGGGACTAATTTATTAAATTAAAAATGAATTTTTTTATCCACCTTATAGTCATTTCAACTGCGTCGTTGCGTCCGGAAGGTTCGGAATAGTCAGAAAAGTCTATTTGGATGTTAATTTGGAGTCTCGGGTCATTTGGAAATGAATAGACAACCCAAAAGGGCATTTTGGTCATTTTTCTAGGGGGATGAATAGTGATTTTGGATTTTTTCCTATTATAAGTATTGGTAGATTAAGTGTACGTGGGTTATTCATCTCCTCTACACAAAATAGAGAAGTCATCTTCCTAGAGAGAGTGAAAGGGCGCTTGGGAAGGGAAAATCTTATTTGGGAAGGTGAAGAACAAAGACCAAAGTCACCACCACCAACCACCACTGGAAGCTCACCGGAAAAAGGGAGAACCACCTGAGATATACTACACCAAAGGATCAGACCTTCAGTAGAGGCAAGTGTTTGATAATGGTAATTTAAGTTTGTATATTGTCCATGTTAGAATAGTCATGATAAGAGAAGATTATTCAAGTTTGGAAGAAATAATGGAGTTCTTAATGGATTTCTGGAAACTGAAATGATATAGGAATTAAACTCATGTTGTAGGTGGTTAATAATCCATGAAATAGTCATGAATATGTTGAAGAAATTATGAAAACCATTGATGTGTTCTTGAAGATGATATGTAGATAATTTCTGGAAATAAGGATATAAACATGCTTTTTAATCCAATCTCTTGATGATTCTAGGATGTTTAAATCATTAGAAATCATTTGTATATCTTGATACATCATGCAGTAAGGATTATAAGTCATTTTGGATGTTAAGATTCATATGGATACGATAAGATTCATATGGAAAAATATAATCACCCATTTTGGGATCCCTAGGACCATCATCACTAACAATAGAACGCAGTTCGAGAGCTTCTCATTTCAGAATTTCTGTAGTGAATACAGAATCAGACACCACTTTAGCTCGGTAGCTTATCCTCAGAGCAATGGCCAAGCCGAGGCTTCCAACATGATGATGATTGATGGGTTAAAGAAACGATTAGAACGAGCCAAATGTGCATGGGTGAATGAATTATCGCATATTCTGTGGGCCTACCGTACTACCCCACGTCGAGCAACGGGGGAAGCCCCATTCTCACTAACATATGGAATGGAAGAATCCATCCCATTGGAAGTAGGCTTACCCACTATGAGGTCCACCCTTGTCGACCAGTGCCAGAATGATGCAGCCTTGCTCGCTGAGCTTGACCTAGTCGACGAACGTCGAGAGCTTGCCTTGGTGAAAATAGCGAGCTACCAGCAGGAGCTTGCAAATCACTATAACAAGAGGGTTAATCCAAGGACATTTTGAGTTGGGTAATATATCCTAAGGAAAGTCTTGGGCAGCAGTAAAACCATCAGACGATAAGTTAGGACCAAACTGGGAAGGACCATTTAAGATAATAAGAGATGATCTGCGAGGATCCTATCACTTAGAAACCCTGGAAGGCAGAGAGATACCTCGAGCATGGAATGCAGCCAATCTTAAGAAATTCTATATCTAAATTCTTCTTTTGCATTGTACTTATGAAACTGAAAGCTCATTTCCTTATCATTAATAAAAGTTGTTTAGCAGTTGCATTCTACGAAGTATCAGTTAACTAGTATATGAACTTTATAACTCGCACACCTTTTCCAAGTGACAGGCACAGTAATCATTACACCATAGCAGGGAAATCACCCTCCTTAGGTTTTCGTTGTGAAGCACGAAAAACCTCTTAGCACTGCCCATGGAAATATATGAAGCCCTACATGAGATCTTTAGGCAATATGGCCAAGTCACAATTGGTCGCCAAACAACGTTTGGTTAATAAAATCCTGATCGGATAGAGCATCCAACACTAGGTGTGTCCTCGCCAATTGCCACACTTAGGCCTAAGGAAGTGTGATGACACGACCTAAAAGGTAAAGTGGGGAAGAATGGTATCTTATAAGCATACTGGACTGGAGGGACACTCACTTGACAACTCAAACTTACAAATCTAATCAGCCAAGAGAGGCCCAAGATTATTGAGCAAAGTTTAAAAGATGTGGAAAATATACAACACTTGTTTAATCGGAAAATTCGCCAGAACATAAACTTTATATTACTTCATCACATTTACAAAAAATAAAACTCATGTTTAGTCGGTGAGCTCGCCCAAAACATCAACATTACATTAGAGTGGTAAAATCTCAATGAGGTCAAGGCCTCTAAACGAGATAATCAACCACTTGGGATCTTTGACCATCATTGGGATGGGGAACTAGCTCCTCCTCGACTTTATTTGCATCCGACTCCAATAGAGACCGAGGGATAACATCGATAGGGATCCACTGATCATCTCTCCGGAAGGGATTAGGCATTAGAGTGGAAGGAGAGATCTCATGACGATACCAGATCACTGAGTTCCTTGGGACTTGCAGCTCCTTTAGGGCACTCAACCATCCCCTAATAAAGGCGAGCTCTTTAAACTCTGTTAGCCTCGTCGAAGCATCTAGCCAACCTTGTTCATAACCATCGACCCATACTTGCCGAGTTCCTCTCTTAAACAGATGCCTCAACCGAGTGATGTACCTTTCAAGCCCAGTAGCAATCACATATGCTCATTGGACATCACCACGGAGCTCCTCCAGTTCCCTAGCTGAACTCCTTGTGTTTATACCATCTCGCGAAACAGTTGGCGGGGTAGAACCTCACAGCACTGGAGGAACATCGCTTGGTCCAACTCTAGCTCATGACGAGGAGGAACCTCGTAATACTACAGGAGCGATGCTCGACGCATGCTCGCTGAGTCGCAAGACTTCCCTCCTCAAAGCCTCATTCTCTTACTGAAGAATTTCTCTAACCTGGTTGATCTCAGAAGCATCTAGAAGCTTTTCTCTCAGAGTATTCACCTCTTTTTTGACTGAGGCATCAACTTCCTCCATCTCTTGGAGCCCGTCTTTCAGTTTAACGACAAGCTCAGTCTACTCTATGAAACGCTTGTTCCTCAATCGCAGTGATATGCAAATCCTCACAAAGGTATGACGAACCTCAGAACTTACATCAGGACCAAACATTCTTCCCAATTAAAAAGTGGCTGGTATATAATCATCAACACCAATCAACTATAAGCAAGAAAAGAGCAATACAAGATAGAATTATTCAGTACACGAAAGGAAAAAGTCTTCTCATTTCATTCATGCGAAAAAGATCAGAGTACATTGAAAAAGCAGAAAGGAAAATTACAAACAAAAATATAAGAATAACCCTAAGGGCAAATTAGATGGTTACCTCAGACTGCCCATAAGAAGATGGCTGCTTCCCCTTATCAACAGCAGTAGGAGCACCTCCCTGAGCAGGAAGGGCATCAGCAGGAACTGCCTGGGAGACAGGGTTAACACCTTCAATGGCTGCGGCAGGGACTTCATCCACAATTGGATTTGGTCCTGGATCGTGCTCATCGAATAAAGGAGAAGCAACATCCACACCAATGGCTAAAAGGGCCTTTGTTCTAGCCCTTCTTGAAGTTCAGACGGCTGATGTAGCCTATATGAACCTCAACGTCTTCATACACAGCATCCCACTCGGAGTTATATGAGTCCTCCTTAACGGTGGATGCCTGAGACTCCTTCTCCTTTAACTGCTCGGTCAACACCTTGTTTGCCTCCACAACAGCCAGCTTGATAGAGTAGACCATATTATAGGCTTACCGCAGTTCATTCAGTTCTTTAACTGCTACCTCCCGCTCACGATTGGCTTTAGCAAGGGCAAGATCGAAAGATGTCCGAGCAGCATCAGCGGCCTTCAAACTAGCCTCGAGCTTTGTACCCTTCACCCTCAAAGCAATATTCTACTTATCCAGCTCACCATTCTTATTGATCAGTTCATCACGAGAGCGATAGAGCACAATAAAGTCAATCATAAACTGCCAGTAAGAGAAGATATTAGAAGAAGGAAACATACAAAAATTGGGAAGCATTAAAGAAGGGAAATAGATTTACCAAGGCTAGCCTCTGGCTCGCTTGCAGAGCTAACGGGTCAGTCCCTACCGCCTTTGGCGGTCAGAAGGAAGGACTGCTCGCTCGAGTAGCGTAGGGGCCAACAGGGGAGAAGTGGCAACCGAGGACCCCTCTCGCAACGCGAACACAGGCACCAAGGCCTGCCCAGACTTTGTCCTCTCTTTCATTTTTCTCCTCTCCTATTCCTTATCCTTCTCCCTCTCTATCATCCTACTCTCCTCGACCTTCTTCTTCTCCTCAATTTTCTTCTTCTCTTCTTCCTTCCTCCTCTCTCTCTCTCCCACATACTCTTCTTCCTTTCTCTTCTTCTCCTATTCCTAAGTAGTAGACCGAGAACCAATAGCAACAGCCCCAGTGCTGGACTTCTGCTTCTTCGACCTCTGAGCAAGAAGCACATGATCATGATCATCATCTTGGATCAAATTTTTCCTTGGAGGAACCATTTCCTTGCTATAGCTGTTGGACATGCTCGAAGGTTCTTGGGCTTCAGAAACCTCTTTTGAATCAGAAGAACTGTCACCACTGGAGCTCCCCTCGCCAAAATTACCTTCAGCACCGCCTCTGATATCACTCTTAGAACTGCTCTCCTCCTCGTCCAACTGAATGGGATCGACGACAGTCTCTTCAGAGGTATCTAACTCAGGAATACTATCCACAGGCCTCACTATAAATCTAGACCCAATGTTTTTGTACTCGAGTAAGAAAGCAGCAGACCGGGGATGTTCGTCGTCAGCTAAGGACTCCCTAATATTCCAACCCTTGACCAACTCTGAAAGCCGAACCTCGCTAAGAGGAGGCTCCAAGTTCTTCGACCTCGCTGAAGAAAAAACAGTAAAGCATCAGAAAAATCACACATTAACAAAGAAATCAGAAGGGCAAAGCAAAGACTACCTATGTACTCCTCCCCATAAAAGGGGACAGAGAATCTATCAGACCTCGACCCCTCAGTATGGGGGAGAACTGCCAATTTCTAGCAAGAAATCCATCTTGCCAGTAATCCTTGTGGGAATCAGGTAGGTTTACTACCAATACCCTATCAGAACTCCTGGCTTTGAGATAAAGAACACCAGAGCTAGTTCGAGAAAAGGAATAGCAAAAATAGACTTCGACGAGCCCTAATTTGGTTCCATAAAGTTGATTTATTCTATGGACGCCATTGATTATCTTCCATACATTGGACGAACACTGTGCAGGAGCAATATTGAAATAACCAAAGAAATGCAAGAATAAATCATTTGGAGGAAAAGTAAGCCCCCCTTGAGAAAGCAACAAGACGTGAATCCAATGAGCACCATCTACCTCTCTAACATTTTTTGGGAGAGAAGCACACTCAATCTCTACCCACTCTGGGATATTATAAAACTTACTAAACTCGGACAATGATCTATTACCTATCTTTGCCATTTGTAAACCCTAAACTACAAATTCAAAGAAAACACAGAGAGAAAGTAAGGGAGACTTACGAGATGGAAATTTGGATTGGGCAGTGCAAGGTCACAAGCCCAAATGACGAGGGAGATCTAAAGCGAAGAAAATGAAGACCTGGAGAAGAAGGAACAAACAGCTAAAACTCGCAGAAGATGGAAGAACACTACGAAGCTTGAAACGGAAACTATGAAACGCTGCTCAAAATGACTTTTAAATTATACTAATCATCGTGCACAGGACACGAAGCGACTGCCGCCTAAATCATCTCTCAAACTTTGGGAAGAGTTATGTGATATGCAAAAGATCCATTATGACAAATCATTTAAATTTATTAATCCCAAATTATGGCCCAACAAATTTAGGGGCAATTGTGGGTACCCGGAATTGGCATTACAGGCCTGGACGAGTAGCCAAATTAAAATGGCCCAAAGTCCAAGCCCTTCGCACCTTAACATTAATTCAGTTGTAACTTAGTCTTCTCCCATGTTCTCAAATAAAGATGTTTCAGGAGAAGATGGTAAACGTGGGGGAGTCCAACACCCTAACTCCCCAAAGACAGATATGTATATAATAAACCCTAGGTCTGGGGCAAAAAACACGCACTGTATTCTCTGTAAATGCTCCCCGAAGTATATAGAAATAATACCGACTGCACCACCGTGGACGTAGGCATTCTTCCTGAACCACGTATATCTCATGTTGTGTGATTAACATTTTATCTTCTTTATTCTGCTTGGTGAATGCTTCTCTTATCTATTTGTGTTGAATAATAATTGTCACCACAACTATATATATAGTTAAATCATCCCTATATATATATATACAAATCCAGCGCCCCTTAGTTAGGACCACTTGGCGTAATGCATACTCTGCTATCATGTCCTGGTGCATCACTCGCTGCATAAAGGACAACTGGTTCGGCGTCTCTCACGAACCATAATTCTCATAACACAAATATTAGAGGCGAGCATACTCACCAGCTAAGTGGCTCATGCACATACCTATGCTCCCATTCAATTGTCGAAACTATCTAACATAACATATGGCACGTATCCAAGTTCATATGCTCTGGGTACAAGTCAAATATCCCCCCATTGGGTCACCCAGGATAAGACTGCCCACTGCGCGAAACCTCTGCCCGATAGTAAGCAGCGTAGGTATGCTATACACACAATAAGAAAAAACATATAATAATAGGCATTCCCGAAGCCATACAAAATTTAGGTATTCACCCAACCCATATTTATATTTCTACATGTAGTATATTTCTCTTTACTACTTACACAATTTACTCAATTATTTACACTCGCGAATTTTCCAAGGTTAATTAACCTATTCAATACTTTAGGTATCATTTTAGGATTACTTCCCAAATAATTCTGCACTAAGCTAATATTAGTAAATGGCAGTTTTCCTAACATAATTAACTGGGTAACATGATCTGGGGAAAAATGGAAATTTCTGGGCTTTTTTGGGACTTGTTGTTCAAACGAGTTAGCATGTCGTTTGAACGACTCTTACTTCTCGTTCGAACGAAACTCCATCTCATTCGAACGAGATAAAGTCTCTCTCTGGTTTGGACAGACCTATTACGTCTTTACTGTTCATACTTCATCTTCCTCAAAATTTCAGTCCTAAAACCTCTAAATTTCTCAACACCAACACCAAAACAGGAATCCTAATTAATGTTCTAACATGTATAAATGATTTCCCCTAAATTTGAACCATTAATTCATCATAATCAGTTATAAATTCCAAAATCCCCAATTTAACAATTCAAAACCCTAGTTCATCAAATTTCTATACAAGAATATCAATTTCAATTTTGTCCATCATCAATACTCATCAATTTAGGATTTCTAAACTATCTACATGAGGGATTCATCCTACTTTAACTTCTAGATTTTAATAAATGCCATTAATCCTCCAATTTCATCAAAACTTATGAATCAAATAGTGTATATAATTCATCTAGACTAATACGAACATGCTTGTTGCTATAAATTGCAAGAATTAAACACTTGCCTTAATTTCAACGGTCTGATCCGCTGTTGATATGGGTATGGGTGCATTCCTCATCTCGTGATATACACTTTGGTATAATTTTTGGTGTGTGTTCTTGAGTTAAGCACCAAGAACTCCTATGACTTCTTCTTCCTTCCTCTGTGCCTTTCTATTTTCTCTCACGTAGTTTTAGAGCTGATAACTCCCCTCTAACCCATGTACCTCATTATTTAATTTCTTAATTTTCATCCATAATATTATTCCAAATTTCTAAAAGACAAAAATACTCCTACGGGGTGCCGGTTAGGCCTAAAATTATTTCGGAGTCCAAATAAAATGCCCGGGTAGAGTTTTCTGACTATATCAACCCTTACGAACTCAATGGAGCACTATAAATTACCATACAAGTTACACAAAAACAATTTATCTTTTTATTTCATACAGTTAGTCCCGAGATGACTCACACGCACGTCCTGACTTAAAATACCAAACTGTCGTATTTTGCACTCCGACAATTTATAAAAAAATTATAATTCTATATTACATATACTCACAGTAATAATCAATGATTTTCATCAATAAGTATTAACCCTTGGCACGCTAGTTAATAATTATTTTAAATTCGAATTAATGAACAATTAAATTTCCCGACCTTTTTAATTTAATTAATTCAACAATAATAATTAGTCTGATAACTATTTAATATAAAAAAACATGGGGTATTACAATATATATATATATATATATATGTTATTGAGATATTTTGTACATATTTTTATTGAGATATTTGAATTTTTTTGATATGTTAAGTATTTTTGATAAAATCTTATGCTAAAATTATTACAAAATTTATATGATTGCATGAAAAGTTGTTTAATTACTCATAAATTGTTATTGAAGAGATTGTTGAATGTGTTTGATAAATTGAGACTTTAAAAATAGTCATCATCATAAATGATAACATGTGTTTGTGTTTAATGATTTGAAATCTTATTTTTCACAACACCGCACAAATTCACAAATTTAGATGATAATTTTTATTTCTATAAGTATTTGTGATTTTAAGATAAAAATCTATCTTGAACGAGTTTCTTAAAGATCTCCATGGTCTACTTGTAAGGAAACGAGAGTTTTATTGTCGATGAAGTTTTAAAAGGACCATTTTAATGCGTTAATAAGGGCTACCATTAGAGTGATAATGCTTTGTTTAAATTTAAGTATAACTTGGGTAGGTGTAATTTAAAGCATGTGTGAAAATACATTCAATGGAAAAAGTTTATATGTTGAAAAGATCCATAAGCCAACTGCTGAACCGACATTCAAAACAAAATAGGGCTATAACTTCACTTCAAATGAATTAGCTATTTTAGTTTGGCAATCAAAATTCATACAACATTTTTGCCGAGGGTGTTTTAGTAGGTGGAGTTTTTTTTTAATGTCAAACTTTTGATCGTTTTGTATTTTTGCTATAAAAAATTTCAAATGTATCAAGAAGTACAATTATTTTTTGAATTTTGGTGTTTTCAATCCAAAGTGTAGATATTATGAAATATGGGTCATGCTCTCAAACCAGGGGTCTTGTTGCCATGTGGTCGGCTCGTGTAGGCTACGTTGGTCCTGTATGAGGTGTTGGCACCACTCACGGGGCCGTTTGGGGGGCACTAAGGGGGTTCGCCCATCGACGGCACGTTTTCAATCCAAAGTTTGGATATTCTGAAATATGAGTCGTGCTATCAAACCGAGGGTCCCGTGGCTATGCGGTCGGCTAATGAGGGCTACGTTGGTCCCATGAAAGATGTTGGCACCCCTCATGGGGCCATTTGGGGGGGGGGGGGGGGAGCTAAGGGTTTTCACCCCCGATGACATGTTTTTAAGCCTAAGTGTGGATATTATGAAATATAGGTCGTGCTCTCAAACCGGGGATCCCGTGGATAAGGTCGGATCGTGCGGGCAACGTCAATCCCGTGCAAGGTGTTGGCACCGCTTACGGGGTCATTTGGGGGATTGCTAAGGGTTTTTGCCTCCCTCCCCCCCCCCCCCCCCCGATGGTACATTTTCGAGCCAAAGTGGGGATATTCTGAAATACGGGTCATGCTCTCAAAACAGGTTCCCGTGGCCATGAGGTGGGCTCGTGTGGGCTACAATGGTACCGTGCGAGGTGTTGGTGATGATCACGGGGCCGTTTGGGGGGCGCTAAGGGGTTTGGCCCCCCAACGTCACATTTTCAAGCCTAAGTGTGGATATTCTAAAATATGGGCCGTGCTATCAAACTGAGGTTTCCATGGCCCCACGATCGGCTCGTGCATGCTACGTTAGTCCCATGCGAGGTGTTGGCGTCCCTCATGGGGCCGTTTGGGGGTCCCTAAGGGATTTCGGCCCCCGACGGCACATTTTGAAGCCTAAATGTGGATATTATGAAATATGGGTCGTGCTTTCAAACTGGGGGTCCCATGGACTCGCGGTCAGCTCGTGTGGGCTACGTTGGTCTCTTGCAAGGTATTGATGCTATTCACAGGGCCGTTTGGGGGGGTGCTAAGGGGTTTCACCCCCCGACGGTACGTTTTCAAGCCTAAGTGTGGATATTCTGAAATATGGACCGTGCTCTGAAAATTAGGGCCCCGTGGCCACACGGTTGGCTCGTGTGGGCTACATTGGTCTCGTACGAGGTGTTGGTACCGTTCACGGGGCCGTTCGGGGGGATCTAAGGGGTTTCACCCCCCGACGACACGTTTTTAAGCCTAAGTGTCGATATTTAGAAATATGGGTCGTGCTTTTAGATCAGGGGTTCCGTGGCCATGTGGTCAGCTCGTACGAGCTACGTTGGTCCCGTACGAGGTATTGGTGCCGCTCAAGGGGCCGTTTGGAGGGTGCTAAGGGGTTCCCTCCAGACGAGATGTTTTCTAGCCAAAGTGTGGATATTTTGAAATATGGGAAGTGCACTTAAACCGAGGGTCCTGTGGCCATGTGGTCCACTTATGTGGGCTACGACGGTCCCATGCGAGGTGTTGGTAACGCTCACGGGATCGTTTAGGGTGGCGCTACATTTTCAAGCCTAAGAGTGGATATTCTAAAATATGGGTTGTGTTCTCAAACCGATGGGCCTGTGGACATGCGGTCGGCTCGTGCATGCTACGTTGGTCCCATGCGAGGTGTTGGCACTACTCACGGGGCCGTTTGGGGGGGCGCTAAGGGGTTTTTCTCCCCAACGGTACGTTTTCAAGTCTAAGTGTGGATATTATGAAATATGGGTCGTACTCTCAAACTGGGCATCCTGTGGCCACACGGTCGGCTCATGCGGGCTACGTTGGTCCCGTGTGAGGTGTTGGCGCCACTCAAGTGGCTGTTTGGAGGGGGGAGGGGGGGGGGGGGGCGCTAAGGGGTTTGGCCCCCCGACGGCATGTTTTCAAGCTTAAGTATGGATATTGTGAAATATGGGTAGTGATCTCAAACGAGGGTCCTGTGGCCACGCGATCGGCTCTTATGGGCTACGTTGGTCTCGTGCGAGGTGTTGGTGCCACTCACGGGGCCATTTTGGGGGTGCTAAGGAGTTTCGCCCCCGACGACACGTTTTCAAGTCCAAGTGTGGATATTAGGAAATATGGGTCGTGCTCTCAAACCAAGGGTCGCGTGGCTAAGCGGTTGGCTCGTACGGGCTACGTTGGTCCCATTTGAGGTGCTGGCACTGTTCATGGGGCCGTTTGGGCGGTGCAAAGGGGTTTTGCCTCCCGACGGCACATTTTCAAGCCTAAGTGTGGATATTCTAAAATATGGGTCATGCTTTCAACCCAGGGGTCCCGTGGCCATGCTGTTGGCTCTTGAGGGCTACGTTGGTCTCGTGCGAGGTGTTGGCACTACTCACGGGGCCGTTTGGGGGGCGCTAAGTGGTTTGGGCCACCGACAGCATGTTTTCAAGCCTAAGTGTGGATATTCTAAAATATGAGTTATGCTCTCAAACTGGGGGGCCCGTGGACACGTGGTTCGCTCGTGCATGCTACGTTGGTCCCATGCGAGGTGTTGACACTGCTCAAGAGGCCGTTTGGGGGGCGCTGAGGGATTTCGCCTCCCGACGACACGTTTTCAAGCCTAAGTGTGGATATTCTAAAATATGGGTTGTGCACTCAAACCGGGGGTCCCATGGCCATGCGGTGGGCTCGTGCAGGATAAGTTGGTCCCGTGTGAGGTGTTGGCACCACTCACGTGGTCATTTGGGGGGCACTACGGGGTTCCCCCCCCCCCCCCCCCGACGTCACGTTTTCAATCCTAAGTGTGGATATTTTGAAATATGGGTCGTGCTCTCAAACTGAGGATACCATGGCCACGCGGTCAGCTTTCGTGGGATATGTTGGTCTCGTGCGAGGTGTTGGTGTCGTTCACCAATTCATTTTGGGGGTGCTAAGGAGTTTTGCACCCCGACGACACGTTTTCAAGCCTAAGTGTGGATATTCGGAAATATGGGTCGTGCTCTCAAACCGGGGGTCCCATGGCCATGCGATCGGCTTGTACGGGCTACCTTGGTCCCGTATGAGGCGTTGGCACCGCTCAAGGGGCCGGTTGGGGGGCGCTAAGGGGTTTCGCCTTCCGACGGCTCATTTTCAAGTCTAAATGTGGATATTATGAAATACGGGTCGTTATCCCAAACCGGGGGTCCCGTGGCCACGCTCATGTGGGCTACGACAGTCCCGTGCGAGGTGTTAGTAGCGCTCACTGAGTGGTTTTGCCTCCCCGACTGCACGTTTTCAAGCCAAAGTGTCAATATTTTGAAATGTGGGCCGTGCTTTCAAACTGAGGGTCTCGTGGTCATGCGGTTGGCTCGTGCGGGCAATGTTGGTCCCGTACGAGGTATTGGTACCACTCTCCTGGGCATTTGGGGAGGCGTTAAGGGGTTTTCCCCCTGACGGCACGTTTTGAAGTTAAAGTGTGGATATTTTGAAATATGGGTCGTGCTCTCAAACTAGGGGTCCCGTTGCCATGCGGTCGGCTCGTACGGGCTACGTTGGTCCCGTGCGAGGTGTTAGCGCCACTCAGGGGGCCGTTTGGGGGGATCAAAGGGGTTACGCCTCCCGACGACACATTTTCAAGCCTAAGTGTGCATATTCTGAAATATGGGCCATGATCTCAAACCGGGGGTCCCGTGGCCACGCGGTCGGCTAGTGCGGGCTATGTTGGTCCCATGAGAGATGTTAGCGGCCCTCACGGGGCCGTTTGTGGGAGCCAAAGGATTTTGCCCCCCGATGGCACGTTTTTAAGCCTAAGTGTGGATATTCTGAACTATGGACCATGCTCTCAAACATGGGATCCCATGGCCATGTGGCTGGATCGTGTGGGCTACGTTGGTCCTGTGCGAGGTGTTGGCACCGCTCATGGGGCCATTTGGGGGAGCTAAGGGTTTTTGCCCCCCGACGGCACATTTTCAAGCCTAAGTGTGGATATTCTGAAATATGGGTCATGTTTTCAATTCAGGGGTCCCGTGGCTGCACGGTTAGCTCTTGCGGGCTAAGTTGGTCCCGTACGAGGTGTTGGAACCATTCATGGTACCATGTGGGGGCGCTAACGGGTTTCGCCCCCCGACGACAGATTTTCAAGCTTAAGTGTGGATATTCTGAAATATGGGTCGTGCTCTCAAATCGGGGGTCCCGTGGCCATGCGGTCGGCTAGTACGGGCTATGTTGGTCCCATGCCAGGTCTTGGGACCCCTCATGAGTCCATTTGCGGTGTCCTAAGGGATTTTGCCCCCGGACGACACGTTTTCAAGCCTAACTGTGGATATTCTAAAATATGGGTCGTGCTTTCAAATCGAGCATCCCGTGGACTCGCAGTCGGATCATGCGGTCCACATTGGTCTCTTGCGAGGTGTTGGTGCCATTCACGGGGCTGTTTGGGGGGGGGGGGGGGGCGCTAAGGGGTTTCACCCCCTGACGACACGTTTTCAAGCCTAAGTGTAGATATTCTAAAATATGGACCGTGCTCTCAAATCGGGGGTCCCGTGACAACACGGTTGGCTCTTGTGGGCTACGTTGGTCTCGTGAGAGGTGTTGGTACTATTCACGGAGCCGTTTGGGGGGCGCTAAGGGGTTTCTCCCCCCCGATCGCACATTTTCAAGCCTAAGTGTGGATATTCTGAATTATGGGTTATGGTCATGGCCACGCGATCGGCTCGTGTGCGCTACGTCGGCCCTATGCGAGGTGTTGGTATCGCTCATGGGGACGTTTGGGGGGCACTAAGGGTTTTCTCCCCCTGACGGCACATTTTCAAGTCTAAGTGTGGATATTCTGAAATATGGGTTGTGTTCTCAAATCGGGGGTCCCGTGGCCATACGATCTACTCGTATGGGCTACGTTGGTCTCATGTGAGGTGTTGGTGCTGCTCACGGGGCCGTTTGGAGGGCGCTAAGGGGTTTCGCCCCCCGATGACACATTTCGAGCCTAAGTGTGGATATTCTAAAATATGGGTCGTGCTCTCAAATCAAGTGTCTAGTGGAGATGCGGTAGTCTAGTACGGGTAGCATTGGTCCCATACGAGGTGTTAGCGCCCCTCATGGGGCTATTGGGGGGGTAGGGGTGCTAAGGGGTTTCACCCCCTGTCCGTACATTTTCAATCCTAAGTGGAGATATTCTAAAATATGGGCCGTGCTTTCAAATCGGGGGTCCCGTGGCCATGCGGTAGGCTTGTGCGGGCTATGTTGGTCCCATATGAGGTGTTAGCGTAGCTCCCGTGGCTGTTTGGCTAAGGGGTTTGGACCCCCGACGACACGATTTTAATCCTAAGTGTGGATATTTTGAATTATGGGCCATGCTCTCAAACTGGGAGTCCCGTGGCCACGTGATTGGCTAGTGTGGGCTACATTGGTCCCATGAGAGGTGTTGGCGCCCCTCACAAGGCCATTTGGGGAGCGCTAAGGGGTTTCGCCCCCCGACGAC
This sequence comes from Sambucus nigra, assembly GCA_949130495.1. Classification (NCBI taxonomy): domain Eukaryota; kingdom Viridiplantae; phylum Streptophyta; class Magnoliopsida; order Dipsacales; family Adoxaceae; genus Sambucus; species Sambucus nigra. The sequence goes on along the minus strand of OX422210.1, from coordinate 406,974,900 downwards.
ATGTTTGCAAGCCTAAGTGTGGATATTCTGGAATATAGGTTGTGCTTTCAAATCGGGTGGTCCTGTGGACACACGGTCAGCTCATGCGGGTTATGTTGGTCTCGTGCGAGGTATTAGTGCCTTTCACATGGTCATTTGGGGCGCTAAGGGGTTTCTCCCCCTGGCGAAACGTTTTCAAGTCTAACTGTAGATATTCTGAAACATGGGTCATGCTCTCAAATCGGGGGTCCCATGGCCATGCGGTCGGCTCGTGTGGGCTACATTGGTCTCGTGCGAGGTGTTGGTAATGTTCACGGGGTCATTTGGGGGGCGCTAAGGGGTTTTCTCCCCCAATGGCACATTTTTAAGACTAGGTGTGGATATTCTAAAATATGGGCCATGCTCTCTAATCGGGGGTCCCGTTGCTACGCGGTCGGCTCGCGTGGGCTACGTTGGTCTTTTGAGAGGTGTTGGTGCAGCTCCCGGGGCCGTTTAGGGGGATCTAAGTGGTTCCTCCCCCCCGACAGACCATTTTCAAGCCAAAGTGTGGAAATTCTAAAATATGGGTCGTGCTCTCAAACATGGGTCCCGTGGCCATGCAGCCGGCTCATGCGGGCTATATTGGTCCCATATGAGATGTTGTCACCCCTCACGGGCACGTTTGGGGGGCGCTAAGGGGTTTTCCCCCCGATGACACTTTTTCAAGCCAAAATGTCGATATTCTAAAATATGGGTCGTGTTCTTAAATTAGGGGTCCCGTGGTCATACGGTTGGCTCGTGCGGGCTATGTTGGTCCCGTGCGAGGTGTTGGCATCGCTCACGGGGCCGTTTGGGGGCGCAAAGGGATTTTTGCACCCCAGTGGCACGTTTTCAAGCCAAAGTGTGGATATTATGAAATATGGGTCGTACTCTCAAACTGGGGGTCCCATGGTCTCGCGGTCTGCTCGTGCGGGCTATGTTAGTCCCATGAGAGATGTTGGCGGCCCTCACGGGGCCGTTTGTGGGAGCAAAAGGGTTTCGCCCCACGATGGCACATTTTTAAGCCTAAGTGTAGATACTCTGAAATATGGACCGTGCTCATAAACATGGGATCCCATGGCCATGCAGTTGGATTGTGCGGGCTACGTCGGCCCTGTGCAAGGTGTTGAAACAGCTAATGGGCCCTTTAGGAGAGATAAGGGTTTTTGCCCCCCGACGGCATGTTTTCAAGCCTAAGTGCGGATATTCTGAAATATGGGTCATGCTCTCAATCCAGGGGTCCCATGGCCATGCGGTCAACTCATGCGGGATGTGTTTATCTCGTACAAGGTGTTGGCATCGCTCATGGGGGACCATTTGGGGGCGCTAAGGAGTTTCGTCCCCTGATGGCAGGTTTTCAAGCCTAAGAGTGGATATTATGAAATATGGGTCGTGCTCTCAAATTAGGGGTCCCGTAGCCATGCAGTCATCTCGTGTGGGCTACGTTGGTCTCGTGCGAGGTGTTGGTAATATTCACGAAGTCATTTGGGGTCCGCTAAGGAGTTCCCCCCCCCCCCCCCGATGGCACATTTTTAAGACTAGGTGTGGATATTCTAAAATATGGGTCGTGCTCTATAATCGGGGGTCCCGTTGCCACGCAGTCATCTCGCGTGGGCCACGTTGGTCTTGTGTGAGGTGTTGGTGATGCTTACGGGGCCGTTTGGGAGGCGCTAAGGGGTTCCTCCCCCCGACCACACGTTTTTAAGCCAAAGTGTAGAAATTATGAAATATGGGTCATGCTCTCAAACCAGGGGTCCCGTGGCCACGCAGTCGGCTCATGCGGGCTACGTTGGTCCCATACGAGGTGTTTTCACCCCTTATGGGGATGTTTCGGGGGCGCTAAGGGGTTTTTCCCCCCGACGACACGTTTTCAAGCCAAAGTGTGGATATTTTGGAATATAGGTCGTGCTATCAAATTGGGGGTCCCGTGGCCTCGCGGTCGGCTCGTGCGGGCTATATTGGTCCCGTGCGAGGTGTTGGCGCCACTCACGGGGCCATTTTGGGGGCGCTAAGTGGTTTTGCCCCCGACAACACATTTTCAAGCCTAAGTGTGGATATTCTGAAATATGGATCGTTTTTTCAAATCAAGGGTTCCGTGGCCACGCGGTCTGCTAATGAGGGCTAAGTTGGTAACATGAGAGGTGTTGGCACCCCTAACGGGGCCGTTTGGGGGGAGCTAAGGGGTTTTGCCCCCCCGACGGCACGTTTTTATGCCTTAGTGTGGATATTCTGAAATATGGGTCATCCTCTCAAACTGGGGTCCTGTGGATACACGATCGGCTTGTGTGGGTTACAAGTGTCCCGTGCGGGGTGTTAGCGCCACTCACGAACCATTTGGTCAGTGTTAAGGGGTTTCGCCCCCCGACGGCACGTTATCAATCCTAAGTGTGTCTATTCTGAAATATGGGTCGTGCTCTCAAAATGGGGGTCTCATGGCCACACGGTCGGGTCGTGCGGGCGACGTTGGTCCCGTGAGAGGTGTTGGTGCCACCCATAGGGCCGTTTGGGGGGAGCTAAGGGGTTTTGCTCCCCGACGACACGTTTTTAAGCCTAAGTTTGGATATTCTAAAATATGGACCATGCTCTCTAACTGGGGGTCCCGTGACCGCGCGATCGATTTGCACGGGCATATTGGTCCCGTGTGAGGTGTTGGTGTCACTCACGGGGTTGTTTGGGGGCGCTAAGGGGTTTCGTCCCCCGATGGAACAATTTTAAGCCAAAGTGTGGATATTCTAAAATTTGGTTCGTGCTCTCAAATCGGGGGTCCCGTGGCCACGCGATCGTCTCGTGCCGGCTACGTTGTCTTGTGCGAGGTGTTGGTACCATTCACAGGGCCGTTTGGGTGGCACTAAGAGGTTTCGCTGCCCGATGGCTTGTTTCCAAGCCTAAGTGTGGATATTCTAAAATATGGGTCGTGCTCTCAAATCGGGGGTCCCGTGGCCACGCATTAGACTAGTGTGGGCTATGTTGGTCCGATGCAAGGTATTGGCACCCCTCACGAGACCGTTTATGGGGTGCTAAGATGTTTCACCCCCCGACGGCATGTTTTCAAGCCTAAGTGTGGATATTCTCTATTTGGGGTTGTGCTCCCAAACTAGGGATCCCGTGGCCACGAGGTCGACTCCTGTTAGCTATGTTGGACCCTTGCACGGTGATCGCTCCCCTAAAAGGCCCATTTAGAGGGCTCTAATGGGTTTTCCCTCTAAGGGAACATTTTCAAGCCTAAGTGTAGATTTTCTCAAATTATCATCATATTCTCAAACCGTGGGTACCGTGACCACGTGATCGCTTCCTGTGAGTTATATTGGTCCCGCGCATGGTTATCGCTCCCTTAAAGGGGCTTCTTGGTGGCACTAAAGGGTTTCTCCCTCTAACGGCGCATTTTCAAGCATAAGTGTGGATATTCTCAAATTATCGTCATTTTTTGGAACCAAGGGTCCTGTGACCACGCGATCAGTTTTTGCGAGTTAAATTAATCCCGTAAGAAGTGTTTTCATATCATGGGGCCATTTGGGAGGTTCTTTTGATTTTTTCCCTCAAAAGGCATATTTGGTAAGAAAACCTGAACAGTCATGGAATGGGAACACTAGAACTGTGCTGTGAACAGTATTTGTTATTTTGTCTGGACGATCTTTGGTCCAAAGAAGCCACGTAGTCTCCCACGAGTGAATCCATGACTTTTTACAACTATAATAAGTGTTCCCATTACTGATTTTAGATGGTTGAGTTCGATTTTGTTGACTAGGGTGAGTGGTAATGTTTGTAAGGGACTAATTTCAAGGTGCAGGGAACTCAACATTACAAGGTGGACTCTTTGGAAGATTAAGAGTTTGACAACCCTCATTGATCTTAATGAGGGTTGTCAATGTGTCTGATCTACCTGTTCATAGTAAGACTTTATCAAAAGTTCAATGTGTCTGATCTCCATTCATTCTGGATTTGTGTTAAAAATCCTACGAATTTTTGCAAGTGGCTAATTAGGAGGAAGCGTATCTATAATGGATGCATAGATGTCAACGACATGAACTCGAAATCTCATCCTCTTTAGCCTATTGGCAAGATCGAGTTTGACGTGCATATGTCGTGAGACATCACAATCTTCGTCAATGCTCTTTGTACGTAATTATATCCATAATGGGTGAATTTTATTTTTATCTTTCTCTAACAGCGTAAGCAAGGTCGGAGCTCTATCAGAATTATGTACGCGATATATATATATATATATATATATATATATATATATATATATATATATATATATATATATATATATATATATATATATATATTGTACAGCTTCATCCCAACATTGTGGTAGGGAAAATAGAATACGATTGAACAATTACTCTTGCTGGAAATGAACTCCACGGTTTACAAGGTAGTTAAATTGTTCGATATTCCTATTCTCATACCAATAAATAGAAGTACCCACTTTATGAGGATGATTAGTGAAAGAGGTACGATTGTGGACCAATTGCAACCTTTCATACTTTTATTTCCATTGATTATCATCGTGACTCATTTTTCCTAAGAATAATGAACGAGGGCGTGAATATGATTCCTATAAATAATGGCTCTAATGAATCATTAACTAGTTATTGTGTACAAGGGCGTGGATATGATTCCTATAAATAATATCTCTAATGAATCATCAACCGTTAATTTATTATGTTTTGAATACCTACTTTTGTCATTTTAGCCAACAATCCCTAAAATTAACCCTTAAGTTTGGTATTTTTTTAAAGGTCCGGTATTTTTTTTAATGGACATATATTTTTTTATATTTCAGCCCCAAACTTAAACCAACAATATCCATTTAATTAAAATTTGCCTTAGTTTGAAAATTAAACCAACAATATCCACTAAATTAAAATTTTCCCTAGAATGAAACTTAAACCAACATTAATCATACATATGTATTTTTTTTCTAGAATACATGCACAATACACACAATGATAACTTATACACGCCTACGTACACAATACACACATGTATATACACACACACACATAAATACACACATGTACATGCACACACACACAATGAAATAAATAACAAGGGTTTGGAAATACGCACACATAATAAAATAATTAATAAGGGTTTCAGATTATACACACATTTATAGGGAAATACACACACATATACACACATAAATACACACACATATACACACACACGTATATACACACACACACATAAATACACATATAAATACACGCACACAGTGAAATAAAAACAAGGGTTTGGAAATACACACAATGAAATAACAAGGGTTTGGATTACCTTTGAGATTGAGAGAATGAGAGAGATTGAGAAATGAAATCACCGGAGAGAGGGAGGGAAATAGTTGTTTACAAGTTTTCTAGGGAAATGAAAACGTGTTCTGTGTTTTTTTATGTATAAAGATAATGGTCACGGATTAGGGCCGTGATCCTATGGTGTGACCCCTTTATTTTTAACACATCAGCGTGTAAACAAGACCATGGTCACGGTCAAAAGCCGTGACTCCCTTACAATAATGTCCACGGTCCTAAGCCATGATGATAGTGGTGTGTATTTGTGTTCCTGGTCACTATAATGAGCCGTGACCCCATCCATGACCACACTTGGTGGGAAACATGGCTCCATAATGGTCACGGATGGGTCACAGTTACGAGCCGTGACCTTGAGAGTCATGGTTAAATACCATGACCACCTACGAGTCAATCCATGACCACATTAGGTCTTGGAATTGGTCATGCTCATTTTGCATGTAGTCACGGCTTTGGGCTGTGAGCATCTGGTCATGACTCTTAGCCGTGACCCCTTTTCCGTGACCATTTTTATTTTTTGGTGTAGTGGCTGTAATCCATGAAAGGAGAAGTATTACCCCAAAGCATGGTGGGGAATAAGTGCATGATGAGATCCTGGATGTATAATCATTACAACGAATCTTGGGCCAGTTTAGATACGAGTGCACGTTTAGAAATCGATCAACCAGGCGAGGCAGATAGCGAATATAAGTAATATGGTTGTGTCATCCTTAGTATTATGAGGTTGATGTAAGTGCCATGAGTGCATCACAATTAAGGTTATGATCACTAGAATTCATGAGTGAGTCGGATTTAGTGGGTACGTTGGCCGTGATGGCTATATGATGTATCTAAATGTCATGGGATATAGGAGTTCTTTGGTGTCACCTACGAGGGAGAGGGTGGGTACACTTAGAGTATGTTGGGATTTCATGTGAGTTTACTAATTTCTTGAGCTTTGAAAATAGAGTAGACTACTTTTTGAAATTTGACTAGTTAGCGATATGGTGATAGTGAGATCTCGTGTTCGCTATTCTAGGGTATGAATTATTTCTGCTAAGTCTCACCTGAGAGATGGTTGAGCTTATATATATGAGTATATATGTTATCATATATTGGGTAGTAGACTTCTGTGTGTATGCTGTTTAGTTATAATTGATCCCCGTGAGTTGGGACGTTTACTGACGTGGTGCAGGGAAGACTGGTCTATTGTCGAGCGGAGAGATATAGCTCGTGATCAATTCGTGTTGGGAAACTAGTGATAGTAAGAGCGTCGTGTTATATGCGCTCCTTCGTAACATAAGAGTGGACAAGTATACTCTTTATATCAAGAGACGATGATTTGGGGTACAATAATAGATTTGTATATTTATAGTTATAACGGTAAGTTAATAACTATATTTTCGATTTGAAGCAGAGAGAGCCGTGTTATGATGATGTGAGAAACATTAAAAAAAATTTCACCACAAGTTGATGGGTGGGGAAATATCGAGAAGAATAAATAGTAGCAGGCGGGGTGATCGAAATTACTCGGAAGATTTAGCCAGACCGAGAATGTGAGGGCCGAACTTGAGACAAGTATGTTACATAGGTGATGTTGTGAGGTTTGTGTAAATATGAACGCGTTATAGGGGGTATGGGCGCCCTGGGTAGAACGGAGTCCCACTTAGTTAGACACCTAGAAGTATTGGGAGCAAACACAAGGGCAATGATTTTCGGGTATATTTCGAAAAAAAGGGAGAGTAAGAGGTCCCTAGTAATGTGAAACGTTGAACACGAGGATCGATGATGAAGGATACATACTGGAGTGTCTCCAAGTTACACCATTTAAGGATGGAAAAATGTATATCCGAGGTTATCATCTAGGCTTTTTGCAGTTTTGATGTTCCCAGTGATGAGATTTATGAGTACGAGTAGTGACATTCATATTTGGGACATCCCAAAATCGTGAAGAGGTCAGGATCTCCATTGGGTTGCTGAATGAATTGACCAGAACAGTGTATGTGTTATTTTGGAGTGAGATATACTATCGAGTAGCATATCCAACTTTTCACTTGGAGAAAAGAAGTGAAACGAAACTAGGTGCTGTCCAAAATTATTGTGAATTAGGATAAGACCTTTCAGTCCCACCTCTGATCGGAAATGTTAGGAGGTGATGGGGACGAAGATGCATATCATTTTAAATGTGTCACTCAAAAGTGGATAAGAAGTGGGGAGTAATGATATTCTAGGACCCAAGGTGATTTGTGGTCCATCGACAGGAATCGAGTAAACTACATCTCTTTCAGATAGCTTAGAAATGTAAGGAGAGTTACATCACCGAGAGCTAAGAGTGTGAAGTGTGACATGAGAAGTCTATAAATTGTTGCGGGGAATTACTCTGAAGAAGGTCACGGGTTTGGTAATAAGAAATAGGCACCCATAAAAGTGGGATTTTACAAACAAAGAGATAGTAGCACCGACGGAGAATAGGCTTGTCTTTTAAGGCACTATATGGTCGGAGACTATTGAGTGGGAGATTGAAGACCAGGGTTATTTAAAGTATCTCCTATAAAGGGGATCATGAGATTTGGCAAGAAGGGGGGAGCTGGCACCGAGTTATGTTGGGTTATTTCCTATTATTGAGAGGGTGGGACCGGTAACACACAGACTGGGACTTCCAAAGCATCTACAGCGGATACCCGACGTGTTTTACGTGGTATCACTGAAGAAATATTGGAGGAGCGTGAGAGCTTGTAGCACGTTCCACTTAAGGAAATTATTTTATAATTAGTCGTCTCGTGCGAGGAGAGACCTGTGGCTATTCGGGATCGTAGTGAGTGTAAGCTGCTGTCCAAGGTGGTTTCACTAGTGTGAGTTCAGTGGGGACATCACAATACTGATGAGTCGACATGGGAGTGGGAGGATGACATGCGAGAGCAGTATATAGAGTAATTCACCGCAAGTATGTCCAAATTTAGGGGATGAAATTTCTTTGTAAGGGGGGAAGTATGTAATAACCCGTATTTCTGCGTATTTATAATTTAATTAATTTGAGAATTAATTGAGAAAATACATTTTGTTTAAATTATGTGAGTGAAGTAATTTAATATGATTAAATGAGAAATGTGATTATTAAATATTAATTGAGAGATAGATACTGATAAATATTATGTTATAATATTTACTAAGTGTGAATAGTAAATAAGTGTTGATTATTGTAATACAGCATAATGAGTGATATGTTCGCATTTTATTTTATCTCATTCGGGAGTCGCGTGTACACTAATTTGAGGTTGAAAATGGAAATATATTTTAAGTGACTCGGATGATAATATAGAGGTCATGATGACTCCAAATGGGTCAAAATAGTCGGGATAGTGTACTCGGTGGTACATTTTGGATCTCGGGTAAATTATAGACCAAACCGACACCTATTGAGGGAGAACTGGTCATTTGGAAAATAGGGGTTAAGTGACCTACGAATTTTTAAACACTAAATCAGATTATAAGGGTTGGGGGCCAGGGTTCAAAGTTTAGAAAACTCAAAGAAGCCATTGGAGACCCAGAGAGAATCAAATTGGAGACTATATGGTTTGGAAAATTCTTAAGTGACTTAAGTTAGGTTCCTTTATTAAAATTATTCATTATTATATAGTGTTATAGTAGAGTGATTGAAAGTTTAAAAGAATACATATCCCATAAACAAGTCATATACATTGAGTGTATGTATCACCTAGTTCTAGGGATCAAACAAAGGAGGTGATAAGTTTGTGACCAAGATTTCATCGAATAACAAGCAATTAATCCTTCTACAATTAAGATTATTGATTATCAAGTAGAGTGATTGAAGTTAGATGCATATGCACATGGCTTTAAGACTAAGTGGGATATTTTTAGAGTTTTATTCTTAAAACCATGCATGACCCGTATTTTTTATAAAGGAATTCTAGGTTCATTTTGAAATAAGAATAATACTTGTGAGAATGATTTATATTTATTTTAAATGTATTGTGTAAATGTCATTTAATTAGACTTATAAGGAAATTTAGCGAGATGGGTTCGTCTTGATTACAGAAGATCATAATTCCAGTTCTGGTTGAATTAAATAGTTCACATCCTAGATAGGGAGTTATCATCCTATCGATAATGAAGAGGGAGTTATCATCTTATCGATAAAGTTACGTGCATAATATTAGTAGATTACCTTGACTACACGAACCTGTCTAATAGTTCAAAGAGGATTGTATTGGTACATCAGTTTTGTAATGAACAACACCAAAGGTGAGATTTAAGTATAGGTGCTGACTAGATTAGACTTACACAATCTCACAACTTTACAAATGGTTCATAGATTCTTAATCCCAAGAATTATGAAGATTGTAATATTCACATTATTATTTATTTGATTGTTATGGGTGAGATTTAATCTATCGAGGCTAAATCTCCACAAGTTGAATATTCATTATGTGGGTATGGATGAAATCATACTCAGGAGGAGGTCGCGTCTAGGAAATTTCCTGGATTATGGTACCCCTAGATAAACTTATAATTTTTTATTCTACCAGTAAAATCGATCGGTGGATTTTAAAATATGATAGAATGACAAATAAGTTAAGTTTGAGATCAAAGAGTAAATAAGACATTGGTGAAAATAGATAAATGGTGAATTGAATTTCATGGTCCGGATATTGTATGATTTACATAGGGAATAATATTACGTGTTATCCAAATTCTCAAATAAGTCCTACTTACATGGGGAATCATTTTAATATTTATGTCTAGAAGCCAATTTAATTATTATACTTGGGTCCCTAGTATAGTCCATGCTCAAAGTAACAAGGCCAAAACTCTCTGAAAACCCTTTTTATCCCATGACCACTTCATGTACCCATATATATATATATATATGGAAGGGGTTCAAGTTTTATGGGAAATTCACAAGGGTTGGAGAGGGAGAGAAAACACACTATTCACATTTTTATGAGGGGGTGAAAATAGAAAAAGTGATTTCTCTCATATTTCACCAAGTCTTCATATTCGAAAGTGCCCACATACATGACTTATTTTGGGTGGATCATATGCTAAAATATCTAAATCCTATTGCACATATAAGAAAGGACTTTGAGGTGTAATAAGATCATAAACATCATCTTTTTCATCAAATTTGTCTTCTATATTGAATCACTTACAAGATCTATAAAGTACTGTGATCCGAACACAAGATCTATTTTTTAGAATTAGTTATTTTTGTTTACTTTCTAAAACATGATCAATCAAAGTTGTTGGTTGTGAAAATTTTTATATTATCAATCTCCATCATCAATGTAATTATTATTTGAATTCGAATTAAAGGTTATTTGGAGATAAATAGAGGTAGTTATTCGAGACTATTATTTTGAATTCATATTGGAAGTTATTTGGATTCAAATAAGAGTTAGTTATTGCACAAAATTATATATTTAGTCCTTGAGGAAAAAGATAAGTGGAGGAAAAGGAGATCAAACAAGCCTCTGTCTTTACAATCTATTATTTCCTTTACGTATCTCCTTTAATTTCTAGTAATGTACATTTACTTTCGTTTAATTTAATGCATGTTAATTTACATTTCAACATTTCCTATCTTTATCCTTTCAATTATCTATAATTAACTTTTTTCGTTTACAGAAAATTATTTTATAATCAGTCAAGCCTATGAACCCACAATTATTTTGCATGGATGATCCCATGTCATTTTATGAGCGAAATTTTTAGCAAAACAATAACCACATAATAAAATTACATATTTGGATTCTCCTTTCAAATGAAATAACTTTGTAACATATGATATGATTTTTCTTTTCCTCAAACAATCATACGTCTCATTGCATTTGTATTCACCATTTATAGATGCTTCACACGAGACCCAATCTTCTTTTTGTACTTAGGGCCTAATGTAGATTGTTCAGATTTGACGAATAAAAAATTATGAAGTTTAAAAATATGATAAGACTTTATTTGTTGAACTTTTATCTAATTTTTTTTTAGTCTTATATATTCTATAATGTTTTACTAAGCTTAACTTAAAAAATATATGAAAATAAATACAGTAAACTATATTTACTTTTACGAACTTCAAGAGAGTTAAAATCAATTTCATTTTAGATTATTTTGTTTTTTCTATTATAGAAACTAATTATGTTGTTTTTTGTACATCCTTTGCATTTTGTAGAAACCACTTACTATTTCTACCATCGTTCTAATATCGAAGGCAGTGGGTGTTTGTTTATTAATTTTTCCTTCTGAATTTATAATTTCTAGTTTTTTGCTATATATGTGCAAAATAATATGTCTAGTTTTTTCTTATTATCCAATTATAGAGTATCGTTTCATTGGGTTAAAAGAACGTATAATTTTTTTTGAGATAAATGGAAATTTAACCCCATGATTTATTGCATATTTTATTTCCAGTAGAACTTTTAAAACTTCTAAACTTAAGCCCAATGTACATTTAATTCCTATTTGACATGACAAATAAAAAGTGGGATATGATAAGAGTTATCCCATCCCAACGTGTAATTAATCCCACCTCCTAGGGGGATAGTTTATCTTGCACCTAAAGGGATAATAGGCTTACTTGAGATAACTTATCTCATTTGAAATCCTCTAATTCAACATTAAACATTGAATTAGATAACTTTGGAGTTTGACTCAAAGTAAACCAACCTATAAATGTTTGCTCTAGCAAGGGTGTACTTCACTGTTGTGACGATGAGCTTCTCGACATCAACGCAAGTTGTGAGAGGGTACAATAATTGGGAGTTATAGATTTTAAATTAACGACCAAAAAAAGGTTTAATTCACTATAATGAACATTACATATTGCAAAATAATGAGTTTTAAGTGGGATTATTTTAGGGGTTTTACTAGAAATGTAATCCATATACAAAATGATTGTTATTCGTGTTAAATTCAAAACTTTTGCCACTCATTTGAGAGATAGGGAGATAGAGAGATTTGATCTCTTGTTCCTTAGAAGAGGGTTTGGATGAGAGATGAGGGATTTTCCCTTTCACCCACAAGATTTCTCAAAGTTGAACGAAAGTGGTGTGTGTGAATTTTGCATGTAGAGAGTGTACTCATTACCTATTGTGAGGATTTTCTCATTAGGTTACACAGGGAGTGGAATACACTTGATGGATATATGTTAAATACTTAAAACTTGGATTCATTTGGGTGGATAGTTGATGTACAATGGCTATCTAGGATTTGAATATTAGAATATAGGGTATGAGATTTATGATTTGTTTTTTCTCAGTTGTACTTGTAATTTGTTTAAATATTGTGAAATTATGTAGATGTATCCCAATTTTTGAACCACATATATCTTAGAGTTATTGTTGATTGTCTATCTTGGCTTAAATCTTTATTATGGATTGTAGACACCCCATTTTTCTCCTTAATAATCCCAAAGAATTATGGCATAACTTGTCAAAAGCTTTCAATCCCAAATATAGCCAAACCTTAGGGTAGCCGAAATAACACCTTAATAAAAATCTAAAAGACTTAGGAGGCTCAAAAAAGAAATGATAGAAATGACCAAAAATCTTCCCCCAAATAGACCCATATCATAAAATATGCATCCATGGCCGATCGATCCTGGTGTACAGTGCGCCTCTTATATGTTGTTTCTACGTCCAAAAGACTTTTATCTCTAAAAAAGCCCCCAAACCCTCTCATTTATACCTTCAAAGCCCCTTCCAGACAAAGATCTAGAGTCATAACCCAAAGCCCTAACTTTCTTCTTCTCACTCAAACCCAAACGAGGCTAAAAGACCTTTTTTTTAATATCTTTCTTCTTACATTTTTTCTTTCAAAAGGTAATTTACTTTAAAGATACCTTAGATATACACCAAAAAGGTTGGTTTCATGTCGGAAAGCTGCTAAAACAAAAAGGTGCACGTGTAACATTATAGGTACATTTATTTTTACTCTTTTATTTTGAAGTCTTAACTTAAAAAGGGTGGTGTTATGTTGCAACACAAACCCAACTCTTCCTTTATTCATCTCTTTTCTTATTTAGACATGAATTTTCCCTAAAGGTCATATCCTAACTACATTACTTTTATTCCAACTATGGTAGATACTTAGCTTATTGGAGAGGCTCTATCTCTAAAACTCAAGTCATATCTTGTATATTTATGCATTTTCACCTTTATTCTCATGAAACACCCAAAATCCAAATGAAAAGCTTCAAAAACAAGAAATACTTAATGTTTAAATGACTTTATGAGTGAATCTACCTATTATTTTGTACTTAACGCTGGAAAGTCTCGGCATTCTTTGATCATCGAAATGACTTTATGAGTGAATCTATCATATTCAAGTTATTTTACGAACACAAATTATTTAGATTACCGTATTTGATCTTGTTTCAGTCTAAAATCACCTTTAATGATTAAATAAAATTTTCTCTTACATTAAGCCTTTATAGAAGGTGGAATCCCTATTGTCTTCACACAAACTATGTGTACTTTGAATCGCTTTGTGCGAGTATTAAAACCTTACCTTCAAGACAAAATAAAAACAAAAAAATTTTCCTTAATGCATCTTTATATATAGATTCATTAGTCTCACACATCAAATAGTGTGGGACATCAACCCAAACCATTCTAAAAATAAAAATTCATAGAGGCTTAAAATTTAAATTTCCCACAAGATCAATTTAAATAAATCAAGCTGATTAAAAAGATAAACCATATACTATTATTAGGAATTATGTTTTGGATAATCTTATATTTTGGGTTGAAGCTTAGATGAACATCAATGGAGGTTTGGAAATAAAAAATGGGTCTTTTGGAAAGATGAAGGGACACAAGTCCGTCGGACACAATTCTCATCATAAATCAAGAGAATGTCTTGAAATGGGTATCAAGAGCAATAATTCATAAAATATCTAAAATTGTATGAAGATTTACATATCTTTGAGAAATGAACATGGTTTTATGATGTAATTTCAGTACCTAATACAAATCTATCAACGCTTAATCAATTTCAACCCAATTACATAACGAATTTCCATAATTTCATAATATGACAATAACATGGCTAATAACCTAATTAGATGATAAATTTTTGTAAAATTTTAGATTAATTAATTTAGGTTTAGAATCCAATGAATAATTATACTATAACACAAAAACAACTATATTAATATACTAAGTAAACATGCCTCCAATTCAAGTAGGTTGAAATCCAACTTAAAATCCCCAAATCCTATCTTCTCCAATTAGCCTCCTCTCTCTAGCCTTAGGTTCTCCACGAAAAGTGTTAAAGTGATATAGATTAACCCTAATCTTTTTTTTATAATGCCAAAAACGAAATTAGGGTTAGACCGCATATGGGCATTAACCCATTAAGTCTGAAACCATAACCAAATAGTCTAATCCCAAACCATATACTAGACTATGGGTTTAAAATAAAACTTTTTAATTCCTAACCAAACAATTTATATGTCCCCAACGTTAGTGAAAAGTACCCAACTAATATCCCAAATATTTTAACCGGTAAGAGTCTAAGATTAATAATACTTAAAGTATTTATTAAATAATTATTAATGCATTACCGCATATTAATTACAATTTCAATTTCGAATAATATACACATAACACAATACATAAGAAAATATAAATAGCAACATCACATGTCATTGCAAGCACATATAATCATAAATAATATATTTCACCATTTAATTAATGCTTTAAAATTATGAGGTATTGTTGCACAACATCTGCATATCACTATATACCATATTACACTGGTAAGCCTAGCTATAGGATTGGGGTCCAACCATTGCAGGTCCCTAGAAACATCTTTTACTCTTCCTGGCCTTGTACCCTCGATGTATAGAAAGTGGTATTTTCTCGGTGAACATCACTAATGTACCTCAAGTTTATCGATTCAACTCTCTCACATATTGTCCCCATGAGGTCTATCGGGAGGCTCAATTCACATACATTCGAATATATCAAAATGACCCTCTCACACGTACCCCTGAGGTATATCATGAGGGTCATAAAAAAATAAGGGAACTTTTAGCCTCATGGAAAGCCTTCCATAACCTCATGCAGTAGAATCTTAGGAAACATCCAAGAATAAAATATGCCAGGAGATTCACCAAATGGTGACATACCTGAAAGGGTTTATATACCGCAAGAAAGTTTCCTAAAATAGGATGGAAATCAATGATTTGGAAAAATCCACTAACTTTTCACAACTCTTGAATAGGGTCTTCGAGTTAAGTGAGGTGTACAATAGGAAACAAATCATTACCCGAGATTATAAAAAACAATAACCATGTATGTTTAAATTCATGTTTGTTTTTCTTAAAATAACGCTTAGGTAAAATCTTAAATCCACGTGTCCCATAACATTACAGTTACCGTTTTGGATAAGGGACGAAAGTTGCATCTCTCAAACTCCCACATCTCATAGGCTTAACAACATGAAAACCGAAGAAGGAATATCATTGGCCGACATTCTTGCTAGTATAACTGACTTGAGAAGCGAAATGTTAACTCCAGGTTAAGAACAAGTATCAATTGATTGGAGAATATCGAGGGACAAGGAGAAAATCTACACCCTATCAATACCGCACCCCCACTAGTAAGGATCTAGGTTACCACTAACACTCTAGATGCAACTATCGAAAACACGATTATAACCAATGCGGTTGAGGCTCGATGGGCCTTGGATGCCTCAAAATGGAGTTTTGAACACTTAAATAGAATTTTGACATCTCCGACCTACAGACGACCTTGTAGATATCCAATGCATATCTCTATATCCTAATGCTAGACTACCTGACAAATTCAAGATGTCGAATATTGAAAAAATCACTGGAATAGTTACACCAACGGTTCACCTCAAACTCTATGTCCAAGTCATACAATCTTCAGGGTCTTCTGATGATGTTAAGGAATATATATTAAGACACATATTATTTGTAGGAGAACTTACATGGTTCTTATCCATAGATGGTGGATGAACTAAAAGTTAGAGTGACATCCGTAGAGAGTTTGTGAAATAATACAAGTACAATGATGAGATGAAAATCACCCATCGAGATTTAAAGATGACAAAGCAAGAAATAAATGAGCACTTGGGCACTTTCATTGCTCGTTGGAGGAACAAGTGGCCATTGTAAAAAATAATTTGATGCGTTCATACTGAGATCAATTGAAAACAAAGTATTTACCCCACTTCAAGTTTTTGATAGACGTAAGAGCCCGATTAGAATATGGCCTTATGAATCGACCTCCTAAGGTTGAGATTGAAAATAGGAGGAATATTACTCCTTATCCAAATGAGGATAGAAAATCCTAATACAACTATTGTCAATGACATTCAAGCACCAACATTTGTACCCACACCCTGGAATACTGAAAGATTCTAGTGAACATTCCATTCTATGTACACTCCCATAGATAAAATATACCAAGCTCTCAAGAAGAAGGGGTTTTAAAGCCCCGACCATTACCTAATCCCCTACCAAAAAGCTTTATAAATGATTTACATTACGAGTATCATCAGATTGCTGGGCACAGCTTGGAGGGGTTTTGAACTTTGAGGCATGCCATCTAAGCCTTGATTAATCAAGAAGATATTGCTTCACCAACTAGGACAATGCCTAATGTCAACAATAATCATTTTCCCTATCATAGCCCAAGGGTGAACGCCATTACTACAGAATGAGTATCTGAAGACCCATCTCTGTTAAGAAAGCACATCAAATCGATGGAAGGAGTAGAACTACCAAGACTCAAAAGTCTAGTCAGCAGACATTTAGATTATGTATTGCCCACATATACACACAGAGATCTCATGGTTCAGATGCTTAGAGATTTGAAAGCCGCAGGTCAAAATCTTTTAGAAGTTAGATTGTACCAGTTGATGTACCTTGTGTTTCAAAAAAAATTAAATCTCATTTTATCAAACACCGTTCATAATCATGAGAAGATATCCGAACATTGGGAAGTGATGTACGATTAATTTCAACAAACTGCAAGTTGCATAAGACGATCTGAGAGTAGATAAATCATCCCTACTGAGTGGGAAAAAGAAATTAAAACAAAATACAACCAAGGCTCTTAGGCATGGTCATCACCAAATGATTCAACGGACGAATAACGATTCAAAGAAGACCTAATTGTTCGCTTTGATGACTAGAATGTCTCCCCTCCTAGGGAAGATGATGATTATGTGTGTACTCTGAACTATGTTGAAATTTTTTCCGAATTCCTCACCCATAATTGGTAGCCCATAGAAGTCGATCCTGTCACTACATCTGGAAGGTTATAAAAGATCCAGTTCGTAACCCTATTTATTTTGGGGTAAAGGACAACAACAAAGGAAAATATGTTTAAAAAAATGTTGGGATAAGTTGAAGAAAACTAGGTCTTAGATCATTTCAACGAGACACAAGACAATATCTCTATATGGGGACTCTTCATGCCCACTTAGCCGCATAGATATTTCATTCCGAAACAGTTCTGTCAAAAGGTGGTTCCCATTTCCTCCTACCCTCAAGAGCTCATGGAAATATTTGGGATCATGAATTTTGCAAAGATCATATAGCTACGGACTCAATGGACACTTCATTAAGGAAGGGTAAGATCTAAGTTTATGTGGATTTATTAGATCATGGATGGATACTAACTCCGAAAAACAAATGTTAGGGTGGAAGATTTTCTTCGAGGACCGTATCGTATGGATAAAAGAGGAGGTGAATGAAATATCATACTTGATCAAGAAATTAGAGAAGGCATCTACAGACTGGGGGCCCATTGAAGATTTGAAGAGCACCGAGTTATTCTGGGAAGTAATGATGGAAGATGAGAAGAATTGTACTTTCTTCCACCTGCCAATAATCGAGAAGCTTTTCGAAGATGAGATCGCTTATGTGCTCTAGGAATAACCACCATCCACTATCTGTAACCTCCCATTCGAGGAGAAGGCCCTTGAGTTAAATTACTTTGATGTACTCAACTATATCAAATTTTTCATGAAAGAAATAAATTTTAACTTTGAGTATCCTAGTGTTGAAAATATTGATGATGATGAGTGTGCAAATCAATGTAATGAATTTAATTTATATAATGAAAAACTAGAAGACCACCCAAAAGAGCTTAATGAAAAACAAACCAATTGCGCACAACTTTTTGACAAAATGACAAAGTTTAATTTCGGGTTTCCAGATGAGATAAAATAAATAAAGATAAATTATTCTTTAAATGATTTAGAAAAGTCCGAACTCCTCCAACTTTTTAAATCATGCATCGATGTCTTCGCCCAATCCGACGCCGATATGTCAGGAATTGATCTTGAAATCATTGTCCACCGCATACCCACATGTCCAAACTCTTAGCCAGTTAAGAAAAACCTATGAAATCTTAGACCTGAATGGTCTCTCAAGTTTAAAGAAGAAGAGATGAAACAACTCAACGTAGTCTTTTTTAGAGTAGTCGAATACCCCACATGGTTAGTTAACATCGTACATGTCCCTAAAATAGGAGGGAATGTAATGCTGTGAGTTTGGTATAGAGACTCTAACAGATCTAGTCCCAAGGATGATTATCCATTGCCAAATATAGATATGATCATCGACAGCATCACTGACCATGCCATGAAGTCCTATGTGGATGGCTTCACTGGGTATAACCAAATCAAGATGCACCCAAATGATGGAGAGAAAATGACTTTCACCACCCATAGGGGAATGTTTTATTACACACTGATGTCATTCAGACTCAAGAATAATGGTGTGACTTACCAATGAAGGGATACTACCTTAACATACGAAATAATCCATAAAGAAGTTAAAGTATATATGGATGATATGATCGTCAAATCCAAAATGTGGGAAGGGTATGTTCCATCATTAAGAAGTTTTTTAGAGAGACTAAAGATGTATCATGTGCACTTAAATCCCCCAAAAAGTGTCTTGGGAGTCACTAAAGGAAAGCTACTAGGATTCCTCATTAGTTAAAAGAGGATTAAAGTCGACCCAACCAAAGTTAAAGCCATCCTGAAAATGCCACCCCCGAGCACTGAAAAAGGTGTAAGAGGTTTCTTTGTATGGATCCAATATATTAATAGGTTCATCCCTCACTAAAATGATTTTACCAATATATGAAAATCTTCATGCCAACATGCCTTTGATATAAGCATTTAACTAATCCCCCTGTGTTATCTCCACCTCGACCTGCACATTCCACTTCTCCTATACCTCACGATCATTGATACTGCAGTAGGAGACATGTTGGCTAAATATGTCGAAGAATCTCAAAAAGAGCACGTTTGGGAGTTAATATAAAATGCAAGGAGGCTTGGTTTAAGATTTGTTATCATTTTGTATCATTATATATTTTTATGGTGTTATTATTATATTTCATATGTTATAATACCAAAATGAGAGGCTAAATACCTCATCCAAGGTGTAAGATGAAATCCTTAGCTTAATTAATTTTATTTTTAGTTTATTTACTTTTATACCCCTTTGAATATTAATATTGAAATTGTATAATTTATGTTTATGCCTCGAGAGAGGGTGAATTATTTTTGATAGAAAATAAAAAATTAAAATTAAAATATTTATTTATTAATTAAACTAGAGATAAAAAAAACTTTTAAATAATATTGTAGTTTGAATTTCTCAACTCTAATGCTCAAATTTTATGGTTAAAATACTTTTAGTAAATTTTCCCTAGGGGTGATTTATTAGAAAATGTTTAAACTTGATTTATAGACTTTGTGAAATTTTAATATTAATCTTCTAAAAAGACTATGTTCAATTTCTCATATGCGATGAGAGTTAATTTGCGGCTTTAAATATGTCAGGGGTATTTCAAATTAATAAACTAATTAATAGAAATAAATAGGCTAAGTGGTGAATTTTAATGGGGATCTTCCTATTAAGTCCTATTTACATGAGACATTTCCTAATAGTTCCTATCGTAATATTTTTTCCTTAATAGATCCTATTTGTAAATATAGTGAATATTCACTGTATGTTTACAAATAGGACCTATTCGAACAAAAATATTTTTTCATAGGACCTGATGGAGCAAAAAATACATGTGAGGATCTATTGAACTACATACTTAGTAAACGAGACTAATTAGTAAAAATCAATCCCTTGAATTATCTCATATTTGTTTAGTCTCATTTCTCTCTCACTTTTGTATTTTGTTTACATATTTAGTTATTTTTTTTATTTTAGCATAGTTAATATAATATTCCTTGAAAATCATTTTAAAAACCATACTTGTCTGCATTTTGTTCCTTTCCATATTAAGGAGTTTGGTTTATAACACTTACTTTCCACTTTACCTTTATTTAGTGTATTGTGTAGGTTCAAGGGATTATGATTGAAAAAGGTATACTACAATGACAAACATCACAAAATTCCTTTCATCAATTTCCATATGGAGAGATCTCATGTGGCTGAAGAGATTTGCACTCCCATCCCATTGCAGAGCAATTCCTTGAACTTCCTCATATCCTAATATGGTCAACGGAGTCCTGCCTCCCTAAAAAATATTGTGTCTATGACCTTTTCCCATAGCCGCATAATGTAATCTTTATATAAGTGCATTGCCATGCTCCCGAACAAGCCAAGTGGAATCGAAAGGCACAAAGGAATAGTATTCCTCCAAAAGTTAAAAATTATGCTTACTAAGTACGAGGGAAAAATTTCAACAAGATGCAATCGACCCAGAAGAGGGGGAATCTACCGCCTTCTCCCATACTAATGCATCACCCATTGAGGGAAATAAAAAGAAGTGAAACATAAGACACAATGGTAGAGGTAAGGGAATGGTACCATGGACATGCGAGGTATTACGGTTTGTATCTAAGGGAAGTACTAACAAATATAGGAATGCCCAAATTTGAACAATATGCAAACCCACTGTCCTTCAGTCTTCATGAAATGGATAAGTGGCTCACGAGTAACAAAATTACCTGGTTGATAAGGAGAAGACAATGGGTCCTCTATCAAGCTCAACCTTTCCAAAAGCTAAATATTCAAAAGCAAGGAGCTTCCCCGAAGATAAGAGAATTCTTGGAAATGATAAGCATACATACCATTAATGGTCTCACTTAATATTAAAGGTATCGGGATCTTACCTTCCTTCACCTGCAAGACTATGCTCTCTGATAGAATGTCAATACATGTGGCACCCATAGTAAAAAAATGTTGAGATATCAGAGCAAAAAGATAAAACACCTTTTCGTCATCCCTGTCCATTATATTTAGAATGTCATACAAAAAGAAGAAAATAACCACGATGAGATCAATTCCTTCCTTGGTAAGGAATCGGTGAGCAGTGAAGTGCTTCACTTCTAACAGTTCAATGAAAGATAATATTCGTCCTTGATCCATATAAGGCTAGGTTATGGGTTGGTCTACACCATACCCCGTTAGGAAACTACAATCTTTAAAAGTGGGGAAAATATTCTCTAATGAAAAGAAAAAAACATAGTCCTCTGGATACGAAAAGTGAGCATCAGCATGCAAGAAGGATCAATCAACAGTGATGGACCTCCAAGACATCAGATGAACTAGTCCATAATGATCTAAGTCCGAGAGAGACCAATCATCAAAATCGTGAATGAAGAACTTTACCTGCCGTTTAAGGACAGTTTGACAATCAAAATGTGGGAGAAACATGTTAAGAAAACTATGAGGATAAAAGAAGGTTGTGTATCGACTGTAAGAAAAAATAGATAAACATGTGAGCTTCTAAGCCTAAATCCTGCCTTCATTTATAGGGAGAAGGGACAGACTGATCGGTCCTCCTCAAAGGACTTTAAGATTGATCGTTCCTCAGGTCAAATGTGGAATCTTCAGACTTCTCTTACAGGAAACAAATCTAGAATCTAGTTAAAATGACATGTTGTGAAAATGAAAACAATAGTAATTCCAAAATTGTGGAAATAAGATTTTTTCCATTTTAACCCTAATCTTTGTCTTCTGTCTATTTAAATCATATATATGTCATAATTAAATTGGCATAAAATAATAAAATAACTCAAAGCACAAAAATATTTAACTTTCCCCAACATAAAAATATTCCCTCATTTTATGCATATACCAAGTTGTTGTGGAAATAAAAAGCAACTCCGTTTAAATCCTCAAAAAGAAAAAATACATAAAAATAATCTCAAAGTGAACAATGGATCCCACAAAACAAGTGTCTCTGCCACCGCTTGCATCGATACTCCCTTTCGAATCATCACGCTTCCTTAAGGATATCTAGGACCCTGATACCAGGCTATTACCCTACATAAAGATTTGTGAACATCTTTCGTTGGGGCACCCCCACTAAAAAGACTGTGATCGCCATTGATGAAAGGATATGAGGAATCCGTAATCACTGGGTGTCCCAAACCTGAGTCTCTCATCGTCCTATCGATGAAAGCCAAGCATGAACTCCTAGATTGGGATAAATGATCCAATACCGAATGAGGAATAATAAAATCATATAATGAAACATATCAACGTATTAAAATTTGATCTAAATAAGAAATAGACAAAAGTTAAATAAAAAAGAAGGCATGACATACCTTAACTCCCGCTGGCATGGAGAAATAAGGACGGGAGGATGGAATGTATGCCTCATACTAGAAGTCATCCTCCTCGATAAACTGCACTGATAAACCAAGGACACATATCACCAATGGTGGAGCCGAGGAATGACCAGACTCTGAAATAACCCATTAGAAGGTCCATCAGAAGGAGCAACCAAGTTAGTATATAGTGGTGACTCTTTCAAACATAGGATCTTTCTAGATGGTGGACTGTTAGCATCAACCTCTTTGTGATAAATACAGAGTAAAGTACAATTTAGCCAAGTGGGCACTCATCACCGGGACTCCCCTAATATATGCCACCAAGTCATCAAGAGAGAGCATGTACTACTCCCTTATCTCGAAAGGATGATACACTAATGGAGAAAATCTGGCTTGATAGGGCCACTGAAGAACAAATCTCTCTCCTCGATAAAAAGTTGCGGCCCCATTAGTACTAAGAAGCAATTTGGAAGTAGTTTGACTGAAAGTTATGTCCTTAACCCAATGCTCCCGGGACATGATGCAGTGGAATGAAGTGACATGTAATCCAAAAGGTGGATAAGAAAATAAAAAAATTCAAAGATCGTAGAAAATATGAAAAAGGGGTACATATCGTCTATGTGGTTCACCCACTCAAAAAGTGTGTATCTCTCCTTGAGTATACACATAGAATCCATACCATCGATTGGCTCACCTCCATCCTGTCTGGCGATTTTGATTATCCTCCTCGAACTCCCTCAAAGAATCCAGATGAAGTCCAAAGACCTCATAAATCCATAACTGCACAAGTATAAAAGACTATATAAGTGGTAGAGTAAAAAAATATACAAATAAAATAAGAGGCAAAAAAGAATAAAAGGCATACCTCTCAAATCACCATCACCGATGAGACTCTTAGTCACCCGTAGAGAAATGCCGCTCATGCTACAAAAAAGTAAACCCAGAGAAGAGTTACACCAATTATACTTCCTGATGCAACTGAAATACCTCAGAGGGAAAAATAAACGCTCATGGACAACCTCATGATGAGAATAGTATATGGTGTGTCTAAAAAAGAAAAGTAGGAAGACTTGAGAAAATTGGTGAATTCGTACATCATCTCCTCCTAAACACCTCCAATGGGACCGTATATGAGCCTCAAGAGAGCTAAGAGCTAGAGTCTCGCCAGAATGAGTAGTTGGAAGAAAGTCTTAGGGAGCCTAAATAACATCCCTAAAAAATCTGATATGACAAGGAATCATCACTGCGAATGGTCCAGATGGCAAACTGGTTAGAACGTGCAAGTCTAGTGGAGTGAGTGGCATCTCACCCACTGGGAGGTAGAAGGTGGAAGTCATATCCCACCACCACTCTGCAAGCATATGGATCACATTGGTGGATCGAACAGTCATTATATAATCCAAGAAAAAGGCAAAGCCTAGACCTCAAATGGTCTCCTGAATGACCATGGGGAAGGACTCATTAGTCCATAAAGACAACACCTATCTAAAGTAACCCGTAAGTCTGAAGCATGTAACACGACTCTTATGATTGTGCTGTGAAATAAGTATACGAAAAAATATTAAATATGCAAAGAAAAATATAATAATAAAAATAAAAAATACTTGCGCTAATAAAAGCATCAAAATAAAAACAAAGCACATACCTGACCACTATGCACAGCAGTGGAAATATGATTGGTGGGCTCGCAAAGAAGGACAACCCGATCACCTGACTGAGCTGCACGGTGACACACACCCGCATCCCTGACCATGAGCTCCATCGATACCTCCATGTCAACCCAGTCATTGATCTACCCAACCTTTGGGTGATGCTTGGCATCAGGGAGATCATCCAAAAAGATCTCCAATAACTCCCTAATGTCCCTCTCGGCCATCGCTGAAAAATCGGGAAAGAAAAACTAAAAAAACTAGAGAAATGCTCAAAATTAGAGAGAAATTTTAGATAGAGAGAATTTAAAGGATAAGAATGAGAACAATAGAGAAAATTCCACTTTTATAGAAGCTGGGCAACATGATCGATCTGTCATACGTGCGCTTGCCCGATTGGTCATGCGTGCGTGTAATCGACCGACCGTGCCAACACATGGCCAATAATCGGTTATCCCCTTTATTTTCAAAGAAATAAATTCCAAAATATATTAAATTCCCCATTATAGAACCCATTCATCTCGTCTAAGAATCCTCACTAATCCAAAAAACATTCGCTTGCCCGGCGTGGTGCAAAAACATCACCATCTCCTACAGATGTTAAAATTTCCCTGGTGTGGTGAGAAAACACCACCATCCCATGAGAACATTAAATTTTCCTAGTGTGGTGAGAAAACATCACCGTCTCATGCGGAAATTAAAATTTTCCTGATGTGGAGAGAAAACACCATCGTTTCATGCAGACATTAAAATTCCCCGGGTTGGAGAGAAAACACCATCGTCCCACGTGTTTGTTAAATTGTCCCAGTTCGATGAGAAAACACCACCATCTCATGCGGATGCAAATATTTCCCCAGTGTGGAAAGAAAGCACCATCATTTCTTACTCGATTTAAATTCCCCAAGGTGGCAAGAAAACACCACCGTCCCAAGCGGACATCATATATACCTTCGTTTATTGTCGTGTGGCAAGAAAACACCACCGTCCCATGAGAACATTAAATAACCTTTGTACCCTAGAACAACGATGGCGGTTAGGAGAATACCATAATCCTGCCACAATAATCTCAAAGAAGTGTTCATTTAAATTAACTTTTCAAGGGAATCCAATCTTAAGATTCCTATCCAAAACACCCCCCCACTATCGCAGGATGGTCGTCTCTCTTTGCAATAACGTTCGCTCAAAAGTGAACTCCGTTGTTGAGGGGATCTGTAGACACCCTGTTCCACTCCTTAATAATCCCAAAGGATTGTGACACAACTTGTCAAAAACTCCCAAACTCAAATAAAGCTCAAACCTTCCCAATTAACCCCTTAATAAAACCCCAAAAGCCTTATGAGGCCTAAAAAGAAATGACCCTAATGACTAAAAACTAGTTGAAATAGACACTGATCATAAAACATGAGCCCTTGACCAATCGATCCTTATGTACAGTGTACAATGGCCGGTCGGTCATGTTAGAGGACCTATTGGTCTTGAGCCCAGACATTTTGAATAATAAAAAGGTCCTCACCTATGAGTTCGAGACATAATAACTCTGCCTCTTTGATGTTGTTTTATGTCCCGAAAACTTTTGTCTCTAAAAAATTCCCAAAATCTTCTCCTTCTCACCTTCAAAACTCGTTCCAAACCAAGATCTAAAGTAATAACCCAAAGCCAAAACTATCTTCTTCTCACTCAAACCCAAAAGATTCCAAAATACCTCTTTTTTTCTATTTCTTCTTACCTTTTTTCTTTCAAAAAGTACTTTACTTTAAAGTAACCTTGGATATACACCAAAAAAGTTAATTTCAAGATGGAACGCTATCGGAAAAAAAATGTGTACATGTAATATTATAGGTACGTTTCTTCTTACTCTTTTATTTTGAAGTCTTAGCATAAAAGGGTGGTGTTGTGCTCAACACCACTCCTTTCTTCTTTAGACATAAAGTTTCCCTAAAGTTCATTTCTGAACTATGTTGAGTTTGATTCCTCCTATGGTGGATACGTAGACATATAAGAGAAGCATGATCTCTAAAACTCAAGTCAGATCTTGTACATATTCATGTATCTTCACCTTTATTCTCATAAAACACCCGCAAACCAAACGAAAAGCTTCAAAACCATGAAATAATGTCATATAGGTTAAAGGGTCGCTAGATTCGAGAATTCTGCCTATTATTTGTACTTAATGTCAGAAGTCTCAGCATTCTTTCATCATCAATGTGGCTTTATGAGTGAATCTATCTTATTCAAGTTCTTTCATGAACACAGATCATTTACATTCCCAGATTGAATCTTTTTTCACTCTAAAAACACCTTGTAAGATTAAATAAAATTTAGATCTCTTACATCGAGCCTCTATAAAAGGTGAAATCTTTCTTTTCTTAACACGAACTACATGGACTTTAAAGCTCTCCGTTAGAGTACGTAGTCTCACTCGCACTGTCATCTGAGTGAATAAGTCAGACTATATATATATATATATATATATATATATATATATATATATATATATATATATATATACATATTTATCCTTTGTTTGTATGATCTACACACACAACCCACACTGCACCGCACAGTATGTTATATGTTTTCATTTTATTATTTCTTTTTATACTATAACATGAAAATGTAAATATTTTATATCCACACACGAGATCTAATGGGAGGAGTGGGTGCCTAACACATTCCTAATTCATAACCCAGTCTCCGAACCTTTGACTCTCTAGTTAACACGTAGATCACCAGCTTTCACTAAATCTCTACAAAGGCCCACCTATTCTTTTGTTTGTTTTGTGTAAAAAAGACCACGGAATCCATTCATTTCAAATGAGAATGAGGTTATAACCATGCATCACCGCCAATGACCCCTATCTCCCCACATTTTTTATCCCCAAAGGTGAGCGCACGTGCGTGGGGGGCAAGTGGAGGCGCGTCGACTCGGGTCTGAGTTCTACATGGTTGTTGTTATTAACACTTAATCTTGAATATCTGGGGTCATAGTTGATTGAAGTTACCCCAACAAATTGGGTATAGGGGATCAAAAATTGGTATTAGATTTGTTGGCGCACACAAGGTGTTTTGTCACAAAAAGGAATGAGATTTTGATATCATATCACTATTTTTTTTAATTTTCTTAGGTGTGTTCATTCAATCATAACAAGGGATATTACTTAAAAAGTTTAGGTCGAGGGATTTGATGGTAATGGTTTCTTCGCTCTTGGTAATTAGAGTGGAGCTTATTCTTGTTCAACATGGGCCGCGTATCAAAATTGATGAAAGAATGGGAACCGGAGAATGATGGATATTAAGTGTTATATCTAGTTCGTAATACAATTGGAAATAATGCGATAGACACACGTAAGGCCTATTTATACAATTTAATTTTCATTTGGAAGAAAATTGATTATTGAAGATGTTTTTTTACAGCAAGTCTACATCCAAGCACAATGAGCATAGCTATGTGTGGAGAGAAATGAGACAATTTTTACTTCGGTATTTAAAACAAGGATGGTGGTGGATTTAGAAGTACCTCAAGACAGTTAGCGATATATGCAAAAAATTTAGGAATTATTTCACAATCTCCAAAAGTGACAAATTCCAAGGACGACAATGCTCAACTGTAGGTGAAGTTAATGAATCATGCGACGTTGTATAAATT
Source organism: Sambucus nigra (assembly GCA_949130495.1). Lineage (NCBI taxonomy): Eukaryota > Viridiplantae > Streptophyta > Magnoliopsida > Dipsacales > Adoxaceae > Sambucus > Sambucus nigra. The sequence goes on along the minus strand of OX422210.1, from coordinate 406,946,725 downwards.
TTATATGATTGGTTGATGTTGTTTTAATTGATATACATGGTATACTTTTGGCAATAAGGTGAAAAGTATGAAAGATCTTTCAAATACATGACTTTTTAAGAAGTGATTGGGGTGTATGTACTAGAAAATGATGGCGAATCATCTTTCTAGTGAAGCGGTGGGGTCGAGGTTCATATTCAGAGTGGATGGGTGTATTTGACTAATTTCGTCTATATTTAGGCATTGGACCGGGTGTTCAACTTAAGAAGACGGTAAATAAGAGAAGTTAGAAATTGCAAGGTTCAATGAGTATATTTTCATAAGGAGGTTGATACCTTGAGGGAAATTTTCAAGTATATTGAACAGTATACATATAAGTGTCTCTCATACAATGAAGATCAATGATGATTTTGATTGGCGTGTTAAACTGGGAGGTTCGACTGGGTTATTTATCATTGAGTGGAGTCTTGATACTGTGGTTTGTGATATTTTTAGCTATTATGGAGATTTGTGGAGTTTGACTCAAAATACACCACTACATGGTTGTTCTCTATAACGAATGGGTGTTACGTTGCAACGGAGGTCAACTTCACGGTATGGATTAACACTAAGGATGTTTGGATTTAAAATCCACGATCAACGAAGGATTTTATTCTTTGTAGCAAACAGACTCCATATTGAAAAAGAATGAGTTTTAAGTGGGGGTATTTTGAGAGGATTACCACATATATTCACATATAAAAGGATCATTATGGGTTTTAAAACCCTATGCTTTGGATGATCATTTGAGCTTTAGATAGAGAGATAAATACGTGAGCTCTTATTTCTGAGGAGAGGGTTTGGGTGATAGGTGAGGGATTTTCCCTCTCACCCATGGAATTTCTCAAAGTTGGAAGATAGTTGTGTGTGTGAGTATTTCATGTAGAAAGTGTGATCAATATGTATTTCATGAGTAACTTCTCATCTTGTTATATAGGAATCAAATAAATTTATTGAATAAACACTTGGAACACATGAGAGTTTGAGATTTAGAGGGTTCTAGGCTTAGAACTTGGATTCACTTGGATATAGAACTACTGTATAATTGATAATCGAGATTTGGTTTAGAGAATATAGAGTACGTAATTTATCCTTGGTTTGTTCTCTATTGTACCTGCAATTTCTTCAAATATAGTGAAATTGGAATCTCTGTGGATGTAGCCAAATTGCTGAACCACATATATTTTGGTGGTCTTATTGATTCTCTCTCTTGGTTTACTTATTTATTGTTCCTTTTGTTATTATCACTTTATCTACATTAAATCTGGGATCATGGTTGATTGAGATTGCCTCAACAAATTGGGTATTATGGCGTAATAATAACTTATCCCATTTGAAATCTTATTTCAAGAAATACCAAACATGAAATGAGATAAATTACCCTATTTAACCTCTTTATTCAACGCATTAAATAAGACTTTATTGATGTAGTGCTAACCCACCATCAGTTTACCATTGGGAAGAATTAATCTTAGTCAATTAAACACATGTCACAAGTGTTTACATGACAAATAAGCGCTTAAAATTCGATGACATTAACCTTAACTCCACCACCACTTATCTCCACCGTGTTAATTCCACCACTCATACACTATCTCCCAACATTTAGTTTTCCTTATTGTCCTCGTCACTATCCTCCACAGTCACCACAACCACAATCACCGAAACAATAAAGGAAGTACAAAAAACCTTAATTAGTTGACTCAATTTAGAAATTGTAAATTAATTTGCAAACCTGAATACCATGTTTCAATGTAAAAGGTGTGTGAATGTATATAATATATATATATATATATATATATATATATATATATATATATATATATATATATATATATATATAAGTGCCATCTAAAGTGCGCACCTGAACCGATGTGTGCCCCCACGTGAATAATTTTTCTTAAATAGAAAAATAAATTGAATCAATTTTTTTGGAGATCATCTCCATAGTGATATCATCTACAAAAAACTTCATCAAAACATCCAATCCCAAAAATGAGTGAGATGATCATCAAAATTTTCAACGACAAAAAATGCACATATTTATCATTTTTTAAAAATAAATAAAGATTGAATATTTTTATGAAACTTTTTGTAAATAATCTACCCGTGAGTGCAGAAAAATTCACAATAAAAGATTCTACGAAAACAATCACAAATGGAAGAAAATAAAAGGAGTCACACACACAACAATGATGTACGTGGTTCGACAATATGCCTACGTCCATGGAGAGGTTACTTGTTCTTATTAAGTGTCTCTCAAAGTCTCAAGTTTTCATACCATTGCCCCGGGTCAAAGTGTACAATTTATATATGTGTTGTTACAGAGATCGAGTTTCTTAAGAACTCCATAATAGGGTGTGGATTGGCCATGAGGTACTTGAATATCTCATCCAAGATTCTTGGAACCTGATTTGATCATATTTGTGAGTGTTATGCTTCAACTAAACTACCCGTGCATGTATTAAGTCATGATTTGGTCCGAGCCAAGTGATTAAATTATTTTAGTTGGCTACTCTCATGGACTTGTAACAAATGGGATCCCACAATTTCCCCTGAAATATTTGGGCTAATAATTATGGGTTAATAGATTTCAACTGAGTCGAAGACCTAAGGCCTTAGATATAATAAAAGATCGTCATGGAATGTCTGCAATTGTAAGATTTTCACAAGGGTGTGACACCCCGCTTAAAATAATAACGGGTGGCTAGCCCTATACTACATTTAATCAGGAATCTCAAATGGCTCATTCTCAGCATCAACAGACTATACTAAAATACATAAGGCTAACTACCCAAAACTATAATAGCGGATGCCAAAATTTTTTTTTTAAATAAAGCATACAATGGATATCAGCCCAGCTATATCGAACTACAAAAAGTAGAATGCACACAGTACCATGGTAACAGAAAGTGCTAGAAATAAAATAAAATGAGTAAACAAAAGGAAATAGACCCGAATAAGTTGTCGGGTCACATATAATACAACAACCATAAGGAAGAAATATAAACATCTACATATAACTCTTTGGTACAAACTCGATACACAACATCAATCCTATCTAGATTTTCAAAGGAATAGAAAGAGACTACAATCTAAATCCTGCAACAGTCCGCAACTGCTATGGCTCCCAAGACTCTGGATAGAAAAGCATCCGGTATCCATGCGGTGGGACACCTGTAGTAAACAGTATGTACATATATAGCAAAAGAGAAATGAAAACAGGTCAGAGCTCGAGGTGTAAAAATGTTTGCAGCAAGTGTGTTAACCGTGCATAATAAATATAAATGCAATATTTCATAATTAAAGTGGAGCCGCACTCTCGCGAAACCCCAAACTCACCTCTCATCTACAACGCACACCTAATCGTGTCCCGGAACCTTAATTAAGCTACCCAACACATTTAAGGACAACCTACCTAACTATTCACATGGCTTATACCCACATAACCCACCATCCTAACATAACTCAAAAATCCATTCCATTTTAACCCCACATAAATAGATATACACGTATATCTATATATGCCTTACCAGGATTTATTGATTCTAGTTATTTACTTAAAAAAATTATTAGTTTTAGCACGACACAAATTATCATAATTTTTAGCATAAAGAATTTATTCTCCAAATAACATACGTCTGATTCCTAAGGACAAAACTTTTCTCCACTCCTAACATTGCACTAGGTTTCGTGCGTGGGGCCTCTCTCAAAGCAAAATCCAAACAAGGAACCCCTTGATACACTACTCCTTGACAATGCTGATCGTTGAGATCCACTGTGCCCTCAACCCACATCCTATAATTCCATCTATTTACTATGAACAACTATCTCCAAGTATATAAGTAAGAAGTCATCTAAAATCCTTAGGGTCTATATAACATTATACTAGTTATATACGTATGATTATTCAACCCTATCATGCATGTACACCTGACACATAAAATGTACATCTTATAACACCTATATCACATTCACCTATAGGGTATGAATTATTACTTTAAGTATATAACACAAACATTCAATCCTATAACCATGCACACATACCATACACCAATGCACACTTTGAAATACTCATACCAATATACGGTTATAAGATACAAATCTACTTCACTACCTAATTATTGAATACCATCCATGAACACACAATTGAATCTCTATTTAAATCCTAGGGGTCGATATAACCGCAATTGTCTTAAAGTACGATCCTTCGACCCTGATAAACTAGTACCCCAAAATCACCCAGGATATTCATACTAGAAAATTGATATCACCTTCACCTATATATATATATATTACTCGAAATATATAATCAATCATTCATTCCTATAACCACGTATACATAACACACATGATGTACACTTTTCAATACACATAACATAAACGGTTATAGGATACAAAAATACTGCACTATGCTATCGTCTTCCAGGAATTACTCACTTTCTCCCGGGGTCACCACATTTTGGACTATTATCACACCGCCATAGAAACAAAATCAATCCTAACGTATGGGAAGTGGTCATAGTTCCTAATCGGAAAGTGAGAACGACTTATACCCAAGACTTCTCTCCCCCAAAAATAAAATCACACAAATAATAATGGACGACTATGACCTGGGGACTATCCTCACCCTGCTCCTCAAGCCAGGGGCTCACCCTCATCGCGCAACCTCCCATGATAGCATGTGTCGGGTATGCTCACACAATAAGTATATATATCATTCACTCTCTATATATATACCTTCATATGATCACATCATATATACAAACCATCACGCACGGTATATACATTTATACCATGCCTATATACATATATCTATACACACGTATATATATATACATATATCTATACACACGTATATATATATATATATATATATAATCCATGTATATGAAGGTAATGAATTCGGGCATAAGTAGATAATTCTCATCATACTAACTAACGCCATAACATGTACCTACCCAATTCATTTCCTTATATGATCCCTTACTTGCAGCTTGCCCATATGTCACACTTATTATGTGAATAGTCTCCCAACATATCCAACATTAAGGTTACTATCCCAAAATCGAACATACATAACCATCATCATACCCATACCATCTATATCCAGATGCCTACCGATATACGATAATCATTCCGGCTATAAGTATAAACACAACCTCATAGTCGGTAACCTACGATCTCCATCCTAATTCACTTATAACCCCAACATATTTCGGAACATCTATCATTAATTGAGCATAAATGCATAATAACTATCTCAACTATAAGTACAAACACCCAACTATTCTAATCGGTAATGTACTAGAATATATACCGTGATACCAATTGACTCCAAAATCACATTAGTGAAAAGGGACTATTTCTACGACTTATAATTATTTCATGATAGCCCACCACAATTACATTAATATAATCCGCCTATCTTTCAGTCCCACAATCGTTTCCTTACTAAAACAGGCATCATACTCTCATAATCCACCTCTAAAATAATTTCGAATGCCGCCTAATCCTTATAAGGTGAAAATATCTTGACATAATAACCTAACCCTCTATAATACATCCACTAAAAAGGTCATGAATTTTTAACCCCAAAAGGAGGGCGGTAGAAGAAAATCCCATTCTTGGGCTAAAAACAGAGGACCGGTCGATCGCGGTTCTAAATTTTACCCTACAAAGAATGCAGTAGGCTTTTCCTTGAGGCGCGATCGACCGGCCATACCAGATATCTTGGCCATTTTCCATTTTTGGACAAAATCGGACTCTCCAAACACCCAAATTATCCACTTCCAACCATTTATCTTCCACCCGATTAGGTTTCCAACATCAAAACTCATATAGAAATCAACCCCACTCATTATACAACCTCAAATCCATGCATAAACATCAAATGCAAGATAAAATACCCCAAAACTAGGTTTTGACATTAACACCCAAAATCCAATTCTTTTATCCACAAATTATGAAATAAAATACACAAATGAATTATTTAACAAGATTAAACACTTGCCTCAGAATTGTAGAGGTTGAATCATCCCCGAGATCGCGTACGGGTCAAAAATCTCCAAGCTTTCCCTTCTCTCCTCTTCCTTCCTTCTTCTTTCTCTCTTTCTCTCTCTTTTTCTCTTTCTCACAAATAAGGTAGGCTGATTCGTAAGCCTCTTAATCCTTTAAAACATAAATCCCAGTATTAAATGATAATACACACTTTAAATGACTCGTTAACTCCAATTCGAGTCAAACTTACTCATAAATATTTCGAACCCGAAATAAAACCCAAGGATAGTCATTTTGACTATCTCAACCCATCCGGAACCAATAGCGCACACAAAATCTTCATCTGGAATATTTTATAACATCCTTAATTTTTGGACCTCAATTTCCAAATTCTAAAATTCTCCAATTTAATATATTTTATTTATCCCAAAAATTTAATTTCTCAGTCCCAAAGTCACGGGGTATTACAAAGGGGTATGGTTGTCCAAAAAGATATTGAAGCGCCAATATCCTCGTAAAAGATGAAACTCATCATTAGAAGTTATGGTGATCAGTAGGTGTACACACTCAACCATTCGTTCACTGATCTGGTCATTTTTCTACATACTTCGCTCCTAAGATTCTCTCATGCTTCAAAATTCTAGGTCCTTATTCTTTTGTGCTTTCCCAAAACTTTTTTACTTCCTGTAAGTTCTAGTCTTTGCCCTTTCAGTTCTTTTTCTTTATATTAGCTTGTTACGGTAGCTAGGGTTTATTCTTACTTGTGTAATTATGGCGATGCTAGATAATAAGTTAGTAGATGAGTTTAGGCTCTAGTATAATATTCCTAATTGGGTGATCATCGACTGTGCCCCCTTCCTTAGAATGTTCGTGACATTGATGGGGGCACTGGATTTACACCCTTCTGTTAACTCAAGGTGGGTTTGACATTCCCCCCAAGTTTCTTAGATTTTTAGGTTTTTTGCCATCATGCCTTCCCAATGTGCCCCCAATGTGTGGAAGATAGTAAATTGAGTCCACAAAATAAGTACACTCTATGGAATAAAACTAGGTCTTGCTGAGATATATTACTGCTACGTATTTTTGCAAACCAAAAAAGGTATGTTGAATTTGAAAACCAGAAAAACCGTACGAGTTCTTATGTTAAATCTTCCGGATTCCCATAAAGATTACTCAAAAAATAGGTTCATTGCTAGGAACTGGCAGCGCCCTCCATCACTGGAGGGGGAAAGGCCACGAAGCCCTATGATTTTTGAGTATGAAGAGGCCAAAATAGGTCACTTTTTTTCCCTCTGCTGACTTCTTATTATTTTTTTCCCATTCTTATGGCTGATAGTACTCTTATTTATTATTACAACTCGTGCCAAAAATTGAGAACCTGATATTAGTGAGATTAATGATGACGAGCTCGTGCAGGCTTGGAGCATTAGAGAAAGATTGGTAGACGGTGAACATCTAAGGTCGTTGACCATTTTTTTAGAATATAAGAACACATGCACCAGTTTTATTTCTCGCCCAGTTAATAAGGTTACATCTTTGAAAGCTCCATAGGGAGATCCTTCTGTGCCAGTTGTTATTGAAAAGGATAACTCTGAGGAAGAGGAAGAAAGTGAAGAGGGTGGAAGAGGAGAGGTAGGGTTAGACGAAGAAGAATAAGAAATAGAGGAGGAGGAGGAGGAAGAAGAAGAAGAAGAAGAAGAAGAAGAAGAAGAAGAAGAAGAAGAAGAAGAAGAAGAAGAAGAAGAAGAAGAAAAAGAAGAAAAAGAAGAAAGAGAAGAAAAAGAAGAAAAAGAAGAAAAAAGGACATGGCTCGTTTGGTTAAGAGGAGAAAATTAAAGTTCCCTGATGATGAAGACGGCTATACGGTCTTATCTGACACAATCCCATCTTTGAAGATGCCTATAATTGATTTTTCTAAGGGAAGTGGTTTTGGCACATCTAACAAATGGATATAGCAAGAAAAGAAGAAAGAGAAGAAAAAAGAAAAATAAGAGAGAGAGAGAGAGAGAGAGAGAGAAAGAGAGAGAGAAGAAGAAGAAGAAAAAAGGAAAGAAAATGAGAGGGTAGAGGCTAAGAGGAAATTAGTCATGCAATCCTCTGGGGTGCCCACTTTCCCTAGTCTTGAGGGGGATAGTGTGGGTGATTCTCCCTCTTTAGCCCCTGACCTTATTGAAAAAGTCAGTGCTCCCTACTGATCATGAGAGATCTTCTAGGCTGGGGCCAACCTAACTTTCCTTCAAGACTTCACAAGGGATGGCCCTAGTAAGTATTTCTTGCTTATTTCTTTTACTTTGGTCTTTCTACATCTGTTTTGATTCTCTATTATTCTTTTATGTATGCAGATGCTATATGATTTTACTACTCTGTTAGACACCTAAGCTGATGGCCTTAGGAGGGAGAAACAATTGAAGGATGACCTAGAAGCTGAGAAGGAGGCCTTTGTCATTACTCACTAAGAATGGGAGCGTGAAAAGAAAGAAATGTCCAAGTCCTATGACTCTCTTGGGGCTACTCAAAAGGTGATAATTACTGAGTAGTTCGAACCGATGGAGGCGAACAAAAGTTCATTTGATAAAGTTATCAAGCTGGAAGGTGAGCTTACCCAAGCAAAGGATGATAACTACCACGAGGGATTTTACAAAGCCTGTGAGGATACAGAGTGACAATTGTCCTATGGTTGCAAGGTCTCCTTTAAGAATGGATGGGACCAAGTTTTGAAGGTTGTTGGAACTCCAACAAACTCTGAGATTTTCAATCTTCATTCTCCTGGTCTCGACCCTTATGTTGAATAATAATAATAATAATAATAATAATAATAATAATAATAATAATAATAATAATAATAATAATAATAATAATAATAATAATAATAAGAAGAAGAAGAAGAAGAAGAAGAAGAAGAAGAAGGTGGGTATCATGTTACTGGAAATGTTGAAATTATTCATGCGGAGGTCGGCGGAAGTGCTGGTGCTAACCAGGAGCAACACATGGTTGATAAGGGGAAGGCCATAGTAGATGGAGATCAGATGAAGGACTAGGGCTTTGTAGACTGGGAGTTTAAATTTTCCTTGTACAATTCTTAGCCTTGTCAGTTTGTATCTATTTTTGAGAACTTAAAGTATTGAACTTTGGCCACCTTTTTATGCTATATGCGAGTGAAAATTTTCTCCTTTTTTACGTGTATTTACCTGATTTTCCATGTGCTAATATACTTGCTTCTGGTCCAGTGTGTATCATTTGTAGATTGTTAATTTAGATCATTATATTTCTCCCAACTCTCAACTGGGGATAATTCTTGGAGCTGACATCAACTTGCAGGCTTGTAAAGCCTTTGTAAAAATCTGTAAGTCTTTAAGAGCAATACATGAGAAGTATAAGAACCAGACTGAAGTAATTGCCAAATTAAAAGACGATTTCCAGGAAGTGGAGGAAATACGGGCATCCGTTCAAGAGGAGGTAAATTCCTTAAGGGCCCAACTATTGGAGAGGACTGATGTTAACCAAGTGGGTGAGGTCCCGCAGTCCGATAATGATGCTTTAAGAAACGAGGTTGCTAGATTGAAGTCTTTTATAGATGTGCTTAAAGACAATATCAAGAAACTGAGATATGCATTAAAGGTGGGACCCCGAGAAGTTTGGGGAGAAGGTAACAATTCTAGTTGGGAAGATGCCCCAATAAAACTTAAGGAGGCAAAAAGTGTTGTCTTTTCTCGAGGATGGATAAGTTCCTTTAAGGAGGCAAAAACTCTAAAAGAATCCAAGCTTTGGTATAAATACCAGATTAAGTTCCCCGCCTATTGCCATAACCATTTTTTAAAAGATGATGAATGGATCCCAGCTGATGATATTCCCTCCCAACTCTTGGACCATGATCTTAATGAAAATATGGAAGAGTTTTCCCCGAATCCAAATGATGGTCAGAGAACGATTGTAGCAGAATATCTTACTCGCCGCCCTGGCCCTTCTTAGGCCTCTATGTATTTCTTTTTGGTCTGTAGTTGTAACCTTGTATCTTAATAAAGAACGTTCTTATGTTTTGAGCGTATGTTGACTAAACATATGTTGATTTTGTCTACTCGAAGGTTACTTAGTATTTTTATTAATCAAAATGATACTGATTGACCAATCTTAGGCTTTAGGTAGGCTCATACTTAGTTTGAATTATTTTGGGCTTTTGCAGCTGATTAAATAATGTTTAAGTATTAGAACTATGCCTTTTATGTGTTTGAACATTCTCTCACTCCAATATTCGTAAGCAATATCATTCCATTCACATTACCTTTTAGGTCGTGTTGTCACATTCCCTTAGGCCCAAGTGAGATGATGGCAAGAATGCACCAAGCTAGTGGGCAATCCACCTGAGCATGAGTTTTTCAACCAACAGAAGTTGGTGACCAACCAGAGTTGTCTTTTGCTTCCTAAGGATCCCCTGTAGGGATTTTTTTTATTATCGAGGTAACTCATGAGGTCTCTTATGTTTGTAATAAGGACCTGAGGGTAATTTTCCTGAGGGTGATTTTAAGTACTAATGGTTGACTTTCTAACCCTATTTATTAGGCGTTTACATATGCATAAAGGAGTTATCATTAGAAAATGTGCAAATTGATGAGATATAATCAAGATAAGTTAAGTAGCCAATGAAAAATATGATAATAGAGAGGCCAACCGAACTTTATTCTTGAGAATTGTCTATTAAGTAACAAAAAAATAAAAATTTTGCTAACTTAAAAGATAAAAAAGAAAATTTAAAAGTAGAACTTCTTGAGATTGGTTGCATTCCATGATCTTGGCATCTCCCTGCCCTCCATCATTTCCAAGTGATATGCTCATTGAAGATCATCTCTAATTATTTTGAAGTGTCCTTCCCAGTTTAGTCCCAATTTATCGTCTAATGGTTTTACAGCACTGTCGAGAATGTTTTGCAGGATATAGTCCCCTATTAGAAACTTCCTCGGGTTGGCTTTCTTATTGTACTGCTTGCCTAGTTTTTATTGGTAGGAGGCCAAATTGATCAAGGCTAGTTCTCGTCGCTCATTCGTTAGGTCAAGTTCAGTGCTTAATGCTCCATCGTCGAGGCCTTGGTCGACCAGGGTGGTGCTCATAGTGGGGATACCTACTTCCATAGGGTTGGCAACCTCCATTCCATAAGCGAGTGCAACTGGTGTTTCCCGAGTTGGTCTCTTGGTCATTGTGTGATAAGCCCATAGAATATGATGGAGTTCATTCACCCAAGTGCCCTTAGCTCTTTCCAACCGCTTTTTCAGTCTATCGATACTGGTTTTATTGGAAGCTTGTTCTTGCCCATTTCTTTGGGGATACGCCACAAAACTGAACTGGTGTTTGATGTTGTACTCGTCGTAAAAGGCTTGAAAAAAAATCAGTTTCAAATTGTGTACCATTGTCGATGATGATGGTCCTTGGTATTCCAAAACAAGTTATGATGTTCCTCCATATGAACCTTATCATGTCAAAATCTCGAATGTTTGTCAATGGTTCTGCCTCTACCCATTTAGTGAAGTAGTCTATGGCGACTAGCAGATACTTGTGATTTCTAGGTGCAGTAGGTAATGGTCCCAAGATGTCTAATCCCCATTGAACAAAAGGCCGTGAACTGGTGAGTGATTTTAGGTCGCTGGAAGGCTGGTGAACCATAGGTTTTCTTTTGGCACTTTTCACAATTGCGAATGTAGAAACCAACGTCTTTTTGCATGAGAGGCCACCAATATCCTTACTTGATAGCACGAAAGGCTAATGATCTTTCGCCTGCATGACTCCCACCGATGCCTTCATGGGGTTCACTAAGTACTATCTCGACATCTTGTGGGTGGATGTACTGGAGGTAAGGGCCTATGAATGATTTCTTATAAAGCTTCCCTTTAGGGTTGAGGTAGAAACGAGCAACCTTGACCCTGATTTTATGGGTTGACCTCCTATCGTCTGGTAGTATGTCACTTAGTAGATAATTGATGATGGGATTCATCCAACTTTGCTCCTTATATGTGAGGAGGACTTGCTCGTCTACGACTTCCTGGTTGATACTGAGATGTGCGAGGAACTCTATGTGAATTATTCTCATTAGGTCCGAGTTAATTATCGAGCTTAGTGCTGCTAAAGCATCAGCGTGACTATTATGTCCTCGTGTGCACGGTTGAACTTCCCACCTTTTCAAACTCTCCCATAAGTCCTCTTACTACGTTAAGGTACGCTACCATTTGATCATCTTTGGCATTCAAGTCTCCACTTACCTGTTTGGAGACTGGTTTGGAATCACCGAGTACATGGAGGTGTTTTGCACCTAGTAGTTTGGATTTTCGTAAATCGATGATCAACATTTCATACTCAGTTTTTTTGTTAGAGGCTTTAAGTCATAATCTAATTCCTTTCTCAATTACGGTGTCTTAGGGGCTGATGAGAACAATCCACACTCCTGTCCCTTTAGAATTTGAGGCTCCATCAGTATACAGTGTCCAATCTTTGGATGATGCTTCATATGTCATCAATTGCTCTTCATTTAGTTGATCTACTGACCTATCTCCTGTGAACTGAGCAATAAAATCTCCTAAGATCTATCCTTCGATTGTCGTTCTCGACTGGAAGTGGATGTCAAATCTCTCAATCTTAATCGATCACTTTGAAAGAAATCCACAGAGGTTGGCCCTTCGTAGAATGATCTTAAATGGGTAAGAGGTGATTACTGTAATGGAGTGGGCTTCAAAGTAATGCTTCAACTTCCTTGAAGAAACCACCAGTGAATAGGCGAGATTTTCCAAAGGTAAGAACCGTTGTTCAGCCTCTAGGAGTGTCTTTCTAGCATAGTAAATCGAGTGTTGTTCTCCCTCCGTTTCATATACTAAAGTAGAGCTAACGACATTGTCTGATACTAGCAGGTAAAGATATAATTGATCTTCATCATTTGGAATTACCAACAGTGGATGCTTGCTAAGGTAAGACTTGATCTTTCCCAGAGCTCGCAAATAGTCGTCATCCCATATGAGGCTTTTGCCTTTCTTTAAGATCTGGAAGAATGGTCGAAATCATTCCGAAGACTTGTAGATGAAGTGATTGAGTGCCATGAGCATCCCAGTAAGCTTCGGACAACTCTCAATGTCTAAAGAGGCTGGATCCTAGTGATAACATCGATTTAACCTGGGTTGGCCTCAATTACCCTTTTGCTTACTAAGTAACCTAAGAATTTTCCTGACTGGACACCGAATGAACACTTACTTGCATTAAGCTTCATTTGATACTTTTTGAGAATCTCAAAGGTTGGTGCTAGATGTGAGAGGTGGTCGGCCTTGTCCTTATTTATATAATCATTTCATCGATGTATACTTCCATCATTTCTCCCACTTGTTTGCTAAACATCTTGGTTACCAATATTTGTTAAGTTTTTCCAGCGTTCTTGAGGCTAAATGGCATGGCCTTGTAGTGGTATAACCCAATTGAGGTTATAAAGGAGGTCTTATTCTGGTCAGGCCGTATAGGGGGATCTGATGGTATCCCAAGTAAGCATCCAGGAAGCTTATCCTCTAATGTGTCACTTTGGCGTCAACCAGCTGATCTATCTTCAGAAGAGGAAAACTATCCTTGGGATATACCCGGTTGAGGTTGGTAAAATCGATGCATAACCTCCAACTGCCATTGCTTTTGGGTACCACCATTGGGTTGGATAACTATATGTGGAAATGAACTTACCCGATGGATCCTGCATCTAGTAGCTTCCTTACTTCTTTCTCTACTGAATTATCTTTCTCAGGGGATGTCCAACAAGACTTTTGAGCAATGGGCTTAAAGGTGGTACCGACGTGAAGGCAAAGACAGGCCACACTAGGGTCAACCTTCGTAACTCGTAAGGCTCCCAGATGAAAACGTCTATGTTTTTTTGGAGAAGTTCAACTAACTCCCTTTTATCTTGATCAGTGAGAGCAGATCAAATAAAAAACTTCATTTCTATCAAGTTGTCATCAGCTACAACTTCCTCTAGGATTTCTATGACCTTATCAACGGGGTGGACCCTGGTCTCTTCCACCCTTGGTCGACCATATCGTAGTTTCTATTTGGAGAGAACATTCCCCTCCTGGGCTTTCTCAGGCTCCTTCTTCTCTTTCTTTGGGCAGATAGTCACAATAAAGAACTTTTTGGCTGTAGTCTGGTTACCATGGATCTCGACCACTCCTCGATCTATAATGCACTTAAACTTTTGATGATAAGTGGATGTCACAACCTTCATAGCGTGGAGCCATCCTCTGCCCAAAATAACATGGTATGGGGACTCAATATCCACCACCAGAAACTCGATTAACTTTGAGATGTTTTCTACCCTGACCGACAAGATTATCTTTCTTAACGGCATGGTGATCCTTCCTGTAAAGCTGACCAGTAGAACAGTGGCTTCTTTGAGGTTGGCGACATTCAATTTCAGTTTATGGAACAGTTCTAGGTACATCACTTCGGACAAACTCCCCTGGTCCATAGGTATCTTTTCAACATCCCAGTTAGCAATTCTGAGTGTGATCACCAATGCATCATGATGTGGGGTCCTCACCCCGACCAAATATTCTTTGGTGAACACGGTGTGCTAGGTGTAATCAACGTCTTCTGGTCATCGATGCTTTCCTACCTGGGTTTTCGCAGGATCAATCTAAAACTTTTCCATTATGACAGTTACCTTCTTGAGTTCCATTTGAATGATATTTCCCTGAATCGGCTTGAAGTCTGATGCCCAATGAGTTACTACAAACTCGTATCATGTATCATTATTGATGGCATTGTCTAAACTTTGGTCTCCGCTGGTTGAGACCTTCTCTGTTTTCTTTTCAACATACTCACTGAGCTGTCCTTCCTGAACTAGCTCTTCCAAATGTGACTTCAGAGCTTTGCAATTCTCGATTCGGTGATCTCCCTCCTTATGGAACTTGCATCTTAGCGCGTTGTTCCTCTTAGTTGGATCTCCACCCATCTTCTTGGAAAATTTCATAAAAGGATCATCCTTGATCTTGCTGAGATTTTGTTAATGGGTTCCTTGAATACTATATTAACAATCTGGAACGCCTAAGAGAAGTATTCTTGTTTCCATTCTTGGAGCCATTCTTTCCCCCATTCTTGCTTCCTTTATTCTGGGTATCATTCTTCTCTGTCCCCTTATTCGCTTTTGCCCGACCATTGTCTCCCCCAATAGGATGCACTACATTTTCCACCTTGGCATACTTATCGATACGAGCCATAGAATAATCAATGTTGATGGCTTCTTTCTTGGTGAGGGATTGGTGCAACAGAGAGGTAATCGGTAGATTAATTTTAAAGGATGCTATGATAACCTACTCCGAGCAATCCTTAATCTCATAAAACACTTCCAAATATCTTTTGGAATAATCTCGAAGGTTTTCCCGTGGCTTCTTATTGATAGTGAGAAGTGCATCCATCCTCTTTGGATGGGAGTTGCTCGTTATGAATCGTGCCATGAAAGCCTCTGCCAGTGTTGCAAAATTCCTGATCGACCTGTGAAGAAGACTCTCAAACTACTTCTGTGCTACATCATGTAGGCTAAAAGGGAATATTCTGCACATAAGTGCGTCATTGTGGCTCTATAAGGTCATTGCTTTCCGATATTTCCTGACATGGTCATATGGTATGTTTTTTTGGCTTAGACCTTGAACCTGGGGACACCGAATTTCTTCGGGGGATCCTCCTATTCAATCTCCATTGAAAAGGGGGGCTTCATCTGAGATTTGAGATCTCTTCTATCTAGATCTTTGGTTGATCTGTCTTCTCAGTTCGTCGGGTGTTGGTCCATCTCCCTATGGACCAGAATCCTTAAATATTCATTTGGTACATCATTGCTACTGCGGTGTTTCTCCTGCTGTCCACCCTCTAACCTTTCACGTTCAGTTATCTCTTGGTCTGAAGAGTGCGACTGTGTGATAATTGATTAAATTAAATTCATAAGTTTCCAAGAACCCTTATTTAATTAGAGTCTACTTTTAAATCAAACAAATACATCCCTTAAACATGCATCTAAATCAACCCATCAAATATAAAGCATGCGACACAGTAAATATGCTGAGACACAGATTTCAGGGAAAAAAAACCTTTCGGGTAAAACCTTTATTTCACTATGAATATATAAATCGTAACTTACAATTACATAGAGAAATCTGCAATGGATCATCGCGCAGCCAACCCACAAAAACACGCAGTCTTGAACTCAGCAAGAGAATACACGCAACACCCTCCAAGGACTCGCAGTCCAAACAACAAAGGAAGAACCACAACTCTCCTTAATGACACGCAGCCACAAAACTTAGAGACTCCCTCAGCAATGACACGCAGCCCTCGGTTGCAAAAATCTCTCCACAAAGATGAACAGTAACAAGGTTTGTATTCTAGGGTTCCAAAAGATTCACAAAAGTAATTGGAATTTTTGTGTGTGAAAAAAGATGTTTGGCACATCAAAAATCGAAGTCTTGTTGTGTTTGAACTCTTAGAAACGTTTTCTCAAAGACTTAGAAAATAAACTCCCCGAATGGTGGTATAAATAGGAAACCTTTGAGTAGATGTAAACCCACACGGAACTGTGCGATTTTATCCCAGGCGGACCAGTCCGGTATGGGGGCGGATCGATCCGACCTCGCACCGGTTCATTTTTAAAAGAGGCTTCATCGGTTTGCATTCGATCCGGGGTATACCGTTTCTATGCACAGCGGATCGGTCCGGTATAGAGGCGGACCGGTCCGAGGGCGGATCGGTTCGGTATAGAGGCGGACTGGTCCGGCTTCCTAGAAAAATAAAAAACTTTAAGTATGAACTTTATTTTTATAAAAAACATTATATGAAAATTTCCCAATACTAAGTATGAACTTTAAGGAACTTAAAAACAAAACCTTACCAAGTTCATTCTCGCAGAGGCTATGATGTTAAAGACGCTTTGATATTCAGATCCGTTGATGTAGATGCGATCTTAAATTTCTTCAACGGTGTAATGACGTACAACATACATATTGACAATGGACAAAAATGTCCTTACATGGTCATGCCTAGTTCTCCTTCCTAGGCTGGGGGAGTCAACCCCCAAGGTCTAAGAATCCTGCCTAGGCGCCTCCTTGTGTTTCTGTGGAGATCACTCTCTATTCTTTCAAGTCGCCTCTTAAGGGGAGCATTATATTCTTCTTGGCAACGCGTTGCCTCTTCTTGGCAACGCGTTGCCTCTTCTTGTTCTCGAAGTCTGGCTTTATAGGCATCGACCAACCTAAAAATTTGTGTGGACCTAGGTGGCCCATGTCTTTCTTCAGAAGGCCAACTTTCTTAGCGAAACCTTGAGTTTGTATGTTGACGCATTTCAGACCTGACCCTAGGAGGTTCTGGGTGGTGAGACATTGCAAGCTTTCTGGTAATGAACTCTTTCACAGGAATACAAGTCGGTTCCCAGAGAAGGCACCAATTGTGAGTGCAGAAAAATTCATAATAAAAGATTATATGAAAATAATCATAAATGGCAGAAAATAAAAGGAATCGTACATACAACAACGATGTACGTGGTTCAGCAATTTGCCTACGTCCACGAAGAGGTTACTTGTTCTTATTAAGTGTCTCTCAAAGTCTCAAGTTTTCATCCCCTTACCTTGGGGTGTCAGGGTGTACAATTAATATATGTGTTGTTAAAGAGATTAAGTTGCATAAGGAAATCCATAATAGGGTGCGGATTGACCATGAGGTACTCGAATATCTCATCCGAGATTCTTGGAACCTGATTTGACCATATCTGTGAGTGTTATGCTTCGACTAAACTACTCGTGAAGAAATTAAGTCATGATTTAGGTCGGGCCCAGTGCTTAAATTATTTTGTCCGGCTACTCTCATGGAGTTGTAAAAAATGGGCTCTCACACTCTCATTTATAACTAAATTTATATTTAAAAAAATGATTTGTACGTGATAGGCCTGTCAATGGATCGAATTTTATGCGAATTCGATTCGATCCATTTAAGGGGATATGGATCATGCCTAAAATTCGATTACCCAATTATTAAATGGAGCGAATTTGGATTCATATACTCTGATCCGTTAATAATCCGATCCAATTAATATATATATATATGATGAGTGCATTATTTTGTATTATTTACACCAAAATCTAAGTGTTGTTATTCCTATTTTATCATAAATAAAGAGATTTTAGAGTTATTTATGCAATTTTATAAAAAAATACAAATTTCAGAATAAATGGGTTTAATAATGCAATTTTGAGAACTTCACGCTCACATATTATATTCATTCCTAATCTCTTGTGCAAGGTTGTTTTGAGTATTAACAAGATTAAAAGGCAAGCGACGATGATGGGACATTATTCGGGCATGAAACGGGGACTTACGCAACTTCAAGGGCTAAATTATAAATTCAAATGACTGATTTCGGACTTGGACCAACCATGGAAATTGAAGGCCTTGAATCAAGGGACGCATGGGTTCAAGCAGCATGACAATCGGAGTTGAAACGAAGAAGTTATGGCCGTGCAAAGTTCGAATTCAAAAGAAAGTCAAAGTCAAAGCCTCGGGTCAACACCTGAAGTCAACCTCGAGACCCTAACACTTTTGAAAATTTACTGGGCCCAAAATGAGGGTCACGTCGGTTCAAACGGAAAGTCAATCGGACTCCGAATGAAGAAGTTATGGTGATTTGGGGTATTGTGCAAATTATGAGATTTGGATTTTAATATGTTGTTAAATATAATTGGGTGTATATTTATATTAGAAATAGTTGTTGGGTGAGATGGTTGGGAGAAGGAGAGATGGGCTCAAGGTCAGGGGTTCAACCCCTGGCTCCCCAATGATTTTTTGGCGAAAATCCCAAAACCCAAACCCATTTTCCCACTAACCAAACCCACTACCAAAACCCATGTTTTTTTCCTTCCTTTTTCTTCTGTCGAAGCAGCACAAACCTCCCCACCAACCCATGTTTCTTCCCATAATTCCACCCCATTTTCCCCACGTTATGTACCTAATTTTGTCCCATTTTGGGGTTATAAATTAGGGGCCAATTTCGATATTAAGGAGACTTTGAAAGACTTTTGGATAGAAAAAAAAGACACACTTTGAGGGATAAAAAAAATCTGTGTAGAGAGTATTTTTGATACACACTTTGGAGGAGCATATTGTGTATTCTAATTCAAGTCTTGAACTCGAAATTTTGTAAGTTGACATTTATTAAGGAAAATTATTTTTTCATCTTGCAATATTTGTGTGTCAAATATTATGTGTGAGTAGTTTCATTACTAGGATTTAAGTGATATTTATCATGACTATTTAAATTACGCATGTTAATTTAATTTCGTACATATTCTGACGTATTTAAATTTGAAATAAAAAATCCCGTATTCGCTTAAAAATACACGAGAGTGTATTTTTAAATCTCAAGAATTAATTATAAATTCATGCTTTAAAAAATTTAAAGTTGTCATTTTTGATGGGTTATGCTTGCACTTAGATGTTTTGATATCCCATGCTTAAATACACATTAAAAATTTAGGACCTAATATTTTCGAGGGAATAGGGATTTATTGTGTCTAATTCAAGAAACATTAAAATATTTTGAATGCATGTAACGCTATATTCTCCGAAATGTATGCAACGAGAGTCGGTATATTTTGTGTTATAAATTCGGAATTACGAAATTAAATTGATATGTTAATTTAATTTGGATTGACAAACGAAATCGGCATCCTAGTTTCTTCCACATTTAATATTATCTCTTGTACTTGTTCGTTTATTTTGTTTTTATTTTTATTTCAGAAATTTAATCACTTTTATACACTCATATGTCTAGTTGGACAGATAATATTTAAAAAAAATCACGAAATCTCAGTGGATTCGACCCGTAGTTACATCTGCTATATTTCAATACCCGTGCACCTGCGATAATTTTAGAACAAATAAAATTTGACAACAAGTGTTTGACGCCGTTGCCAGGGATTTTGGTCGATTTTAAGAATATTAATTTCCGGACTGTTTTTTTTTATAAAAAAAGTCGAAAAAAATCAAAATTCCACCGTTTTTTTTTTATCAGAATTAAATTTTTTTTAAATCTTTTATGAATAACTAGTTGTTTTTTTAACACTAGTTTTGTCATAAAGTACTCAAAATACACACAAAAAAAACAAAAAATTCCAAAAATTCGAAACTTCAAATATTCCAACAGCTATTTTTTATTTTTAGAATAATTAAAAAAAACAAATTTTAAGTCTTTTGTGATTAAATAGTTGTTTTTTACACTAGTTTGTCACAAAAGAACTTAAAATTTTGAAAAGCTCCAAGACAAAATTTTTTTTTTCCTGAAAACTCTGAGATTTGGTACATTCTGGAAAAAAAACTTCCAAATTTCCAGCATCCTATTTTTTTTAAAATTATTTTCCAAAAAAAATATCATATTTAAGTCTTTTTATGATTAAATAGTTGTATTCAACACTAATTTTGTCATAAAAGCACTTACTCAAAAATACCAAAAAAAAATTATTTACTTCCAATACGCTCTTTTTTTCTAGTGTTTATTTTTTTTCTTCAAATCTTATAGTGTGCTTTTATCATTGTTTTTTCTTCTTCTCTTTAAAACAAAAAAAACACATTATAAGTGCATATGTAATTATTTTTGTATTTAATAATTTTTGTTGCAGTTTACGCTTCGTATGGTTTTTGTGTTCTTTTCTAGATAAAAAAAAGTAAGAAAAGAGAGAAAAAAAATATGGAAAAGAAAGAAACCGTATGTTAGCGCTAAAGTTACTTGCGCAATCTTTTCACACGTACAAGGTACTCTCGGAGACGACTGAAATGGAGGCGACGTTTCCCTCCGATCGACGTCAAACAAATTTCGGCCCGGCGTAAACAAGTGACCCTAAAAAGTCCACGCCGGAGGTAAGTCTTGTGTGCTCTTACGTGAAACTATTTTCGCAAATTTTAATAAGCACGTTGCATAATTTTACTTAAGGGCAAAACCCAATTTTAAGATAAGGTGGGGATTTAATCACCCTTCTTTAGCCCACAAATCATTAAGCTACCCGAGCATCTGCATAACCCAAGACATAATTTTAATTTAAAACTTATTAGACATTGGCCATAGGGTGTCACATAGCTCATAGGCATATTCTTTTCAAGGCTAGGATTAAAAGCTAATCCAAACACGGAATTTTAAAATCGTTGCCATTTTGACCTTGACTAGGATTGGTGGTTTTTAATGAGTCTTCGTACCGACCACCTACCTGGAGAAAAATTTTGGTAATTGAGGCGATAGTCTGGGGTTGGTCATCTTTTAAATTCTCCCTCGTCAAGAATTATGAGCTCTTTAATTAGGGAGATTATTTCGGAGACCCATTGTCGTCGAATAATCTCGGGAAACTAGATCTTAAAAATTAAACTTCCCCTCACCTAATTCAGATAAACTCAAAATTGTTTTGTGTTAGCTTAGGAATTTTGTGGTCCTGTGTCAGATTATTTGCTTTCCATAAAAAAAATAAAAAAAAATCGATTCAACGCAGTGTACGCTAGGTTGGTGTAGAGATTCTATGGGTCGTTTAGCTAGAGTGGAGTCTAATATTCTCGAAAGTGTTATAGGTAGCACCTCAATTTTCATCGAAATGGGAGATGGGCTAGAAACTCATGCCCTAAAGGATTACCTGTATCCCAATAGGGCAAGTCAACCATCATGCATATTTCTTCCTCCGCATAATGCAAATAATTTTGAGTTCAAGTCAGGGATAATTCATTTACTTCCCATCTTTCGAGGCACAAACAAGGAGGACCCATACCTCCACGTATGTGAGTTTGAAGAAATTTTTGGAACGGTTAGGTTACAACAACTCACCGATGAGATTGTTAAACTAAAACTGTTTCCATTTTCTTTGAAGGACAAAGCTAAGAGTAGGCTACTCTCACTTAAACCAAATTCCATCACTACATGGAATCAGTTGAGTGTTGAATTTCTATAAAAGTTTCTCCCTTACCAAAAGACGGCGGCAATACGTCATGCCATTAATACTTTCAATCAAAAAGAGGGAGAAACTTTATGGATGTACTTGGAAAGATTCAAGGACTTGCTCCTGCAATGTCCTCACCATGGAATTGAATTGGGTCGTCAAATCCAAATTTTGCATGAGGGTTTCAATTACACTACTCGATCTATGCTTGAACTTATGTGTAGTGGAGATTTCAAATAAAGAGTGAGGCTGACGTGTGGTCATTTTTAGAATCCGTTTCTCAAAAGTCCCAGTGATGGGCACCTCATCGGGATTCGAAAACCACCACAATTAATGAGGGTAATACTCACCCAGAAGAATAAGGTTCTGGACTAGATGAAAAAGTGGCCACCTTGGCCCGGCTCTTAGAAGCCTTGGAAATGACTAAAGAGGGTAACCGAGCTACACATATCGTCTTGCAACATGTAGGGTCACCTATGTGTTTGCTTTGCGATAGTTTTGACCACCTCGTCGAAAGTGGCCCCACCCTTTCGGTCCATAAAGCTCTCACCAAGCAAGAAAACGCCCTCTATCAAAATAAGCCCAAGTACGACCCATTTTACAACTCATACAATCCAGGTTGGAAGGATCATCCCAACTTTTCATGGTCTAAAGGTCAATACCAGGGTAGTGGAGGTCAATCTTCAAGTAACCCACCGGGTTTCCAAAAGAGCACCCCCGCACTGTCGTTCCCTTCACCCTAAAAGATTCAATCTTTAGAAGAAACAATGAATTTACTTGCCTAAATTACCCTGCAATTCCAATAGACCACGCAAAGTGTCCTCCAATCTACACAACAAAACTTGCATGCCAACACCCAATCGATTGCAAAATTAGAGGTACAAGTAAGTCAACTAGCCAATATTTGAGCGAGAGAAATAAAGGAATGTTCCCAAGCCAACCCGAGCCTAATCCAAAAGGTAACATGCCTAGGGGTCATTATGTTATCCAAGACAACACTAGCACGTCCAGTACCCAAGAGCATGCTAAGGCTATAATCAAGCTTAGGTCAGGTAAAGAAATTGAGAATAATATATCATGACCCACCATGAGTGAATTCGAGAAAGGTAAGGAAAAGAAGGACCCACCTGTGGATCCGACTTCTTCCTCGCCCTCATCTTTCGAACCATCTGTTGAGACCTACATCCTGAAAGCGTCATTTCCACAACGTTTAGTGCCACAAAAGAAAAAGGCGTAAGTGGACAAAATGTTGGAAGTATTTAAGCATGTACAAATTAATATCCCGTTGCTTGATATCATAAAACAAGTTCAATCATACGCTAAATTTTTGAAGGACCTCTGTACCTTCAAGAGAAGCATAAACGTTCTGAAGAAACATTTTCTCACTAAGCAAGCAAGCTCAATCATCTCATATAGGACCCCTATCAAGTATAAAGATCCCGGGACTCCGACGATCTCCATCAAGATCGGGGAATACACCATTGATAAAGCCCTTTTGTATTTAGGAGCCAGCATGAATCTTCTGCCGTATACTGTGCATGAGAAATTAGGCTTGGGGGATTTAAGGCCGACTAAGATTACTTTATCCTTAGTCGATCGATCCGTTAAAATTACAAGAGGTGTTGTTGAGGATGTCCTGATTAAGGTGGGAGAGTTTGTCTTTCCAGTTAATTTTGTGGTCTTGGATATCCAGCAAGTGCATAATCCTAATGCGAAAATTCCTGTCATTTTGGGTCGACCATTCCTCGCCACTTCTGATGCAGTTATAAAGTGTCATAATGGATAACTAAATTTATCATTTGGAAACATGACCATGGATATGAATGTATTTAATTTAGTCAAACAACCACCTGATGATGATGAACCTCTAGAAGTTGACATGATTGACAGTATCGTCCAGGAAACGTTCTAACAGACTTACAATGATGACCCTTTAGCGGCATGTCTTACCCATTTTAGGTCTGAATTTGACATCAAAAGCTCCATTATTGAAGTTAACGCTCTCCTCGACTCCACCCCTGTCTTAGAAATAGGATCTTGGAGATCTAAGCCTGAACCCCTATCTCTCTCTGCATCACCACTTCCTCCCTCCATTGAAAAAGCCCCCGAGCTTGAATTGAAGCCGTTACCAGAATCACTCAAATATAGGTTCTTAGGACCTTCTGATACCTTGCCCGTTATCATCGCATCCGACCTAGATAAAGAACGGGAATGTAAGTTGTTGCGTGTTCTCAGCGAACACAAAGAAGCCCTCGGTTGGACCATAGCCGACATTAAAGGGATAAGTCCATCAGTGTGCATGCACATAATAAACTTAGAAGAAAATGCTAAAAATTCTCGTGAAGCACAACGTCGACTTAACCCCATACTGAAAGAAGTCGTCCGAGCCGAGGTGCTCAAGTTGTTAGATGGGGGTATTATTTATACCATCTCTGATAGCCAATGGGTCAGCCCTATTCAGGTTGTTCCAAAAAAATAAGGTTTTACAGTGGTGAGAAATGATAATGATGAGTTAGTCCCCACTAGGATTCAAACTGGTTGGCATGTTTGTATAAACTATAGGAAGTTGAACGATGTCTCATGAAAGGATCACTTTCCCCTTCCTTTCATAGACCAAATGCTTGAGAGATTATCTGGTCACCCCTATTATTGTTTTCTCGACGGTTATTCCGGTTATAATCAAATTCCAATCACTCCCCAGGATTAAGACAAAACCACATTCACTTGTCCATTCGGTACTTTTGCTTATCGACGCATGCCATTGGGTTATGTAACGCACCCGCTACCTTTCAGCGGTGCATGATGAGTATCTTTTTGGACATGGTCGAAAGGTTTCTTGAAGTTTTTATGGATAAATTCTCTGTGTTTGGGTATAATTTTGATGAGTGCCTTCACCACCTTACCCTCGTTCTGAAGAGGTATAAGGAAAAGAACCTTGTACTCAATTGGGAGAAGTGTCACTTCATGGTTAAATAACGCATAGTATTAGGTCATATCATCTCTGAAAATGGTATTAAGGTTGATAAGTCTAAAATTGATCTCATTTATAATCTCCCACCCCCAAAAACTGTGCATGAAATTCAATCATTCTTAGGACACGCCGATTTTTATTTGAGATTCATTAAGGATTTTATGAAAATCTCTCAACCTTTGTACAATCTTCTTGTCAAAGACGCACCCTTTGAGTTCATTGATGATTGCCTTCAAGCCTTTGAGAGGATAAATAAGGAATTGACCTCAACACTTATTATGCGACCCTCCCGACTGGGGTCAACCTTTCGAAATCATGTGTGACGCTTCTGATTATACACTAGATGCGGTTCTGGGTCAGCGATACGAGAAACTTCCTCATGTTATATATTACGCTACCAGAACTCTTAATGACGCTCAATTGAATTATTCCACAACTGAGAAAGAGTTCTTGGCTGTTGTATTCGTGCTAGAAAAGTTTTGGTCTTACTTGATAGGATCCAAATTCATCATTTTCACCGATCACGCGGCCTTGCAACCCCTTTTATCTAAAAAATACGCTAAGGCCCGACTCATCCGTTGGATCCTAATACTGTAAGAGTTTGACCTCGAGTTTCGAGATAAGAAAGGATGTGAGAATGTAGTGGCAGATCATTTGTCTAGGTTAACTGTTGAATCATCTGATGATTTGTTACCACTAAATGAGTCTTTCCCCGATGAGTAATCGCTGCTTATCAACCAACTTCTGTGGTTTGCCGATATTGTGAACTATTTTGCTACGGGTGAGATGCCCCTGCATTGGCCTAAACAAGATCGTTCCAAATTTCTTAAGGAAGCCAAGCATTTCTTTTGGGACGATCCATACCTCTTTAAGTATTGTCCCAATCAAATCATTCAAAAGTGTGTCCTCGATCATGAAATTTAGAGCGTAATCTCTTTCTGCCATGACCAAGCATGTGGAGGTCATTTTAGTACTAAGAAAATCGCTACGAAAATGCTGCAGTGTGGGTTTTATTGGCTTTCGTGACTCAAATGACTATTGTAGAAGTTGTGACCGATGCCAAAGGTTAGGAAAGATCACTTATAGGAATATGATGCCCTTAAATCCCATATTGATTATTGAGGGTTTTTACTGTTGGGGCATCAATTTCTTGGGTCCATTCCCGAACTCTTAAAGTAATCTTTACATCCTTTTAGGAGTTGATTATGTGTCTAAGTGGGTCGAATCTCAATCGATTCGGACAAATGATCGCTATGTGGTAGTCAAATTTATTTGAGAAAACATTTTTTCCCGATTAGTTACACCTCGAGCCATCATTAGCGATCAAGGAACCCATTTCTGCAATCGGTCATTTGAGAGTCTCTTGAAAAAGTATTCAGTCATGCATAAAGTAGGATGCTCTTATCGTCCTCAAACCAGTGGACAAGTCGAAGTGTTCAATAGGCAAATCAAGATAATCATAGAGAAAACAGTGAACCCAAATCAAAAGGACTGGTCCTTACGATTATTAGATGCACTGTGGGCTTATCGCACTGCCTACAAAACCCCACTTGGTATGTCCCCGTATGGGCTTGCCTACAAAAAAGCCTGTCATATTTCGATAGAGTTAGAGAATAAAGCCTATTGGGCCATTAAAACCTTCAATTTTGATTTACCCGCTCTGGTAGAGGTCCGAAAGCTTCAACTCAATGAGTTAGAGGAGATTCGAAATAATGCGTACGAAAACACAAAATTATACAAGGAGAAAACAAAAATGTTCCATGACAAGTCCATCCTACAGAAGTCATTCAAACCTAGTAAAAAAGTTCTCTTGTACAACTCTAGACTGCATCTCTTTCCCGATAAATTGAGATCTAGATGGTCTGGTCCCTTTTTTGTTAGGACAATCAACCCACATGGGGCGGTTGAGATAGAGAATCCTAAAAATGAAGAAATCTTCAAGGTTAATGGTCAAAGGCTGAAACGTATCTAGAATTGTGAGATCGAGAAGTGGAGAACATTCTCCTCCAAAATCCGGTGTACTATGAGTAAACATAACTTGGGTCATGTTTTTGTATCATCATTTTTTTTTCTTTCTGTAATTCTTTTTCTTCCAGGAAACATGTGTTGGAGAAAATCCCTCATTACGGTAATATCTTTCATATCTTTTTCGCCTTTTCAATTTTTGTCTTGTACATTGAGGACAATGTAGAAATTAGGTTTGGGGGTAATGAGGTCATTTTTCTCCTCTAAAAAAAAGAAAACATTAAATAAAAAAAATTCAAAAATATTTTCAATATAAGTTTTGAAACGATTTCTTAATATAGAATTAATTCACAAATCTCTCAACTTATAAAATTTTTGACACTTAGCCATATAATATGATTGAAAATGGACATTGAGGTGAAAGTTAGTATTCTTAATGAATAAATGTGGAGATTTTAACCCGGTGAGATTTTGTGCCATTCATTATTTTTGAGAGATTTAAATCAATCTGAGTTACAATAACTCAAAATTTCCTTCGGCACTTAATTCATCGATGATCTCAAAATCTTTGTTTTGTTGGATTATTGAAAATGGAAAGTCAAAATATGAATCAAATACACTAAATGTTTTAATGAGTTGACATGAGACACAAGAGTAACTTAACGGAACTTGAGAAATGAGATTAGGCCATCGTTTTGAAAACCCAAAAATAAAAGCCTAAATTCATCCCTTTCAACATTATCCCTTTGCAAACCCATTTGTGCCAAAAAAGAAAAGCGAGCCTTTCATTGAAAACCCAACCCAAAAATCCACACCCACTTTCTGAGAATATTAGGGTAAAATCAGGGTAAAAGGAGAATGTTTGCCACAATAGTGTGAAAAAAAAGAAAAAAAAAGGGAAGATCAAAAGAATACGAATATGAAACAAAAAGGAGAAAAATGAAAAAAAATTGAAAATGGAGGTTGGAAAGTACCTAAAAAAGTCAAAATCCCGATAATCTCTATATTCTCTGAAAATTTTTGAAACTCCAAAATATGTTCTTTCTAGCCAAAATCGAGCCTATAATACAACCGAATGAAAGTCCTAATTGATCTCAAGTGAAGTTAGTTATAGTGTGCAGAGAATGAATGGGATATATGGTGTGATTCAATGTTTTCAAAAAGTAATCGATTTTTCATTCACGAGATCATAATCATCCATTATAAAATGTCCGTCTTTCATGATATATATGTGAAGTTGCTCATTAAATTTACTCTTCTATTCACATATATCGAGAGAAACTTCCCGTTTCTGAGTGTTCGATTGTGAGTGCATTCCGTGAGATTTTGAAATCAATACGAACTTTTGAATAAGAAATGTAACGATCAAATATTTTGAAATGGACGGTTATATTGGCTATGCACACACACATGATAAGTTGAGATTGAAAAGTGAAGTTCTACTATATTTATGAAGTTTGCGTTCCAATTTGATTATATTACATTTATGTCTTTTGAAAATAGAGTCAAGTTTTGAATTTTGTCGGTATATTCACTGCAAACCCTCACGAGACAAAACTCGTCCACTATGGCAACCTAGGGGTTTAGCGGCTTGCTACACATGCTAAGTGCAACCGCGATTCCTATGAAAGTGAGTTAGATTCTAAAATTTAGTTTTGCTCGAGGACTAGCAAAGTTTAGGTTTGGGGGTATTTGATGAGTCCATTATTTTGAATTATTTACACCCAAATCTAAGTGTTGTTATTACCATTTTATCATAAAATAAAGAGATTTTAGAGTTATTTTTGCTATTTTATAGAAAAATACAAATTTCAGAATAAATGGGGTTAATAATGAAATTTTGAGAACTTCACGCTCACATATTATATTCATTCCTAATCTCTTGTGCAAGGTTGTTTTGAGTATTAACAAGATTAAAAGGCAAGCGACAATGATGGGAAATTATCCGGGCATAAAATGGGCACCTACGCAACTTCAGGGGCTAAATTATAAATTCAAATGGATGATTTCGGACTTGGACCAACCATGAAAATTGAAGTCCTTGAATCAAGGGATGTCTGGATTCAAACGACGTGACAATCGGAGTTAAAACGAAGAAGTTATGGACGTGCAAAGTTCAAATTCGAAAGAAAGTCAAAGTTAAATCCCCGGGTCAATGCCCGAAGTCAACCTCGAGATTTGAACACTATTGAAAATTTATTGGGCCCAAAATGAGGGTCACGTCAGTTCAAACGGCAAGTCAATCGGACTCCGAATGAAGAAGTTATGGTAATTTGGGCTATTGTGCAAATTATGAGATTTGGATTTTAATATGTTGTTAAATATAATTGGGTGTATATTTATATTAGAAATAGCTGTTGGGTGAGGTGGTTGGGAGAAGGAGAGATGTACTCAAGGTCAGGGGTTCAACCCCTGGCTCCCCAATGATTTTTTGGCGAAAATCCCAAAACCCAAACCCACTTGCCCACTAACCAAACCCACCAACCCACTACCAAAACCCATGTTTTTTTCCTTCCTTTTTCTTCTGTCGAAGCAACACAAACCTCCCCATCAACCCATGTTTCTTCCCATAATTCCACCCTATTTTCCCCACGCTATGTACCTATTTTTTTCCCCTTTTGGGGTTATAAATTAGGGGCCAATTTAGATATTAAGGAGACCTCGAAAGACTTTTGGATAGAAAAAAAAAACACACTTTGAGAGATAAAAAAATTGTGTAGAGAGTATATTTGAGGAACACTTTAGAGGAGCATATTATGTATTGTAATTCAAGTCTTGGACCCGAAATTTGGTAAGTTTACATTTATTAATGAAAATTAGTTTTTCATCTTGCAATATTTGTGTGTCAAATATCATGTGTGAGTAGTTTGATTACTAGAATTTAGGTGATGTTTGTCATGACTATTTAAATTATGCATGTTAATTTAATTTCGTAAATATTCCGACGTATTTAAATTTGAAATAAAAAATTTGGTATTTGCTTAAAAATACACGAGAGTGTATTTTTAAACCTCAAAAATTAATTATAAATTCATGCTTTAAAAAATTTAAAGTTGTCATTTTTGATGGGTTATGCTTGCACTTAAATGTTTTGATATCCCATGCTTAAATACACATTAAAAATTTAGAACGTGATATTTTTGAGGGAATAGGGATTTATTGTGTCTAATTAAAGAAACGTTAAAATATTTTGAATGCATGTAACGTTATATTCTCCGAAATGTACGCGACGAGAGTCGGTATATTTTGCGTTATAAATTCGGAATTACGAAATTAAATTGATATGTTAATTTAATTAGGATTGACAAACGAAACCGACATCCTAGTTTCTTCCACATTTATTATTATCTCTTGTACTTGTTCGTTTATTCTATTTTTATTTTTATTTTAGAAACTTAATCACTTTTATACACTCATATGCCTAGTTGGACAGTCAATATTTTAAAAAATTTGACGAAATCTCTATTGGTTCGACCCGTACTTACACCTGCTATATTTCAATAGCCCGTGCACTTGCAGTAATTTTATAACAAATAAAATTTGACAATAATATTTTTAATTAATATATATTATATTTAATAATATTTTGAATTTATATTATACTAGTTATAATATTATATAAAAAAAATTCCCTCATATAAAAGAAAAAAGACACACACACACACACACTCACACTCACACACAAGGCTCCTAAGAGTTAAAAATTAAAATGTTGCAAATCAAGATGTCAAAAGTATTTGTTTTGACATATAATTATTTATTTACTTTCAATGAAAATTATTATAAAAAAAAAAAAAAAATAATATGTCGAATAATTAGATCGGATCCGAATCCGTTTAACATAAACGGATATGGAATTGGAACCCTAACAGATAATCCGACAGATAATCGGATCGGATTCGAATCCGTTTAACATAAATGGATATTGATTTGAATTTTCTTGATCCGGTCCGAATATGATTCGTTTATAGGCCTAGTATGGGATATTTATATAAAATATCATATTAGAGAGAGAGAGAGACTGCTTCACAAACATAAATTTCTTGCGTAAAATAATTAGAATTTTGGCAAAAATATACACTAGAATTAAATTTGCAACTTTGAAGAATATAGATCCTAAAATCAAAGTTGAAATTAAATTTATATTTTTCTTATTTATTTTTTTATAGTTAATTTACCCAAATTGATTAGACCCTTATGAATAGCATAGAACCGCTTTGGTGTATATATATATATATATATATATATATATATATATATAGAGAGAGAGAGAGAGAGAGAGAGAGAGGTTCACAAGTGAACCTAAAAGATAAATATTTTAATGAACCTCAATAAAAAATACCTAACAAGCCATTAATTTTAATTCCTATTTTGTAATTGGTATGTGCCAGCGACAATGGACACGCGAGTGACATGCTTATTTTTTAATACACACACCTTACCCCCCACCCCACCCTATGAACAAATGGTTAGAAATGTCTTTCACAACACCATAATTGCAAACAAAATTAGTCGGTTCACTACACCAAATCTGACGAATCGTCACGGTCATTTACCTTGACAAGTTGGACTTGTCAAGGTCAATGACAGTGACAATTCTGGGGGTGACAACTTTTGTTGTCATGGACTTGTCACGATCAATGACCGTGACAAGTTTGTTAGACTTGTCACGATCATGTCACGGTCCTTGACAAGTTTTGTCACGGTTAAGGATCGTGACAAACCCGTGACATTTAATAAAAAATTATCACAGTTAATAACCGTGACAATTCTGGACAGAATTGAAAAAAATATCTGTTGGGTAGTATGGCCACTGCGACTTCCCAGCAGTATATTTGTACCTGTTATAGTAACGTTGTACCTATTCAAACATCATATATCCAAATAAAATAGAGATAGTGCAAATATACATTCAAAACAATATGCATCACATTATAATCCAAATATAATTCAAATGTAACAACTTAAAGCAATTCAATTAAAATAATGTCACTACATGTCTGGGGTAAGGTTATCTCTGAGGAGGTTAGTAGGCCACACGATATACGAATTGACACACCAAGTAATATACATCGTGCCGCATTATTCGCGCAACCACAAGGGGGAATTCTCCTTCCCGGGTATCACATGCGTGACGAGCACCTTGGACTCGATGTATTGAAGAAAACGTCCATGAACTGGCATACCCTGGACGGTATTCGTGTCCCTCAACCCCCGCCCTATCCGCTGGTCATCAAATATGTCCAGTAAAAACACGCTCGGCCAACCAAGTGTCAACATCAGTCGGTTGAAGGAATCCAGATAGGGGAGTGGATCATCAAAGTCTGCACGTTTCAGTGATGAAGCAGCGAGGTCCACATCCTCGTCATCCTGCACCTCATCCTCCACAACCTACTCCTCCCCTTTCCCCTTCCGATTTTTGCCCAATGAACGCTTCATAAATGATAACATATCTTGGACTGTCACCTCCAAATGGGACAGCTTCGCGTCATGCGAGTCCACCATTAGAGCCAACCCGGTGTCGGTCGTCTCGAATCCGATGATCCTAGATTTGGCCACCCGCGAGCTCACCCCCTTGTCCTCCCCTTGCGATCAGCATCAAGCACTTGGTTGAGTGCGTCTGTGGACAAAGATGCCTTATCGGCATCAGACTGCGACTCATGCACTTTCTTAAGCTTTGCTTGCAACGACAAAAAGCACATGATTAGTAAAATAAGTAAATAAAAAATTATAACGTAATTAATAAAAAGTAAATTGTCAGATTACTTACAATCGTGGTCGTGACGCTCGGGAACACCTCCTTATCCTTCCCCTTCTTCATCCGGATAGTCACATAAGTATCGAGCCTATGTGTCCTACCCCCAGGGCCACTCCCTGTCCCTGGAAATAAAATAAAGTAAAATTAGTATCGGCCCCGCAAAGTAAAATAATGCAGAATAATATATTTTTATAGTTATAGAAAAATTAAATCTTACCATCTTCCTATGCTCCACCTCGGTGTCAGACGTCCGACCGAAGTAGTGCATGTATGTCTTTTTTGCTCAATTTTTCCTCCCCAATTGGCAAGATGCCAATTGTCGCTCCCCAATCTCATTGTCAATGAACTTTTGCCATTGTGTCAATGAGATCGGCTCCTCTGGCTGGATAGATTCACGCATTCGGATAACGGACTCTCGGGTCTTCCCAAAGTATCAGGTCCACATATTTTTCTTCAACGTCATGTGTTGCTCCCTCAACTGCTCCAAAGCGGAATCGCGTAGCTTTGGATCCAGGCTGAATTGTTCCTGTCCAACAAATACAATGTTAGTTGTCAATAAATATAAATATAAATATAAATATATATATAAATATAAATATATATATAAATATAAATATAAATATATATATAAATATAAATATAAATATAAATATAAATATAAATATAAATATAAATATAAATATAAATATAAATATAAATATAAATATAAAATGAAATCAAAATCGAAATCGAAATTGAAATTGAAATATTCATATAAATAGAAATGTAAATTCATTACCTGTAGTGCCACCCAAATAGCTAACTTGAGCTCATTTGGCACCTCCCTCCAACTAATGTACCCCGGGCCGATGATCGTCTTTACCAGCTCGAGGGATCTCGCTAATAGCCCCGTCTTATTCCAGATGGCCATCCCCAATTTACCATATTTGGGGACCCTAGGGGCCGAGGAGCCCTCCTCGCCTCCGCTACCACCGAGCCCAGATGACATCATCATAATCAACATCATCATCCTCGCCTAAATACCTGAAGGGGACATTTGCTGTAAAAAAATGTTGTTATTAGTACAAATCAAAATGAATTAGAAGAAGGAATACAAATATGTACAAATACTACAAATCCAAATGAATTTTTACTGTTTAACACCTCAATTCTGAATTCCAAAACAACAACATCTAGCTCATAATATGTACAATTACTAAAAATCCGAAACATCCCCACCCCAACCCTACTGCCCACACACACGCACACTACACAAGAGTGAAAATGATAAAGTGTAAATCAATTAAAAGCATTGAAAATGGATTGATAAAGTACAAATTAGAATATTTATTACAAAATGAAAAATTGTTTCAAATTCGGGTTATTATAAAAAATGGATTGATATTCGGCAGGAGCAGCCAAGTCATCCACACCACTATTTAGATGCTTTGGTGCGCATAGGACAATTGACCATGACTCATTGTTGATATACTCCGAGTAAAACACTTGGTTAACCTTTTGAAATGCACAAACAAACTGCTCATCGCTCACGTGGTCGTTGCTCTTCAACTTGGACAAGTCAACATGATCAAATTGGTGACAGGATCAACTTTACAAGTATTTTTATCCTCAACTCTTACCCAGTCATAGTAAAATACAACATCTTTGAAGCTTATATAACCCAATTCAAATATATTTTGAATTACACCATAGTAAGTCATTTCAGCTTCAATGAGGTTTTTATCTTTTGCGCTCGCTCGAAAGAAAGTAAGAGCCTTGTATGAAATGCCCGAGTTCTGTACATTTGTGTAACAACCCATGTAATTTTTAGGGTATTTTCAAAATAAAGAGGAAAAATAAATTTGTAGATAAAATTATTTTTATTGCTAAATCGTGTAGGTTATTATTTTTAAAGGCGAGAATTTCAAACGGTTTCAAAAACGGAGTTAAAATGGATTTTATATTGATTTTACAATATTTTGCGTTATAGGCAGTTTTTAGGATAACTGCCAGTTTTCCTGGGCGATCGATCGATCTACTCCTGGGGGTCGATCGATCGACCCCAGCAGAAAATATGCGCAGCAATCAGTTTTTGGAGTTTGTTTTGTTTACAACTCTTTTGGTTTTGCCTTATAAAATAAGGTCGTGGGTGACCCTTTTTGGTACAACTTTTTGGCAGCAAACAAGTTTTTAATTCCTTTCTTTTATACACACATTGCCCCTTTGATTTATGCATTCAACCTTAGGTTTTTGGAGGTGTTGTTGGGGCAGTTTTTAGGTTGTTCTTGGAGGAGTTTTTGGTGATCTTTAGAGCAGATTTTTGATGGCTTGTTCTGTGATTTCTAGGCAGAATTATGTTGGTTCTTTTGGTGGTTTGAGGTATGGGATTTTATACAATATGCTCCTTAATCTCGCGAGTAATATTCTCGTTGTTTTCTTGTGATTATTGACTCATATTTGAATTACTAAATTCATTGGAATTCTGAAAAATATTTGTTGGAATCTAATTTTGATTCATGTGGTATTATTTGATGTTGAGCATGTTGTCTTGAGATTTTTTTATGGCACTGAGGTTGGGCGTCCGCTAATATTCCTTTTTCTGGATATGCTAGAAATGCATAGGCGCGGTACGTTGGTGAGGCTTGGTGACCCGGTTAATGTGTTGTTGAGAAATTATACTGATATAATTGCTTATGAGATTCACATTTGATTTGAATATTCGTATTCGTATTGTGATGTTTTATTCACCGCTAATAATTGTTGAGCATCTTTCCTATCGTATTGTGTACTTCCCCATATTTTCTTTTAGTTGCAGGTTAGTGCGGATTTTGGGCGCTTTGGATTGGAATTGGAGATTTTTTATTTAGCGTGGATTATTTTGGGAAGATTATTGGAGAATACAAGTTAAGAATATTATATTTATTTTTATGTATAGAGCATTTGCGATTTGTATTTTATTTTTGAGTTAGATAGTTGTTGTATGTAATTCGAGAGACTTGGTATTTATTTGAAGAGATTGAGATTTGTAGTTCTCTTTTGTTGTTGTGGGATTTTTAGATGCTCTATACCATGTTTATATTGTGGATTTAGTTTAGTTTTACCGATAGTAGCGCTCCGTTGGCTCTCCTCGGGCGAGCGGGGTGTTACAGAATGGTATCAGAGCTTAGCTATACGATAACCCTCGGGTCTTGGGTTTTGGGTCTATGGCCTTTTTATGACGCGTATTTTTGGAGATAGAAATTTTTAGAAAATCGTTTCGCTTTAGGCATCTAGATTAGATGTGAGGAAATTATTTTTGGAGACGAGATTATTTTTGAGATTATTGGCCTGATTTTTTAGAGTTAGGCATTCGGCGAATTTCGAGGGCGAAATTCCATTGTTAGTGGGAAAGTGTAACAATCCGCGTAATTTTGGGGGTATTTTTAAAATAAAGAGGAAAAATAAATTTGTAGATAAAATTATTTTTATTGCTAAATCTTGTTGGTTATTATTTTTAAAGGGGAGAATTTCAAACGGTTTCGAAAACGGACTTAAAACGGATTTTATATTGATTTTACAATATTTTTCCTTATAGGCATTTTTTAGGCTAACTGCCAGTTTTTCTAGGCGATCGATCAATCGACCCCAGCAGAAAACATGCGCAGCAATCAGTTTTTAGAGTTTGTTTTGTTTACAACTCTTTTGGTTTTGCCTTATAAAATAAGGTCGTGGATGACCCTTTTTGTTACAACTTTTTGGCAGCAAACATGTTTTTAATTTCTCTCTTTTATACACACTTTTTTCCTTTGATTTATGCATTCAACCTTAGGTTTTTGGAGGTGTTGTTGGGGCAGTTTTGAGATGTTCTTGCAGGAGTTTTTGGAGATCTTTGGAGCAGATTTTTGATGGCTTGTTCTGTGATTTCTGGGTAGAATTATGTTGGTTCTTTTGGTGGTTTGAGATATGGGGTTTTACACAATATGATCCTTAATCTAGCGAGTAATATTCTCGTTGTTTTCTTGTGATTATTAACTCATATTTGAATTGTTAAATTCATTGGAATTCTGAAAAATATTTGTTGGAATCTAATTTTGATTTATATGGTATTATTTGGTGTTGAGCATGTTGTCATGAGATTTTTTTATGACACTGAGGTTGGTCATCCGCCAATATTCCTTTTTCTGGATATGCTATAAATGCATAGGCACGGTATGTTGGTGAGGCTTAGTGACCCGATTAATGTGTTGTTGAGAAATTATATTGATATAATTGCTTATGAGATTCGCATTTGATTTGAATATTCGTATTCGTATTGTGACGTTTTATTCACCGCTAATAATTATTGAGCATCTTTCCTATCGTATTGTGTACTTCCCCATATTTTCTTTTAGAGGCAGGTTAGCGCCGATTTTGGGCGCTTTGGATTGGAATTGGAGATTATTTATTTAGCATGGATTATTTTGGGAAGATTATTGGAGAATACAAGTTGAGAAGATTATATTTATTTTGATGTATAGAGCATTGGAGATTTGTATTTTATTTTTGAGTTAGATAGTTATTGTATGTAATTCGAGAGACTTGGTATTTATTTGAAGAGATTGAGATTTGTAGTTCTCTTTTGTTGTTGTGGGATTTTTAGGTGCTCTATACCTTGTTTATATTGTAGATTTAGTTTAGTTTTATCGAAAGTAGCGCTCTGTTCGCTCTCCCCGGGCGGGCGAGGTGTTACAATTTTTACTTTCCTCATACACTTTTGCGCCGAATACGTAACCGTTGAATCGATACTTTTTATACTCTTGTGCCACGAACAAGGGTCCAGTGGCTAGACGAGCAAGCCTTGATGTCGCATCGCCCGTCTTTAAGAGCTGAGAATATAGATAAATTAATTAGACTAGTTGTAAAGTTTGAGTGTAATGTAACGTTATATAATGATCATTTTTATTATAATTACCTCTTGTGACAACCACAACCTAAATTCGTTGTCTGATTGTACCGTTGTTTTTCGTCTTTCATTGTTCTTACAGGCTTCATATTTTCTGCATATTACAAAATTAATCATGTATAAAATAATCTAAAATATTCTAAAATAATGTTAAACAATAAAATAATTTAAACTTACTTTTTTCGTTCTTCGACATCTTCATGTGTGTCAAATAGATACCGAGTTACTTGTTTATGTTGCAAACTCGTTAATTTCACTCGTTTTCCCATCACATGACTACCATCATCGTCGAACTCATCAGTGTCATCAACGCTGGTCGAGTGAGGCATATATTCCCATGTATATATTGATGACTCGACGGTGATGTATTCCTCTGCAATTGATCCTGCAATGTATCGCGTATTCTTGACGTAATCTTTACAAACTTTCATCGACCTTTCAAATGGATACATCCCCCGATATCTAACTGGACCACAAAGAAAAGCCTCGTCGCATAGCTATACCAATAAGTGAACACTTATGTCAAAGAATGCTGGGGGAAAGTACTTCTCCAACACACAAATCGCTTCGGTCATCACCAATTTTGCGGTCATTATGTGTTCTCGAATGACTACCTTCTCACACAAGAGTGAGAAGGTAATATTAATTTGCATAATAGCCCTCCACAAGTCCTTGTGCTTAGAGAAACAATGCTTAAACAATAGAGGAACCAATTGCATGATCACATGCCAATCGTGGGACTTACACTTATGAAAATTATGAGTAGCATAATTTACAATCCTTTGCAAATTGGACGAAAAATTAGATGGGCCCTTCAAATTATATATTGTGTCTAAAAGCACCTTCCTTTCCCAACTCGTCAAAGTAAATGCACCAGGGGGAATTATTGTCCTTCCCCTACTATCTTCTTTCAACCATAGTTGTGGCTTAAGTTTCAACGATTTAAGGTCTTTTCGTGCATTTTCTCCATCCTTCGAATGACTCCCCCTAAGGAAAGTGCCCACAATATGTTCAGCAAAGTTTTTCTCTGCATGCATCACATCCAATATATGGTGCACCGGGTTATTCTTCCAATAAGGAAAGTCAAATAAAATTGACCTCCTAGACCATGCCTTTCTTGTGTCAGTTTCATTCCCAGTTGGAGTCTTCTTATGCTTGACATTCTTAGATTTGGGATTCTTACCTGGCATATTAGGGCCACATTCAAAAAATTTACTTTCAATTTCTGAACCTGAAAGTTGTCTCGGGGGTAGCCTATGTTCAACCCCACCCAATAAAAAATTGGAACCTTTCTCAAATCTGAAACTACGAGCTGGGGTAAAATCCTCCTATGGAAATGCTATACATTTTTTTTGCTAAAGGATAGATGAAGAGATTCAGTCTCCTCTCCACAAATAGGATACTCCAAATAACCATGTACTACACAACCGAATAATGTCCCATAAGCTGGAAAATCATGAATTGCCCACGTCAATATAGCTTTCAGTGTAAACTCTTCTTTTCTAAAAGATTCAAATGATTGCACACCCTCTTCCCACAAATCATTTAATTCTTCTACCAAAGGATCCAGTTAGACGTCGATGTCATCACTCGGTGCCTTTGGCCTAAGTATCAATAAAGACATCATCAAAAATTTAGGTCTCATACACTTTGAAGAAGGGAGGTTGAGTGGGCCTAAGATCACTGGCCATACACTCTAATTAGTGCTTAGATTTTAAAATGGATTGAAACCATCTATTGATATAGCCAAATGAATGTTGCGCTATTTTCGAGAAAAAATGGGATACTCATAATTCATCCTCCTCCAAGATGTAGAATCAATAGGATGATGCATGAGATTACACCCTACTTCTGCCCTAGCATGCCAAGTTATTGCCTCTACTATCCATGGTATTGTGAAAAATTTCTCTAATCTAGGGCCAACAGGAAAATATTTCAACACTTTTTGAGGCACTTTTGAGCTTGTGCCTTCCTTACTAGTAGATTGGACATATCTAGGTTCATCGCAAATTGAACAACGATTGATATTTTCATACTCCTTTCGGTATAGTATGTAGTCATACACACAAGTATGAATCGATTTATACTTTATTCCCAAACCTTTCAAGTTGTTCTTCATAACAGGATAACTATTTGGAAGCGTATTATCCTTGGGTAGTAACCCCTTCACCCATTTCAGAATTCCTATCACGCTATTTCCAGACAAACCGTACTGCATCTTCAAACTGTGCAAACCAACCATGGCATGTAAAGTTGTTTGATCTTTCTCACAGCCAGTGTATAACGGTTGGGTCGCCTTAAATTTTAAACTTTGGTAGTCATCATCAAGGTTTATCTTGATATCTTCACGAGCACTTGAACCTTGTACATCATCAGTAACCTCATTCTCCTCTGATTCATAGACTCTATGCGCATCATCAACTAAATCCTCTAACATATTATAATCTACGACGTCCCCTTCTACATCTATCCTACTTGTTTAAGGTTGTTGTGAAGGTTGTTCGGGGATAAAAGGAACTTTTAATTCACCGTGAAAACTCCAAAATCGATAACTATCTTGCATACCCGATATTAACCAATGTAGTTTAACTATTTTCCACTCGAACACCTTACCATTCATTTCATCATTATGACATCTCTTTGCGTATTTCACAAATTCATTAGGACCTCTGCGAAACACATCCCCCATTCTATTTATCCCACCCATCCACTCTTTGTATTTCGGATATCCCATCACAACTACCACAACTAATCACCTATTAAAGGTAAGAAGTGTATATTCATGGATTAGTATAGTATGTTTATATTTGATTTATAAACGTAGATTTATAAAGGTAAGAAGCGTAGATTTATAGTATGTTTCATTTAATTATGTCTTATTCATATTCGATTTTTAAATTTCAAATTCAAATTCAATTTATAATAGAAATTTATATTTCCTCTATCTCCTCTAAAGGGTGAGTGGTCCTATCCCATTCAAGACCGCATTTTTGTGTAATATACTTAACAGCTCATACACATTGTTACGATTTGAGAAAAATTTGGCAGCATATCCCCGTAGTTCTCCAAGTGCACGACGTAGATTGGCAAGTGTGAGTGTTATTTCAACTGATCAATTGAAATAATAGTTGTATACACCCCATTCTAATACCCCCTAACTTCTCCTAAGGTCCCCAGCACCTCCCTTCATCACTGTAAACCCAAGTCATACCCCGGGTACTGACCTAGAGGCCATCAAACACTCCCAGGCTTCGTTTGACCAAAATTCAAAATCCTCAGCTCGATCGAGACTGAATGAATCTTCAAAGGGAACTGAAACCCCTTTCCAATGGTCCATCCCATGTGCAATTTTGACTTACCATGTGGACGAATGACCCGTTTTCCCCTAAAACTCGATCAGGAGGCCACCGGGTGCTCCTGGGATCCGTTTGACCAAAGTCAACTCTTCAGCTCGAACAAGACTAAATGAATCTTCAAAGGTCACTGAAACCCCTTTCCAACGCACCACCCCGTGCGCGATTCTGACTTACGGTACGGACGAACGATCAGTTTTACTTCGAGAGGTCATCGAATACTTTCAGGGCCTGATTAACCGGAGTTAACTCCCCAAATCGGGTCAAACTCTTTGGAATGTATAAGTAAATCTCCTAACCATTCCAACGGTCCACCCCATGCGCGATTCTAACTTACCATACGGATGAATAATCCATCTGCGTACGAAGTTTCCCCGTCTAAAGGACTGGTGAGTGCTTCAGAGCCACATTTAACCCAAAGTAAACTCTCGAACCCGGGAGCAGTCCTAAGGGCTTTCGAAGGTCTATGAATTACCTTTCCAACTGTTCACCGCGTACATGATTTGGATCAATGGTTTGTGCTCAGCGAGTGATTTTTTGAAGGAGCCTGAAAGAGACTGCCAAATGACAGGTCCCAGACCCTGACTTATCGGTAGTGTGCCTAAACACACCTACCGATTGGCAGGACCAGGGCTATGATGATTGTCAATGTCCTGGGCCTATAAAAAGGAGGGCTTGACCTCATTTCAAAGGGAGCCCAGATCTGAAATATATCACTCTCAGCGAATCCAGAAAACCTCTCTCGAAGTCAGCGAGATTTCTATATCCAAATCCCTTTCCAACCTTCACTTTTCATCATCCTTGGTGAATTAACTACCTTCCATCATCATCCAAGTGCAAGGTCTGCTCTCCAGCATTCACGATCAAGCTCAAGATCTTCAAGGAGGTCCAATTTTCTCCATTCTCTCCTTAAATTATCATAAACTGCATTAACTTGTTTTATTACTTAGCACTTATCTTCTCTCATCTCACATATCAGTACAAGAAAAATACCCTTATATGACACTTTAAAAAATGACTTTATGACAATTTAAAAAAAATGTCATTAAAAATATAATACTCTTATTTACATGACACATTAACTATAAAGTGTCATTATAAGAATATTAGTGTTAATGTACATGATAATTTTAATATAAGTGTCATATTAAAAGGTAAAAATTATGACCCTTTCGTAATAAAAATCCAATATACAAGTGTGTAAGATAACATATCACGACACTTTCAATTTTTTTTTCCCAAAATTTAAAGACGCACTACTCTTTCCCTCCATCTCACTTCGGAGCATGTCCCCCCGTCTCTTTCCCTCAGTAACTATGTGATTTAGGTGTTCTCTCTCTCTCTCTCTCTCTCTCTCTCTCTCTCACACACACACACACACACACACACACACACACATATGCACACACTGATGCACATACACAGATGCACGCACACACATAGGTGTACATAGAGACGTGCACACACTCCCATATACAAACCTAATCAGGTATGATTTCTTTTCTCTTTCTTCGATTGAAATTTTTGTGGGATTTTTTCATTCATTTTAACGTTTAAGGAATCATGTTTGATCTTGGTAATTTTAAACAAATGGCTCTTGAAATTTAGTGGTTTGAAATTTAGAATTGGGGATTTTCTTGAAATCTAGACTTTGAACCATGTTATAAGTGATTCTATTGTGGATTCAGGGTTATAATTTGGGGATTTCTTGATATTTTTTATTTTTACATTTTCAGTTTGACAATTCTTCTTGGTGAACTTAGTATTAATGTTTAGGCTTACATATTGATATTTTTGTTTATTCATATTTTTTTCTTCTGGATTGAAAGCTTTTGAAACTATATCATTGTGTTGCTTTTTTCGTATAGGACTGTTGAAACTATCATAACGACTGTTGAAATTGATGAGTTCATACTTAATTTGTTATTTTTTCTTTATGATCAGTTTATGCTTCAAGACTCAATAGTGGCCAGTTGGTCCCCTCAACAACGTATTTAATTAACATTGTGAACCTTAATCATAGTACCATAGTTAATCTAAATTACATCTACATCCACTATAATGTATTTTGTAGTGTAGATGAATGCATAATGGATTGTATTTGATACATTTTGTAATTGGCACAAGTATCAATAAATTGCACTGCGAGAACCGATGAGCGCATGGTGATATAGTTGTAATGTTACAACGGGGAGATGATTATTAGTAATTATAAGTTTTAAGTTGGATAATAATAATTTTTCTAAGTTTATTTTTTCATCTTA
The DNA here is from genome assembly GCA_949130495.1 of Sambucus nigra. Classification (NCBI taxonomy): domain Eukaryota; kingdom Viridiplantae; phylum Streptophyta; class Magnoliopsida; order Dipsacales; family Adoxaceae; genus Sambucus; species Sambucus nigra. The sequence goes on along the minus strand of OX422210.1, from coordinate 406,903,540 downwards.
ATTTATATGTATGCTATTAGTTAATTAAGTCCTAATTGTTAGAATGATATTTTTTATGTACAGGTAGAAGTTGGATCTATAGCTTCATAAAAAATTATTTGAAGACCCTAAATCTCTCAACTGGGATTTGTATTATTGAGAGGTAATAACAACTATTATTTCTTAAAGTGATGTGTGTTCTTGGGTACTATATAACAAGTATCCTTTTTTTCTACATATGAAGTAGTTTTGTAGCTAATTGAGTTCCCATTTTACACTTAGTCTGATTATAGTTTGTATAGATCAATGCTAATTTGATTCTTACTATTGAACTAAATTCACTAACATTTCGAAGGTTTGAATTATTCTGAGCTAATTTAATTGGTTGGTTATTCTTGTTCGTATCGTGTTCTTCAATGTTTCCAAGATTTCTTATTTACTAATTGTGTCTCAAAGCAAAGCAAGAATGGAGTGGGATTTTAACCTTCCATTTATGAAGAACATGAATGTTAGCAGCCACAAATATGGGCTTGTATATACCGAAATTGGTTGGGTTATTTGGAGGAGAAAAGGTAATTTACCTGATGAACCTATCTACTATATAAACTACATTGGAACTTATCTTCCATAAAAACTACCTTGGAGATGGTCTAGAATTCTTTTTTTGCTCATTTGTAGGTTGAAGTCAAGTCATTGCTCAGTATTATCAACTAATCCCCTTTGGTTTTGAGGTAAGAGCCTAAACAAATGAATTAATTTATTTAGTTCAAACTAATGTAGTTTCATTACATAATTGGATTTCTTCAAATTCACTTATTTATATCCTATTCAATTCAATAAAACATTATTTCAACTAGCAGTGGTAAAAAACTTGTTTTATTCCACATATTAACATTATTCCAATTCTTTTCAATAATGATTTCTTCTGATATTAAATTACACATTCATCGTTTTCCAAGCATAAGGTCTACATGCACAACATAACATGTCTCGCTAATAACTCGTGTCCACAATGATACCAAAATGTGATGAAGAATTATCGTGAGAACACAATTATTCTCAAAGAAGGGCTAGAGCAGATGAGACGCTTCAACATAGTGTCTAGGGAGAATGGAGTTTCTCTAGCTGCATTCTCTCTGAAGGACAACACTCGCCACGATGAGTTTGAGGTCTCTGATATGATACGTAGGTTCGGTTGGATTGTTCCAACGTACACTATGCCTGCATATGCACAACACATGACAGTACTCCGCGTTATCATAAGGGAAGATTTCTCACGTACCCTTACAGAACACCTCATCCTCGACTTATCAAAGGTGTTACATGCTTTAAATATGTGGATCACTACTTGTTTTTGACTCGTTTTTAAAGAGAATCTCTATTTTGACATTTTTATTGTAAAAACATTTATCTAACTGGAGAGTGGAGAGTGCTTGATGTGTCCATGACCAGAATCTAGTGAAGTCCCTTTATTTGTAATTATTCAAACCTATTAATAGACATGGTCTCTATCTTGATTTAAATAGAGGAACTATGAATTTAAATATCTATTTGAATTTGAATTTCAATACCATTTCTAATGAAATTTGAATTGAGTTGATATTTGTAATTCTTTTGTTTGAATAACACAAAATAATTGAAAATAAATAGTGTTTCTTAGGTTTAACATCACCTAGTTTTCAACAGGGAGAAAATTAGTTCACTTAGCGTTGGGTTAGTTTTAACATATTTTTTTGTTCTCTAAATGCTTTATATTATGAAATATTTTACATGAAAAACTCATTTCATAATTATAGCCAAACATTTCGGTAAACCTCCAATTTCTAAAGAGAAGATTATCACAATGTATTATCATGTTGTGGTTCAATATCACTAATATTCTATCTAATTCATGCAATTTCGCTCAATGTTATCGGGGCCGAAAACTTCAATAGATAGCTGAGCTGGAAAGGAATGTACAATCTTTACAGGCAAGTATTATATACATGTATGTACAATCATTTTCATCACCTGCTACAACCAGTCTTTAATGTTGTTTTTCAAACCGGGAGCTTTCATATTCTAATTATTTTAAAATTTTAAAGTAGATAGGCTTAAGAAGTATAAATGCTAACAAATTATTATCCATTCGACAGACTTTCGTAAGGAAAAATTAAGGTCATTGATAATTGTCACAATGATTTGTGTGCGTCACATTATACTCCTGATCATCGAAATTGGTGTAGTTAGAGCAGCTAGGAATTTTGGCATCCTACCTTCAGACTATTTGTTCCACTTTGTACTAATGGTTCAGTTCACTCTCCGACCTGCCATGAATATTCGTATGTGATTGCTAAATGTGTTATGCTCGTGTTAGTTATATCATAGATGTCCTAATTATATTAAAGCCTAATTATATTAAAGCCATTTTAAAATCATAACATTGGCACGTTTTGAGTTCATTACATAGACCTCTATGATATGTTAATTTGAGTAAAACCCCATTATTAGATCCTAGAATTCTATGCATATCTTGCTGATATGATATGTTAACAGGATATATGATGCAAAAGTGAAACCTCACATTTGTATTATATCATATTTTAATACTTACAAACCGATCATAGACAAGCCGTATGCCCGCTCTACGTACTTCTTCTATGGCAGTGTGTTTATTTTGCATACATCTTGGATACATGCATGTTTGGTAGTGTCTTCTTCTCTATATATTTTTTGAATACATTTAAATGTTACTTTTATATGTTGTTGTTGTTGGTGGTGGCCGATGACTTTTGGTGCATATGTATGCCTATTTTAGCAAGCCCTCGTCCTCATCATTATTGATAATTATATAGTTTATGCAATATATTAATATTTCCGTATTACTAATTTTACAAGTTTCCATTGAGAGCTTACCCCTTCTCGTGATTGGCGATTATGTCGGCTCGCTCATGAAGTTACATTTTCAGCAGATGACAGGCCAAAGCTCCTCAATGAGGTAGCTAATATGTTTTTATTTTTATTGTATTATTGTACTAGTAACTGCATAAAGTTTTTATGTTCTTGTTCATCTTCAATTGGAAGCGTTAGAGTTTGGTTTAATACACTTATAGAGGAATTTTATGGTTTAGATGGTTAGGTTCAAATAGCTCCCCCAAAACAGGTCTGAGGAATCATTAAAGGGGACTAAATGACACTTCTCCCAATACACAGATTATTTTATGAAAAAGACCAATCAAAAATTAATTCTTTGTCATGCATACTTGTAACCAGGTGAACTATGTTGCATTTGTCAAGGAATGTTTATTCCTTTTTAAAGAATTTTTTTTATCGAATACACAATTTCTCTCATCGTCACATCTCTATAATACTATAAAATGATTTACAGGCATTTAGGTCTCCTTAGCAAAGAAGCTATCCACATAAGCAAGAGAAAATTGAAATACTTATTAATGAAAGCTAGCTGAAGAGCTATCCATGTAAGCGAGAGAAAGAGCTAAATACTAATTACTCATTTGGGTAATAGCTATATCGACGTCAAGATTCGTCCATTCCTCTTCCTACATGAATCATTGAACACCCCGACCATTCATATTCCTCGATGAATCAGCGATAACTCATCTTCATCTCCCTATCGTTGATTCAGAAACAACTCATAGCTCTTGGTGCATTTGATCAATTAGGTACATCACTTCTTTCTATATCTATTGAAATGTTTTTATTTTTCATTGTTGAAATTTTTTGTGTATTTTATAAGGCCTAAGATTATGCCCCATATAAATAGTGCTCAGTAGATGTTCAATGAAATGAGTAAAAGGAAACGTATAATTCCTACAAATTTATATGGTTGAAATATAAATATAGACGTTAATTGGTATTCTCACAACTTTTTTGAAGATTAAAAGGAAGTAATATATCTATTTAAATCTGCTAAAATGTAGTATTGTTTAAAGTAATTTTCAAATAACATATGTGATGTTTCGTTAATTTTACGTATGTTATTTGGTGTAAGTGTATTTGAGAAGAATTAAGTTTTATTCCTATAAAAATAATGCATGTTAAATTTACGTATGTTATTTGGTGTATGTGTATTTGAGAAGATATAAGTTTTATCCCTATGAAAAAGTGCCCGCTAAGTGTATGATGAAATGTGTCAAATGACGGCCATCCCTTATTTTCCATCCCGTCAATACACCTTTGACGATGAAATTCTGCGCCGGTGATTTGCTAACGTAACCATGGCATATTATTTGGACCTTTTTTGAACATTTTCTTTATGATTATATATTTATAAAAAAAATCGTTGGATTTTGATATGGTTGGGTTTAATCACCTTGAGGGCTGTACCTAATTGGGATTCTTACTAAGTTAAGGCATCAAGGCTTTAATCACCTTGATGCATGTCTTAACATCTATCATATTAAGAAATACATGTATTAAAAATACTTGTTTTAACATCTATACTATTAAGAATACATGTTTTAAAAATACCGTCAATCATCACCAGTTTCACTTTATCATCCAATTCCAACTCTATTTCAAAACAAAGAGGTTTATTAATCTGAATGCATTGATGAAATAGGTATTTTATTTTTCAAAACAGATATTTATAACTATTTTAAAACAGGTCCTTTTACTTTTAAATTACAAAATATGCCTGAATTTTTAAAACATATATTTTTAATTTCAAATTACAAAAATATATTTTAAAACATGCATTACCTATTTTCAAATGTTTTTAAAAAAATATCATCTAGTGATGATATGATTGTTGGTCATATCTTATGGAGCCAAATTTTGTTAGCTTGAGTAATCTTACGTTACAATATGAGATTCATAGAAATATTAAGTTGCTAAATTAACTACAGATATATTGAAACCATAACTCTCAAAGAATCAATGATTATGCTTAGAAGAACCTAAAATACAATATCTATCAGGAGATCTTTCATAGAGTACCTATAATCCACCTTGTTGTTAACTGTAACTAACGTTGTACCTTAGAATATCTATTAAGTTCTGCCCAACAATCATCTAGATAACATGAAATCCAAAGAAGCTCGTAAACGTTCATACAAGTAATAGGGTGTTAAAATTATAAAATAAACAATCAGAATTTTACCTAAATTTATGTATTTGTATCCCAGTGCAACAAGCCCCGTTAATACCATTGCATTCGTTACATTGAAAAGAAAATATATTCGCAACTGTTTTGCTGGTGACTTGGCCTAGATATCGTCTTCCACTTGTGACTAGCTCAATTTTTTCCTACAATATTAACAGCAAATGAATAATACCTAAGTGAAAATATCACTGTTGTATTTTTATGTTTTTTTGTTTGTGGGATAAAACACAAAAACCTCCCTGCTCTATTTTGACGTCTTTAAAACATCCCTGTTATATTTATTAACTAAGATCTTATATCATATACAACTAAGATCCCATATCATATCATTTAGTTTGAAAATTAAGCAACTGCAGTACATCGTATTATGAACTGTTTAAGCAACTAAAAATTAAGCATCTAAGATCCTATATCATAACACAAACTATTTTTGACCTAAAATTTAGTACTAAATTTGGTTTGAAAATTAATTGATGCGTTTGTATTGATTAGCTTGATCTATAAATTTTTTGTTTATCCAACATGCAAAGAAAGCATGCTATGATCTTGGGCTGTTAGAAGATGACAAAGAATGGCATGACGCTCTAGACCAAGCTTCACAATGGGTGACGGGTAAACAATCAAAATCATGAACCAAGTGACACGACTCGAAGATCTTAGAAGGGGAAGGGATGATTGGACCATATTTGTCCGTGTTGTCCGAAATTGGGAATCGAAGAATTGATATACCGATAATGCAAAACAATCAGGTGACATGCTCTTAGTTGATGACCAGGTAAATCAATATATAATTTCTCATTTTTATTACTGTTGTGTCAATCAAACTCACATTATCTTAATAAATATTTTTCCTTCAATAATATATAATTGTTACCTTCACAGGGTGACTCAATACATGTAGTAATGCACAGATACTTAATTGCCAATCCCGAATATTTCTAGACCAAATAACTACTAACGCCATAGACCAACGATGAAAGAATCTGTAGTAAAAATGATCAAAATCATGCTGTCTCACAAAACTATTGGGACATATTGTAACAGATTCTTCCAAAGTATTATGGTTGTCCAAAGTCTTATATAGGAATCATATCTTCATTACATAAGGGTAATAATATAAGAAGAAAAATAATTTATATACAAAGTGAAAGGTTGGAAGCGAGAGAGAGGCATTAAGAATCGAAAATGATAGGTACAGGGGAATAATTACTGTTTTCTCAACAACTATCCCCACATGAATACAAATTAATAATAGTCGTTGAATCTTGGGACTGCTAACAGAAATCTATCCAGGGCCTCTTGCTCAGACCAGATACACACAATCAGTGCACTAACCTCCATTGTTGTTGCATAATCAAATTTCAGGAAACCACAGTTGATCAGGTCAATATCTTCTTACCTGACTTGAGATTAATTTCTGATGCCCAGCTTTATTGGGGGGGCCTTATACAGCAGGCAAGCTTCCTAATATATTTTGATACTTTTTCTCTTAAGTTTTATTCTTATTTGATCATCCATTAAGAAAAATCTTGGACTTGTTTTTTCATGTTCCCTTGTTGAGTTATTACATCTTCTTTTTAGTTACCTTTAAGTAGCTGTCAATGTGATTGGATATAAAAGTTTTTGCGTTGGACATATGGATGAACTGGGAAAAGGAATGAAGTGGAATTATACTAACGATAAAATTAATTACATATAATGATCCAAAACAGTACCTTAATTACATAAATTTAGCAACATCAATAAAAGTTTAAAGTGACATATTAAAACTGATACTATATGGGAGTCGTTTGTCAAAACAGTGCGCAAAACACGAAGACAATTTCAATTTGTCATTTGATTACTGGGCATAGAGGTAAGAATATGGGAAGATCTGGGAGACAATATGTGAGGAGTGGTAGATTGTTTTGTTCAACATTTTATTTCCATATTGAATTGTAATTTATGTTTTGATTTGATTCGTTAACAAAAATTATTTATTTGTAGTTACTAAGGATATCCCGAACACTTGTTCGTGGATACAACCCGGTCCGATAGATGCTTCTGTGTTAATCCGACAACAAGAGGACTGGTCTGAGATTGCATATGGACTTATAATTTGCAAAGGTTAAAGATATCCAAGCCTCGTAGCATTCATTCGTCTTTTGCTGGCACTGGGTACTCAGGTCTTATATCTTTTTCTCGTACTTGGCCACTAATTTCATTCAAATGACTTTCTTCTGATTTGAAGGGAGTTCCACCTCAGTATCACTATTTTTACACATAAGAGAGTCATTTTCCATCTCAAGAGCTGCTGACACTATGGATGCTCTCCTCCTTAGGCAAATTCCGCTAACCACTGGACTTCCATTTACCCCTTTAAGCCTAATTACAACTACCCCATCACCCTTGGCTGAGATTCGCAGGTCAACTAATTGTAGTGGCTTATTGGCCACAACAATGGAAAATATATCGAAATCAGATGGAACCTTCACATCCTGTATGAATATATTAAGTACCCTCATTTCTTTAGGCCCATTTGTGTGAGGATCTCCACAAAGTGAAGATTAACATAAATATGGATCAAAGTGTGGTAATGGTTACGAGTCAATACATACTCTCAAGTATTAACAACATGAACAAACTTATGAGACAAATATGGAGAGAGGCTTAGAAGGGATCAAGACTTTGTCCTTCTGCTCGGTTATTCCCCTACTTTCAGGTACATCTCAGAATATTCTATTTAACAAGATATTGCCTTTTACTTTTAAAAAAGGGGATAAAATATTGATTCCTAATGGGAATTTAATACAGATATGCCTTAATTAATGAGGGATAAGATTTCATCGGTCCATGCCTGCTAGAGGAGAATTGATGGGGAAAACTGAATAAAAAACGTGTTGATTTATATATGTTTGTTGTTATGTCAATAATAGGAGTGGTGCTAAAACCTTCAAACAATATGAGCAAACTCTCTGTCTCTCTAACTGTTCTTTGAAAATAATGTGTTCTTATATTCTCTCATATTTTATAGGTAAGAATTTTGAGAAGGTTTGTGAGATGTATCACATTACTCTTAATGAAATTGCAATATTTGATGACAATGGCACCATTACGCGGGGAGGTGTAAGAATCGGTAAGTGAAAATTTTGTTACTATAAATTTGTTGAAAAACAATCATCGAGTCATGGATTGTATCAAAAATATGTTTATGCTTTTATAATAAGCTTCAAAATTTTCCAGGTAATCCTGCTATGACATCGAGAGGTTTTCAAGAAGCTGATTTCGAGACAATGGCAGACTTCCTTTGTAAGGACATTTTTGTCCATTATCAATTTGTATGTCGTACGCCGTTACACCGTTGAAGAAACTCAAGATCGCATCTACGTCAACAGATTCGAATATCAAATCGTCTTCAACATCATAACCTCTGCGAGAATGAACTTGGTAAAGTTTTGTATTTAATTTCCTTAAAGTTCATACTTTGTATTGGGAAATTTTTATAAAATGTTTTTTATAAAAATAAGAAGTAAGTTTTTTCAAGCAAAATGAGGCTTTAAAAGAATTTTATTTTTTCTGGACCTCCGGACCGGTCCGCCTCTATACCGGATCGATCCGCCTTCGGACCGATCCGCCCTCTACCCGGACCGATCCGCTTTGCTGAAGATCCAGTAGACCCCGGACTGGTAGCGAACCGATAAAGCCAAATTTAAAATGAACCGATCCGAGGTCGGACTGATCTGCCCCCATACCGGACCGGTTCGCCTGGGATAAACTCGATCAGTTCCGTGAGTTTTTTATCCACCAACTTATTTTTCCTATATATATAACTATTTCTGTAGTATATTTTTTTAAGTCTTTGAGAAAACGTTTCTAAGAGTACAAACACAACAAGACTTCAATTTTTGATGTGCCAAACATCTTTTTGATTCACACACAAAAATCCCAATTACTTTTGTGAATCTTTTGGAACGCTAGAACACAAACTTCATTATTGATCATCTTTGTGGAGAGATCTTTACAACCGAGGGCTGCATGTCATTGTTGAGGGAGTCTTTACAAAGTATTATGGCTGCGTGTCATTGAGGAGAGCTGCGGTTCTTCCTTCATTGTTTGGGCTGCGAGTCCTTGGAGGGTGATGCGTGTATTCTCTTGCTGAGTTCAAGACTGCGTGTCTTTGTGGGTTGGCTACGTGTTGATCCATTGCAGATTTCTCTATGTAATTTTAATTTGCGACTTGTATATTCATAGTGAAATAAAGGTTTTACCCGAAAGGGGTTTTTTCTTGAAATCTGCGTCTCAGCATATTTATTGTGTTGCATGCTTTATTTTTGATGGGTTGACACACGCACCTTTAATTTAAAAGTAGACTCTAATTAAATAAGGGTTCTTGGAAACTTGCGAATTTAATTTAAATCATTATCACACAGTCGCATCTTATTCATCCTTCTCAGAGATGCACAAATTGCAACTATGGTGTTAAGGGAACACGAGAAGTTGCAAAAGGGATTTTTGCAGGGTTTCAGAAGAATAAGGAAATTAATAAACTTTAGATTCGAGTTGAAAATTTTGATGTATGATGATTAATTTACCAATTATTTACTTTTCTTATTTAATTTATTTAAATCATAAATGATGATTCATTTCTCCTTTTCTGTTTTGCAGTTGAATAAGTGGATGATAAATCTGAGTTGTATATCGAGTAATCCCAAATCTTCATCTTTCGCATTCCCATGGTGGATTCCTAAAAATTCTACACAAAATTCCATTCAGGTCAAGAAAATTTGGAGCTTTTCGGCACAATTTCGCGAAAGCCAATGGAAGACCGACACATTTATGCATCATTTTTGGATGTACATTTTTTTGAATGATGTACATAATGGGCATATCTAGCTATGATAAATTTATCATGTCATTATTTTTTTGTGGATAATTAATGCAGATGGTGGGTATATATATTTGTGCCCCACTATTTTTTTTATATGGACAAACGACTTGGTTTGGTGAATTTTAGGTGTACATGACCTTAAATACAAAAAAAATCACGATTGTTTTTATGTTATTGTAAATTTTGATTTGTGTTTAGATTTATTTGTCAACTATGACATTAATATTGGTTATTATTTTTTTTATTATATGTTTAATTTATGGCTGTTTATATTAAATCATCACGTGATGAAATTTTTTGTATGACCTTTTTAAAATTTTGAACACCGTTTATCATGATGCTTTTTAAATCAATTATGACATCTTATAGAGTATATTATGACCCTTTTTTGTATCACGTATGACATGTTTGAAAAAAAAAGTCAAATATAATCGTGATTTAATATGACACTTTTTATGGGTATTAATTATGACACCCAAACTTATGACGTTTTTTACTGAAAAATAAAACGTCATAAAATGGGTTTTATGACACTTCAAAAATGTCATAAAAATGCTTTTTTCTTGTAGTGTGTCCTAATATACTTTTTATTTACTATTAGTGCACATCTCTTATTTTCATATAAATAAAAACTCAAAAAAACAAGAAAAATAGGGTTTGCTCATAAATTCCAAACGGGAATTCTCACACTTTTCTTACACTTTTTTCACAACTAAAACACTTTTTACACACACACACATACAAGAGAAGTCCCCGATTGGATTTATGGGATAAATCCCACCCTTCATTTTGCATGCGAACTATGTGGACTTTGATGCCTCTATAGGCTACGTAGGCGCCTCGGGGTAAAACTCGAGACTCGAGTCCCATTCTTACTTTTTCTCTCATTTTCTATCTTCTCTAAACTCAATTCTCTTAGATTCTATATATTTACATATACATATATTTGTTCTTAGTGGCATATTATTCCACATGCGTTATCATTGCCTTATAATGATCGACGCTAGGATAATCGCATAAACCCTATTTTCTAACATTACTTTTTAGGAACATCCCTATGGATGACTCGCTTTATCTCTTCCATGATACAAGTCGATGATTCCTATCTCCGCTACATATACACATGCACACATATCACGGGAAAATAAAGGAAAATAGCAACAAGCCATGAGAGATCGTAAGGGCGGAATGGGTGCCTATCACCTTCCCATTTTGTAACTTAGCCTCCGGACCCTTTTGAGTCATTTTTGTATCGTATGTATCAGTATGTCTTGGGATGCTGTCCTTCGGGATGGATCCCTTTTCTTTTGTCTGTTTTGAGTGAAATAGACTGGAGAATCTATCTCTCTACATTTTTCACCTCATTCACCGAAGCTAGCCGAAGCGCTCCCGAGAGGGATGCGCGAGACCTAGAAGGATCCTCTCCCGCCGCGCCGCGAGGGGGTCTATCCAGGGAAGGCCACAGTGGTGACTCTGCTGGGGATTTTTCATGAGGGCTAAACTCTATTTACATGGATGTTATGCTTGTTTATATTTCCCCCCATTTTTGCATGTCCCCTTTTTCATGTATATCCCATACTTATGCTTCTATTCACACACTTGTAGAAAATTCTCCAAGTGGTACTCATACTTTGCTCCCCGTTGGGCATGATCAAGAAAGACGCTCTCATCATAAGATACTAATAAGAGGATCATGCATGATTCACACGATATCACCAAAGAGCATTGTTATTGACCAAATTTTGTCCAGTAACTAGAGGGTCACTTCGTGATGGACGCTAGTCTAACAGGGAGCAGTTAGCCTAAGCGATATGACTCTCACCTTCCATTGGCCAAGTACCTTCGACATATATCGAACGGTTCTCCCGCATCGTATTGCTTGACCGAAGTTATGACGGTAGGTATATCGCAGGGAACTCGTTCACGTACGTCGAGTATATCGATTTTGCTCTCACACGTACCATTCCCACGAGGTATATGGTGAGGCAATTCACATATACTCAGGTATATCAAATGGCTTGTCCATGTACCGATTGCCCACAAGAGCAAGACGTATATCGTGGAAGTCACACCAAAGAGGGGAACCCTTTCCGATTCACCCAACCAACTACATACTCGCATATATGTGTCAAGCCTAGGACACACATATTAGATTGTCGGTTTCAACCCAAAACTCTGTCTAAATTCTGGGTCGGCCCACCACCCAAATTTTTGCGCATTTTTAAAACGGGACCCTTCCCGTGAGCCTGGTTACAAGTCCAGCCATAGCTTTGAATATGTTACAAACCCAACTTTTCCAGGCTCGGGTCCTGTCCGACATTTCATTTTTCATTTAGGAGAATTTAATACAAGTGAGAACATAATAATCATAATAATCATGCTGATACCGTCTCCTAAAAAAAATCAAAAAACACTTCTCCTTTCTTTATCAAAAATCTTTAAAAAAAATCCAAAAAATTTCTCCCTTCTTTATCAAAAATCCAAAAACATTTCTCCCTTCTTTACCAAAAATCCAAAAATATTTTTGTCTTTCAATCTAAAAAAAATGTCAGAAATATTCTCATTCCTTTTCTAAAAAATAAATCCCATTTTACGCCTTCTCAGGTCGATCACACGCCCTTGGTCTGGCTCCTTATTGGCTTCGGTCTTCAGTCAAATCACCTCGGAGTTCTGTTTGTTCCCCTATTACTTCCTCCCCTATGGTATCCATCCGCTTTCCATAGAGAACACAGATCAAATGCCAGTTGTGGAACCAGATCTGACGACAGTTTTAGCTCAGCTCGTGTACTAGATTGACAACCTTCAGAATGAGGTCTAGGAGATGCAACGAAACTGGGTTCCTATTACTCAAGAGCTCGAGGCACTATTACCTCGCGCTATAGGTCCACCCAAGCCTATCTGGGTTCCCAAAGAATATCAGCACGCTCCCCGTGTCCCTCCTGTTAATGGGCCATCGCCTACCCAGCTTCCTATGCTAAACCTTGCCCAGACTGGGGCTAACTTGCCTATGATCGTTGATCCAAAAAGGGAGGAGTTGAAAAAAGTTAAAGAAGATATCAAGATTCTAACTAAGAAGTTCTATCATGTAAGAATCTCTGAAAATTACATGGACTACACCCACATATATCCTTATCCTAAGGCAAGGTTACCCGAGAAATTCAAGATGCCGAATATCGAGAAATTCGGAGGAAGTGGACCCCCGATCGTCCATCTTCGTAGTTATCACCGTGCCATGACTCTCCTAGGGGCTTCTAAAGATGTGATGACCCAATTGTTTCAACAAACTTTGAAGGATAGTGTCCTCCGATGGTTTTTGTCTCTCGAGGAGTCCAGAGTCCGTAGCTGGGAAGATGTAGCCCGTAAATTCATGTTGTAGTACAAATATAACGAAGAGCTTGAGGTCACCCACCGTGATTTAGAGTTGCTCAAACAGAAATCTGGGGAATCAGTCAGTAACTTCATAGCCCGATGGAGGGAAAAAGCAATTACCATGACTAATCAGCCTTCCGGGGAAGAACAAGTCAGCATAGTGAAGAAGAACTTTTTGCCCCATGTCCGAGCAACCATGGAAGGACAATACTATCCCCACTTTTGAGATCTCAGAGAAGCAGGAGTAGAAATCGAGGAAGGTCTTGCTAAAACATAGGTTGAACCAAAGAAAGTGTCCAGACAATTCACCCCCAGAAAATATGACAAACTTGCCTGTGCTGCAGTCTCAACCATCAACAACATCTCTCAACCAACCACTTCATGGGCACCAAAAATTTGTCCTGTCCCAGTACGAAAAGAATACACCAAGCTCCATGCTCCCCTCTTCAAAGATTATCAAGCCCTGCTAAGTCGAAACCTTATCAAACCCTTGGATCCTCGTCCATTGCCAAACCCACTCCCAAGAAACTTCAAGGGAGATGCCCATTGCACCTTTCACCAAACCGTTGGCCATACCACTGACCAATGCTTTCACCTCCAAAACATAATCCAAGGTATTGACCGGGGTGCCATTGCCCCACCTTCCAATCCTAAGCCAAACACTACTCACAACCCACTCCCAAATCACGCCAATGCCATCTTCTTAGAAGAAAACCCTGAAATTGATCCCTTAACCCAAATCACACCCATATACTCTCCTAAACCTCTCCAAACTTTACCATATTTCCTCCTGCACCCTACTAGCCTCGCTGATCAGGCAGTGTCACTCCTTACTAGAGCATGCATCGTCGTTTGTACCCATTTCGAAAATCCAAGTATGGAATTATCAGAAGTGTTAAATTAACTCTTGGAGTTCGGGCGAAAATTGCCCTCACAGATGACCATTGATTGCCAGAGGTTCAGTACACTATTCTTGGAAGAAAGGCAATGGGCCCGAGAATCAGACCGTTGGGTAGTACCGATCGATGAAGTCATCCTAGATGATGTCGTCCAAATCATGGAAGAATTATTCAGGAAAACCAATGACATCTGAAGTATTACCGAGTTACTTGATACTCTGAAGCTACAAGGGTGCCTAGTCCCTTCACCCTCACATATCCCCACAAAATGGGAAGACCTGTATGAAGAAGCCATTAAAGTTGTGGAATGCATCAACTTTACATGGAAAGACAGAATTATTGCCACCGAATGGGGGGAAGAATTTGAAGATTCGAATGAAGAACAAGCTTTCCAAAAAATTGGACCGGTAGACGACATGTGTGGGATTATATCATTTGAGGAGATCCTCAAAGAAATAAACAAAATGGCATAACAACTCGAGATTGATGAGGAAACAGGGTTCATGTTTCCCTTCATCAGTAAATCACATGACCATATCAAAGAGGCATTACCAGATCCCAAGCTCACTACCAGCCAATGATAAGGGGAAGGGAGTATAAAACCCTCCTATGCTAGAAATAACCCTAGAGGAGAGCAATATCCTCAATCAACTGAAGAAAACTCAAGCTAACATCACTCTATGGGGGCTTTTCATGTCTTCCCAACTACATAAAAACACTTTGATCAAGTTGCTCACTGGACCCATAGTTCCTCCTTCTACCACACCAGAAGAAGCAGTAAATTTTGTCGGATCCTTGACCTCTACCCAAATGCTATCCTTTTCTGAAGAAGAAATCCCCAGAATTGGGCCAAACCACAATCATGCACTCAACATCTCCGTCAAAGTTATGGGGAAAATCGTACCACTCTCTCTTGTCGATAATGGATCCGCCTTGAATGTTTGTCCATTAAGAACCTTCAAATGCTTAGGACTGAAAGAAAGTGACCTCGCTCCAACTTTCGCTACTATACGTGCCTATGATAATACCCGTCGGGAGGTGATGGGATCTATAAAACTTGTAATAGGGGTTGGCCCTATAAACCCTGTCGTTGAATTCAAAGTTATTAACATCCCAGCTTATTTCAACCTGTTACTCAGATGACCTTGGCTCCACAGTATCAAAGGTATGTCTTCCTCACTCCATCAGAAATTGAAGTTCTTCTCCGATGGAAGAGTCATTACCATTTTGGGTGACGACGATAATACCGAGGGTGCAATTACCAGCAATCTAATCCTTGAGATACATCACAGGCCAAATGATATGATCCTATCAGGATTCTGAGTTGAACCACTCCTCCTCCCGACAGGGGATGATTTCAAAGAAAGGGTTTGTCCAGAATACGACCCTCATACCAACGTCAATGTGATTCAGATGTTTAAAAATATGCACTTCATGCCCGGACTGGGGCTAGGACAATGACAACAAGGGATACTTGATCCCATTGAACTAAAGAACGATTTCCCTCCTTTTGGTTTGGGGTATCAACCATCAGAACAAGAGCTCAAAATGATCCTCCAGTCTCGGCCAAAGAGAAGATTAGAGTGCATCCAGAATATCCCAAGTGATTCCTTGAATGGACGATTCATCAAAGAGGGTGAGGACTTCCCCTTTTGTGACTTTTTGGAACCATGGTATGACCATACAGACAAGAAGATGAAGCTTGGAATGGAGATATTTTTTCAAGACAGCAACCCATGGGCCAAAAGTTCCCAACACCATATACAACCGCTCATCAAAGATATCGAAGATTCTGAGGAAAGTGACTCCGAGGACTCATTCAACTTACAAACACTGGGGCTGACACTCTACATGGTTAACTCAAGCACTACATCATTGTATCCATCCCACCTGATTAAAGTTACTAATACGCCTCTCCTCAACATTGTCAAGAAGATCTTGTCCGGCGGTGCGACCATGCTCACCGACCTAGATGGATAAGAGATGGCTCGTCCAGTCAACCTGGACAGTCTCAAGAAATTTTACCCTTAGTCTGAAATCTCGGCGCGCTACGACTCTTCTCATCTCCCTTCTATTAAAAAAAATCTTCATTTCCCTTTACCCGGAACTATGTGGGCCTGATCCTCTGCAAAAATAATTTTCAAGCAATTTTTTTTTTCAAAACCCCAAAGGTAAGTAGGCAGCTCACACATTTTACATGAGCACGACCCTTTCTTTTTAACAAAAAAACTATTCTTTTCTTATCTCCGAGAATAACAGTTCATTCTAACATATACTTGAACAAAAAGATTATATATGCCTTAGCAATCGGTATAGATAATTCAATATACATAATTCATTAAAAGGCATAGCTAGATGATCAAAAACTTGTTTATTTCAATAATAAGACATTACAGTGCAATTACATAAGAAAAGTAACGGATGACTCCCTTCCCCCTACCTTCCTAAAAAGCCAAATAAACTCCCAAATTTATTCCCCATTACAAAATAAACTCTCCAAGAATCTTATCTACAGCTACCAGAGGAGACTGCTACATCATCACCATCTACATCCTGGGGTCCCCAAGCTCCCCCTGCCTGAATAGAGTGCCGCAGACGCTCTATGGACCAATAAGCTAGAACCAGCTTCGAAAAAACTACCACTCCTCCCTCCATGGTATCAGATAAGGCAAGCCACCTTTGTCCAATCTCCACTTCCAATATCTTGCTGACCATTCTCCTCTACAACCACTTCATATAATCCCCAGGGATGTGCCAAACTTTCCTTGTAGACTGAGAGGGACAGGTCGACGGACGTTGATTCTCCCATAAAAAGCTAAGCTGCATACGCAAACACGCAATCAAATCTTCTATCGAAAAGAAATCTAGTGTCCGAGGTGGCACGACCTACTCACAGCCAAATTGGTGCAAAAGCCGCTAAGAAAAATAGAAAGAGGTCTGTCTGAGACTAACTAGCCGAACGTACGGGTATTCTCCCAGTTCTAGAATAGGCAGCAATTGTCCCCACCAAGGCACTGACCAGTACAAATTTAGAGCCCTGTGCTCCAAAAACTAGTTTTCCCAGCTCTCAATATTCAGGCCAACGCTAATGAAATAGCGTGAAAAGAATTTAGGTACAGCTGACAAAGGGTATTCCGGAGGAGTCACCAGGCAAAATCTTTCAAACAACCACATTAACAGCATCACGGGGCTACCCCTTAGAAAGTCAGAACGACCTTCTTGCCAGACATCCAGACCGTTTAAAGTCTCCACCAGTATCACCGCGACAAGATTGCGATAGTATGACATCCATGAAGTAATGGCTGCAAGTTGTGGGTCCACCAGTAGTTCCCCAATCACCAGCAATAATTTTGAAACCAAGCCCAGAACAATGGCTCCAGCGTATCCAACATCACCAACCTCCTACAAATGCACGGATTGTAACATCACCAAAAGGGGGATCATACCTCCAGCAACCAGTGGCCTAGCCGTCGAAGGCAAAATACGAAGTAGCCCGACCAACAAATCCCTGGGAGAACGAGAAAATTAAGGTAAAGTCGCAGCAACACTGGGATTTATCCCTAGTATGGAAGAAAACTTTTCGTAGGTAGGATAAACCTCATCCAACCCAAAGTGAAATACATGGTCTTCGGGGTACCAGAATTGTACCGCCGCCATCAGCATGTTCCACTCTATGGGCCGGTTACGCCATAAAGAAACTCGATGCATGTTGTAAGCATCATAGTCGACATTATAGGAACACATCGCCTCTAAAGTATCGAGGTAGTTGTCAAAATCAACACTACCAGGGAGAGCCATCTCACAGAATAAGAAAGTAAGAATGTGAAGGTGTGAGAAAAACACTCCACTCTTACCCCTCTTTTATACTTGAAAACCCCCATAAAAGACATAACCCCTGCAGAAATCGAAGGGAATCCTTCCCCACAAAGTACAAAAGGCTGAAGGGGATTCCCATCAAGACTTTGAATTGATGGGACTGGATTTAATTTTCGATAGGCAGGACAAGGGGCTTACCGATCGGCAACCCCCTATTTTTGAAAATTTTCCTTTTCCCTCTTTTGTTAAAATCAGAAACTCATTTAAAATAAATTGATATTCTCAACAGAATTTCAAAAATACCTTGTATAATTTCTCAGCTTTAAAACTTTCCTTCAAAATCCCAAAAATATCTCTTTTTACGGTCTCAGCTGCAAAGTAAAAAGCACATGTGCATGCATTCATCCATCCTTAAGAGAAGATAATAAAAAAACATTACATTGCATATATATGTTTTTTTTATGTTACATCAAATTTTGTAGGAAATAAAGAAAAGAAAAAACAACGGGACACAGCCTGAACCCACAATTTCTCTCTATCTCTCTCTCTCTCCCTATAACCTAAACTTCACCCCTGTGATGCACATTCTTCCCCCTGCGATAAGACGACGCACCACAGTTACCCGAGACAGACTCTTTCCCATCTACCAATCGGCACTGCCCCTTTACCTTCCTGAGGCAATCCAAAAGTTCGTAACACTATCGAATGGCACCTTCTACACCATGCCAACAGGCACCCCCCTTAAAATTTCGTACAAAAATTCCTCAAAAATATCAAGAAACCCTGAAAATTCCTCAAAAAAATTCCTAAAAATCCTGAAAAGGATTTAGAACATTTTTAGCAAGAACATTTCACACTCCCTCAAGTGGAACCACTATTTCCCCAACGAAACTTTCAAAATCCAAGAGAATCTCTCCCCGGCAACGTCCCCAGAGGACCTCCAAAATATCCAAAACTACAGGATCATATCCTATTTCCCAAAGGTCTCAAATCTCCTCAAGAAATACGTCAAAACCCTGGACCACCTAATCACTTCCCCAGCATCAGATTGGTTGTTCCACCATTAAAGTCTCCAAAAGACACAAGGATTTCCCCAGCAATTGGCTCCCCAACTCAAATCAAAATCACGAGGTAATTTTCCCAGCAGAGTTACCCAAGAACTTCTCTCCAAAGCCCTCAGAATTGGCTTCGACCCGCAGAATTGATCATCCTAACTTAAGCCCGCAGAATTGATCATCTCAACTTAAGCTTGCAAAATTGGCTTCGACCCGAAGAATTGTTCATCTCACCTTAAACCCGCAGAATTGTATTCGACCCGCAGAATTGGTCATCTCACCTTAAGCCCGCAGAATTGGCTTCGACCCGAATAATTGGTCATCTCAACTTAAGCCCTCAAAATTGGCTTCGACCCGCAAAATTGATCATCCTAACTTAAGCTCGCGGAATTGGTTATCTCAACTTAAGCCCGCAGAATTGGATTCAACCCGAAGAATTGGTCATCTCACCCTAAGCCCACAGAATTGGCTTCGACCCGCAGAATGGGTCATCTCACCTTAAGCCCGCAGAATTGGTCATCTCTCCATAGACCTCAGAATTGGCTTCGACCCGCAGAATTGGTCATCTCACCTTAAACCCGCAGAATTGGTCATCCCAACTTAAGCCCGCAGAATTGGTCATTTCAACTTAAGCCCGCAGAATTGGCTTCGACCCGCAGAATTGGTCATCTCACCCTAAGCCCGCATAATTGGCTTCGACCCGCAGAATTGGTCATCTCACCTTAATCCCTCATAATTGTTCATTTCTCTAAGGTCCTCAGAATTGGCTTCGACCCGCGGAATTGGTCATCTCACCTTAAGCCCGCAGAATTGGCTTCGACCCGAAAAATTGGTCATCACAACCTAAGCCCTCAGAATCGGCTTCGACCCTCAGAATTGGCCACCCCCATCATTGCTGTAAGTCCTCGAAATTGACCTGAATCTTTCCTTTAAGATCACCCCCAATATGCCCCTTTAAGCCCTCAGAATTGGTTTTGACCCGCAGAATCGGTCACCCTCATCTCCAAGCCCTCAGAATTGGCTTTGACCCATAGAATCGGTCTCCCTCATCTCTAATCCCTCAGAATTAACCTCGACCCACAGAATCGATCATCCTCATCCTTAGGTCCTCAGAATTGACCTCGACCCACTGGTCAAACTCAGGCATCATGCGATGTCTATTCAATGGCTATCATTTATTCCAAATTCACCCGTCGAGGGGCTCTGTAGATACCCCATTCTAATACCCACTAACTTCTCTTAAGGTCCCTAACACCTCCCTTTATCATTGCAAACCCAAGTCATACCCAGGCTACTGACCTAGAGGCCATCGGACGCTCCCAGGCTCCGTTTGACCAAAAGTAACACTCCTCAGCTCGATCGAGACTGAATGAATCTTCAAAGGGTGCTGAAACCCCTTTCCAACAGTCCATTCCATGCGCGATTCTGACTTACCATGCGGACGAACGACCCGTTTTTCCCCGAAACCCGATCAGGAGGCCATCGGGAGCTCCCGGGATCCGTTTGACCAAAGTTAACTCTCCATCTCGATCGAGACTGAATGAATCTTCAAAGGGAACTGAAACCACTTTCTAATGGACCGCCCCGTGCGCGATTCTGACTTACGGTACAGACGAACGATCTGTTTTACTCCGAGAGGTCATTGAATGCTTCCAAGGCCCGGTTGACCAAAGTCAACTCCCCAAATCGGGTCAAACTCTTTGGAATGTCTAATTACATCTCCTAACCCTTCCAACGGTCCACCCCGTGCGCGATTCTGACTTACCATACGGACGAACGATCCGTGTATGTCCGAAGTTTCCCCGTCCAAAGGACCAATGAGCGCTTGAGATCCACATTTAAACTAAAGTCAACTCCCGAACCCAGGAGCATCCAAAGGACTTTTAAAGGTCTCTGAATTACCTTTCCAATGGTTCACCCCTTATACAATTTGGATCAACGATTTGTGCTCAGCGATCGATTTTCCGAAGGAGCCTGAAAGAGACTGCCAAACGGCAGGTCCCAGACCCTGCCTATCGGCAATGTGCCTAAACATACCTGTCGATTGGCATGACTAGGGCTACGCCGATTGGCAATGCCCTCGGACTATAAAAAGGAGGGCCTGACCTCATTGCAAAGGGATCCCAGATCTGAAATATATCACTCTCAGCGAATCCAAAAAACCTCTCTCGAAGTCAGCGAGATTTCCATATCAAAATCCCTTTCCAATCTTCACTTTTCATCATCCTCTTCATCATCCTTAGTGAATTAACTACCTTCCATCATCATCCAAGTGCAAGGGCTGCTCTCCACCATTCAAGATCAAGCTCAAGATCTTCAAGGAGGTCCAATTTTCTCCATTCTCTCCTTAAATTCTCATAAACTCGCATTAACTTGTTTTATTACTTAACATTTTTATTCTCTCATCTCACATATCCTAATATACTTTTTATTTAGTATTATTTCACATCTCTTATTTTCATATAAATAAAAACTCAAAAAATAAGAAAAATAGGGTTTGCTCATAAATTCCAAACGGGAATTCTCACACCTTTCTTACACTTTTCTCACAACTAAAACACTTTTTACACACACACACACACATACAAGAGAAGTCCCCGATTGGATTTATGGGATAAATCTCACCCCTAGTTTTACATGTGAACTACGTGGACATTGATGCATCTATAAGCTACGTAGGCGTCTCGGGGTAAAACCCGAGACTCGAGTCCTATTCTTACTTTTTCTCTCATTTTCTATCCTCTCTAAACTCAATTCTCTTAGATCTTATATATTTACATATACATATATTTGTTCTTAGTGGCATATTATTCCACATGCGTTATCATTCCCTTATAATGATCGACGCTAGGATAATCGCATAAACCCTATTTTCTAATATTACATTTTAGGAACATCCTTATGGATGACTCGCTTTATCTCTTCCATGATACAAGTCGATTATTCATATCTCCTCTACATATGCACATGCACATATATCACGGGGAAATAAAGGAAAATAGCGACAACCCATGAGAGACCGTAAGGGCGGAATGGGTTCCTATCACCTTCCCATTTCGTAACTTAGCCTCCGGACCCTTTTTGAATCATTTTGGTTTGGTATGTATCAGTATGTCATGTTGTCCTCCGGGATGGATCCCTTTTCTTTTGTGTGTTTTGAGTAAAATAGGTTGGTAAATCTATCTCTCTATAATTTTCACCTCATTCACCGACGCCGGCCGAAGTGCTCCCGAGAGGGACACGCGAGACCTAGAGGTATCCTCTCTCGCCGCGCCGCGAGGGGGTCTATCCGGGGATGGCCACAACAGTCACACTTGACAATATAGTATGTACCCAGAGAACATTAGGATACGACTACAGAACCTCCTCCAAAAGTAACAACTTTAAGCCACTAAGAATATTATTATATAGAAATTATGCAGTCCCAAACTGTCCAAATAGGACAATTCGAGAGATCTCACTACACGGGTAATGACTCTCGAACAGGTCTAAAGGCTATTGAATGAGTACGCATAAGAACTGGAATGCTAGTATCTATGCGCACTATATGTAATTTCAAGTTTGTTTCATTTATTTATCATTGTTGATACCAAATTTAGTCTGCTGACATGGATCAATAAAGTGAAAACACGTGGCAGTCTACGTGGCAACAACAAACACTTTCGAGGAACTCACACGCTCCGAGGAACCATACTGCGACGAGGAACACTGTTTCCCCGAGGAACTCATATGCTCCGAGGAACGAGAACTCTCCGAGGAACTCTTGAGGTTCAAGCAACTCAGGCGGTCTGAGCTGCACCTCGAACAAAGCATTAATAGCGGGATAACCAACAGTTTGACTGTTCATTAAATGCTTATAATTCAGATGCATACGCTTAAGGGGCATTGAATGTATTACCCTTTCATATTTACATCATTTAATGTATTACCCTTTCACATTACAGCCCCAGGGCTATAAATACATTGTACAATCCTCATTGTAAAGGAACCGGAATTTCTTGAGATAACTTGTAATCGAGAATTCCAATACAATCAGCAATACAATAACAGTGGACGTACTCGGCTATTTGTGTGCATTCCTCGACTTCTCCCCTCAGAGTTCTCTCCCTCACCTCGTAGCCAGCAAAATGCTTCTCGTACCCCTTGTCAGCATTGAGTTGCTGGTACTTCTTCTCGTACCCCTCATGCAACAGGGCAGTGGATTCTTTGTATTGTAGCTGAAGGTCCTCGAGGGTGCCTTGGAGATCCTTGATCATATCATAATAGGCCACATTATTGGCCACAACTCGATCAAGAAGACACTTCAGATATTGATATGCTTCAACTGCCTGTTCTGAAGCATCTTGGCCGAGGATGTCGATGACTTGTGCTGCACTCAGGTCTGTCTGACCAGCCTTAAAGTATTCATTACATTGTCGCAGCATCTTTGTATCATGGGCAGATAGTAATTCTATCCTGGCCAGAAACTAGCAGAGAAAGAAAGAGAAATCATCAATAAGAAGTACAAGCAGAGTATGAATAGAAGATAGACAACAGTATGTAAAAAGTCCAAGTTTTATTAGATCATAAAGTTCAGAGTTACATGTGCTGGGTTTTAATTGACAAAAGAAAAATATAAAGATAAACCCGAACAACTCTACACCTTTTCCTTGTCTCCCAAAACCTTCTCAGGAGGCTGGGACGAGGAAGTAGGTTGCTCGGAGGGAGTAGAGAGTTTCTCGGGGAGCGCCAGCAGTTGCTCAGAAGAAGTAACGATTTGCTAAAGTTCCTCGACAACAGGTTGAATGGCTGGGGGATGATCTCCCATTACCATGGAAGACTCTTCGAAGGCAGCTTCGTCCTGTTCTAAGTCTTTAGGAGTTGGAGGGGGACCAGGGATGTGTTGCTGAAAGAGTTCAGAATTTTCATCCACCTTCATCTCCTGAAGGGAAGCAACCCATCCATCCCTAAAGTATTTGAGGCTGCCATAGTCCACTTGCGACACCATGGCAGCCAATCCCTTGTTCCACCCCTTGTCCCATCCAGCACTGAAGGACTTCTTCACAGCCATCTTTCTCTTCAGCTTCTCCGAGGAAAGTTTCTCGGACAGAAGGTTCTCAGCAGTCTTTAGTTTGTTCTCAACCTCCTCCTTCTGTCGAATTACTTCCTGAAGTTGGCCCAACTTTTCCTCAGCAACCTTAATCTTATCCTCAATCTCTCCAGAAGTTTTGAGCTTCTCTTCAAGCTCTTTATTTTCCCCCTCCATATCCTTTATTCATTTCCCCAACTCCTTGAGATCTCAACAACCTGAGCTTTTTACTGCTCAGTGGAGGCAAGCTTATTCTCCTAGATTGCCTTATCAGTAGCATATTTCTGGCGAGAATCTTCCAAAGACCTCGTCAGGACCACCAGAGCCTCCTCGACACCAGATGAGGAGCTCGAAGCTTTAATTGCTTCATCCTTCTTTAAAATTATATTGAATCAGCTCGTCAACTGTGAAAATAAAAAGAAATCAAGTCAGAAACAGAAATGACAAGGGAAATATGAAAAGTTCAAAGTAAGAAGACTTACAGAAGCAAGGTGGCGAGCAGCTAACGAAGTGACCATGTCCCGAGTAAGGTTTTCTTCAGTACCTTGGACCTCGGGAATGATCCAGGACTTTACCGAGCTCATGGCAGAGCTCAGGGGAACGAAAGTAGGGACCCCAGTTCCAATGGTTGGGGGCTGAGTGATGGTGTCAGCCAAATTGACCGATGAGCTCTTCTTCAGCCTCCTCGGGGGAACAGAAACAGATTCAACCAAGGAAGAACCCTTGGTCGGTGATATTACAATCACTTCTCCAGGAGCAGCAGACCTGCTCGGAGCCATTACGGGCTTCTCGGCAACCTTCACAACAGCAGCCGAGGAAGGTGCATCATTCTTCTTTGTCCCCTCCCCTGGGACATCAACTTTTCTTTTTGCCTCTCCAGAACCAGAGGCAGGCTTCTCGAAGAGAGTGGGAGGTCTTCTCTTCCTCATTCTTTCACTCAAAGGGATGTGAGATTCAGGCGAGGAGATGGTGGAAGCTGGTACTGGCTCTGATTCACTTATTACTGGACGAGCAGTAAAAGAGGTGGTGTAGCTCTTGTATTGCAGCAGATATGAAGCCGACCTAATATGCTCGTCGGCAACAGATTGATGTAGACTCCAGATACGTTTCAAGTGCCTTATATTAACATCTTCTTCTTTTGGGAACTTTCTTTTGCTATCAACTGCAAATAAATAAAATATCAGTAGCACATTTTATCAAACACAAAAGAACCATGATTTCAAAATAAGTAAAATAAAATAAAAATAAACTATCCCATTGCCATAGGGAGGGCATCTAGGACCCTGATAAATTTCATCTCCAGATAAAGGAGCATGTTGCCAATTTTTTATGACAACCCCGTGCTCAAAATAATCCCTATTAACATCCGGGAGATTGACTACTAAGGCCCTATTCAAAAATCTAGTTTTTAAATAAAAGGTGTTATCACCAACTGCCCATCTATAGAAAAACATGATTTCTGGAATCCCTATGCGAGTTCCATGGATTTGATTTAACCTATGCACCCCATTAACTATTCTCCATGTATTGGGGGTTATTCTTGCAGGAACAACGTCAAAGTATTGACAAAATTCCAGACATAAGGGATTGGGTGGAAAAGAAAATTCACACTCAGCAATAAAGAGAGTGGGGAACCAATGTCCCTCAGCCAAGCGGAAATAATCAGAAGGCTCAGAAAGCTCTTTCAGAACAACCCAGGAGGGAATAGAAAAATCAGAATGAAACTTATCAAGAGATTCAACAGGGTAAACCATGATGAATAAAAGAAATGAAGAAGAAGGAAGAAAATCTTATAGAAAAATAGTGGATCTGATGACAACGGACGATGGAAGAGATGAATAAACATGAGAGAAAGAGACGATGAAAAACTCGAAAATACAAATTTGAAAAGGTAGAAGACGATGGGAGTGTCTGTGGAGTTTAAATACCTTGCCTTGGGAAATGGTAAAGTAATGATTACAAAAAGAAACAATTACGCTACCGGCGGCTAGGGAAACAAAAAGGGTGCGGCAATCGAAGCGAGAAGAAATGATTACGCTACCGGCGGCTAAAAGGACAAAAAGTACGCAGAGATCGAGGCGGTTGTGAAAATTCAAAAAGATTGATTCTACGAATTTGGAAAGAGAAATAAATACAAGGGAAACACTCCTAAAAATCAGGAGGACTATTTAAAGCTATCATATTCCGAGAAAGAATGTTCCATACTCCTCAAAATTCGAACTATGAAACATTGGGGGCTTCTGTTGATACCAAATTTAGTCTGCTGACATGGATCAATAAAGTGAAGACACGTGGTAGTCTACGTGGCAACAACAAACACTTCCGAGGAACTCACATGCTCCGAGGAACCATACTGCAACGAGGAACACTGTTTCCCCGAGGAACTCTTGAGCACCGAGAAGCTTAGGCGGTCCGAGCAACTCAGGCGGTCCGAGCTGCACCTCGAACAAAGCATTAATAGCGGGATAACCAACAGTTTGACTGTTCATTAAATGCTTATCATTCAGACGCATACGCTTAAGGGGCATTGAATGTATTACCCTTTCATATGTACATCATTTAATGTATTACCCTTTCACATTACAGCCCCAGGGCTATAAATACATTGTACAATCCTCATTGTAAAGGGACCGGAATTTCTTGAGATAACTTGTAATCGAGAATTTCAATACAATCAGCAATACAATAACAGTGGACGTAGGCCATTCTTATAAGGCTGAACCACTTTAAAAATTCTTTGTCTCATTTATTTATCTGTGATTGAATAATTAGATATGATCTAATTTTTTACATCAACAATCATACTATATATTGTTCGTTATACAAAGTAATTTTCAAAAAAAGTTGAAAAATCTCACCCCCATAAGGACAATAATCCAGTGGTCATGCCACTTTTAAAATTAACCAACCCAACATCGATCAACTATAATCCAACCGCAATGGCAACAACAAATGTGTATCCCGTACTCCATCTAATTCATCTACTCAATTAATTATTTTCATCAATTAAACTAACAATTAAAGTATACAATTATTAATTTACTAATTTATAATGAAGGGCAATCCTATTTGCATATGAAAGGGGCACCAATTATTAATTTACAAAAAAAATTAACAACCAATCAATATTAAATCAATCAATTCTTTTACAAGGGGCACTATAATATGAAGGGCAATATCTAATAAATCAATAAAAATTTAATTAAAAAAAATACACACACACACATATACACCCCCTGCCCCTGCCCTACCCCCTCCCCCCCCCCCCCCCCCGCGCGGTGTCCCTGCCCACCACATGCACACACACATATATACACACGCACATATACACACACGCACATATATACACACACACGCATATATACACACAGACACAAACACACACAAGCACATACACCCCCTCCCCTCCCCCCAGCCCTGCTGCCTCCCCCCCCCCCCCCCCCCCCACACACATATATGCACCACACACACGCACATATACATACACATATACATAAATGGAGGATAAATAGAGAAAGAAAACATACCAAAGTTGTAGAGAGAGAGAGAGAGAGAGAGAGATGGAGGGAACAAAATCGATGGAAAAAAAAGAAAAGGGAGAGTTTTTTACTGACATAATTGTCACGAACATGTCACGGTCATTGACCGCGACAACTTTATAGGCGCTTGAAGGGTGCCAATTTGACCATTTTGGTGTAGTGGCTGCAATTCAATTATAATAGAGAAAATAATATACCCGTTAAAATAAAAATAAGTGAGATTTGTTTCTGTAGCTGTGATCACTTAAACCTAGATACATAAGAGAAATGAATTGACATAACAATAGAATAAAACATATAAATGTTGTCTTCCCCATTCCTTTGTCTCTAAGTTCTTGCGATTGTGCAGATTGAAAGTATAACCAAATTCTGTTTACGTAGTTTGTACTTTGTTCGAGAAAACTTTAATGGCAGATTTAGGCACAAGACCGTGTTTGAGTCGAGAGGGTAAAAAACTTAACACGTTATCCGGCTTATAATCTAATACGCTGTTGCCTTACACCAAAATCGGGGGGGGGAGTGTAAAAAAATATTCGATATATATATATATATATATATATATATATATATATATATATATATATATATAGAGAGAGAGAGAGAGAGAGAGAGAGAGAGAGAGAGAGAGAGATACCATCTCTTGTAAGGACTTGTTATGGTGCAGACCCTGGTACATACCATGTTTTTAAAATAGTAAAAAAATTATTTTTTTGATGAAACTTCATGGAGATGATCTTCATGGTGGGAAGATCATCTCCAATTTTTTTCATCAAAAACTTCAAGAAAAAACCGTTGAGATGAGGTGATATGTAAAAAAATTTGTATAAATATGCATTTTTTACCGTTGAAATGTTGGCTGTCACCCACTTTTTGATTGAATTTTTTTATGAAACTTCATGTATATGATCTCGATAGTGAGAAGATCATATCCAAGAAGTTTCATCAACAAATTCAATCAATAAAGCGGTTGGCGCCGACCCAACATTTCAACGGTTGAAAATGCATATTTATATAATTTTTTTACATATCACCTCATCTCAACGTGTTTTTTATTGAATTTTTTGGTGAAAAAAATTGGAGATGATCTTCTCAACGTGGAGATCATATCCATGAAGTTTCATCAAAAAATTCATTTTTTTACTATTTTAAAAAAATGGTATGTATCGGGGTCTGTACCATAAGGGGTCCTTACAGGAGACTTTCTGTATATATACATATATATAAAAATTGTGACATAGGATACATAATTATAGTATATAACTAAAGTTGTCGTCACAATACAATGTCAATATTTATCGCGTCCGCACGATGACACATGTAGAATTCATTAATGTGTTAGCCATTTATTAATTTTGTATTATCTAGATTATTGTAGACTAAAATGTATTTGATCAATACATGCATTTAGTTGATTCATGTATTAGGAGATCCATGTATATAAGTTTAAATGGGATACACGAGATCTCCTTGATATCAAGAATTATAGCTGAGCGGATTGTCCACCATATCTATGCAAATGTGAAGTGAATTGTCACTTTCACCAGTAGCATTAAAAATATTAAGTGGCACCAGAATTATACATGCCTCTTTAATTAACCAAGACATTTTATGAAAACTTCTTTTTTTTATAAAATAAATAATAAAATAGTTTATTGTTTCTTAATATATATAAATTAGGAGGAAAAATAAAACAAAACCATTAGTTTTAATGTATAAAAAATGGGACAAAATATTTTTTGACGATTAAAAATTGGAAGGAAAAGAGTACAATATTATTTCAATTAATAAAACTAAGATGAAAAAAAAACAAAAATAGTTATTATTTAATAAATAAATAAGGAAATGAAAAAGAGAACAAAAATTATTTTTTTAATAAATAAAAATGAGGAAGAAAGAGGGTAAAATATATTCTTTTGTATTTTTTAAGAAAATAAAAACTGAATGAAAAAGAAAACACAAAAATGATTTTTTTTAATTATTAAAAAATCGAAATGAAAAAGAGAACCCCCAAAACATTTCTTTTATCATATAAAAACTGGGACGATAAAAAGAACGATTTTTTATTTTATTTTAAAAAGAAAACTCGAAAGAAAACAACAAGAAAACTATGTTTTTAATTTTTTTAGTAAATAATTTTTTCGTCTCATGTCACCTTTTAATTGAGTCGTATTCGTGCTAAGACAAAATAAAATTTCGTATCGTATCTTTATTATTTTGGGATGTATTGATGTTAAATAAAAAAAACTAAAGGCGTGTTTGGTTTGAAATTATAATTATGTTTTCTGTATTTAAATACATTTCTGATAAAAAATTGTGGTTGACAACCTGTTTTTAAACACTCAGGGCCTCTTTGGTTTGCAACTATAATTATGTTTTCTGTGTTTAAATACAATTCTGATAAAAAAAGTCGTTTGGCAACCTATTTTTAAACACAGAGTTATAATGTTTATGTGTTATAATCAAGTTTTCCAGAAAATGTGTTTAGGGTGTTTTATAACTTCTGTTTTTTTATTTTTCAACTCAGAATTATTCATTCTTAATATTTTAATATAGTTATACCTTAATATATAATATACATACATAGTACATCAATATGTGTGTAATTCTTATAAATAAAAAATATATATGTACATGTACACAAAATTACGTATGGAATAATATAAAGTTAAATAATATTATCAATAGATACATGATACTAATCGTAACATGTGATAATATACCAAAATATATCATAAAAATTAATAGTAGCACATGTTCTCATTCATTTTAAGCTTAAAAATGTAAAAAAATAAAAATATATCATAAAACAGCCTATATATTAATTTAAAACATCCTACATATTAATTTAAAACAATAAAATAAATACTAAGGTTAATTTAAAGCAGTATAGCTGCAAAACAAATACTTCCAAAAAATTTAAATTGCCTACTTACTAAGATTAACAATATTAATTTAAAACAGCCTACAAAATTACAACAAAATTAATTTAAAACAGTAAACCATACTAATTTACAACAATAAAACAAATACTAAGATTAACTATCATACAATATTAATTTAAAATAGTCTTCATATTAATTTAAAGCAACAAAAAAATATACCTTCAAAGATTTTATAACAGATACAAAACTTTTATAACAAAAAAAAAAGAAAAAGATAGAAGACCAAGAGAATAGGCAAGAAAAGTTAGCTGATAATAACCGAGCCAAGAGAACATGTTTTTCTCAAAAACTCAGTATCTTAACGGTATCCTTTGTTGTTTGCTTCTTTTATTATTTGTTTTATTAAAACACATGTATGGTTATAAGGTTAAAAAAGAAAAAAGAAAAGAAAATGGTGAATCGGATCCGAATAAGGAATCGAACCTGAATCGGACCCGAATCGAAAGATTCGAATCGTGAATCGCCGATTCGGTCCGATTCTTTAGACAATTGCGATTCTCAACTCGATTCGAATCGTTTTATGTGTGAATAGAATCGAATCGTAAGATTCGAATCGCGAATCGTACGATTTTGACAACTATGGTGGTAGGTGAAAGGACAACCGCCCTTTACGTGGCTTGAATCAAAATGATATCATCATAGCCTAAGGGAGTGTTGGAATTTTTTAAAAAGAAATAACTATAGGCGTCTGAACAGATATAACAATTTTGTCCAAGGATAACAATGCAAATAGTATTTATAAAAAATCGTAACCATGCCGTAAGCATTGAATCAATATGCTAACCATGCCATGACGAGTAAGTGTACCCTGGGATGACCAAAAGCATATACATTTACAATACTCGCGACACGTGAACAAATTTATTACGGGAACAAATTTATCGCCGTGCCATCGGCACGGGTACACCCTAGTATATATATATATATATAGTTAAACTCCCCAACATACCTCATTATATATATCTAAAAATACATGATATTAAATATTAAATGTACGTGTATATAATTTATGTATATATACATTTATGTATCATGTATGTTACATTTTTATGTATGTATGTATGGATATAATTTATGTTTGTATGTATGTATGTATACATTCATGCATCATGTATGTTACATTTTTATGATGTATGTATGTATATAATTTATGTATGTATGCACACATTCATGTATCATGTATCCCATTCATGTATCATGTATGTTACATATAATTTATGTATGTATGTATACATTCATGTATCATGTATCCCATTCATGTATCATGTATGTTACATACATACATACATTTATGTATACATTCATGTATCATGTATCATGTATGTTACATACATACATACATACATACATACATTAATTAATTAATTATATACTCATACATTTAATATTTAATATCATGTATTTTTAGGTATATTTAATAAGGTACGCTGGGGAGTTTATATATATATGAATGTATGAAAGTTTTAATAGCATATATGAGTTTTATGTATGTTTATATATACACACACACACACACACACACACACACACACACATATGTATGATATAAATATACATGTTTGCCAATTTTGTCAAATTTTGAAAATCTGTATTTAAAAACAACTTTACCAAACGCACACTAATAATTATTAACACAAAAAACTGTATTTAAAAGTAGCGTTTAAATCGAGTTTTCTTAATAGAGAACCAAACGGCCCTCAATTATAATATTTTTGTGTTATAATCAAGTTTTTCAGAAAACTTAAAAATGGTCTTTTATAACTTCAATTTTTTATTTTTCAACTTAGAATTATTCATTCGTAATATTTTAATACATTTATACCTTAATATATAATACACAAACATAATATATTAATATACGTGTCATTCTTATAAATAAAAATTATATATGTACATGTACACGAAATTACGTATATTTATATTATTAAATTATATAATATAATAAGACCCATATGTTAAATAATATTATCTATAGATACATGATACTAATATATAATTTTATATATGTATTATTAATGTATGGAATAATATAAAATATACATATAGTACATATGTACTAAAAAAATATTATCAATTCATGTATGTATATGATTTTATTGTGAATTATACATGCAATATCATTGTTGATGTAAAAAATTAGATAGCTCTAATTATTCAATCACAGATAAATAAAATGAGACAAAGATTTTAAAGTGGTTCAGCCTTATAAGAATGGCCTACATCCACTGTTATGTTATTGCTGAGTATTTTGGGAATTCTCGATTACAAGCTTTATCAAGAAATTCCGATCCCTTTGAATGAGGGTGATACAAGGTATTTATAGCCCTTAGTCTGTACATGAAAGGGTGTTACATTAAATGATACACATATGAAAGGTTAATTCATTTAATGTTCATCAAACGTGCGCGTCAAGATGATAAACATTCAATGAATAGTTGAACTGTTGATTATCTGGCAATTAATGCTATGGTCGAGGTGCAGCTCGAACCGCCTTAGTTGCTCGTCGTCCAAGAGTTCCTCGGAGCATTGGAGTTCCTCGGAGGGTTGGTGTTCCTCGGAGTGAGTATGTTGGTCGGGGAAACAATCTTCCTCGTTGCTATTGTGCCACGTAGATTGACACGTGTCTTCTTATTATTCGTCCACATCAGCATACTAATTTTGGTGTCAACAGAAGCCCCCAATGTTTCATATTTCGAACTTTGAGGAGTATGGAACATTCTTTCTCGGTATATGGCGATATTAAATGACCTTCCTGGGTTTTAGGAGCCTTTTCTTCGTATTTAAATTTCCTTCCAAATTCGCAGAATCCGCCTTTTTGCATTTTTATAGGCGCTTCGATCTTCGTGCCCTTTTTGTCCTTTTAGCCGCCGGTAGCGTAATATTTCCTTTTTGTAATCATTTCTTTCGCCGTTCCCAAGGCAAGGTATTTAAACTTCAGAGGCAATCCCATCGTCTTCTACCTTTTCAATTTCTGCTTTCGAGTTTTCTAAAGATTTTCTCTCTCTTGTGCGTTCATTTCCTCCTTCGTTTGTCAACAGATCTCCTTTTTCCCTGTAAGATCTTCTTCCTTCTTCTTTTATTCATCATGGTTTACATTATCGAATCTCTTGAGAAGTTCCGCTCTGACTTCTCTATTCCTTCTTGGGTAACTTTGGAGGTTCTTTCTGAGCCTTCAAGTTATTTTGATTTGGCTGAGGGACACTGGTTCCCTAGCCTATTTATTGCTGAATGTGGATTTTCTTTTCCACCAAATCCGTTGTGTTTAGAGTTCTGTCAGTACTTCGATGTTGTCCCTGCAAAAATAGCCCCCAACACATGGAGGATAGTTAATGGGGTATATAGGTTAAATCAAACTCATGGAACTCGTATATGAATTCCTGAGATTATGTACTGTTACAGATGGGCTGTTTTAGACAACCTTTTTTATTTAAAAACTAGGTTTTTGAATAGGGCCTTAGTAGTCAACCTCCCTGATGCCAACAGGGATTATTTTGAACATGGAGTGGTTGTAAAAAATTGGCAACATGCCCCTCTGGTTGGAGATGAAGTATATGAGGGTCCCAAATGCCCTCCATATGGCAATGGGATAGGTTATTTTCAATCTTATTTTGTTTTTTGAAATTATGATATCATTGTGTTTGACAAAATGTATGACTGATATTTCACTATGTTTTTATTTACAGTTGACAGCAAGAGGAAAACTCCAAAAGAGACAGAAGTTAATATAAAGCATTTAAAACATATCTGGAATTTGCATAGAAGAGTTGCAGACGAGCACATAAGGTCTGCATCATATTTGTTGCAGTACAGGAGCTACACATCATCCTTTACTGCTCGTCCCGTGGTCAGCATTAGTGACCCATTGCCAGCTTCCGAGGAATCTTCACCAGAATCCCATATTCCTCTAAGTCAGAAGATGGGAAAGAGAAGA
Organism: Sambucus nigra; assembly: GCA_949130495.1. Classification (NCBI taxonomy): domain Eukaryota; kingdom Viridiplantae; phylum Streptophyta; class Magnoliopsida; order Dipsacales; family Adoxaceae; genus Sambucus; species Sambucus nigra. The sequence goes on along the minus strand of OX422210.1, from coordinate 406,868,971 downwards.
GTTCCTGCTATCTTCGAGGAGACTTCCTCTGCCGGGGATGGAAAGAGGAACAAGGCTGAAGTCCCAAAGGGGACCAAGAAAATTGATGTTGTTCCTTCTGTTGCTGTTCAGAAGGCTGCCGAGAAGCCTCCAATGGCTCCGAGCAAGAAAAGTACTTCTGTGGAAGTGATCACTATTTCCCCCACTAAGGGTTCTTTGGCTGAAACTGCTGAAGTTCCACTGAGGAGATTGAAGAAATCCTCCTCGGTTAGTTTTTCTGAAGCCATTCCCCAGCTCCAAACTAGTGGAGCTGGTGTTCCAACCATCATTCCCCCGAGCTCTGCAATGAGCTCGGTAAAAACTTGGATTATTCCTGAAGTTCAAGGCATCGAGGAAAACATGCCTAGGGATATGCTGACATCCCTAGCTACTCGTCACATTGCTTCAGTAAGTTTCTTTTTATCTTGAATTTTTCCTCATATCAATATATGTATCTCGGCACTAACTCATCACTACATTTTTTTTTTCAGCTGGTGAGTTGTTTTAACACCATTGTGAAGAAAGATGAAGCGCTCAAGGCTTCAAGCTCCTCGTCTGGAGTAGAGGATGCATTCCAAGGTTTGGCCCAATCTCTGAAGGAATCTCATCAGAAGTACGACGAGGATAAAGGTGTATGGGAGAAGAAATTGGCTGCATCTGAAGCAGAAAAGGTGCAGTTGGGAAACAAGGTGAAGGACTTGGAGAGGGAGAACAAGAAATACTCCGAGAAGCTCACTACTTTCGGGGAGCTTGAAAATAAGCTGAAATCAGCTGAGGAAGAGCTGACACTTCTGCGCGAAGCAAATCGTCAGAAGGAGGAATTGGAGGCCAAGCTGAAAGCCTCCGAGGACCTTCTATCCGAGAAGCTCTCCTCGGAGAAGATGAAGAGAAAAACAACTGTGAAGAAATCCTTCGAACTGGTTGGGATAAAGGATGGGATAGGGGGGTAGCAGCAATGATGACCCAGGTGAATTATGGAAGTTTGAAATTCTTCCATGATGGTTGGGTTGCTGCTTTGCAGGAATTGAAGGTGAGCGAGGACTCCGAGCTATTTCAATAAAATCTCCCTGGTCCTCCTCCAGTTATTGAAGACGAAGATGAAGACGAAGCTGCATCTGAAGAATCTTCAATGATTGTGGGTGATCATGCTCCTCAACCCAACCAAACATCTGCTGAGGAGATTTATTCTTTGCCTGCTCCTCTTGAACAAATCCCAACTCCAGCCGATCAAATCAGTGTTCCCACCGAGCAACCAAGCTCCTCGTCCCAGCCTCCCGAGAAAGTCTTGGGAGACAAGGAAAAGGTGTGAAGTTGTTCGGTACTATCTTTCTATTTTTCTCCTTACCTGTACTTTGTATCTCAGATCTTTGTAACTTTTGCCTTATGATCTAATAAAATTTGAGTTCTTTCTTTTCATATGATTGTCTCTTCTTTATCTGCACTCTGTCTTGATCTTCTTTTTCTTTCTCTGTTAGTTTTTGGCCAGGATGGATTTTTTTTCTGCTAACGACACAAAGTTGATGCAGCAATGCCATGAGTATTATAAAGCTGGTCACACAGACCTTAGTACATCCGAAATTGTCGATATCCTTGGTCATGGTGCTTCAGAGCAAGCAATCGAAGCTTATCGGTACCTGAAGGACTTACTTGATAGAGCAGTGGCCAATAACGTGGCCTACTATGATATGATCGAGGAGCTTCAATATACTATAGAAGATCTCAAGGATCAGTACAGGGAGTCAAATGCCTTGTTACATGAGGGGTATGAAAAGAAATATCAACAGCTTTCTGCCAAGAAGGGCTATGACAAACTCGTTGCTGGGTATGATGTCAGGGAGAGAACCCTAAAAGGTGAAGTTGAGGCCTGCAGACAGATCGCTGAGCTGCTGGAACAAGAGAACAATAATTTGCTGACAGAGTTAGCACAATATAAGTCTGCAGCTTCATTTTCCACTACCTTGGTACCAGTCTCCGACGAAGGGTTCTCATTCTTAGAGGTTGAGAATGCCAAATTAAGGAAAGAATTGGATACTTTAAGAAAGTCTGGTATTTCTGCTACTGCTCGGGGACGAGGAAGAGGTTCTCGTGGGCGAGGAAGAGCTTCCCAGGATGTTAACGAGGAACGAAGCACTCCAGCTGCTCGGGGTCGATCAAGAACTCCTCGTAGTATTAAAAAAGCTCATACTCTGTCAACATTGGAAACTCAAGCATACCAGTTGAATGCAAAAGATCAGGCTTTGTCTGAAATGTCCAAGAAAATCCTGACTTTGGAAGATCAACTTACTGCGACGAAGTCTGCCTTGAAGAATAAGGATGTTTTTTCCAGGAACCTTCATGAGCAGTTAAAAAGATTAACTTTCCAATTCCATAAACAACCTCGCGAATTCTGGAATGCAGGCTATAATGAGGCCCTTTATCACTTGGATGCTCGCATTGAAAATGCCAATAATGAAGGTTATAAGCAAGGTTGGATGAATGCCCTGGGTGTATTAAAACTAGAGCGGGGCCATTATTTATGGGATTATCATGCTCCTGGGCTACTAGACTTGCCTGTACCACCTTATAAATTGGACATGGAATGGATCCCTGCTCGTGCCATTCCTCGGAGCTTAATTTCAAAATATCTTGGTGACTATAATCTTCATTCTCAGATTGAAGTATCTCGTCCCGAGCATCTATTGGATACTCCTTCAGTAATGAATGTCAGAATGTTGAAGGACTTGAATTTTATCAATTCTCCTCAGACCTTAAATGATCCTCCTGCTGGCGAGGAACCTATTTCAAAAGCTGAAGGAAAGAAACCAATAGAATAGGAATTTCAATGTAATAGTTAGTATACATGTAATTTTTAATTCGTTTTGAATTTTAATGAAAGACTTTCATTTTCTGTTTGCAAATCTGTATTGCTATTATTTTGTACTTGTCTAACACTTTTATATTTGTGATTGCATAACAATTCTTTGTGGTTCATCGACCAATCTAGTAATTACAAGTATAAAAAATGTTGATCGATCACTTAATAACAAAGTAATGAGTATAAAAAATGTTAAAATTTCTTACAACCAACCAAGGTTGTTTAAATTGAGCTCGTCGACCAATTATAGTTAATGGGTTTTTATCCCCGACCAGCTATACTTGGTAAATTTTGTCTTTTTCAATAAATGTGCCCGACTAACCAAGGTCAAGATTTTTCCTCGTCGACCAACTACAATTAGTGGGTTTTTATCCCCGACCAACTATACTTGGTTCAGTTTGGAATATTTGTTCTTCAATGAACTTTTATGTAATAAACTTACTTTTCGACCAACATAAGTTGGCATTTGAGAGTTTGATTTCAAGTCAACCGAGATTGGCATTTTTAAGAAATGTTGTTCTCGCCCTTTTACCAACCGGAGTTGGTCATGGGTTTGAACTATCATGCCCACTAATTCTTTTACCAACCGAAGTTGATCACATTAGTGTACGCCTCCTAACCAAAGGAGTATAGTTTGTTCTCGCTATTTTACTAATCAATTTGATCACGCTTGAACTATCAGTGTCCACTAGTTATTTTACCAACCGGAGTTGGTCACGCTAGTGTATGCCTCCTAACCAAAGGAGTATAGTTTGTTCTCTCCCTTTTACCAACCGGAGTTGGTCGTGGGTCTGAACTATCGTGTTCTCGCTATTTTACCAACCGAAGTTGATCACGCTAGAACTATCAGTGTCCACTAGTTATTTTACCAACCGGAGTTGGTCACGCTAGTGTATGCCTCCTAACCAAAGGAGTATAGTTTGTTCTCGCCCTTTTACCAACCGGAGTTTGTCGTGGGTCTGAACTATCGTCTTCGTCTTCTTTTTGTTGTCGAGCAGCGTAGTGTACAACACTAGTATTCCCGGAAAAACTTTCAATAAAAGGAGAGAAGATGGTGAAACATCATCGTTTTATTCATATTGATAGATCTGCTTTACATTTTACATTACTGAGAATACTTGCGTAGGTGTTCAGCATTCCATGCATTCTTGAATTCCTCTCCTTCTAGAGTTGCTATTCGGTAAGTTCCTGGTCGAACAACTTCTGTAACTCGGTAAGGTCCATGCCAATTTGCTTCCAATTTATTGTACTTCTGAATGACCTTCTTTAGCACGTAATCTCCTTCTTTTAAATCGTATTTCTTCACCCTCTTATTGTAAAACAGAGCTGTCCGTTGTTGATATGCAGCATTCCTAATGACGGCTTCTTCTCTAACCTCCTCGAGCATGTCCAAATCCAATCTTCTCATTAAGTCACTAACTGGGGAATTGAAATTCAGGACTCTATGTGTTGGGAGACCCAACTAAGCAGGTATTACAGCCTCACTTCCAAACGCTAGCATATATGGTGATTCTCCAGTTGCTGCTCGGGGAGTTGTTCGGTATGCCCACAATACTGACTGTAGCTCATTAATCCAATTTGCTTTGGCCTCATTTAACCTCTTCTTCAAACCATTTAATAATGTTCTGTTCGTCACTTCTGTCTGTCCATTGCTTTGGGGATGGCCTGGTGCTGAATGAACCTTCAAAATGTTTGACTGATGACAATAGGCGACAAACTCCTCGTTGTCAAATTGTGTTCCATGGTCTGTGATGAAGGCATGAGGGAGACCATATCGGTAGATGATGTTCTTCCAAACGAATTGGTACACCTTCTCGTACGTCATATCAATAAGTGGCTCAGCTTCTACCCACTTAGTAAAATAATCCACTGCCACGACGAGGTACTTGAATCTTCCTCGGGTCGTTGGCAGGGGTCCAACCAAATCCATTCCCCACATGACAAAAGGCCAAGGAGAAGTTATGGGTGCCAACAATGCTTGCGGAGTTCGTCGGATGGAGGAAAAACGTTGGCATTTATCACATTTCTTAGCATAGGCTATACAATCAGCCCTCATTGTTGGCCAGTAATATCCTTGCGTCATCACCCTTTGCAAGAGTGTTCGACCTGCTACATGGGCTCCACAGGACCCTTGATGGATCTCTTTAATCAATTCTTTCACATCGGAGGGATGTACACATCTTTGCAAACCTGCCATAATTCCTCGTCTATACAAAACACCATTAGTTAGTACATACCGAGCAGCTTTGAACTTCAATTTCTTGGCAGCGAGCTTATCCTCCGATAATTCTCCATCCTCGACATATGCCCTGATGGGATCCATCCAAGATGGTCCTAAATCAAGAGTAATAATATTCATCGTCAGGTCTTCATCTATGCTTCGACTTTCTAACACCTCAATTGGTATCGTTCTTCGCAACTCGGTACGAGTAGCTGATACTATTCGGGCTAGTGCGTCTGCTTGTGCATTCTCCATTCTTGGTATTCTGATCAACTGTATGGCATCAAATTCTGACAACAACTACATTGCCTTTGCATGATACTTGATCATTAATTCTCCTTTAACTGCATACTTTCCTATTATCTGATTCACAATTAATTGAGAATCACTGAATACCATCACTTGTTGCGCTTCCATAATCTTTGCTAAATTAAGACCTGCTATCATCGCCTTATATTCAGCCTCATTATTGGAAGCTTTGAATTGGAATCGCAGGGCGTATTCCACGTCGATCTCGTCTGGAGTGCTCAGAACTATTCCAGCGCCACATCCTGCAGTGCAAGATGAGCCATCTACATATAACCTCCATATAGGTAACTCGTCTTCAAATTTCTTATCTGACAGAGTTCCTCGGTGAAATATCTATTGTTTTCTTTCATCTTCCCCCGGTATTTTTTGCTCCTCGTCGACCATCTCTTCTCGCCCTTTTACCAACCGGAGTTGGTCTGAGTTTGAATTTGATGATCTTTCTACATCCACGAGCCCTTTTACCAACCGGAGTTGGTATTGACTTATGTCTGTTGATCCTGTAACATCCACAGGTTGGTCAGCGAGCAACTTTTGTTCCTCGGGGGTATCAGGACATGTAAACTCTGCTATAAAGTCTGCTACAGCTTGCCCTTTTAAGGATGATCTGGGTTAATACACAATATCATATTCACCGAGCTCTATTGCCCAGTACATCAATCTCCCTGACTTTTCTGGCTTATGAAGGGCTTGTCTTAATGGCATGTCGGTATACACGATGATGGTATGGGCCTGGAAATATGGCCTCATTCTTCTACTTGCTTCAATTAATGCCAATGCCAATTTTTCCAACTTCGGGTACCTGATCTCTGCACCTCGAAAAGCCTTACTTGTGTAATAAATTAGCTTCTGGACTCCATTCTCCAATCTGATCAATGCCGAGCTAACTGCATTTTCTGATACTGCCAGGTATAAGTACAACTTTTCACCCATCACTGGTCTGGACAGTAATGGAGGTGTTCCCAGATATTTCTTCAAGTCTTGAAAGGCTTTTTCACATTCATCATTCCACTCGAAAGTTTTTCGGAGTGTTTTGAAGAATGGAAGGCACCTATCAGTTGCTCGAGATACAAATCTGTTGAGCGCTGCAACTCGTCCTGTAAGACTTTGCACCTCTTTCTTCGTCGTTGGAGATCTCAACCCTAAAAGAGCTTTGATCTTTGCTGGATTTGCTTCAATGCCTCGTTGGTTGACGATGTACCCGAGGAACATTCCTTCTCATACTCCAAAGGTGCACTTCGTCGGGTTGAGCTTCATCTGGTATTTATCTAGTTGATCAAAGGTCTGACCTAAGTCAACTAGATGATCAGCAGCTTTCTTGCTCTTTGTCAGCATATCGTCGACATAGACTTCCATATTGCAACTGATTTGTTCGACAAAAACCTTGTTCATCAGCCGTTGGTATGTCGCTCCTGCATTTTTCAAACCAAAAGGCATAACATTATAACAATAAGTTCCCCTAGGGGTGATGGCCTTGTTGAGATCAGTGAAATCAACACACATTCTCCATTTATTGTTTTTCTTCTTTATCATCACCACATTTGCCAACCAGTCTGGATATTTCACATCTTCAATGAATTGGGCTTTCTGGAGCTTGTCGACTTCCTCTTGAATAGCTTGGTTCTTCTCGGGGCTAAATACCCTTCTTCTCTGCTTTACAGGCTTGATCTCCTTATTCGCATTGAGTTCATGGCATAAGAAGTTTGGATCTATTCCTGGCAAGTCTTCATGACTCCATGCAAAAGTTTTCTTTCTGTCTCTCAAGAAAGCTATCAATTCCTGTTTTATTGAAACATCCAACGATGAACCTATCTGGGTTACTCGTTCCGGGTGCTCGTCGTCCAGAATAACATTTTCTGTAGATTCCACCGCCTGTCTTTTTACCAATTGGGATTCATCTCTGGGATCCAGTGTTTCAATTTCTGTACCTTCATCCACCTGGTAGGTAGTAGTCTTTTTCCTTGATTCCTCAGGCTCCTCTTGCTCGGCAGACGAATAATAGCATTCCCGAGCTACTTTCTGATCACCTTTCACGACTCCCACTCCGAAATTTGTTGGGAATTTTAAACACTGATGTACTGTAGATGGGACTGCTTCGAACTTCTTCAAACCAACTCTTCCCATGATGATGTTGTAAGCTGACTGCACATTTTTATCCATCACAAAGAAGCGTATTCTTTCTGTTCGGCAAGCAGGCCAAGTTCCAATGAATATATCCAACTTGATCGTTCCAAGTGGAAAAACTTTCTCGCCAGCAAAACCCAGAAGGGGTCTATGATAAGGTTCCAATTGAGATAATTTCAAATTCAAGCTGTCAAAGCATGAATAGTATATGATGTCTACCGAACTACCATTGTCTACCAACACCCTTGAAATCACTACTTCTTTCATCCTCATTTTGATCACCAAAGGGTCGTCGTGAGGGTAAAGAACACCTGCCAGGTCATTTTTCGAAAAGCCAATAACCAGCTTCTCTTTGTTGACCTTTCTCGGACGATCTTCCTCGGCCAAATTTATTCGTTGAATGTATGAGCAAGCTTGTGCCTCTCCGAGGTAAGCTTTTCTTTCTGTAGTAAGGTCTCCTCCTCCTGCATCTCCTCTTGTAATGACATTACAATCAAATGATCCAAAACGTATGAAAAATACCTCTCGTTCAGGCTGCCTTGGCTTCTTGGGAAGATCGGGGTCTTCATCTGGATCATCTTCATGGTCTCTCTTCTTTTTCTCCTCTGCTCTGCGAGGAGATCTAGATCTCTCTCTAGTTCGATCATTATTTCTTCTTTCGCCTCCCCGATCAATGTACTTTGCCAGTTTTCCTCTTCGGATGAGCGTTTCAATCTCGTTCTGAAGAGCTATGCAATTTTTTGTCATATGGCCGTGATCCTTATGGAACTTGCAATATTTATCCCTGTTCCTCTGTTCAGGGTCTGACCTCAATTTCTTTGGCCACTTTACTTCCTCGTTATTCTTGATTTCTTCCAAGACATGATTAATACCCATTTTCAACGGAGTATAATTATCGAATTTCTTCAGGACTTCCCATGACGACCTATTATTCTTGGAATGCTTGTCACCGCTATTGCCCTTATGCTCTTTCTTCTTGGATTTGTCGTCTTCCACCTTGGTTTCTTTATCCATATTCTTCTTCACAGCCATAGCCTCCTCGGCATTCATGATTTTGGCCGCTTTTGCCATCAACTCTGACATAGTTTTAGGTGGATCTTTCGCCAAAGTGTAATACAACTTATTAGGCAACAACCCACTCATCAAGGCGGTGATTGCTGTCTTCTCCTCATAATCTATGACTTCCAGCTTCTCGTTATTGAAACGAGTTATGTAATCTCTAGTACTCTCACCAGATTTTTGTTTAACACTTAACAAGTGTGCTACTCGTTTTACTGGTTTTGCTCCAAAACAAAAATTACCGATGAACAACTCGGCCAACTGAAAGAAAGTTGAAATCTTACCCCGAGGAAGATTGTTGTACCATATCTGGGCAGCTCCAGTAAGAGTTCCTGAGAATGCTCTGCATCTCATCTCGTCGGGGACGGCATAGATGTCGGCAGTAGCTTGATATTGCTCTATGTGTAAAATAGGATCTGTCTTTTCATCATATTTGGGGGTCACCATAGGTGCTTTAAACTTTGACGGGGTAGGAAAACCTACAATGGCCTGGACAAAAGGTGTCCCTTGAACAAAAGTTTGTTGTAAGGGATTCTTCGCCTTAGCCATTTCTCCCAATCTATCCTCCAAGCGCTGAATTGAACCCTTCCACGCATCGTTTCCTTCCTCGGGCTTATTAGTTCGAGCAATTGATTGTTCGGATGTAGCTTCCTGAGATCTATCTTGACGAGCAATTGGTCGTGATTGTGCTGATCCTTCTCTTAGATCTGATGGTCATCGAAAACTCCTCGACATGGTCTTAGGTGGACTCTTATTCCTCCTAGGGCCTAATCGACTGAAAGGAGATACCCTACTCAGTCTTTCTAAGGCTCAGTCTTTCTAAGGCACTGGGGTCTTTCTGGAGAGAGAGTGATACGTTGATCAGTATTTGTAGCCCTTATTGACGAAGTTCGCCCAGGTTGATAAGAGAAATCATCAGACTCCTCATTACGATATGACTCAGTACGTCTGGATCGTGAAGAAAGTAAATAAGTTTGCCTCAGACCGCTTCGCTGTCCTGAATGGGCAGGTGCCCGCCATGAAGGGTTTGTATGAGTTGCCTCATTGTGTCTTGCATGGCGGTTTGTCCTTGAGCCAGATTCGTCATAATCCCGACCAGATCTGGAGGTGTAGAGGGATTTGGGGGATTTCCGGCATTTCCAGCGTTTCGATTGCTAGATTCTGGATTATCCGCCATTGATGATGAATGATTTTTGGTGAAAAACGATAATAACAATCGTTCCCACAGACGGCGCCAATCTGTTGATGTAAAAAATTAGATAGCTCTAATTATTGAATCACAAATAAATAAAATGAGACAAAGATTTTAAAGTGGTTCAGCCTTATACGAATGGCCTACATCCACTGTTATGTTATTGCTGAGTATTTTGGGAATTCTCGATTACAAGCTTTATCAAGAAATTTCGATCCCTTTGAATGAGGGTGATACAAGGTATTTATAGCCCTTAGGCTGTACATGAAAGGGTGTTACATTAAATGATACACATATGAAAGGGTAATTCATTTAATGTTCATCAAACGTGCGCGTCAAGATAATAAACATTCAATGAATAGTTGAACTGTTGATTATCTGGCAATTAATGCTGTGGTCGAGGTGCAGCTCGAACCGCCTTAGTTGCTCGTCGTCCAAGAGTTCCTCGGAGCATTAGAGTTCCTCGGAGTGAGTATGTTGGTCGGGGAAACAATCTTCCTCGTTGCTATTGTGCCACATAGATTGACACGTGTCTTCTTATTATTCGTCCACATCAGCATACTAATTTTGGTGTCAACAATCATTATGCACACACACACACACACACACACACACACACATATATATATATACATGTTTACCAATTTTATCAAATTTTCACAAACCTATATTTAAAAATAAGTTTATCAATAATTATAAACACAAAAAACTAAATTTTAAAACTGTCTTTAAAAACAACATTTAAATTGAGTTTTCTGAATACAGAACCAAACGGGTTCGTATGAAACACATTTTAAAAAATTTCGTCGTGCTGCTTTTATTTGTATGAAACGCATCGATATGAATTTACCAGTGACACAAATGTGAGACTATGAGAAAGATAATATCACTTTATTCGGTGTGTGCCAGGAAATATAGCTTTGACTATGAGAAAGATAATAGCACTTTATTCGGTGTGTGCGAGGAAATATAGCTTTAACCGCCTAAGGAATAATTGAGACTACTTCAAGACATGTTCAAGGGCAATAACAGTCTAAATATCGATTTAAGTAAGGGTGTTCGTCGAATTGAGATTGTGTGTGCCATTTTTTTTATTGACATTATGTTTAACAACTTAAAAGTCTTAAGATGACTTCACCTAATTATATATTCCGCAATAGGATGAAAAATAAAAATTATTCAAATATAAAATATTATAAACAAATTTTCGATTGTATGTTTGCTTCACGCATTAATGCACTATATTTACTTACAAATTTTCAACTATAGACACAAATAATTAAGTTGTTAAAAGTATATTTTGTATAAATTTTTAAGGTGATATATATTATATAAAATATTTAATATTATATATTAAAATTTTGTCATCTATTTGATGCATACACCTAAAATGTTTTAAAATTATTTTACATTATTTTTCATGTCCTTTTAAACGTAAAAAATTCTTTTATAAATTTTTTTATATTAATTTTTATTTATTTAAAATAATATTGAGATATTCATAAACATAATAATCTTTTAGGGCCACGCGAAACCATGACATGCAAGCTAGGTACTGCTAAACCACAATCGACTTACATTTATTTGTTAAAGAAAGTACCCTTTATTTTTATTCATTTATTAGTTAACATAGATGACAATGAAGACGAACAAAACAAAACCCAATTGCAAACTACAGACAACTGTTCAAACATGAAACATACAGACGACGACGGACATTAGTGATAAAACATGTATATCTATATAAATATAAAGAAATATATATATAGATATATATGGAGCAAGTAGTAACTAGTAATCTTCAGCAGCGAGAGGCTGGTGCTGGGCATGTCGCGGGGCCTCGGGCTGTATCATGCCGAACTCATAGATGAGGCCTGCAATGCCAGCCCCAATGAAGGGACCCAACCAATAGATCCAGTGGTTCCTCCACCTCCATCCTACCAAGGCCGGTCCAAAAGCTCTTGCCGGGTTCATAGACGCACCTTCAAATGGGCCTCCCACTAGTGTGTTTGCTCCCACTATGAAACCAATTGCCAATGGTGCAATCGTCCCTAGGCTGCCCCTCTTGTGGTCGATAGCCGTGGCGTACACCGTGTAAACCAGCCCAAATGTCATCACTATCTCCATCAAAAGAGCATTCCAATTCCCAACCCCAGCTGCTACCGCAAACCCAATTGGTCTCTGGATAGATACATAAACACCAAAAAACTAAATCACACACGAAATATGGGAGTTCTTATATGAACCCAACTGTCTCAATCTACAGCCCCTATTCTATTAGAATAATTCGATAGTTCAAATTAAAAAGTATCACAAAGACATTTATAACCCATTTAATACCCCCCCAACAACTAATATCCAACAAATCTCTTTAGAATAGATAGCCTCAAATGGCAAACCACTGAACTGTAAGAAAATGATTTTGTTTCAATGAGATTCACTCAACAAATCTAAAGGTTACAATTTGTATTAAACATGCACGCACACTCACATAGACACACGCACATATATGTATATGTATATTCTCAATATGCTTTACATATATAATATTAATCAACCCCTCCAAAAAAATAAAAAAATACTCAAATACACAACATCATACCAAAGATTGCAAGAATACTTTGCATCAGTAAATATTATAGTTTATATTTAATAAAATTTGAGTACAAAGGAAGAGCCATTTAGATTTAGGTTTAGTATGTAGCAAATAACTTGTGAAAATGAATACAAAAAATAAATTTATTATTTCTGAGACAACAAACCAGTGAAAAAAATGCAAGAAAGCATCATCTTGGGAGGTTGCCAAGAAATGAGTTTTTTCAGATGTCCAATGTTCCTTTTTTATGAAATGAACCCCTTCATTTGGGGGTGACAAATGAATTTAAACCCATTTATGCGGGCTTTAAAAGAATGGGGGTTGTAAATTGAAAAGTTGGGTTTACATAAAATCACTCACTTATTTTTTTTAAATATTAAAAAAAATATTTTTGAATTGATTTTTTATGTGATATTAAAACCACACCCCTATTTTTTAAAAATAGGAAAAAAAAGTAGTTTTGAATTGATTTTTTTATGTGATATTAAAACATTTCAAGGTACTCATATAAAAAAAACTCAACTCAATTTTTTCTTTCTATTTTAAAAAAAACCGATCAAACTTTCACCGCTTTTAAAGTGCTTTAAAGCGGCGAAAGTTTGATCGATTTTCTTAAAATAGCCAAAATGATTTTTTTTATATGGATCCCTTGACATGTTTAAATATCACATAAAAAAATCAGCTCAAAAATATTTTTTTAGCATATTTTTTTTATATTTAAAAAAATTAATGTACAAGCTTAGTGTGCGCCGGATTCTCTCTCTCTCTCTCTCTCTCTCTCTCTCTCTCTCTCTATATATATATATATATATATATATATATATATATATATATATATACACACACACGCCCATGCCCGTGCCTATGGCACGATTTAGCGCAGCCCAACTAAAAGCCAAACCCGTTTTTTGGCCCAACCCAATAAAAGTCCAGCCCAATTTTTTTAGCCCAGCCCAATTAAAAGCCCAGATATTAAAACATTTCAAGGTACTCATATAAAAAAACCCAACTCAATTTTTTTTTTCTATTTTAAAAAAATCGATCAAACTTTCACAGCTTTTAAAGTGCTTTAAAGAAGCGAAAGTTTGATCGATTTTCTTAAAATAGCCAAAAATGTTTTTTTGAGCTGATTTTTTTATATGGATCCCTCGACATGTTTAAATATCACATAAAAAAATCAGTTCAAAAATATTTCTCTCTCTCTCCCTCTCCCCCTCTCTCTCTCTCTATAGAGAGAGAGAGGGGCAGACTCCTGTGCACACTAAGTTTACACATTAAGTTTTTAAAGTAGTAAAAAAAATATTTTTGAGTGCTGGCGCACACCAATTTTTTTATGTGATATTTTAACATTTCAACGGACTCACATAAAATAAATTAGCTCAAAAAAACTTTTTTTGCTATTTTTAAAAAATCGGTCAAACTTTCGCAGTTTTTAAAGGGCTTAAAAGCATAGAAAGTTTGACCGATTTTTTAAAACTAGCAAAAAAAGTTTTTTTGAGCTGATTTTTTTTATATGGGTTCCTTGAAATTTTAAATATCACACAAAAAAAATCAACTCAAAAATATTTTTTTTACTACTTTAAAAAGGTAATGTGCAAGCTTAGTGTGCACAGGAGTCTGTCTCTCTCTCTCTCTCTCTCTCTCTATATATATATATATATATATATATATATATATATATATATATATATATATATATACGTACACATACTAGCCCATGCCCGTACCTATGGCACGATTTAGCCCAGCCCAATTAAAAGCTCAACCCATTTTTTTGGCCCAACCCAATAAAAGGCCAGCCTAGCCCAATTAAAAGCCGGTCCAATTTTTTTTAGTCCAGTCCAATTAAAAGCCTAGCCCAATTAAAAGCTAGTCCAATTTTTTTTAGTCCAGTCCAATTAAAAGCCCAGCCCAATTGTTATTTATGCATGTATGTTATGCATGCATAAAGTACATAAAATATCATACATAAAAAAGCAGAAATGTCATGCATACATTTTCACATTCACATCCCCTGATATATATATATATATATATATATATATATATGCTCTTGTGCGGACTAATCCGCATTTTAAGAATGCGGACCGGACATGTGTCACCTAACGGTGCGCTTAGAAATTATCCCCTAAATTATAGGCGCACTCTCTCTTTCTGGACTCACCGCGGTATTCTTAAAATGCGAACTGGTCCGCACACAAGAGTATGACTGTGTGTATATATATATACACACACACACACACATATAACAGACTTAAACAATATAGAAATCGTATTTCTTTGTTTTTAGGACTGGTTTGGTTTGAGGTTAGATTTTTTCATGAGATTCTAAATTTGTTAAACCCACAAGGAAATTTGAGTTTTTAGAAAGGATATTGACATTTTGTTTTGAAAATTCTTGGAATGACTTCTGAGATTTTGTATGTGAATTTCCAAATTTAAAATTCTTGGAGAATAGAAAAACTCTTTAACACTTGAAAGTGAATGAATGAAATGCAAAACTCATACATACATTTAGGATTCGTTTGACAACTTAATTCTAAGCTATGGAATTGGAGCAAAATTAGAATTGAACTTCCAATTCCAATTACAATCCTTATAATTGGATTGCCAAACGAGCCCTTAGAGCTATTACAACTCAATGAAAATCCAACCCACTAAATTATTGAATGTTCCCTCAAATTTGGGGAAGGCCTCAAGGGATGTGTGTTTGTGGGGTGGGGGAGTAAACATGTTTACATTTATTTATTAGTGTAATTAACAAAATAAAAAAATTCCAAATTTTCATCAACATCCCTTTGCTTTGAATTTTTGTTTGCATACCATGAATATGAAGTATGTAAAATCAAACAATTAAATGATATAGTAATATAAGTTGTTGAATATTAAAGTTGTGCAACCTTGGAATGAAAAAGGTTAGAGTGTAGAGTTACCATTCCATCTGTGGCGAGCCTCAAGAGCAGAGAGGCAAGGGAAGCGCCGAAAAGCTGGGCAACCCAGTAGTACAAGGCTCGGATGAGAGACAGTCTCCCACCCACCAGAGCACCAAAGGTGACTGCTGGATTCACATGCCCACCTGACACGTTCATACTCGATGCCACCGCAGCAAACAGTGACAGAGCGTGTGCAAGCGCCACCACCACCAGCCCCGACGCTCCTAAACCTTTGTCCTTGTACATCTTATCTGCACATAAATAAATATAACATGTACTACTTATATTCTATCTGCATGCAATACCAGAAAAAACAGATCAACATCAATATATGCATGTAGTTAAAAAAAAATGATCACCGAGAGCGAGTACAGAGCCTTCGCCAGCAAAGACAAACATGAAAGTTGAAAGGAACTCAGACAAGGTTGCCCTCATGGAGTCTGGGTGGGTGGCCTCGTCTGCCCTCCCCAACTCATATCTCCGAGGCTGCATCTTTTCTATCTTATGTTTTTTCTTTCTACCGTTCACAATATATTTTAATAACTCTGAGCTGCTGAAAACTGGTTGATTTTGTTTCTAAAGGTGATCAAATTAGAGAGTTAAAAGGATATGATGAAAGAGAAAGTGGAGATAAGGATTGTGAAGAGAGAGTTGAGGGTAATGAGTTGCTTAAATTAGACAAATTGGGGTGGGTTTGGAGTAGCATGGAGGACACTTGGAGATGAAACTGCAGGAATAGTGACACGTAAGTATATGTGTTGGCTGTTCCTTTGATTTTCTTCCATTGCAACCGTTTCTATCTTTTTAGTTTTGAAAGTATTCGATATTCCATATGCTTCTAAGCGAAACCGACGGATGTGTTTGGGCCAACAACCTAGGTCCAGGGCTGTTCCTGCTGCCATCCACCACTTTAACACAAGCCCAATACGTGTTGTATTTCTATTTGGACAATTTTACATGCCTTATAAAATTACTCTTGTTCAAATTTAGAGTAGTACTAGTTCTCGTTAGACTTCATGTACCCATAGTTTGGTGTGAGGCTCTACAATGGGCCAGCACGTTTACAACTAGCTTATGAGCTCTAACAGATCGAGCCTACGTAAATATGAATGTTCAAGCGACACTCGATAACCCCAACCCCGACCCCAAACTTTACATAATGGCCCTTGAGTGTAAGGAAATTATTAAATAAACTTTTGATTTATTTCCTTTTTCGAAATGTGATTTTTATTAATCCGTTTTTTAATAAAGAATACATGTTATATCCTGTATAAATGATTTGTATTCCACACGAAATAAAGAATAAAAATGAGTTAAAATTCCAATTAAATCTCTATCTTGATGGACAGTTTAAATTAATTGACTTTTGAAATTCTGGCACTCTCTCGACTTATAAATATATACCTTTTCTCCATCAAAAGAGAATCCAAGAAATTACAATGAAAAACACATACCTAAAGTTTATAGGCAAGGAGAGAGAAGCCCTTAAAGGATTGTTAAGGTGATCACACCAACGAGACTCAACGGCAACGTTCAACAGCGGGATTGAATCCATGGCGTCGAAAGGAGATAAATAAAAATTACTCTTTTCACATGTCTATTGACGTGAATATATATTGTTCAAAGATCTTGAGAATCATGTATAAAAATATAACTTACATGTGGTATCAGAGCTGATGGTAAGAACATGTGATTTTCCATTAAAATTGATAATGATGTCGCTGTCGAAGTGTGAAAAGTCAAAACTTGATCAAAATTTTTTAAAACTGACATGGTCGACTGGAAACGTCGAAATAAACAAAACTCATTGTTTACAATGGGCCCCATCCAGTTTTGCGTTTTGACGTCGTTTAGGGCTTCAAAAATGCATTTTTGTCAACTTTGGTAAAAATGTCAACGCTTATAACTCTCGTTTAAAATTTGATTTTACAATTTCGCAAATTGGAGAGTGATCCTCAAAACATTATTCATGTTATCATAGTGATAACTCAAAATTTTCCATTTTAGGAAAAATAAATTATTTTTTCATATTTTATGGTATAAATCACTACATATATAATGAAAATTATGGCTTGGCCACTTGCTGGAAATTATGATTTTTAGTATTCATGTCTCTTAGAATTCTTATGACTTTTAGAATTATGTCTATTAGAATTCATGTCCATTAGGATTATGTCTATTAGAATTCATGTCTTTTAAATAATGTGTATTAGAATTCCAACTATTATGTTTATTAGAATTTAAGTTATTATGACTATTAGAATTAATATCTAATAGAATTATGTCTATTAGAATTCATGTAGATTACAATTCATTAGAATTCATGTCTTTTAGAATTCACATCTTTTAGAATTATGTCTATTACAATTTCAGCTATTATGTCTATTAGAATTCAACTATTATGACTATTAGAATTCATGTCTAATAGAATTACGTCTATTAGAATTCCAGCTATTATGACTATTAGTACTCATGTCTAATAGAATTACGTCTATTAGAATTCATGTCTTTTAGAATTATGTCTATTATAATTCTTGATGGTGTGACTATTAGAATTCATGCTATTCTGTCTATTAGAATTCTTTCTATTATGGCTTTTGGAATCCATGCTACCAACTATTGGAATTCATGCTACTATGCCTTTTTGAATTCTTTAAATTATGCATTTTTTGTAGTTTTCAAAATTTTATAATCTTTTGGAATTCTAGAAATTGTGTCTTTTCAAATTCTCAAAATTTGAATCTGTTTATTTAACACATATCAATTAGTTGCCCATAGGTATACTATAATCATGTGCTAAATCAACAAATAATTTTTAAAACTCTAAGCTTTTGAGATTCCAGACTTATGAAATTCTAGATTGTACACCTTTTGCTATTCAAGAATTTTATAATTATGTAATTTTATGGCTTTTGAAATTTTATGATAAAATATGCATAAGTATTCATATTAATTTATTAAATGAATGCAATTGTATTATTACAGTTAGGTATCACCGCAGTGTTACTTATTATTACTCATTCCAAATTAGCCATTTATTACCATTATAATGTTTAAATATATTTATTTAACATATATCAATTAGTGGCCCACAAGTACAATATAATCATATGTTGAATAAACAATTAAGGAATGCTTACAAGTTCCAAATTAGCCATTTATTACCATTATAATGCTTAAATCTGTTTATTTAACATATATCAATTAGTTGCCCACATGTATACTATAATCATACGTTGAATACACAATTAAGGAGTGTTTGTACATGTTTGAACCAAGGATATCCAGAGATACCTTATTAAAATTAAATAGATACATCACTCAATTGTGCATGCTGAATATTACGACCATTAATGGTGTTAAGTTAAAATATGTGACGACTACCCACAGGAGCATCTTATTTTAATGTCATAAAATATTCAAATCTTACTATGTGTTAATTAAATTTTTAAAGCCTTTCTCAATGGAGATTTACAAGAGAAAGTCTATATACGTTAACCTGAAGACTTCATAATCGAAGATCACTATATGGACTAAAACAAGATTTGAGGCAATTGTATCTAAAGTTTGATGAAGTCATTACGAACTTCGATTTCAAACAAAACATTGTTGATCCATGTATATACCTCAAGATCAGTGGAAGTAAGTTCATATTTTTTGGTACTGTATGATGATGACATATTAATATTTTTCTCCAAGCATGATAGGATATTAAAGGGATCCAAACATATGGATCTTAAATATCTCCCACTAAAGGAAGATGTTAGAAGAGAAAATGTTGTCATTGAACACACGGGCACACATCTCATGGTTGCAGATATTTTAACTAAAGGACTACCTCCAATGACATTTCAGAGACATACTGAAAGAATGGATCTTGAAGATCGTACCTAGTTATTTCTTTTCTGCAAATTATTATGCCTGTATTTGACATTTGTTGAGCTCTTAATAAAACTTCTACATCTATAATATTCTTTTTTCCATTGTGTACAGATATTATTATTGGATGAATTATAACAAAAAATTGTCTGCTTCAAGACATTATGAGACCATTACGCAAACTCCTAATTATGCCTAGTTAAGAAGGTTGTCAATGATGTAGTACATAGAAGGAGTCATGTTACATAATGATATGTGACCGCCATGACTCTAGGCACTTATGAAAACCAATGATTGAAGGATTTAGCATATCATGCTCGCCTTATGATTCTAAATTAAAAACACTTATGTATTAACCTAACGACCAAGTGGGAGACTGTAAGGAAATTATTAAATAAACCTTTGGTTTATTTCCTTTCCCGAAATGTGGTCTTTATTAATCCGTTTTTTAATAAAAATACATGTTATATCATGTATAAATGGTTCGTATTCCACACAAAATAAAGAATAAAAAGGAGTTAAAATTCCAATTAAAACTCTACCTTGATGGACGGTTTAGATTAATTGACTTTTGAAATTATGGCCCTCTCTCCACTTATAAATATATGTCTTTTCTCCATAAAAATGGCATCCAAGAAATTCCAATGAAAAACACATACCTAAAGGTTTATAGGCAAGGAGAGAGAAGACATATTCTCCCTTAAAGGATTGCTAAGGCGATCACACCGACGACACTCAACGACGACGTTCAACAATGGGATTGAATCCATGGCGTCGAAAGGAGGTAAATAAAAATTACTCTTTTAACATGTCTATTGACGTGAGTATCATATTGTTCAAAGATCTTGGGAATTATGTATAAAATATAACTTACATTGAGATGATCCGGGCTAAATAGGCCAGATGGACCGGGCTAAATGGAACATTTTTTTAATATTTCAACTCCTTGGCTTGTATATGTATAAAATTATGGTACATGTATACAATAAAATTGAATATATTAATAAAACAACAAAATCAAGTGGCAATTCTCATTAAAAATATAAATATAGCTTTCTTTCTTAAATGAATATAAAAATTACATGTTAACCATATTAATTGAGGCTTATATTACTATAATTGAAGTAAATCCCAACTAGCTTTGCACCCACTCATTCATCTAACATTTATGATTCTCAATTACGTATATCAAATTTCAAACATAATAAATTAACTATCTTCTTCGAGTGAACTTTTCACCATACATTCGGGTCTATTAATTGGTAGTTGTGCTAATTGATCACCTCGCTCACTTGCTTTTTCATCCTCGTGTGTTTGTGGATTTTCTAAAACCCAATCCTTTAAACATATAAGAGGCTTGACTTTATATAGAGGGCGTCAATACCTCTTATAAAAAATTACACTTGGAGAAAATCTACTTCGAATGCCACAATTGAAACAAGAAATGTTACTACATCGCACGCCATGGTGGAGAGAACTCAATATTTTTTTTTTTATGTTGACTCCACCATTCCAACACATCAAAACTACTATCATTTTCACCATCGTATATTTGCATTTGAAGGCTCCATTGCAATTATGTTGAACTTCCACTAAAATAAGAGGTTGATATCTCTTTTCTTCTTTTCAAATCATGATAGACTATAGTTTATGTAGAAAAATGAGAACCATATAAAAGTCCTAATTCATTTTTATAACATTAAAAAAAAATTATTCATGCATGTAATACCCTGTATTTTTAAAGTATCAAATAAATAATTTAATTAATAATTTGGGGATAACAATTTGGTTTTTTAAATAACGTGAAAAAGATAAATAGTAATTTAATAAAATCATTTGAAATCAGATTTATTATTGGTTATGTGTCTATCCCGATCCCAACACCAAGCGTGCGAAGTGACGCTGCGTGGTGGCCAGGTCATATGCGATCGTCATTGGCGATGTGAGATGTGTGAATGTGTTGAGATCGAAGTCGCCGACCTATTTTACTCAAAACAAGAAAATTAAGGAGCCACCTCAAATGAGATAACTAGAATACATATAGTGTACGCGAAATCAAATGAGAAATAGGTTCAGAGAATATGTTACACACTGGGAAGGTCTTAGGCCTCTGTTCCACCCTTTGAGTATCTCATGAGATCTATAATTTATTTTCCCTCTTTTTAATGCATGAACGTGTGCGTGTGTGTGGGTGTGAAATGGGTCATGTGTGTAAGTGGACAATATGTGGAATAATGATGCATACATGGATATATATGTGTGTGCATATGAAAAGCGGAGTCAATGTATCCATATAATGGAAACGATGGGTACAGATCCTCCTAAGGAGATAAAATTATAAGGGAGATTTTGAAATCCTTACCTTACCATGGAACCAGTGAGTATGCATGAACGTGATCACTAGAAAAAGAGTAAACTAACTAAACACGTGCAATATGATAAAATAAATGTATAAAATGAGTATAATGTGAGTGTTCCCAGAATCGTAATCTCACTAAGGAAAAATGGATATGCATGAATAGGACCGCTAAACAAGTAATATAAGTAAGAAAACTATTTACATTACTAGAATATACTAACTACATAGATGAGATGATAAAATACGAAAATGAATTAAATGATATGGTTATAAACGGACTTAAATCCCAATTATACTTCGAAAAGCCTACATAGCCAAAATAGGCATCAAACTCCACTT
Organism: Sambucus nigra; assembly: GCA_949130495.1. NCBI lineage: Eukaryota > Viridiplantae > Streptophyta > Magnoliopsida > Dipsacales > Adoxaceae > Sambucus > Sambucus nigra. Next base: position 406,847,091 of record OX422210.1, on the reverse strand, counting down.
AGTTTGCATAATGGACAAGGATGAGACAAATCATAATCCTTGTTTAAGGTTTCTATTTTTATATATGCAAAGCAGCCAAATGTGGTGAAAATGTAAAAATGTGTAAGAACACTTTAAATTGGGAACTATAACTTAAACTCCCTTTTGTATTTTTTGTTTATGAAATAGTTTTGAAAGTATATATGATAAATGTAGGATTATAGCTAAAAATATAATATAGAAATAATAGATAGAAAGAGAAAATGAAAATATGCAAATTGACATTAATGATAATAGTAAATGAATAACGATTTTGAATATTTAACACTACACCCAATCCTGCGAATGGTCACGCCCAGTGGGTCACGGCCCAAGTTCGCGATCAGCTAGTTGTGGACTTGGGCCGTAACTCACTCAATATTTGGCATGACCATATTTATTACCACACTAAATTATTGATGCTCGAAAAGTGGTCATAGCCCAAGTCCGTGACCACAGTGGTCGCGGACTTAGGCCATGACCAGGCCGTGACCATCTTGGCTCCAAACTCGCACCAAAATTCCCTCCAAGCTTGTCGCGGGTGGGTCACGGCCCAGGTCCGTGACCCATGGCATGACGAAGAAGAGAGTACACACATTGAGGGTCACGACTTATGGGCATAACCATTTCTGGGTGTGGGTCATGGCTATGGACTGTGACCACACCTCATTTAAGCACTAGGGTGGATAAAAAAGGGCCGCAAACCACAGATTAAGGGTCACGGCTTGGGGCCGTGACCATTTATTGGTATGGGTCACGGCTATGGGCCGTGACCATACCCAAATTGGTGGGCTGACTAATTTCATTCAATTGTTTCACTCTTGGGTCACGTCTCTAGACGTGGCCATGTTAAATCTGAAAAATATAACTCCCTTTATACCCTTCATTTCATTCAATTCCTTCCCCTCCCTCTCTTTCATTCAATCGACCAAGTGGCACCGGCGATTTCGGTTAGGGTTTCATCCATACCAAGTTTTGTTCGGGTTGTTGTGATGGTGGTGGCTGGAGGCTTCAATGATGGAGACAGGAAGAAGGTTTGAGACTTATCCATGACCTTCAGCTCCAAGTCTGACAAAAAACCCACAATCTTCAACGCCGTGAAACTAGATTCCCGAGGTATCCACTCTAACCCCAGATCGCTATCTTTCTGTTGGACTTGGAGTGTGACAGAAATAAGGAGGTTCCGATCTACCCCTCAGGGGAAATTTATGATTTTACATTAAGGAGTTTACTTCTCTCTCACTTTGTCTTGAGTTTTGTACAGTCGCATTTTGAACCTACATATTGCTTTCAGAGGATGGGTGAAATCCCCAGAGGTTACGATCTGGAACCCTTTTTCTTTTACCAAATTTATTTACAATTATTCTTACATTAGGGGCCAAATATTTGCAATTTTATTCATATTTTGTATGTAGCTACTCTATCATTCATAAACTGAACTTGTATACGACCGTTCATTGACTACATTTTGTCAATAACGTATTTATGCATTCTACTATACCTGCGACAACAAAGGAGTTATGTAGACATTTCGCTTAACAAAAAACATTTGCCAACTATAATAGTTACTAGAAAATATGAAAATGATCATCTCTTACGGCATTTGCTTCAAAGTACCCACTAGGAATTCACAAATCGATCCACCATACAGGATACTATTGTGGAAATTTTTATACCAATCCTAATGTCCGGATGGATTTGGAAATGTTTATCATTTTATGTATATATTGAATTCTTTCTTTTGAATATGTTTTGTTTAGTTTGATTTTTTTAAATGTTAAATACATGGTAAAAATTAGATTATTTTGATATTGTCGATGATTGAACTTCTTTAACAATTTATAAGTCATTATTTTCACAATTCCATGCCTAAAACCTCCGCCCGAGCACGAGTCAAAATGATATATATTATTAGGATTATTTTAAATAAATTTTAAGTATTTTTTCTATAAAATATCCGCGCATCGCGTAACAACCTCAATTCCCGAGGTATCTACTCTAACCCCAGATCGCTATCTTTCTTTTCTCCTTTATTTAGCATTTTATTTGGTACATTTGCACATTAGGCCCTACAAATTTGTTTCATTCTGCTACTAGGTATTAAGGTTGCTCACTAGATCTCCAATGATTTGCTATTTGCCAGCTCAATATCTTGATGTAAATAAAATGATGTATTGGTGTAAGTAATGATTATGTCATGCATTTATGGTTTATTTTTATTTTTTATTTTTTTTGTCTTAGTCCACTAACATTTTTTCTGGGTATTAAGGTTCCTCTCCCTTAATGTATACTCGATTTTCAGTCCTGTATATGATAAAATTTGTAAAGTATACATGATTTTTTATCGAAAAAATTGTAATTTGTACGTAGAATTTTATAACATATACACGAATTTTTGTAATATACACGAATTTTATAATAAGAGTAGTTTTATGGTGGTCAGAGGATAGAGAAGCTGAGGGCAAATACATCCTCATAATTACACTAGTTGTGCTAGAGGGTGAATACCCAAAACAGCCCCCGAACGGTCCCGTGGGTGGAACCAACACCTCCTACGGGACCAATGTAACTCGTAGGAACTGACCGCATAGCTGCGGGTCTCCCGATTTGACAATACGAAGATAATTTGTATATTTCTAGACTTAGGCTTAAAAACATGGCGTTAGAGGGAGAAAACTTGAAACAGCCCCCGAACGGCCCCGTGGGGGGTACCAACACCTCCCATGGGATCAATGTAACTCGTAGGAACTAACCACGCAACCGCGGTACTCCCGGTTTGAGAATACGATGATAATTTGCATATTTCTAGACTTAAGCAAAACATGGGATTTAAGGGTGAAAACTCGAAACAACCCCCGAACGGCCCCGTGGGTGGCACTAACACCTCCCACGGGACCAATGTAACTCATAGGAACTGACTCCGCAGTCGCGGGTCTCCCGATTTGAGAATACGATAATAATTTGCATATTTCTAGACTTAGGCTTAAAAACATGACGTTAGAGGGTGAAAACTCGAAACCGCCCATGAACGGCCCCGTGGGAGGCACCAACACCTCCCACGAGACAAATATAACTCGTAGGAACTGACCACGTAGCCGCGGGACTCCCGGTTTGAGAATACAACAATAATTTTCATATTTCTAGACTTAGGGTTAAAAACATGGTGTTCAAGGGTGAAAATCCAAAACAGTCCCGGAACGGCCCCGTGGGAGGCACTAACACCTTCCACGGGACAAATGTAACTCGTAGAAAGTGACCGCGCAGTCACGGGACTCCCAATTTGAGAATACAATGGTAATTTACATATTTCTAGACTTAAGCTTAAAAACATGGCGTTAGAGGGTGAAAACTCGAAGAAACCCCCGAACGGCCTCGTAGGTGGTACCAACACCTCCCATGGGACCAATGTAACTCATAGGAACTGATCACGTAGCCGCGGTACTCCCGGTTCGAGAATACGATGGTAATTTGCATATTTCTAGACTTAGGCATAAAAACATGGCGTTAGAGGGTGAAAACCCAAAACAACCCCCGAAAGGCCCCGTGGGTGGCACCAACACCTCCCATGGGACCAATGTAACTCGTAGGAACAGATCGCGCAGCCGCGACACTCCCTAATTGAGTTTACGACGGTAATTTACATATTTCTAGACTTAGGCATAAAAACATGGTGTTTGAGGGTGAAAACTCAAAACAACACCCGAACGGCACCGCGGGTGGTACCAACACCTCCCACGGGACCAATGTAACTCGTAGGAACTAACCACGCAGCCGCGACACTCTCGATTTGAGAATATGATGGTAATTTTTATATTTCTAGACTTAGGCATAAAAACATGGCGTTAGAGGGTGAAAAATCGAAACAACACCCGAACGGCCCCTTGGGTGGAATCAACACCTCCCACGGTACCAATATAACTCATAGGAACTGATTACACAACCGCGACATTACCAATTTGAGAAAACGAAGCTAATTTGCATATTTATAGACTTAGTCATAAAAACATGGCGTTTGAGGGCAAAAATCCAAAACGGCCCCCGAACGGCCCCGTGTGTGGCACCAACACCTCCCACGGGACCAATGTAACATGTAGGAATAAACCGCACAGCCGCGGGTCTCCCAGCTTGAGAATATGGTGATAACTTGCATATTTCTAGACTTAGGCTTAAAAACATGGCGTTAGAGGGTGAAAACTTGAAACAGCCTGCGAACGACCCCGTGGGTGGCACCAACACCTCCCACAGGACCAATATATCTCATAGGAACTAACCACGCAACCGTGGTACTCCCAATTTGAGAATACGATGATAATTTACATATTTCTAGACTTAATCAAAACATGGGGTTAAAGGGTGAATCGAAATAACCCCCGAACGGCACCGTGGGTGGCACTAACACCTCCCACGTGACCAATGTAACTCATAGGAACTGACACCGCAGTCGCAGTTCTCTCGGTTTGAAAATACGACGATAATTTGTATATTTCTAGACTTAGGCTTAAAAACATGCCGTTAGAGGGTGAAAACTCGAAACAGCCCCTAAACGGCCCCGTGGGAGGCACCAACTCCTCCCATGGGACCAATGTACCTCGTAGGAACTGACCACGCAGCCGTGGAACTCCCAGTTTGAGAATACGACGATAATTTTCATATTTCTAGACTTAGGCATAAAAATATGGCGTTAGAGAGTGAAAACTCGAAACAACCCCCGAACGTCCCTATGGGTGGCAGCAACACCCCCCTGGCAGCAATGTAACTCGTAGGAACTGACAACGCAACCGCGGTACGCCCGATTTAAGAATACGACGATAATTTGTATATTTCTAGACTTAGGCATAAAAACATGGCGTTAGAGGGTGAAAATCCAGAACAACCGCCGAACGGCCCCGTGGGTGGCACCAACACCTCCCACGGGGCCAATGTAACTCGTAGGAACTCCCTGCGTAGCCGCGGTACTTTCGGTTTGAGAATACGATGGTAATTTTCATATTTATAGACTTAGACATAAAAACATGGCGTTAGAGGGTGAAAACTCGAAATAAAAACATGGCGTTATGGGGTAAAAACTCGAAACAACACCCTAACGGCCCCGTGGGTGGCACCAATTCCTCCCACGGGACCAATATAACTCATAGGAACTGAACGCGCAGTCGCGGCACTTCCGGTTTGAGAATACGACGGCAATTTGCATATTTATAGACTTAGGAATAAAAACATGGCGTTATAGGGAGAAAACTCGAAATAATACCCGAACGGCCCCATGGGCTGCACCAACACCTCCCACGGGACCAATGTAACTCGTAAGAACTGACGGCGTAGCAGCGGCACTCCCGATTTGAGAATATGATGGTAATTTGCATATTTCTAGACTTAGGCATAAAAACATGGCGTTATGGGGTGAAAACCCGAAACAACACCCGAACGGCCCCGTGGGTGGTACCAACACCTCCCACGAAACTGATATAACTCATTGGAACTGACCGCGCAGTCACGGTACTCTCAGTTTGGGAATAAGACGGTAATTTGCATATTTATAGACTTATGCATAAAAACATGGCGTTATAGGGAGAAAACTCGAAACAACACCCGAACTGCCCCATGGGTGGCACCAACACCTCCCACGGGATCAATATATCACATAGGAACTAACCATGCAACCGTGGTACTCCCTATTTGAGAATACGACGATAATTTGCATATTTCTAGACGTAGGCATAAAAACATGGCGTTAGAGGGTGAAAACCCAAAACATGCCCCGAACAGCCCCGTAGGTGGCACCAACACCTCTCACGGGACCAATGTAACTCGTAGGACATGACCACACAGCCGCGGAACTCCCGGTTTGAGAATACTACGATAATTTGCATATTTCTAAACTTAGGGTTAAAAACATGGCGTTATAGGGTGAAAACTCGAAACAGCCCCGAAACGGACCGTGGGTGGAACCAACACCTCCCACGGGACTAATGTAACTCGTAGGAACTGACCACACAACCGCGGTACTCTCGATTTGAAAATATGATAGTAATTTGCATATTTCTAGACTTAAGCAAAACATGGGGTTAAAGGGTGAAAACTCGAAACAACATCCGAACGACCCCATCGGTGGCACCAATACCTCCCACGGGACCAATGTAACTCGTAGGAACTAACCCCGTAGTCGAGGGTCTCCCGGTTTGAGAATACGATGATAATTTGCATATTTCTAGACTTAGGCTTACAAACATGGTATTACAGGGTGAAAACTAGAAACCACCCCTGATAGAGCCCGAACGGCCCCGTGGGAGGCACCAACACCTCCCACGGGACCAATGTAACTCGTAAAAACTGACCGCACAGTCACGGGTATCCCGATTTGAGAATACGATGCTAATTTGCATATTTCTAGACATAGGCTTAAAAACATGGCGCTAGAGGGTGAAAGCTCAAAACAGCCTCCGAACGTCCCCGTGGGTGGCACCAACTCCTACCACGGGACCAATGTAAATCGTTGAAACTGACCACGCAACCGTGATACTCCCGATTTGAGAATACGACCGTAGTTTGCACATTTCAAGACTTAGGCATAAAAACATGGCGTTAGAGGGTGAAAACCAGAAACAGCGCCCGAACGGTCCCGTGGATGGAACCAATACCTCCCACGGGACCAATGTAACTCGTAGAAACTGACCGCGCAGCCGCAGGTCTCCCGATTTAAGAATGCATTGATAATTTGCATATTTCTTGACTTAGGCTTAAGAAAATGGCGTTAGGGGGTGAAAACTCGAAACATCCACCGAACGGCCCCGTGTGTGGCACCAACACCTCCCACAGGACCAATTTAACTCGTAGTAACAGACCACGCAACCACGGTACTCCCGATTTGAGAATACGACGGCAATTTGCATATTTGTAGACTTAAGCAAAACATGGGGTTAAAGGGTGAAAACTCGAAAAAACCCTCGAACGACCCCGTGGGAGGCACCAACACCTCCCACGGGACAAATGCAACTCGTATGAGCTGACCGCGCAGTCGCGAGACTCCCGGTTTGAGAATACGATGATAATTTGTATATTTCTAGATTTGGGCTTAAAAACATGGCGTAAAAGGGTGAAAACTCGAAACCGCCCCCGAACGGCCCCGTGGGTGCCACCAACACCTCCCACGGGATCAATGTAACTCGTAGGAACTGACCACACAACCGCGATACTCCCGGTTTGAGAATACGATGGTAATTTGCATATTTCTAGACTTAAGCAAAACATGGGGTTAAAGGGTGAAAAGCCAAAACAGTCCCTGAACGGCCCTGTGGGTGGTACCAACACCTTCCACGGCACCAATTTAACTCGTAGGAACTGACCACGCAGCCGCGGTACTCCCGGTTTGAGAATACGATGGTAATTTACGTATTTATAGAGTTATTCATAAAAACATGGCGTTAGAGGGTGAAACCCAAAACAGCCCCCGAATAGCCCCGTGGGTGGCACGGACACCTCCTTGGGACCAATGAAACATGTAGGAACTGACCGCGCAGCCGCGGGTCTCCCGATTTGAGAATACGATGATAATTTGCATATTTCTAGACTTAGGTTTAAAAACATAGCGTTAGAGTGTGAAAACTCGAAACAGCCCCCGAACGGCCCCGTGGGTGGCACCAACACCTCCCACGAGACCAATATAACTCGTAGCAACTGACCACGCAGTCGTGGCACTACCGGTTTGAGAATACAACGGTAATTTGCATACTTCTACGCTTAGGCATTAAAACATGGCGTAGAGGGTGAAAACTCAAAACAACACCCGAACGGCCCTGTGGGTGGCACCAACACCTCCCACGAGACCAATGTAACTCGTAGGAACTGACCTCACAGTCGCAGGTCTCGCGGTTTGAGAATACAACGATAGTTTGCATATTTCTAGACTTAGTCTTATAAACATGGCGTTATAGGATGAAAACTCGAAACAGACCGCGAACGGCCCCCGTGGGAGCCACCAACTCCTCCTACGGGACCAATGTAACTCGTAGGAACTGACCACGCAGTCGCAGGACTCCCAGTTTGAGAATACGACGATAATTTACATATTTTTAGATTTAGTCTTAAAAATATGGCGTTAGAGGGTGAAAACTCGAAACAGCCCATAAAAGGCCCCGTGGGTGGCACCAACACCTCCCACGGCACTAATGTAACTCGTAGAAACTGACCACGCAACCTAGGTACTCCCGGTTTGAGAATACGATGGTAATTTGCATATTTCTAGACTTATGCATTAAAACATGCCGTTACAGGGTGAAAACCAAAACAACCCCCGAACAACCCCGTGGGTGGCACCAACACCTCCTTTCGGACCAATGTAACTCGTAAGAACTAACCGTGCAGTCGCGGCACTCCCGGTTTGAGAATACGATGATAATTTGCATATTTCTAGACTTAGGCATAAAAACATGGTGTAGAGGGTGAAAACTCGAAACGATACCCGAACGGCCCCGTGGGTGGCACCAACACCTCCCACGGGACCAATGTAACTCGTAAGAACTGACCGCACAGTCGTGGCACTACCGGTTTGAGAATACAACGGTAATTTACATATTTCTAAACTTAGACATAAAAACATGGCGTTATAGGGTGAAAACTCGAAACAACACCGGAACGGCCCCGTGGGTGGCACCAACACCTCCCACGGGACCAATGTAACTCGTAGGAACTGACCGCGCAGCCGTGACACTACCGCTTTGAGAATATGATGGTAATTTTCATATTTCTAGACGTAGGCATAAAAATATGGCTTTAGAGGGTGAAATTCCAAGTCAGGCCCCGAACGGTCCCGTGGGTGGCACCTACACCTCCCACGGGACCAATGTAACTCGTAAGAACTGACCGCATATCCCCGGGTCTCCCAGTTTGAGAATATGATGATAATTGGTGAATTTCTAGACTTAGGCTTAAAAACATGGCGTTAGAGGGTGAAAACTCGAACCAACCCTCGAACGGCCCCGTGGGTGGCACCAACACCTCCCACGGGACCAATGTAACTCGTAGGAACTGGCCATGCAACCGTAGTACTCTCGGTTTGAGAATACGACAGTAATTTGATATTTCTAGACTTAAGCAAAACATTGGGTTAAAGGGTGAAAACCCGAAACAACCCTCGAACGGCCCCGTGGGTGGCACCAACACCTCCGACATGATGAATGTAACTCGTAGGAACAGACTCCGCAGTCGCGGGTCTCTTAGTTTGAGAATACGACGATAATTTGTGTATTTCTAGACTTAGGCTTAAAAACATGGCGTTAGAGGGTGAAAACTCGAAACAGCCCCCGAACGGCCCCGTGCGAGGAACCAACACCTCTTATGGGACCAATGTAACTCATAGGAACTGACCACACAACCGCGGTACTCTCGGTTTTAGAATACGACAGTAATTTGCATATTTTTGGACTTAAGCAAAATATTGGGTTAGAGGGTGAAAACTGGAAACAACCCCCGAACGGCCCCGTGGGTGGTACCAACACCTCCCACGGGACCAATGTAACTCGTTGTAACTGACTGCGCAGTCATGGGTCTCCCGATTTGAGAATACGACGATAATTTGCATATTTCTAGACTTAGGATTACAAACATGGCGTTAGAGGGTGAAAACTCAAAACCACCCCCGAACGGCCCGTGGGAGGCACCAACTCCTCTAACGGGACCAATGCGCATAGGAACTGACCACGTAGTCGCGGGACTCCCAGTTTGAGAATACGATGATAATTTTCATAGTCCTAGACGTCGGATTAAAAACATGGTGTTAGAGGGTGAAAATTCAAAACAGTCCCTGAACGGCCTCGTGGGAGGCACCAACACCTCCCACAGTACCAATGTAACTCATAGAAAGTGATCGCGCAGTTGCGGGTATCCCGGTTTGATAATACGATGCTAATTTGCATTTTTCTAGACTTATGCTTAAAAACATGGCGTTAGAGCGTGAAAACTCGAAACAGCCCCCGAATGGCCCTGTGGGTGGCACTAACTCCTACCACGGGACCAATGTAAATGATAGGAACTGACCACGCAACTGCGGTACTCCCGATTTGAGAATACGACAGTAATTGGTACATTTCAAAACTTAGGCATAAAAACATAGTATTAGAGGGTGAAAACCGAAAACAGCCCCCGAACGGTCCCGTGGGTGGCACCAATACCTCTCATGGGACCAATGTAACTCGTAGAAACTGACCGCGTAGCTGCGGGTCTCCCAGTTTGAGAATACGTTGATAATTTTCCTATTTCTAGACTTAGGCTTAAAAACATGGCGTTAGAGGGTGAAAACTAGAAAAAAAAAACCCGAACGGCCCCGTGGGTGGCACCAACACCACCCACGGGATCAATGTAACTCGTAAGAATTGACCACGCAATCGCGGTACTACCGATTTGAGAATACGATGGTAATTTGCATAGTTCTAGACTTAAGCAAAACATGGGGTTAAAGGGTGAAAACTCGAAACAACCCCCGAACGACCCCGTGGGAGGCACCAACACCTCCCGCGGGACCAATGTAACTCGTAGGAACTGACCGCGCAATCGCGGCACTCCCGATTTGAGAATATGATGATAATTTGCATATTTCTATATTTAGGCTTAAAAACATGGCATTAGAGGGTGAAAACTCGAAACAGCCCTCGAACGGCCCCGTGGGTGGCACCAACACCCCCCACAGCAAAAATGTAACTCGTAGTAACTAACAACACAATCATGGTACTCCTGGTTTGAGAATACGACTATAATTTGCATATTTTTAGACTTAAGCATAAAAACAAGGCGTTAGAGGGTGAAAACCCAAAACAACCCCCGAACGGCCCCGTGGGTGGCACCAACACCGCCACGGGACCAATGTAAATCGTAGGAACTGACCGCGCAGCCGCAGTACTTCCGATTTGAAAATACAACGGTAATTTGCACATTTCTAGACTTAGGCATAAAAACATGGCGTTAGAGGGTGAAAACTCAAAACAACACCCGGATGGCCTCGTGGGTGGCACCAACACCTCCCACGGGACCAATATAACTTATAGGAACTGATCGCGTAGTCGCGGCACTTTCGGTTTGAAAATACGATGGTAATTTGCATATTTATAGACTTAGGCATAAAAACATGGCATTATAGGGAGAAAACTCGAAACAACACCCGAACGGCCCCGTGGGTGGCACCAACACCTCCCACGGGACCAGTGTAACTCGTAGGAACTGACTGCGCAGCCGTGACACTCCCGGTTTGAGAATACAACGGTAATTTGCATATTTTTAGACGTTGGCATAAAAACATGGCGTTAGAGGGTGAAAACCTAAAACATGCCCCGAATGGCCCCATGGGTGTCACCAACACCTCCCTTGGGACCAATGTAACATGTAGGAACTGACCGCGCAGCCGCGGATCTCCCGATTTGAGAATACAAAGATAATTTTCATATTTCTATACTTAGGCTTAAAAACATGGCGTTTGAGGGTGAAAACTCGAAACAGCGCCCGAACGGCCCCGTGGGTGGCACCAACACCTCCCACGGGACCAATCTAACTCGTAGCAACTGACCGCGCAGCCGTGCAACTATCGGTTTAAGAATATGACGGTAATTAGCATATTTCTAGACTTAAGAAAAATATGGGGTTAAAGGGAGAAAACTCGAAACCTCCCCCAAACGGCCCTGTGGGTGGCACCAACACCTCCCACGGGACCAATGTAACTCGTAGAAACTGAACCCGCAGTCGTGGGTCTCCCAGTTTGAGAATACAATGATAATTTGCAGATTTTGAGACTTAGGCTTACAAATATGGTGTTAGAGGGTGAAAACTCGAACCCTCCCTCGAACGGCCTCGTGGGAGGCACCAACTCCTCCCACGGGACCAATGTAACTCATAGGAGCTGACAACGCAGCCGCGGGACTATCGGTTTGAGAATACGACGATAATTTTCATATTCCTAGACTTAGGGTCAAAAACATGGTGTTAGAGAATGAGAATCCAAAACAGTCCCCGAACGGCCCCGTGGGAGGCACCAACACCTCCCACGGGACCAATGTAACTCGTAGAAACTGACCTCGCAGTCACGGGTCTCCCGGTTTGAGAATACGATGATAATTTGCATATTTCTAGACTTAGTCTTAAAACTATGGCGTTAGAGGGTGAAAACTCGAAACAGCCCCAGAACGGCCCCGTGGGTGGCACCAACACCTCCCACAGGATCAATATAACTCATAGGAAATGATCGCGCAGACGCAGTACTCCCAATTTGAGAATACGACTATAAATTGCACATTTCTTGACTTAGGCCTAAAAACATTGCGTTAGAGGGTGAAACCCCAAAACAGCCTCTGAACGGTCCCGTGGGTGGCACCAACACCTCCCACGGGACCATTGTAACTCGTCGAAACTGACCCCGCAGTCGTGGTTCTCTCGATTTGAGAATACGACGATAATTTGTATATTTCTAGATTTAGGCTTAAAAACATATTGTTAGAGGGTGAAAACCCAAAACAGCCCCTGAACGGCCTCGTGGGATGTAACAACACCTCCCACGGGACCAATGTAACTCGTAGGAACTGACCACGCAACCGCAGGACTCCCGGTTTGAGAATACGATGATAATTTTCATATTTCTTGACTTAGGGTTAACAACATGGCGTTAGAGGGTGAAAATAAAAAATAACCCCCGCACAACCCCGTGAGAGGTACCAACACCTCCCACGGAACCAATGTAACTCGTAGAAACTGACCGCGCAGTCGCGGGACTCTCGATTTGAGAATACGATGATAATTTGCATATTTCTAGACTTAGGCTTAAAAATATGGCGTTAAAGGGTGGAAACTCGAAATAACCCCCGAACGGCCCCGTGGGTGGCACCAACACCTCCCTCGGGACCAATGTAACTCATAGGAACTAACCACGCAGTCGCGGTACTCCCGGTTTGAGAATACGATGGTAATTTCCAAATTTCAAGACTTCGGCATAAAAACATGGCGTTAGAGGAGGAAAATCCAAAATAGCCCCCGATAGGCCCCGTGGGTGGCACCAACACCTCCCACGGGACCAATGTAACTCATAGGAACCGACCGCGCAGCCGTGGCACTTCCGGTTTGAGAATACGATGATAATTAGCATATTTCGAGACTTAGGCATAAAAACATGGCGTTAGAGTGTGAAAACTAGAAACATCACCCGAACGGCCCGTGGGTGGCACTAACACCTTCCATGGGACCAATGTAACTCGTAGAAACTGACCGCGTAGACGCGGCACTTTCGGTTTGAGAATACGATAGTAATTTTCATATTTTAAGACTTAGGCATAAAAACATGGCGTTAGAGGGTGAAAACTCGAAACAACACCCGAACGGCCCCTTGGGTGGAACCAACACCTCCCACGGTACCCATATAACTCATAGGAACTGACCGCACAGCCACGACACTCCCAATTTGAGAATACGACGCTAATTTGCATATTTATAGACTAAGGCATAAAAACATGGCGTTTGAGGGTGAAAACCCAAAACAGCCCCCGAGCGGCCACGTGGGTGGCACCAACACCTCCCACGGGACTAATGTAACATGTAGGAACTGACCGCGTAACCGCGGGTCTACCGGTTTGAGAATACGATGATAATTTGCATATTTCTAAACTTAGGCTTGAAAACATGGTGTTAGAGGGTGAAAACTCGAAACAACCCCGAACGGCCCCGTGGGTGGCACCAACACCTCCCACGGGACAAATGTAACTCATAGAAACTGACCACGCAACCGCTGTACTCCCGATTTGAGAATACGACAGTAATTTGCATATTTCTAGACTTCAGCAAAACATGGGGTTAAAGGGGTGAAAACTCGAAACAACCCCCGAACGACCCCGTGGGTGGCACCAACACCTCTCACAGGACCAATGTAACTCATAGGAACTGACCACGCGATCTCTGTACTCCCGATTTGAGAATAAGACGGTAATTTGCATATTTGTAGACTTAAACAAAACATGGGGTTAAAGGGTGAAAGCTCGAAACAACCCCCGAATGGCCCCGTGGGTGGCACCAACACCTCTCACGGGACCAATTTAACTCATAGGAACAGACCACGCGATCGCTGTACTCCCGATTTGAGAATACGACGGTAATTTGCATATTTGTAGACTTAAGCAAAACATGGGGTTAAAGGGTAAAAACTCGAAACAACCCTCGAACGACCCCGTGGGAGGCACCAACACCTCCCACGGGACAAATGCAACTCATAGGAGCTGACCGCACAGTCGTGGGACTCCCGGATTGAGAATACGATGATAATTTGTATATTTCTAGATTTGGGCTTAAAAACATGGCGTAAGAAGGTGAAAACTCGAAACCGCCCCCAAACGGCCCCGTGGGTGCCACCAACACCTCCCATGGGACCAATGTAACTCGTATGAACTGACCACGCAACCACGATACTCCCGGTTTGAGAACACAATGGTAATTTGCATATTTCTAGACTTAAGCAAAACATGGGGTTAAAGGGTGAAAACCTGAAACAGTCCCTGAACGGCCCTGTGGGTGGCACTAACACCTCCCACGGCACTAATTTAACTCGTAGGAACTGACCGCGCAGCCGCGGTAGTCCCGGTTTGAGAGTACGATGGTAATTTACATATTTCTAGACTTATTCATAAAAACATGGCGTTAGAGGGTGAAACACAAAACAGCCACCGAACAGCCCCGTGGGTGGCACGGACACCTCCTTGGGACCAATGTAACATGTAGGAACTAACCGCGCAGCCGTGACACTCCCGATTTGAGAATACGACAATAATTTTCATATTTCTCGACGTAGGCATAAAAACATGGCTTTAGAGGGTGAAAACCCAAAATATTCCCCGAACAGCCCCGTAGGTGGCACCAACACGTCCCACGGGACCAATACAACTCGTGGGAACTAATCGCGCAGCCGAAGATCTCTCGGTTTGAGAATACAATTATAATTTGCATATTTCTAGAATTAGGCTTAAAAACATGGCGTTAGAGGGTGAAAACTCAAAACAGCCCCTGAACCGCCTCGTGGGTGGCACCAACTCCTAGCACGAGACGAACGTAATCGTAGGAACTGACCATGCAACCGCGGTACTCCCGATTTGAGAATTCGATGATAATTTGCACATTTCTAGACTTAGGCATAAAAACATGGCGTTAGAGGGTGAAAACTCAAAACAACCCCGAACGGTCATGTAAGTGGCACTAACACCTCCCACAGGACCAATGTAACTCGTACGAACTGTCCCTGCAGTCGCGGGTCCCTCGATTTTGAGAATACGACGATAATTTGCATATTTCTAGATTTAGGCTTAAAAACATGGCATTAGAGGGTGAAAACCCAAAACAACCCCCAAACGGCCTCGTGGGAGGCAACAACACCTACTATGGAACCAATGTAACTCGTAGGAACTGACCACGCAGCCGCGGGACTCCCGGTTTGAAAATACGATGATAATTTTTATATTTCTTGACTTAGGGTTAACAACATTGCGTTAGAGGGTGAAAATACAAAATAATCCCCGCACGGCCCCGTGGGAGGCACCAACACCTCCCACGGGTCCAATGTAACTCGTAGAAACAGACCGCGTAGTCGCGGGACTCTCGATTTGAGAATACGTCGGTAATTGGCATATTTCTAGACTTAGGCTTAAAAACATGGCGTTAGAGGGTGAAAACTCGAAACTACCCCCGAACGTCCCCGTGGTGGCACCAACACCTCCCACGGGACCAATATAACTCGTAGGAACTGACCGTGCAGTCGCGGTACTCCCGGTTTGAGAATACGAAGGTAATTTCCATATTTCTAGACTTAAGCATAAAAACATGGCGTTAGAGAGTTAAAACCCAAAATAGCCCCTGAACGGCCACGTGGGTGGCACCAACACCTCCCACGGGACCAATGTAACTCGTAGGAATTGACCACGCAGCCGCGGCACTCCTGATTTGAGAATACAACGATAATTTGCAGATTTCAAGACTTAGGCATAAAAACATGTCGTTAGAGTGTGAAAACTAGAAACAACACCCGAACGACCCCGTGGGTGGCACTAACACCTCCCACAGGACCAATGTAACTCGTAGGAACTGACCACGCGATCGCTGTAATCCCGGTTTGAGAATACGATGGTAATTTTCATATTTTTAGACTTAAGCAAAACATGGGGTTTAAGGGTGAAAACTCGAAACAACCCCTGAACGGCCCCGTGGGTGGCACCAACATCTCCCAAGGGACCAATCTAACTCGTAGGAACTGACCATCCAGCAACGGGTCTCCCGATTTGAGAATACGACGATAATTTGAACATTTCTAGACTTAGGCTTAAAAATATGGCGTTAGAGGGTGAAAACTCGAAACAGTCCCCGAACGGCCCCGTGGGAGGCACCAATTCCTCCCACGGGACCAATGTAACTCGTAGGAACTGACCACGCAGCCGTGGGACTCCCGGTTTGAGAATACGATGATAATTTGCATATTTTTAAACTTAGGCTTAAAAACATGGCGTTAGAGGGTGAAAACTCGAAACAGCCCCAAAACGGCTCCGTGGGTGGTACCAACACCTCCCACGGCACCAATGTAACTCGTAGGAACTGACCACGCAACCGATGTACTCCCGATTTGAGAATACGATGGTAATTATCATATTTTTAGACTTACACATAAAAACATGGCGTTACAGGGTGAAAATCAAAACAACCACCGAACGGCCCCGTGGGTGGCACCAACACCTCCTTTGGGACCAATGTAACTCGTAGGAACTGACCGTCCAACAGCGGCACTCCCGGTTTGAGAATACGATGGTAATTTTCATATTTATAGACTTAGGAATATAAATATGGCATTAGAGTGTGAAAACTCGAAACAACTCTCGAACGGCCCCGTGGGTGACACCAACACCTCCCACGGGACCAATGTAACTCGTAGGAACTGACCGCGCAGCCATCGCACTACCGGTTTGAGAATATAACGATAATTTGCATATTTCTAGACTTAGGCATAAAAACATGGCGTTATAGGGTGAAAACTCGAAACAACACCCGAACGACCCCGTGGGTGGCACCAACACCTCCCACGGGACCAATGTAACTCGTAGGAACTGACCACGCATCCACGACACTCCCGGTTTGAGAATACGATGATAATTTGCATATTTCTAGACGTAGGCATAAAAACATGGCGTTAGAGGGTGAAAACTCAAAACAGGCCCCGAACGGCCCCGAGGGAGGCACCTCCCACGGGACCAATGCAACTCGTAGGAACTGACCGCGCAGCCGCGGGTCTCCCGGTTTGAGAATACAATGATAATATGCATATTTCTAGACTTAGGTTTAAAAACATGGTGTTAGAGGGTGACAACTTGAAACATCCCCCGAACGGTCCCGTGGGTGGCACCGACTCCTACCACGGGATCAACGCAAATCGTAGGAACTGACCACGCTACTGCGGTACTCTCGATTTGAGAATATAATGAAAATTTGCACATTTCTAGACTTAGGCATAAAAACATGGCATTAGAGGGTGAAAACTCGAAACAACCACCAAACGGCCCCGTGGGTGGCACTAACACCTCCCACGGGACGAATGTAACTTGTAGGAACTGACCCCACAGTCGCGGGTCTCTCGGTTTGAGAATACGACGATAATATGTATATTTCTAGATTTAGGCTTAAAAACATGGCGTTAGAGGGTGAAAACCCAAAACATCCCTCGAACGACCTCGTGGGAGGCAACAACACCTCCCACGCGACCAATGTAACTCGTAGGAACAGACCACGCAGCCGCGGGACTTCCGATTTGAGAATATGATGAAATTTTTCATATTTCTTGACTTAGGGTTAACAACATGGCGTTAGAGGGTGAAAATAAAAAGTAATCGCCACCCGGCCCCCTGAGAGGTGCCCCATGGGAGGTACCAACACCTCCCACGGGACCAGTGTAACTCGTAGAAACTGACCGCGCAGTCGCCGGACTCTCCATTTGATAATACAATGGTACTTTGCATATTTCTAGACTTAGGCTTAAAAACATGGCGTTAGAGGGTGAAAACTCGAAACAACCCCCGAACGGCCCCGTGGGTGGCACCAACACCTCCCATGGGACCAATGCAACTCGTAGGAACTGACTGCGCAGTCCCAGTACTCTCGGTTTGAGAATACGATGGTAATTTCCATATCTCTAGACTTAGGCATAAAAACATGGCGTTAGAGGGTGAAAACCCAAAACAAACCCGAACGGCCTCGTGGGTGGCACCAACACCTCCCACGGGACCAATGTAACTCGTAGGAGCTGGCCGCGCAGTCGCGACACTCTCGATTTGAGAATATGATGATAATTTGCATATTTCGAGACTTAGGCATAAAAACATGGCGTTAGAGTGTGAAAACTAGAAACGACACCCGAACGGCCCGTGGGTGGCACTAACACCTTCCACGGGACCAATGTAACTCGTAGGAATTGACCGTTCAACTGCGGCACTCCCGATTTCAGAATCCGATAGTAATTTTCATATTTCAAGGCTTAGGCATAAAAACATGGCGTTAGAGGTGAAAACTCGAAACAACACCTGAACGGCCCTGTGGGTGGCACCAAAACCTCATACGGGACCAATATAACTCATAGGAACTGACCGCGCAGCCGCGACACTCCCGATTTGAGAATACGACGCTAATTTGCCTATTTCTAGACTTAGGTTTAAATATATGGCGTTAGAGAGTGAAAACCCAAAATAGCCCCTGTACGGCCCCGTGGATGACACCAACACCTCCCATGGGACCAATGTAACATGTAGGAACTGATCGCGCAACCGCGGGTCTCCCGGTTTGAGCATACGACGATAATCTGCATATTTCTAGACTTAGGCTTAAAAACATGGCGTTAGAGGTTGAAAACTCGAAACAACCCCCGAACGGCCCCATGGGTGGCACCAACACCTCCCACGGGATCAATGTAACTCGTAGGAACTGACCACGCAACCGCTGTACTCCTGATTTGAGAATACGATGGTTATTTGCTTATTTATAGACTTAAGCAAAATATGGAGTTAAAGGGTGAAAACTCGAAACAACACCCGAACGGCCATGTGGGTGGCACTAACACCTCCCACGGGACCAATGTAACTCATAGGAACAGACCCCACAGTCGCGGGTCTCTCAATTTGAGAATACGATGGTAGTTTGCATATTTCTAGACTTAGGCTTGAAAACATGGCGTTAGAGGGTGAAAACTCGAAACAACCCCCGAACGGCCCCGTGGGAGGCACCTACTCCTCCCACGGGACCAATGAAACTCATAGGACATGACCACGCAGCCGCGGGACTCCCAATTTTGAGAATACGACGATAATTTGCACATTTATCGACTTAGGCTTAAAAATAAGGCGTTAAAGGGTGAAGACTCAAAACAACCCATGAACGGCCCCGTGGGAGGCGCCAACACCCCCCACGGCACTAATGTGACTCGTCGGAACTGACCACGCAACCGCGGTTCTCCCGGTTTGAGAATACGATGGTAATTTGCATATTTCTAGTCTTACGCATAAAAACATGGCGTTATAGGGTGAAAACCAAAATAACCCTCGAACGGCCCCGTGGGTTGCACGAACACCTCCTTCGGACCAATGTAACTCCTAGGAAATGACCGTGCAGCAGGAGCACTCTCGGTTTGAGAATATGACGATAATTTGCATATTTTTAGACTTAGGCATAAAAACATGGCGTTAGAGGGTAAAAACTCGAAACAACACCCGAACGGCCCGTGGGTGGCACCAACACCTCCCACGGGACCAATATAACTCATAGAAACTGACCGCGCAGCCGTGGCACTACCGGTTTGAGAATACAGTGGTATTTTGCATATTTCTAGACTTAGGCATAAAAACATGGCTTTATAGGGTGAAAACGCGAAACAACACCTGAACGGCCCCGTGGGTGGCACCAACACCTCCCACGGGACCAATGTAACTCGTAGGAACTGACCGCGCAGTCGTCGCACTACCGGTTTGAGAATATAACGATAATTTGCTTATTTCTAGACATAGGCTTAAAAACATGGCGTTAGAGGGTGAAAACTCGAAACAACCCCTTGAACGGCCCCATGGGTGGCACCAACACCTCCTACGGGACCAATGTAACTCGTAGGAACTGACCATGCAACCGCAGTACTCGCGGTTTGAGAATGCGATAGTAATTTGCATATTTCTAGACTTAAGAAGAACATGGGGTTAAAGGGTGAAAACTCGAAACAACCCCCGAATGACCCCGTGGGTGGCACCAACACCTCCTACGATACCAATGTTACTCTTAGGAACTGACCCCGCAGTCGTGGGTCTCCCGGTTTGAGAATACGATGATAATTTGCATATTTCTAGACTTAGGCTTACAAACATGGCGTTAGAGGATGAAAACTCAAAACCGCCCTCGAACGGCCTCGTAGGACGCACCAACTCCTCCCACGGGACTAACTCGTAGGAACTGACCACACACTCGTGGGACTCCCGATTTGAGAATACGACGATAGTTTGCATATTTCTAGACTTAGGTTTAAAAACATGGCGTTAGAGGGTGAAAATCCAAAACAGTCCCCCAATGTCCCCGTGGGAGGCACCAACACCTCCAACGGGACCAATGTAACTCGTAGAAACTGATCGAGCAGTGGTGGGTATCCCGGTTTGAGAAAACAATGCTAATTTGCATATTTATAGAATTAGGCTTAAAAACATGGCGTTAGAGTGTGAAAACTCGAAACAGTCCCCGAACGGCCCCGTGGGAGGCACCAATTCCTCCTATGGGACCAATGTTACTCGTAGGAACTGACCACGCAGCCGTGGGATTCCCGGTTTGAGAATACGATGATAATTTGCATATTTTTAAACTTAGGCTTAAAGACATGGCGTTAGAGGGTGAAAACTCGAAACAGCCCCTAATCGGCTCAGTGGGTTGTACCAACACCTCCCACGGCACCAATGTAACTCGTAGGAACTGACCACGCAACCGCTGTACTCCCGGTTTGAGAATACGATGGTAGTTAGCATATTTCTAGACTTACGCATAAAAACATGGCATTGCAGGGTGAAAATCAAAACAACCCCCGAACGGCCCCGTGGGTGGCACCAACACCTCCTTTGGGACTAATGTAACTCGTAGGAACTGACCGTCCAACAGCGGCACTCCCGGTTTGAGAATACGACGGTAATTTTCATATTTATAGACTTAGGAATATAAATATGGCATTAGAGTGTGAAAACTCCAAACAACTCCCGAAGAGCCCCGTGGGTGACACCAACACCTCCCATGGGGACCAATGTAACTCGTAGGAACTGATCGCGCAGCCGTCGCACTACCGGTTTGAGAAAATAATGGTAATTTGCATATTTTTAGACTTAGGCATAAAAACATGGCGTTATAGGGTGAAAACTCGAAATAACACCCGAACGACCCCGTGGGTGGCACCAACACCTCCCACGGGACCAATGTAACTCGTAGGAACTGACCACGCACCCGCGACACTCCCGGTTTGAGAATACGATGATAATTTGCATATTTCTAGACGTAGGCATAAAAATATGGCGTCAGAGGGTGAAAACTAAAAATAGGCCCCGAACGGCCCCGAGGGAGGCACCTCCCACGGGACCAATGCAACTCGTAGGAACTGACCGTGCAGCCGCGGGTCTCCCGGTTTGAGAATACAATGATAGTTTGCATATTTCTAGACTTAGGTTTAAAAACATGGTGTTAGAGGGTGAAAACTCGAAACATCCCCTGAATGGTCTCGTGGGTGGCACCAACTCCTACCACGGGACCAACGTAAATCGTAGGAACTGACCACGCTACCGCGGTACTCCTGATTTGAGAATATAATGGAAATTTGTACATTTCTAGACTTAGGCATAAAAACATGGCATTAGAGGGTGAAAACTCGAAACAACCACCAAACGGCCCCGTGGGTGGCACCAACACCTCCCACGGGACGAATGTAACACGTAGGAACTGACCCCACAGTCGCGGATCTCTCGGTTTGAGAATACGACGATAATATGTATATTTCTAGATTTAGGCTTAAAAACATGGCGTTAGAGGGTGAAAACCCAAAACAGCCCTCGAACAACCTCGTGGGAGGCAACAACACCTCCCACGAGACTAATGTAACTCGTAGGAACAGACCACGCTGCCGCGGGGTTTCCGATTTGAGAATACGATGATGATTTTCATATTTCTTGACTTAGGGTTAACAACATGGCGTTAGAGGGTGAAAATAAAAAATAATCCCGGCCCGGCCCCATGGGAGGTACCAACACCTCCCACGGGACCAATGTAACTCGTAGAAACTGACCGCGCAGCCGCGGGACTCACCATTTGAGAATACAATGGTACTTTGCATATTTCTAGACTTAGGCTTAAAAACATGGCGTTAGAGGGTGAAAACTCGAAACAACCCCGGAACAGCCCCGTGGGTGGCACCAACACCTCCAACGGGACCAATGTAACTTGTAGGAACTGGCTGCGCAGTCCCTGTACTCCCGGTTTGAGAATACGATGGTACTTTCCATATTTCTAGACTTAGGCATAAAAACATGGCGTTAGAGGGTGAAAACCCAAAACAACCCCCGAACGGCCCCGTGGGTGGCACCAACACGTCCCACGGGACCAATGTAACTCGTAGGAACTGACCGCGCAATCGCGGCACTCCCGATTTGAGAATATGATGATAATTTGCATATTTCGAGACTTAGGCATAAAAATATGGCCTTAGAGTGTGAAAACTAGAAACGACACCCGAACGGCCCGTGGGTGGCACTAACACCTTCCACGGGACCAATGTAACTCGTAGGAACTGACCGTTCAGCAGCGGCACTCCTAGTTTCAGAATATGATAGTAACTTTCATATTTCAAGACTTAGGTTTAAAAACATGGCGTTAGAGGGTGAAAACTCGAAACAACACCCGAACGGCCCCGTGGGTGGCACCAAAACCTCCCACGGTACCAATATAACTCATAGGAACTGACCGCGCAGCCGCGACACTCCCTATTTGAGAATACGATGCTAATTTGCATATTTCTATACTTAGGCTTAAATATATGGCGTTAGAGAGTAAAAACCCAAAACAACCCCCGTACGGCCCCGTGGATGATACCAACACCTCCCACGGGACCAATGTAACATGTAGGAACTGATCGCGCAACCGCGGGTCTCCTGATTTGAGCATACGACGATAATCTGCATATTTCTAGACTTAGGCTTGAAAACATGGCGTTAGAGGTTGAAAACTCAAAACAACCCCCGAACGGCCCCATGGGTGGCACCAACACCTCCCACGGGATCAATGTAACTCATAGGAACTGACCACGCAACCGCTGTACTCCCGATTTGAGAATACGACGGTTATTTGCTTATTTCTAGACTTAAGCAAAATATGGAGTTAAAGGGTGAAAACTTGAAACAACACCCGAACGGCCCTCTGGGTGGTACTAACACCTCCCACGGGACCAATGTAACTCGTAGGAATAGACCCCACAGCCGCGGGTCTCTCGGTTTGAGAATACGACAATAGTTTGCATATTTCTAGACTTAGGCTTGAAAATATGGCGTTAGCGGGTGAAAACTCGAAACAACCCCCGAACGGCCCCGTGGGAGGCACCAACTCCTCCCACGGGACCAATGTAACTCGTAGGACATGACCACACAGCCGCGGAACTCCCAGTTTGAGAATTCGGCGATAATTTGCACATTTACTACTTATGCTTAAAAACAAGGCGTTAGAGGGTGAAGACTCAAAACAGCCCCTGAACGGCCCCGTGGGAGGCACCAACACCTCCCACGGCACTAATGTGACTCGTAGGAACTGACCACGCAACCTCGGTACTCCCGGTTTGAGAAAACGATGGTAATTTGCGTATTTCTAAGATTACGCATAAAAACATGGCGTTATAGGGTGAAAACCAAAATAACCCTCGAACGGCCCCGTGGGTTGCACGAACACCTCCCCTAGGAACTGACCGTGCAGTAGGAGCACTCACGATTCGAGAATACGACGATAATTTGCATATTTCGAGACTTAGGCATAAAAACATGGCGTTAGAGGGTAAAAACTAGAAACAACACCCGAACGGCCCCGTGGGTGGCACCAACACCTCCCACGGGACCAATATAACTCATAGAAACTGACCGCGCAGCCATGGCACTACCGGTTTGAGAATACAATGGTATTTTGCATATTTCTAGACTGAGGCATAAAAACATGGCGTTATAGGGTGAAAACTCGAAACAACACCTGAACGGCCCCGTGGGTGGCACCAACACCTCCCACGGGACCAATGTAACTCGTAGGAACTGACCGCGCAGTCGCGACTCTCCTAATTTGAGTATACGACGGTAATTTGTATATTTCTATACGCAGGCATAAAAATATAGCGTTAGAGGGTGAAAACGCAAAACATTCCCCGAACGCCCTCGTGGGTGGCACCAACACCTCCCACGAGATCAATGTAACTCGTAGGAACTGACCGCGCAGCCGTGGGTCTCCCAGTTTATGAATACGATGATAATTTTCTTATTTCTAGACATAGGCTTAAAAACATGGCGTTAGAGGGTGAAAACTCGAAACAACCCCATGAACGGCCCCATATTCGTAGGAACTGACCATGCAACCGCAGTACTCGCGGTTTGAGAATGCGATAGTAATTTGCATATTTCTAGACTTAAGAAGAACATGGGGTTAAAGGGTGAAAACTCGAAACTACCCCCGAATGACCCCGTGGGTGGCACCAACACCTCCTATGATACCAATATTACTCTTAGGAACTGACCCGCAGTCGTGGGTCTCCCGGTTTGAGAATATGATGATAATTTGCATATTTCTAGACTTAGGCTTACAAACATGGCGTTAGAGGATGAAAACTCAAAACCGCCCTCGAACGGCCTCGTAGGACGCACCAACTCCTCCCACGGGACTAACTCGTAGGAACTGACCACACACTCGTGGGACTCCCGATTTGAGAATACGACGATAGTTTGCATATTTCTAGACTTAGGGTTAAAAACATGGCGTTAGAGGGTGAAAATCCAAAAAAGTCCCCCAACGTCCCCGTGGGAGGCACCAACACCTCCAATGGTACCAATAACACACGTAGAAACTGATCGAGCAGTGGTGGGTATCCCGGTTTGAGAAAACGACGCTAATTTGCATATTTATAGAATTAGGCTTTAAAACATGGCGTTAGAGGGCAAAAACTCAAAACAGCCCCCGAACGGCCACGTGGGTGGCTCCAACTCCTACCACGGGACTAATGTGACTCGTAAGAACAGACCACGCAACCACAGTACTCCCGGTTTGAGAATACGATGAAAATTTGCACATTTCCTGACTTAGGCATAAAAACATGGCATTAGAGGGTGAAAACCCAAAATAGCCCCCAAACGGTCCCATGGGTGGCACTAACACCGCCCACGGGACCAATATAACTCGTAGGAACTGACCACACATCCGCGGCACTCCCGATTTGAGAATACGATAGTAATTTGCATATTTTAAGACTTGGGCATAAAAACATGACATTAGATGGTGAAAACTCGAAACAACACCCGAACGGCCCCGTGGGTGGCACCAACACCTCCCATGGTACCAATATAACTCATAGGAACTGACTGCGCAGCCGCGACACTCCCGATTTCAGAATATGACGTTAATTTGCATATTTGTAGACTTAGGAAAAAAAACATGGCGTTAGAGGGTGAAAACCCAAAACAGCCCCCATATGTCCCCGTAGATGGCACCAACACCTCCCACGGGACCAATGTAACATGTAGGAACTGACTGCGCAACCGCGGGTCTCCCGGTTTGAGAATACGACGATAATCTACATATTTCTAGACTTAGGCTTGAAAACATAGCGTCGGAGGGTGAAAAATCGAAACAACCCCCGAACGGCCTCGTGGGTGACACTAACACCTCCCACATGACCAATGTAACTCGTAGGAACTGACCAAGCGATCCCTGTACTCCCAGTTTGAGAATACGACGGTAATTTGCATATTTCTAGACTTAAGCAAAACATGAGGTTTAAGGGTGAAAACTCGAAACAACCCCTGAACGGCCCCGTGGGTGGCACCAACACCTCCCAAGGGACCAATCTAACTCGTAGGAACTGACCATGCAGCAGCGGGTCTCCCGATTTGAGAATACGACGATAATTTGAACATTTCTAGACTTAGGATTAAAAACATGGCGTTAGAGGGTGAAAACTCGAAACAGTCTCCGAACGGCCCCGTGGGAGGCACCAATTCCTCCCACGGGACCAATGTAACTCGTAGGAACTGACCATGCAGCCGTGGGACTCCCGGTTTGAGAATACGATGATAATTTGCATATTTTTAAACCTAGGCTTAAAAACATGGCGTTAGAGGGTGAAAACTCGAAACAACCCCTAAACGGCTCCGTGGGTGGTACCAACACCTCCTTTGGGACCTATGTAACTCGTAGGAACTGACCGTCCAACATTGGCACTCCCGATTTGAGAATATGACGATAATTTGCATATTTATAGACTTAGGAATAAAAATATGGCGTTAGAGTGTGAAAACTCGAAACAACTCCCGAACGGCCCCGTGGGTGACACCAACACCTCCCACGGGACCAATGTAACTCGTAGGAACTGATCGCGCAGCCGTCGCACTACCGGTTTGAGAATATAACGGTAATTTGCATATTTCTAGACTTAGGCATAAAAACATGGCGTTATAGGGTGAAAACTCGAAACAACACCTGAACGACCCCGTGGGTGGCACCAACACCTCCCACGGGACCAATGTAACTCGTAGGAACTGACCACGCAGCCGCGACACTCCTGGTTTGAGAATACGACGATAATTTGCATATTTCTTAACGTAGGCATAAAAATATGGCGTTATAGGGTGAAAACTCAAAACAGGCCTCGAACGGCCCCGAGGGAGGCACCTCCCACGGGACCAATGCAATCCGTAGGAACTGACCGCGCATCCGCGGGTCTCCCGGTTTGAGAATACGATGATAATTTGCATATTTCTAGACTTAGGTTTAAAAACATGGTGTTAGAGGGTGAAAATTTGAAACATCCCCCGAACGGTCCCATGGGTGGCACCAACTCCTACCACGGGACCAACGTAAATCGTAGGAACTGACCACGCAACCGCGGTACTCCCGGTTTGAGAATACGATGGTATTTTTAATATTTCTAGACTTACGCATAAAAATATGGCGTCCTGAACAGCCCCGTGGGTGGCACGGACACCTCCTTGGGACCAATGTAACTCGTAGGAACTGTCCGTGCAACAGCAGCACTCTCGGTTTGAGAATATGACGATAATTTGCATATTTCTAGACTTAGGCATAAAAACATTGCGTTAGAGGGTGAAAGCTCGAAACAACACCCGAACGGCCCCGTGGGTGGCACCAACACCTCCCACGGGAATAATGTAACTCCTAGGAACTGACCGCGCAGCCGTGGCACTACCGGTTTGAGTATACAATGGTACTTTGCATATTTCTGCGTTATAGGGTGAAAACTCGAAACAACACCCGAACGGACCCGTGGGTGGCACTAACACCTCCCACGGGACAAATGTAATTCGTAGGAACTGACCGCGCATCCGCGACACTCTCGGTTTGAGAATATGACGTTAATTTGTATATTTCTAGACGTAGGCATAAAAACATGGTGTTAGAGGGTGAAAACCCAAAACATGCCCCGAACGGCCCCGTGGGTGGTACCAACACCTCCCACGGGACCAATATAATTGGTAGGAACTGACCACCCAGCTGTGGGTCTCCCGGTTTAAGAATACGATGATAATTTGTATATTTCTAAACATAGGCTTAAAAATATGGCATTAGAGGGTGAAAACTCGAAACAGCCCCTGAACAGCCCCGTGGGTGGCACCAACACCTCCTAAGGGACCAATGTAACTCGTAGGAACTGACCACGCAATCGCATAACTATTGGTTTGAGAATACGACAGTAATTTACATATTTTTATACTTAAGTAAAATATGGGGTTAAAGGGTGAAAACTCGAAACAACCCCCGGACGGCCCCGGGGGTGGCACCGACACCTCATACGGGACCAATGTTACTCGTAGGAACTGACCCCGCAGTCGTGGGTCTCCTGGTTTGAGAATACGATGATAATTTACATATTTCTAGACTTAGGCTTACAAACATGGCGTTAGAGGGTGAAAACTCGAAACCGCCCCCAAACGGCCTCGTGGGAGGCACCAACTCTTCCCACGGGACCAACTCGCAGGAACTGACCACACACCCGCGGGACTCACGGTTTGAGAATAAGACGATAGTTTGAATATTTCTAGACTTAGGGTTAAAAACATGGCGTTAGAGGGTGAAAATCCAAAACAGTCCTCAAACGTCCCCGTGGGAGGCACCAACACCTCCCACGGGACCAATTTTACTCGTAGAAACTGACCGCGCAGTGGTGGGTATCCCGGTTTGAGAATACGACGCTAATTTGCATATTTATAGAATTAGGCTTAAAAACATGGCGTTAGAGGGTGAAAACTCGAAAAAAACCCCAAATGGCCACGTGGGTGGCACCAACTCCTTGAACGGGACCAATGTGACTCGTAAGAACTGACCACACAACCACGGTACTCCCGGTTTGCGAATACGATGGAAATTTGCACATTTCTTGACTTAGGCATAAAAACATGGTGTTAGAGGGTGAAAACCCTAAACAGCCCTTAACGGTCCCGTAGGTGGCACCAACACCTCCCACGGGACCAATGTAACTCGTAGGAACTGACCGCGCAGCGGCGGGTCTACCGATTTGAGAATACGATGATAATTTTTATATTTCAAGACTTAGGCTTAAAAACATGGCGTTAGAGGGTGAAAACTCGTAATAGCCCCCGAACGGCCCTGTGGGTGGCAGCAACACCTTCCACGGGATCAATGTAACTGGTGGAACTGACCACAAAACTGCGGTACTCCCGGTTAGAGAATACAACGGTAATTTGCATATTTCTAGACTTAATCAAAACATGGGGTTAAAGGGTGAAAACTCGAAACAACCCCCGAAACTCGAAACTCGAAACAACCGCGGTACTCCCTGTGGGTGGCACCAACACCTCCCACGGGATCAATGTAACTGGTGGGAACTGACCACGCAATCGCGGTACTCCCGGTTAGAGAATACAACAATAATTTGCATATTTCTAGACTTAAGCAAAACATGGGGTTGAAGGGTGAAAACACGAAACAACCCCCGAACGGCTCTGTGGGAGACACGAACACCTCCCACGGGACCAATGAAACTTGTAGGAATTGACCGCACAGCCGCGGGACTCCCGATTTGAGAATACGACGATAATTTCTATATTTCTAGACTCAAGCTTAAAAACATGGCGTTAGAGGGTGAAAACTCAAAACAACCCCTGAACGGCCCCATGGGTGGCACCAATACCTCCCGCGGCACCAATGTAATTCGTAGGAACTGACCACGCAACTGCGGTACTCCCGATTTGAGAATATGATGGTAATTTGCATATTTCTAGACTTATGCATAAAAACATGGCATTAGAGGGTGATGAACAAAACAACCCCTGAACGGCTCCGTGGGTGGCACCAACACCTCCCTTGGGACCAATGTAACTCGTAGGAACTGAGCGTGCAGCCACGACGCTCCCGATTTGAGAATACGACAGTAATTTTCATATTTCTAGACTTAGGCATAAAAACATGGCGTTAGAGGGTGAAAATTGAAACACCCGAATGGCCCCGTGGGTGGCACCAACACCTCCCACGGGACCAATGTAACTCGCAGGATCTGACCGCACAGTCGTGGTACTCCCGGTTTGAGAATACGACGGTAATTTCCATAATTTTTGATTTAGGCATAAAACAAGGCGTTAGAGGGTGAAAATCGAAAATATCCCCCGAACGGCCCCGGGGGTGGCACCAACACCTCCCACGGGACCAATGTAACTCGTAAGAACTCACCGCACAGCCGCGGCACTCCCGATTTGAGAATACGATGATAATTTGCATATTTCGAGACTTAGGCATCAAAACATGGCGTTAGAGTGTGAAAACTAGAAACAACACTCAAACGGCCCCGTGGGTGGCAGTAACACCTCCCACGGGACCAATGTAACTCGTAGGAACTGACCGCGCAGCCGCAACACTCCCGATTTGTGAATATGACGCTAATTTGCATATTTCTAGACTTAGGCATAAAAATATTGCGTTGGAGGGTGAAAACCAAAAACAACCCCTGAACAGCCCCGTGGGTGGCACCAACACCTCCCACGGGACCAATGTAACATGTAGAAACTGAACGCGCAATCGCGGGTCTCTCGGTTCAGGAATACGATGATAATTTGCATATTTATAGACTTAGGCTTGAAAACATGGCGTTAGAGGGTGAAAACTTGAAACAGCACCCTAACGGCCCCGTTGGTGGATTTAACACCTCCCACGGGAGCAATGTAACTCATAGGAACTGAGCACGCAACTGCGGTACTCCCAGTTTGAGAATACGACGATAACTTTCATATTTCTTGACTTAAGCAATACATGGGGTTAAAGGGTAAAAACTCGAAACAACCCCCGAACGTCCCCATGGGTGATACTAACACTTCCCACGGGACCGATGTAACTCGTAGGACATGACCCCGCAGTCGCGGGTCTCTCAGTTTGAGAATACAACGATAGTTTGCATATTTCTAGACTTAGGCTTAAAAATAAGGCGTTAGAGGGTGAAAACTCGAAACAGCTCCCGAACGGCCTCGTGGGAGGCACTAACTCCTCCCACATGACCAATGTAACTCATGAGAACTGACCACGCTTCCGCGGGACTTCCGTATTGAGAATACGACGATAATTTGCATATTTCTAGACTTAGGCTTGAAAACATGGCGTTAGAGGGTGAAAACTCGAAACATCCCCTGAACGGCCCCGTCGGTGGCACCAACACCTCCCTTGGGACCAATGTAACTCGTAGGAACTGAGCGTGCAGCCGCGACACTCCCAATTTGAGAATACGACGATAATTTGCATATTTTTAGACTAGGGCATAAAAAATGGCGTTAGAGGGTGGAAACTCGAAATACCCGAAACGCCCCGTGGGTGGCACAAACACTTCCCACGGGACCAATGTAACTCATAGGAACTGACCGTGAAACCGTGGGACTATCGGTTTGTGAATACAACGGTAATTTGTATACTTCTAGACTTAGGCATAAAAACATGGCGATAGAGGGTGAAAACTCGAAACAACACCCAAGCGGCCCTGTGGGTGGCACCAATATCTCCCACGGGAACATTATAACTCGTAGGAACTGACCGCGCAGCCACGACACTCCCGGTTTGAGAATACAATGGTAATTTGCATATTTCTAGACTTAAGCAAAACATGGCGTTAGAGGGTGAAAACTCAAAACAACCACCGAACGACCCTGTAGGTGGCACAAACACCTCCCACGGGACCAACGTAAATCGTAGGAACCGACCACGCTACCGCGGTTGTCCCGATTTGAGAAATAATGGAAATTTGTACATTTCAAGACTTAGGCATAAAAACATGGCATTAGAGTATAAAAACTCGAAACACCCGAACCGCCTCGTGGGTGTCACCAACACCTCCCACGGGACCAATGTAACTCGTAGGAACTGACCGTGCAGCCGTGGCACTACCGGTTTAAGAATACAACGGTAATTTTCATACTTTTAGACTTAGGCATAAAAACACGGCGTTAGAGGGTGAAAACTCGAAACAATACCCGAACGGCCCGATGGGTGGCACCAATACCTCCCACGGGACCAATGTAACTCGTAGGAACTGATCGCGCAGCTGTAACACTCCCGATTTGAGAATACAACGATAATTTTCATATTTCTATACTTAAGCAAAACATGGCGTTAGAGGGTGACAACTCGAAACAACTCCCAAACTGCCCCGTGGGTGGTACTAACACCTCCCACGGGACCAATGTAACTCGTAGGAAATGACCCCGCAGTCACGAGTCACTCGGTTTGAGAATATGATGATATTTTGTATATTTCTAGACTTAGGCTTAAAAACATGGCGTTAGAGGGTGAAAACTCGAAACAGCCCCCGAACGGCCCCGTGGGAGGCACCAACTCCTCCCACGGGACCAATGTAACTCGTAGGAACTGACCACGCAGCCGCGAGACTCCCAGTTTGAGAATACGATGATAATTTGCATATTTACAGACTCGGGCTTAAAAACATGGCGTTAGAGGGTGAAAACTCAAAACAACCCCTAAACAGTCCCGTGGTTGGCATCAACACCTCCCACGGTACCAATGTAACTCGTAGGAACTGACCACGCAATTGCGGTACTCCCGGTTTGTGAATACGATGGTAATTTGCATATTTCTAGACTTACGCATAAAAATATGGCGTTAGAGGGTGAAAACCAAAACAACCCCCGAACGGCCCCGTGGGTGGCACCGACACTCCCTTGGGACCAATGTAACTCGTAGGAACTGAGCGTGAGCCGCGGCACTTCCGGTTTGAGAATACGATAGTAATTTTCATATTTTTAGACTTATGCTTAAAAACATGACGTTAGAGGGTGAAAACTCTAAACAACACCCGAACGGCCCCTTGGGTGGAACCAACACCTCCCACGGTACCAATATAACTCATAGGAACTGACCGCACAGCCGCGACACTCCCAATTTGAGAATACGATGCTAATTTGCATATTCTGTAGACTTAGGCATAAAAACATGGCGTTTGAGGGTGAAAACCCAAAACAGCCCCCGAGCGGCCACGTGGGTGGCACCAACACCTCCCACGGGACTAATGTAACATGTAGGAACTGACCGCGTAACCGCGGGTCTACCGGTTTGAGAATAAGATGATAATTTGCATATATCTAGACTTAGGCTTGAAAACATGGTGTTAGAGGGTGGAAACTCGAAACAACCCCGAACGGCCCCGTGGGTGGCACCAACACCTCCCACTGGACCAATGTAACTCATAGAATCTGACCACGCAACCGTTGTACTCCCGATTTGAGAATACGACAGTAATTTGCATATTTCTAGACTTGAGCAAAACATGGG
Source organism: Sambucus nigra (assembly GCA_949130495.1). Taxonomy (NCBI): domain Eukaryota; kingdom Viridiplantae; phylum Streptophyta; class Magnoliopsida; order Dipsacales; family Adoxaceae; genus Sambucus; species Sambucus nigra. Next base: position 406,813,995 of record OX422210.1, on the reverse strand, counting down.
GTTAAAGTGTGAAAACTCGAAACAACCCCCGAATGACCCCATGGGTGGCACCAACACCTCTCACAGGACCAATGTAACTCATATGAACTGACCACGCGATCTCTGTACTCCCAATTTGAGAATAAGACAGTAATTTTCATATTTGTAGACTTAAACAAAACATGGGGTTAAAGGGTGAAAACTCGAAACAACCCCCGAATGGCCCCGTGGGTGGCACCAACACCTCTCATGGGACCAATGTAACTCATAGGAACTGACCACGCGATCGCTGTACTCCCGATTTGAGAATACGATGGTAATTTGCATATTTGTAGACTTAAGCAAAACATGGGGTTAAAGGGTAAAAACTCGAAACAACCCTCGAACGACCCCGTGGGAGGGACCAACACCTCCCACGGGACAAATGAAACTCGTAGGAGCTGACCGCGCAGTCGTGGGACTCCCGGTTTGAGAATACGATGATAATTTGTATATTTCTAGATTTGGGCTTAAAAACATGGCGTAAGAGGGTGAAAACTCGAAACCGCCCCCAAGCGGACCCGTGGGTGCCACCAACACCTCCTACGGGACCAATGTAACTCATAGGAACTGACCACGCAACCACGATACTCCCGGTTTGAGAATACAACGATAATTTGCATATTTCTAGACTTAAGCAAAACATGGGGTTAAAGGGTGAAAACCTGAAACAGTCCCTGAACGGCCCTGTGGGTGGCACCAACACCTCCCACGACACCAATTTAACTCGTAGGAACTGACCGCATAGCCGCGGTAGTCCCGGTTTGAGAATACGATGGTAATTTACATATTTCTAGACTTATTTATAAAAACATGGCGTTAGAGGGTGAAACACAAAACAGCCCCCGAACAGCCCCGTGGGTGGCACGGACACCTCCTTGGGACCAATGTAACATGTAGGAACTGACCGCATAGCCGTGACACTCTTGGTTTGAGAATACGATAATAATTTTCATATTTCTCGACGTAGGCATAAAAACATGGCGTTAGAGGGTGAAAACCCAAAAATGCCCTGAACGGCCCCGTGGGTGGCACCAACACGTCCTACGGGACCAATATAACTCGTAGGAACTAATCGCGCAGCCCCGGGTCTCTCGGTTTGAGAATACAATTATAATTTGCATATTTCTAGAATTAGGCTTAAAAACATGGCGTTGGAGGGTGAAAACTCAAAATAGCTCCTGAACCGCCTCGTGGGTGGCACCAACTCCTACCACGAGACGAACGTAATCGTAGGAGCTAACCACGCAAATGCGGTACTCCCGATTTGAGAATTCGATGATAATTTGCACATTTCTAGACTTAGGCATAAAAACATGGTGTTAGAGGGTGAAAAGTCAAAACAACCCCGAACGGTCATGTAAGTGGCACTAACACCTCCCACAGGACCAATGTAACTCGTAGGAACTGTCCCTGGAGTCGCGGGTCCCTCGGTTTTGAGAATACGGCGATAATTTGCATATTTCTAGATTTAGGCTTAAAAACATGGCATTAGAGGGTGAAAACCCAAAACAACCTCCAAACGGCCTCGTGGGAGGCAACAACACCTACCATGGGACCAATGTAACTCGTAGGAACTGACCACGCAGCCGCGGGACTCTCGGTTTGAAAATACGATGATAATTTTCATATTTCTTGACTTAGGGTTAACAACATTGCGTTAGAGGGTGAAAATACAAAATAATCCCCGCACGGCCCCGTGGGAGGCACCAACACCTCCCACGGGTCCAATGTAACTCGTAAAAATAGACCGCGTAGTCGCGGGACTCTCGATTTGAGAATACGTCGGTAATTGGCATAGTTCAAGACTTAGGCTTAAAAACATGGCGTTAGAGGGTGAAAACTCGAAACTACCCCCGAACGTCCCCGTGGTGGCACTAACACCTCCCACGGGACCAATATAACTCGTAGGAACTGACCGTGCAGTCGCGGTACTCCCGGTTTGAGAATACGAAGGTAATTTCCATATTTTTAGACTTAAGCATAAAAACATGGCGTTAGAGAGTTAAAACCCAAAACAGCCCCAGAACGGCCACGTGGGTGGCACCAACACCTCCCACAGGACCAATGTAACTCGTAGGAATTGACCGCGTAGCCGCGACACTCCTGATTTGAGAATACGACGATAATTTACAGATTTCAAGACTTAGGCATAAAAACATGGCGTTAGAGTGTGAAAACTAGAAACAACACCTGAACGACCCCGTGGGTGGCACTAACACCTCCCACAGGACCAATGTAACTCATAGGAACTGACCACGCGATCGCTGTAATCCCGGTTTGAGAATACGACGGTAATTTGCATATTTCTAGACTTAAGCAAAACATGAGGTTTAAGGGTGAAAACTCGAAACAACCCCCGAACGGCCCCGTGGGTGGCACCAAATCCTCCCAAGGGACCAATCTAACTCGTAGGAACTGACCATGCAGCAGCGGGTCTCCCGATTTGAGAATACGACGATAATTTGAACATTTCTAGACTTAGGATTAAAAACATGGCGTTTGAGGGTGAAAACTCAAAACAGTCTCCGAACGGCCCCGTGGGAGGCACCAATTCCTCCCACGGGACCAATGTAACTCGTAGGAACTGACCACGCAGCCGTGGGACTCCCGGTTTGAGAATACGATGATAATTTACATATTTTTAAACTTAGGCTTAAAAACATGGCGTTAGAGGGTGAAAACTCGAAACAGCCCCTAAACGGCTCCGTGGGTGGTACCAACACCTTCCACGGCACCAATATAACTCGTAGGAACTGACCACGCAACCGTTGTACTCCCGGTTTGAGAATACGATGGTAATTATCATCTTTCTAGACTTACGCATAAAAACATGGCATTATAGGGTGAAAATCAAAACAACCACCGAACGGCCCCGTGGGTGGCACCAACACCTCCTTTGGGACCAATGTAACTCGTAGGAACTGATCGTCCAACAGCGGCACTCCCGGTTTGAGAATACGATGGTAATTTTCATATTTATAGACTTAGGAATAAAAATATGGCGTTAGAGTGTGAAAACTCGAAACAACTCCCGAACGGCCCCGTGGGTGACACCAACACCTCCCACGGGACCATTGTAACTCGTAGGAACTGACAGCGCAGCCGTCGCACTACCGGTTTGAGAATATAACGATAATTTGAATATTTCTAGACTTAGGCATAAAAACATGGCGTTATAGGGTGAAAACTCGAAACAACACCCGAACGACCCCGTGGGTGGCACCAACACCTCCCACGGGACCAATGTAACTCATAGGAACTGCCCACGCAGCCACGATACTCCCGGTTTGAGAATACGATGATAATTTGCATATTTCTAGACGTAGGCATAAAAACATGGCGTTAGAGGGTGAAAACTCAAAACAGGCCCCGAACGGCCACGAGGGAGGCACCTCCCACGGGACCAATGCAACTCGTAGGAACTGACCGCGCAGCCGCGGGTCTCCCGGTTTGAGAATACGATGATAATTTGCATATTTATTGACTTAGGTTTATAAACATGGTGTTAGAGGGTGAAAACTCGAAACATCCCCCGAACGGTCTCGTGGGTGGCACCAACTCCTACCACAGGACCAACGTAAATCGTAGGAACTGACCACGCTACTGCGGTACTCCCGATTTGAGAATATAATGGAAATTTGCACATTTCTAGACTTAGGCATAAAAACATGGCGTTAGAGGGTGAAAACTCAAAATAACCACCAAATGGCCCCGTGGGTGGCACTAACACCTCCCACGGGATGAATGTAACTTGTAGGAACTGACCCCACAGTCGCGGGTCTCTCGGTTTGAGAATACGACGGTAATATGTATATTTCTAGATTTAGGCTTAAAAACATGGCGTTAGAGGGTGAAAACCCAAAACAGCCCTCGAACGACCTCGTGGGAGGCAACAACACCTCCCACGAGACCAATGTAACTCGTAGGAACAGACCACGTAGCCGCGGGACTTCCGATTTGAGAATACAATGATAATTTTCATATTTCTCGACTTAGGGTTAACAACATGGCGTTAGAGGGTGAAAATAAAAAACAATCCCCGCCCGGCCCCGTGAGAGGTGCCCCGTGGGAGGTACCAACACCTCCCACGGGACCAGTGTAACTCGTAGAAACTGACCGCGCAGTCGCGGGACTCTCCAGTTGAGAATACAATGGTACTTTGCATATTTCTAGACTTAGGCTTAAAAACATGGCGTTAGAGGGTGAAAACTCGAAACAACCCCCGAACGGCCCCGTGGGTGGCACCAACACCTCCCATGGGACCAATGTAACTCGTAGGAACTGACTGCGCAGTCCCAGTACTCCCGGTTTGAGAATACGATGGTAATTTCCATATCTCTAGACTTAGGCATAAAAACATGGTGTTAGAAGGTGAAAACCCAAAAAAACCCCCGAACGACCCCGTGGGTGGCACCAACACCTCCCACGGGACCAATGTAACTCGTAGGAACTGACCACGCAGTCACGGCACTCTCGATTTGAGAATATGATGATAATTTGCATATTTCGAGACTTAGGCTTAAAAACATGGCGTTAGAGTGTGAAAACTAGAAACGACACCCGAACGGCCCGTGGGTGGAACTAACACCTTCCACGGGACCAATGTAACTCGTAAGAACTGACCGTTCAGCTGCGGCACTCCTGGTTTCAAAATACGATAGTAATTTTCATATTTCAAGACTTCGGCATAAAAACATGGCGTTAGAGGGTGAAAACTCGAAACAACACCCGAACGACCCCATGGGTGGCACCAAAACCTCCCACGGGACCAATATAACTCATAGGAACTGACCGCGTAGCCGCGACACTCACGATTTGAGAATACGATGATAATTTGCATATTTATAGACTCGGGCTTAAAAACATGGCGTTAGAGGGTGAAAACTCAAAACAACTCCTAAACAGTCCCGTGGGTGGCATCAACACCTCCCACGGTACCAATGTAACTCGTAGGAACTGACCACGCAATTGCGGTACTCTCGGTTTGTGAATACGATGGTAATTTGCATATTTCTAGACTTACGCATAAAAACATGGCGTTAGAGGGTGAAAACCCAAAACAACCCCTGAACGGCCCCGTGGGTGGCACCAACACGTCCCACGGGACCAATGTAACTCGTAGGAACTGACCGTGCAGTCGCGGCACTCCCGATTTAAGAATATGATGATAATTTGCATATTTCGAGACTTAGGCATAAAAACATGGAGTTAGAGTGTGAAAACTAGAAACGACACCCGAACGGCCCGTGGGTGGCACTAACACCTTCCACGGGACCAATGTAACTCGTAGGAACTGACCGTTCAGCTGCGGCACTCCCAGTTTCAGAATATGATAGTAACTTTCATATTTCAAGACTTAGGTTTAAAAACATGGCTTTAGAGGGTGAAAACTCGAAACAACACCCGAACGGCCCCGTGGGTGGAACCAAAACCTCCCACGGTACCAATATAACTCATAGGAACTGACCGCGCAGCCGCGACACTCCCGATTTGAGAATACGATGCTAATTTGCATATTTCTAGACTTAGGCTTAAATATATGGCGTTAGAGAGTGAAAACCCAAAACAGCCCCCGTACGGCCCCGTGGATGATACCAACACCTCCCACGGGACCAATGTAACATGTAGGAACTGATCGCGCAACCGCGGGTCTCCCGATTTGAGCATACGACGATAATCTGCATATTTCTAGACTTAGGCTTGAAAACATGGCGTTAGAGGTTTAAAACTCGAAACAACCCCCGAACGGCCCCATGGGTGGCACCAACACCTCCCACGGGATCAATGTAAGTCATAGGAACTGACCACGCAACCGCTGTACTCCCGATTTGAGAATACGACGGTTATTTGCTTATTTCTAGACTTAAGCAAAATATGGAGTTAAAGGGTGAAAACTTGAAACAACACCCGAACGGCCCTCTGGGTGGTACTAACACCTCCCACGGGACCAATGTAACTCGTAGGAATAGACCCCACAGTCGCGGGTCTCTCGGTTTGAGAATACGACAATAGTTTGCATATTTCTAGACTTAGGCTTGAAAATATGGCGTTAGCGGGTGAAAACTCGAAATAACCCCCGAACGGCCCCGTGGGAGGCACCAACTCCTCCCACGGGACCAATGTAACTCGTAGGACATGACCACACAGCCGCGGGACTCCCAGTTTGAGAATTCGGCGATAATTTGCACATTTATCTACTTAGGCTTAAAAACAAGGCGTTAGAGGGTGAAGACTCAAAACAGCCCCTGAACGGCCCCGTGGGAGGCACCAACACCTCCCACGGCACTAATGTGACTCGTAGGAACTGACCACGCAACCGCGGTACTCCCGGTTTGAGAACACGATGGTAATTTGCATATTTCTAGACTTACGCATAAAAACATGGCGTTATAGGGTGAAAACCAAAATAACCCTCGAACGGCCCCGTGGGTTGCACGAACACCTCCTTCGGACTAATGTAACTCCTAAGAACTGACCGTGCAGTAGGAGCACTCTCGGTTTGAGAATATGACGATAATTTTCATATTTCGAGACTTAGGCATAAAAACATGGCGTTAGAGGGTAAAAACTAGAAACAACACCCGAACGGCCCCGTGGGTGGCACCAACACCTCCCACGGGACCAATATAACTCATAGAAACTGACCGCGCAGCCATGGCACTACCGGTTTGAGAATACAATGGTATTTTGCATATTTCTAGACTGAGGCATAAAAACATGGCGTTATAGGGTGAAAACTCGAAACAACACCTGAACGGCCCCGTGGGTGGCACCAACACCTCCCACGGGACCAATGTAACTCGTAGGAACTGACCGCGCAGTCGCGACTCTCCTAATTTGAGTATACGACGGTAATTTGTATATTTCTATACGCAGGCATAAAAATATAGCGTTAGAGGGTGAAAACGCAAAACATTCCCCGAACGCCCTCGTGGGTGGCACCAACACCTCCCACGAGATCAATGTAACTCGTAGGAACTGACCGCGCAGCCGTGGGTCTCCCAGTTTATGAATACGATGATAATTTTCTTATTTCTAGACATAGGCTTAAAAACATGGCGTTAGAGGGTGAAAACTCGAAACAACCCCATGAACGGCCCCATATTCGTAGGAACTGACCATGCAACCGCAGTACTCGCGATTTGAGAATGCGACAGTAGTTTTCATATTTCTAGACTTAAGAAGAACATGGGGTTAAAGGGTGAAAACTCGAAACTACCCCCGAATGACCCCGTGGGTGGCACCAACACCTCCTACGATACCAATATTACTCTTAGGAACTGACCCGCAGTCGTGGGTCTCCCGGTTTGAGAATATGATGATAATTTGCATATTTCTAGACTTAGGCTTACAAACATGGCGTTAGAGGATGAAAACTCAAAACCGCCCTCGAACGGCCTCGTAGGACGCACCAACTCCTCCCACGGGACTAACTCGTAGGAACTGACCACACACTCGTGGGACTCCCGATTTGAGAATACGACGATAGTTTGCATATTTCTAGACTTAGGGTTAAAAACATGGCGTTAGAGGGTGAAAATCCAAAAAAGTCCCCCAACGTCCCCGTGGGAGGCACCAACACCTCCAACGGTACCAATAACACACGTAGAAACTGATCGAGCAGTGGTGGGTATCCCGGTTTGAGAAAACGACGCTAATTTGCATATTTATAGAATTAGGCTTTAAAACATGGCGTTAGAGGGCAAAAACTCAAAACAGCCCCCGAACGGCCACGTGGGTGGCTCCAACTCCTACCACGGGACTAATGTGACTCGTAAGAACAGACCACGCAACCACAGTACTCCCGGTTTGAGAATACGATGAAAATTTGCACATTTCCTGACTTAGGCATAAAAACATGGCATTAGAGGGTGAAAACCCAAAATAGCCCCCAAACGGTCCCATGGGTGGCACTAACACTGCCCACGGGACCATTATAACTCGTAGGAACTGACCACACATCCGCGGCACTCCCGGTTTGAGAATACGATAGTAATTTGCATATTTTAAGACTTGGGCATAAAAAACATGGCATTAGATGGTGAAAACTCGAAACAACACCTGAACGGCCCCGTGGGTGGCACCAACACCTCCCATGGTACCAATATAACTCATAGGAACTGACCGCGCAGCCGCGACACTCCCGATTTCAGAATACGACGCTAATTTGCATATTTGTAGACTTAGGCAAAAAAACATGGCGTTAGAGGGTGAAAACCCAAAACAGCCCCCATATGTCCCCGTAGATGGCACCAACACCTCCCACGGGACCAATGTAACATGTAGGAACTGACCGCGCAACCGCGGGTCTCCCGGTTTGAGAATACGATGATAATCTACATATTTCTAGACTTAGGCTTGAAAACATAGCGTCGGAGGGTGAAAAATCGAAACAACCCCCGAACGGCCTCGTGGGTGGCACTAACACCTCCCACATGACCAATGTAACTCGTAGGAACTGACCAAGCGATCCCTGTACTCCCAGTTTGAGAATACGATGGTAATTTGCATATTTCTAGACTTAAGCAAAACATGAGGTTTAAGGGTGAAAACTCGAAACAACCCCCGAACGGCCCCGTGGGTGGCACCAACACCTCCCAAGGGACCAATCTAACTCGTAGGAACTGACCATGCAGCAGCGGGTCTCCCGATTTGAGAATACGATGATAATTTGAACATTTCTAGACTTAGGATTAAAAACATGGCGTTAGAGGGTGAAAACTCGAAACAGTCTCCGAACGGCCCCGTGGGAGGCACCAATTCCTCCCACGGGACCAATGTAACTCGTAGGAACTGACCATGCAGCCGTGGGACTCCCGGTTTGAGAATACGATGATAATTTTCATATTTTTAAACCTAGGCTTAAAAACATGGCGTTAGAGGGTGAAAACTCGAAACAACCCCTAAACGGCTCCGTGGGTGGTACCAACACCTCCTTTGGGACCTATGTAACTCGTAGGAACTGACCATCCAACATTGGCACTCCCGATTTGAGAATATGACAATAATTTGCATATTTATAGACTTAGGAATAAAAATATGGCGTTAGAGTGTGAAAACTCGAAACAACTCCCGAACGGCCCCGTGGGTGACACCAACACCTCCCACGGGACCAATGTAACTCGTAGGAACTGATCGCGCAGCCGTCGCACTACCGGTTTGAGAATATAACGGTAATTTGCATATTTCTAGACTTAGGCATAAAAACATGGCGTTATAGGGTGAAAACTCGAAACAACACCTGAACGACCCCGTGGGTGGCACCAACACCTCCCACGGGACCAATGTAACTCGTAGGAACTGACCACACAGCCGCGACACTCCTGGTTTGAGAATACGACGATAATTTGCATATTTCTAAACGTAGGCATAAAAATATGGCGTTATAGGGTGAAAACTCAAAACAGGCCCCGAACGGCCCCGAGGGAGGCACCTCCCACAGGACCAATGCAATCCGTAGGAACTGACCGCGCAGCCGCGGGTCTCCCGGTTTGAGAATACGATGATAATTTGCATATTTCTGGACTTAGGTTTAAAAACATGGTGTTAGAGGGTGAAAATTTGAAACATTCCCCGAACGGTCCCATGGGTGGCACCAACTCCTACCACGGGACCAACGTAAATCGTAGGAACTGACCACGCAACCGCGGTACTCCCGGTTTGAGAATACGATGGTATTTTTAATATTTCTAGACTTACGCATAAAAACATGGCGTCCTGAACAGCCCCGTGGGTGGCACGAACACCTCCTTGGGACCAATGTAACTCGTAGGAACTGACCGTGCAACAGCAGCACTCTCGGTTTGAGAATATGACGATAATTTGCATATTTCTAGACTTAGGCATAAAAACATTGCGTTAGAGGGTGAAAGCTCAAAAGAACACCGGAACGGCCCCGTGGGTGGCACCAACACCTCCCATGGGAATAATGTAACTCCTAGGAACTGACAGCGCAGCCGTGGCACTACCGGTTTGAGAATACAATGGTACTTTGCATATTTCTGTGTTATAGGGTGAAAACTCGAAACAACACCCGAACGGACCCGTGGGTGGCACTAACACCTCCCACGGGACCAATGTAACTCGTAGGAACTGACCGCGCATCCGCGACACTCTCGGTTTGATAATATGACGTTAATTTGTATATTTCTAGACGTAGGCATAAAAACATGGCGTTAGAGGGTGAAAACCCAAAACATGCCCCGAACGGCCCCGTGGGTGGCACCAACACCTCCCACGGGACCAATATAACTCGTAGGAACTGACCACCCAGCCGTGGGTCTCCCGTTTTAAGAATACGATGATAATTTGTATATTTCTAAACATAGGCTTAAAAATATGGCATTAGAGGGTGAAAACTCAAAACAGCCCCTGAACAGCCCCGTGGGTGGCACCAACACCTCCTAAGGGACCAATGTAACTCGTAGGAACTGACCACGCAATCGCAGAACTATTGGTTTGAGAATACGACAGTAATTTACATATTTTGATACTTAAGTAAAATATGGGGTTAAAGGGTGAAAACTCGAAACAACCCCCGGACGGCCCGGGGGGTGGCACCGACACCTCATACGGGACCAATGTTACTCGTAGGAACTGACCCCGCAGTCGTGGGTCTCCTGGTTTGAGAATACGATGATAATTTACATATTTCTAGACTTAGGCTTACAAACATGGCGTTAGAGGGTGAAAACTCGAAACCGCCCCCAAACGGCCTCGTGGGAGGCACCAACTCTTCCCACGGGACCAACTCGCAGGAACTGACCACACACCCGCGGGACTCACGGTTTGAGAATAAGACGATAGTTTGAATATTTCTAGACTTAGGGTTAAAAACATGGCGTTAGAGGGTGAAAATCCAAAACAGTCCTCAAACGTCCCCGTGGGAGGCACCAACACCTCCCACGGGACCAATTTTACTCGTAGAAACTGACCGCGCAATGGTGGGTATCCCGGTTTGAGAATACGACGCTAATTTGCATATTTATAGAATTAGGCTTAAAAACATGGCGTTAGAGGGTGAAAACTCGAAAAAACCCCCAAATGGCCACGTGGGTGGCACCAACTCCTTGAACGGGACCAATGTGACTCGTAAGAACTGACCACACAACCACGGTACTCCCGGTTTGCGAATACGATGGAAATTTGCACATTTCTTGACTTAGGCATAAAAACATGGTGTTAGAGGGTGAAAACCCTAAACAGCCCCCGAACGGTCCCGTAGGTGGCACCAACACCTCCCACGGGACCAATGTAACTCGTAGGAACTGACCGCGCAGTGGCGGGTCTACCGATTTGAGAATACGATGATAATTTTTATATTTCAAGACTTAGGCTTAAAAACATGGCGTTAGAGGGTGAAAACTCGTAATAGCCCCCGAACGGCCCTGTGGGTGGCAGCAACACCTTCCACGGGATCAATGTAACTGGTGGAACTGACCACAAAACTGCGGTACTCCCGGTTAGAGAATACAACGGTAATTTGCATATTTCTAGACTTAATCAAAACATGGGGTTAAAGGGTGAAAACTCGAAACAACCCCCGAAACTCGAAACTCGAAACAACCGCGGTACTCCCTGTGGGTGGCACCAACACCTCCCACGGGATCAATGTAACTGGTGGGAACTGACCACGCAATCGCGGTACTCCCGGTTAGAGAATACAACAATAATTTGCATATTTCTAGACTTAAGCAAAACATGGGGTTGAAGGGTGAAAACACAAAACAACCCCCGAACGGCTCTGTGGGAGACACGAACACCTCCCACGGGACCAATGAAACTTGTAGGAATTGACCGCACAGCCGCGGGACTCCCGATTTGAGAATACGACGATAATTTCTATATTTCTAGACTCAAGCTTAAAAACATGGCGTTAGAGGGTGAAAACTCAAAACAACCCCTGAACGGCCCCATGGGTGGCACCAACACCTCCCGCGGCACCAATGTAATTCGTAGGAACTGACCACGCAACTGCGGTACTCCCGATTTGAGAATATGATGGTAATTTGCATATTTCTAGACTTATGCATAAAAACATGGCATTAAAGGGTGAAGAACAAAACAACCCCTGAACGGCTCCGTGGGTGGCACCAACACCTCCCTTGGGACCAATGTAACTCGTAGGAACTGAGCGTGCAGCCACGACACTCCCGATTTGAGAATACGACAGTAATTTTCATATTTCTAGACTTAGGCATAAAAACATGGCGTTAGAGGGTGAAAATTGAAACACCCGAATGGCCCCGTGGGTGGCACCAACACCTCCCACGGGACCAATGTAACTCGCAGGATCTGACCGCACAGTCGTGGTACTCCCGGTTTGAGAATACGACGGTAATTTCCATAATTCTTGATTTAGGCATAAAACAAGGCGTTAGAGGGTGAAAATCGAAAATATCCCCCGAACGGCCCCGGGGGTGGCACCAACACCTCCCACGGGACCAATGTAACTCGTAAGAACTCACCGCACAGCCGCGGCACTCCCGATTTGAGAATACGATGATAATTTGCATATTTCGAGACTTAGGCATAAAAACATGGCGTTAGAGTGTGAAAACTAGAAACAACACTCAAACGGCCCCGTGGGTGGCAGTAACACCTCCCACGGGACCAATGTAACTCGTAGGAACTGACCGCGCAGCCGCAACACTCCCGATTTGCGAATACGACGCTAATTTGCATATTTCTAGACTTAGGCATAAAAATATTGCGTTGGAGGGTGAAAACCAAAAACAACCCCTGAACAGCCCCGTGGGTGGCACCAACACCTCCCACGGGACCAATGTAACATGTAGAAACTGAACGCGCAATCGCGGGTCTCTCGGTTCAGGAATACGATGATAATTTGCATATTTATAGACTTAGGCTTGAAAACATGGCGTTAGAGGGTGAAAACTTGAAACAGCACCCTAACGGCCCCGTTGGTGGATTTAACACCTCCCACGGGAGCAATGTAACTCATAGGAACTGAGCACGCAACTGCGGTACTCCCAGTTTGAGAATACGACGATAACTTTCATATTTCTTGACTTAAGCAATACTGTAACAACCCGAGGTCTTGGAGACGATAATTTATTTATTTCGGGAGAGATAAATAATATTTTATTGGAGAAATAATAAATTGGCAATTGAGGTCAAAATTTAGAGTTGTTAGAAAGTGTGTCGAATGGAAATTCTGAGGGTACCATCGTTTCCGGAAGGGTCGAGAAAGTCGAAATGACTGTACTTGAGGTCTATTTAGGTTCCGAAATAATTTAGGACCGTTTGACTCGAATTAAAGTTACCGAGTCATTTAAAGTGTGTATTATCATTTAAAGATGTGTACCTTGGGAAATTAGGCTTAAAAGCCACGTGAGAATCATTCTCACTTAAGAGAGAAAGAGAAAAGGAAAGAAAGAAAGAGAGAAGAAGAAAGAAGACGAAAGGAAGGAGAAAAAGAGAGAGAAAGTGGAGGATTTTCGGCCATTTCGCGATCTAGAGGCGGATTCAGACCCTACGAACCCGAGGCAAGTGATTAAACTTGCTAAATAATTGTTGTGTACCATTTATTGCATGATTTGTGGATTGATTTTTGGGTTTTAGGTTTAGTTTATTTAAAAACCTAACTTTTGAGAAAACCTTAGATTTGTAGTATATAAATGGATTTAAGGTTAGAAACTAGTTTATATGTGTTCTTGGATGAGTATTGATGTTATATATGTGATTGGGTTGAAGAGAAATGAAGAGAAAATGATTAAAATGGATTTTAGAATTTTGGAGAAGATGATGAATAGTGATTCAGCGTCACTTCCGAATCGATTCGGCCATGATGCGAATCGATTCGGCTCTTGGTCAAAAAATGAAAATTGTAGATCTTTTCGATACGGTCGCGTGAGCGCCAACTGGGTATTTTTCTGATTTTTTTTGGATTTTTAATGATTTTTCTACGAAAAGATGTCCGAGATCGAAATCGTTAGTCAGAAATTAAGGTTAAAATTATTTGGAGATAAATATTAGTGGATTCTCAAATAGGGTGTTGCACATCTAAAGAACTCGAGGAGATGGGAAAAATTTGGGTTCGTAGAAATAAAATCCGAGTTATAATTTAAATGAAGGTTTGGGATTTTTGACTTTTAAGGAAAATAGCCAAATCTGTGGCTTCCGGTAGGCCGAATCGATTCGGCCCCTTAACCGAATCGATTCGGAAGTATGCAGGTGCCCAGGTCTGAGTGACCGAATCGATTCGGACCCCATCCGAATCGATTCGTCCTGAGACAGAGTCCCAGGTCTGATGACCCGAATCGATTCGCCTTCCTGGCCGAATCGATTCGCTGGGCCGAACCGATTCGGAATAGGCCCGAATCGATTCGAAAACAGGGCTTTTGTGGGATTGTTTTTCTAAGGAGAATTTCATCCCGTTTGGTTCGAGGTTATCGAATGGGGATCTCTATAGGAGACATTTGAAGTATGTTTTCGAGACTTTTAGTGAGTTTCCCTTATAAGAAATTATTGGAGTCATATAGACTAAATTTGAGGAATACCGATTAGAAATTATAGCGTATACTAAGTGGGGTATATGTGTGAGTATTAACGATTAGTATATCATGAGAGAGTATACTAAACAATGATGTAATTTAACTGCGCCTAAGTGCGTATAATAAACATGAATGTGATGTTTCAGGTATACCTTATATAATGGAGTATCTTTATTATGTGGGATGTATGTAGACCTTATATATGGTGTATATACATGTTAAGCATACCCCCTCCTTGCTATCATTGGGAAGTTTCGTGCGTTGAGGGTGAGCATCCTGACAAATATGCAGGGTGTGGATATTCCCCAGGTCATAGTCGTCCTTTGTGGTCAGAAAATGACATATATATATATTTACTTATTTTGGGGGTGAGAGGTCGGGGTATGTGATGCTCTCACTTGCCGGTTAGGAACTATGACCGCTTCCCGGACGTCGTGTGCGTGAGTTGATCACGAGGTGGGTGTCGTTGAACCCCACCAGGTGGCCCCAGTTTGCTACGTTTATGGGTTGCTGGATGATGATAGCATGTGAGCCTGCCTCCTTCGAGTTATAGCTCGGTTGGATGGTTATTAGTTGCTTGTGTTTGTATTTGGGTGTCAAGGGCATAACCGACCTTAATGACCTATATTGCCAGGATTAGTGTATCGGGGGGGTTCCTTGTTTGGATTTCGCTTCGGCGAGACGTCCCATGCACGAACCGCAGTGTAATGTTGGAACTTGGGGATAAGTTTGGTCCTTAATGCTCATCATTATATTATATTATATATCTATCACCTATCCCGACGATCGACAGTGCCAGGAGTAGTGTAATGGGGGGGTTCCTTGTTTGGATTTCGCTTCGGCGAGACGTCCCACGCATGAAACGCCGTGTACTGTTGAGACTTGGGAATATTAATTAATTAAAATTGGATACTAATCATTTGGGTTACATGCATCTTGCATTGAGGGCATAATGAGCCCCGAGAATCGATACGGTCAGGAGTAGTGTAACGGGGGGGTTCCTTGTTTGGATTTCGCTTCGGCGAGACGTCCCACGCACGAAACGCAGTACCGTGTTGAAAATTGGGAGGAGTTTAGTCCTTAGTTCTTGATGCTAATAACTCATCTATTATTATTTATATATATGGTTTCTTGCCTTTTTGGGCATCACTAGAATAAATCTAGTACATGATATTGTTTATGTATTGTGATGATGGAGCATGATAGGATCATGTAACTTTATATGTTCAACAAAAGAACATCATAAAGATAAGCGTAATGTTTATATATAAGATAATAATTATAACTATTAGAATGGATTATATGTAGAATCGGGTGATAGGTTAGATGGTTTCACTTAAATACTTTATTTGGGGTTTAAGTTAGAATCCTCTTACCTAATTAGAATCGAACATCCTTTTTGGGAGACACGTGCATACGCTTAGTGCGCGCTTTAGATGAGAGGTGAGTTGAATTTCTATGGAGTGTTCGATTCCAGCTAAATCATGTAATAATGCATTTATAATTATTATGCATTTTAATACACTTGCTATAAATGTTTTTCACACTCGGGTTCTGACCCGTTTCTATTTCCCCTCCCCCATGCACATATATATTGTATTACTTCAGGTGTTCCCCCGCAAGGACGCCTTTATTATCCCTCCATTCAGGATTTGTGGAGCTGTGGAAGTAGCGGACTGTTGCGGCACTTGGTTTTAGTCGATTCCTATCTTTGTATATCTAGATTAGGATTCAGTTGTATTGAGTTAGTATTCAAGTGTTATAGAGTAACACTTTCATATGATTTAATTATCTGTTTATTGTATTGTCTGTTGCCCGACAGCATATTCGGGTATTTCATTGCTGGGATTTTTATTGTACAATGTATTGTACTCTTTCATTATTGGAGCATGCACTTTCCACATTATAGATTAGATGTGTATTGTTGGTTTTGTTGTTTTTGTCAAATAAAAGTTTCAAATTTTTGGCGATTCGCACTTTATGATTTCGGGTAGTTAGCCTTATATTACTGTGTTTAGTTGTTGATGTTGAGACTGTACCATCTGAGATAGCTGATTTATGTAGTATAGGGCTGGCCACCCGTTATTATTTGGAGCGGGTTGTCACAAATACATGGGGTTAAAGGGTAAAAACTCGAAACAACCCCCGAACGTCCCCGTGGGTGGTACTAACACTTCCCACGGGACCGATGTAACTCGTAGGACATGACCCCGCAGTCGCGGGTCTCTCAGTTTGAGAATACAACGATAGTTTGCATATTTCTAGACTTAGGCTTAAAAATAAGGCGTTAGAGGGTGAAAACTCGAAACAGCTCCCGAACGGCCTCGTGGGAGGCACTAACTCCTCCCACATGACCAATGTAACTCATGAGAACTGACCACGCTTCCGCGGGACTTCCGGTTTGAGAATACGACGATAATTTGCATATTTCTAGACTTAGGCTTGAAAACATGGCGTTAGAGGGTGAAAACTCGAAACATCCCCTGAACGGCCCCGTCGGTGGCACCAACACCTCCCTTGGGACCAATGTAACTCGTAGGAACTGAGCGTGCAGCCGCGACACTCCCAATTTGAGAATACGACGATAATTTGCATATTTTTAGACTAGGGCATAAAAAATGGCGTTAGAGGGTGGAAACTCGAAATACCCGAAACGCCCCGTGGGTGGCACAAACACTTCCCACGGGACCAATGTAACTCATAGGAACTGACCGTGAAACCGTGGGACTATCGGTTTGTGAATACAACGGTAATTTGTATACTTCTAGACTTAGGCATAAAAACATGGCGATAGAGGGTGAAAACTCGAAACAACACCCAAGCGGCCCTGTGGGTGGCACCAATATCTCCCACGGAACATTATAACTCGTAGGAACTGACCGCGCAGCCACGACACTCCCGGTTTGAGAATACAATGGTAATTTGCATATTTCTAGACTTAAGCAAAACATGGCGTTAGAGGGTGAAAACTCAAAACAACCACTGAACGACCCTGTAGGTGGCACAAACACCTCCCACGGGACCAACGTAAATCGTAGGAACCGACCACGCTACCGCGGTACTCCCGATTTGAGAAATAATGGAAATTTGTACATTTCAAGACTTAGGCATAAAAACATGGCATTAGAGTATAAAAACTCGAAACACCCGAACCGCCTCGTGGGTGTCACCAACACCTCCCACGGGACCAATGTAACTCGTAGGAACTGACCGTGCAGTCGTGGCACTACCGGTTTAAGAATACAACGGTAATTTGCATACTTTTAGACTTAGGCATAAAAACACGGCGTTAGAGGGTGAAAACTCGAAACAATACCCGAACGGCCCGATGGGTGGCACCAATACCTCCCACGGGACCAATGTAACTCGTAGGAACTGATCGCGCAGCTGTAACACTCCCGATTTGAGAATACAACGATAATTTTCATATTTCTATACTTAAGCAAAACATGGCGTTAGAGGGTGAAAACTCGAAACAACTCCCAAACTGCCCCGTGGGTGGTACTAACACCTCCCACGGGACCAATGTAACTCGTAGGAAATGACCCCGCAGTCACGAGTCGCTCGGTTTGAGAATATGATGATATTTTGTATATTTCTAGACTTAGGCTTAGAAACATGGCGTTAGAGGGTGAAAACTCGAAACAGCCCCCGAACGGCCCCGTGGGAGGCACCAACTCCTCCCACGGGACCAATGTAACTCGTAGGAACTGACCACGCAGCCGCGAGACTCCCAGTTTGAGAATACGATGATAATTTGCATATTTATAGACTCGGGCTTAAAAACATGGCGTTAGAGGGTGAAAACTCAAAACAACTCCTAAACAGTCCCGTGGGTGGCATCAACACCTCCCACGGTACCAATGTAACTCGTAGGAACTGACCACGCAATTGCGGTACTCCCGGTTTGTGAATACGATGGTAATTTGCATATTTCTAGACTTACGCATAAAAATATGGCGTTAGAGGGTGAAAACCAAAACAACCCCCGAACGGCCCCGTGGGTGGCACCAACACTCCCTTGGGACCAATGTAACTCGTAGGAACTGAGCGTGAGCTGCGGCACTTCCGGTTTGAGAATACGATAGTAATTTTCATATTTTTAGACTTATGCTTAAAAACATGACGTTAGAGGGTGAAAACTCTAAACAACACCCGAACGGCCCCTTGGGTGGAACCAACACCTCCCACGGTACCAATATAACTCATAGGAACTGACCGCACAGCCGCGACACTCCCAATTTGAGAATACGATGCTAATTTGCATATTCTGTAGACTTAGGCATAAAAACATGGCGTTTGAGGGTGAAACCCCAAAACAGCCCCCGAGCGGCCACGTGGGTGGCACCAACACCTCCCACGGGACTAATGTAACATGTAGGAACTGACCGCGTAACCGCGGGTCTACCGGTTTGAGAATAAGATGATAATTTGCATATATCTAGACTTAGGCTTGAAAACATGGTGTTAGAGGGTGGAAACTCGAAACAACCCCGAACGGCCCCGTGGGTGGCACCAACACCTCCCACTGGACCAATGTAACTCATAGAATCTGACCACGCAACCGTTGTACTCCCGATTTGAGAATACGACAGTAATTTGCATATTTCTAGACTTGAGCAAAACATGGGGTTAAAGTGTGAAAACTCGAAACAACCCCCGAATGACCCCATGGGTGGCACCAACACCTCTCACAGGACCAATGTAACTCATATGAACTGACCACGCGATCTCTGTACTCCCGATTTGAGAATAAGACAGTAATTTTCATATTTGTAGACTTAAACAAAACATGGGGTTAAAGGGTGAAAACTCGAAACAACCCCCGAATGGCCCCGTGGGTGGCACCAACACCTCTCATGGGACCAATGTAACTCATAGGAACTGACCACGCGATCGCTGTACTCCCGATTTGAGAATACGATGGTAATTTGCATATTTGTAGACTTAAGCAAAACATGGGGTTAAAGGGTAAAAACTCGAAACAACCCTCGAACGACCCCGTGGGAGGGACCAACACCTCCCACGGGACAAATGAAACTCGTAGGAGCTGACCGCGCAGTCGTGGGACTCCCGGTTTGAGAATACGATGATAATTTGTATATTTCTAGATTTGGGCTTAAAAACATGGCGTAAGAGGGTGAAAACTCGAAACCGCCCCCAAGCGGACCCGTGGGTGCCACCAACACCTCCTACGGGACCAATGTAACTCATAGGAACTGACCACGCAACCACGATACTCCCGGTTTGAGAATACAACGATAATTTGCATATTTCTAGACTTAAGCAAAACATGGGGTTAAAGGGTGAAAACCTGAAACAGTCCCTGAACGGCCCTGTGGGTGGCACCAACACCTCCCACGACACCAATTTAACTCGTAGGAACTGACCGCATAGCCGCGGTAGTCCCGGTTTGAGAATACGATGGTAATTTACATATTTCTAGACTTATTTATAAAAACATGGCGTTAGAGGGTGAAACACAAAACAGCCCCCGAACAGCCCCGTGGGTGGCACGGACACCTCCTTGGGACCAATGTAACATGTATGAACTGACCGCATAGCCGTGACACTCTTGGTTTGAGAATACGATAATAATTTTCATATTTCTCGACGTAGGCATAAAAACATGGCGTTAGAGGGTGAAAACCCAAAAATGCCCTGAACGGCCCCGTGGGTGGCACCAACACGTCCTACGGGACCAATACAACTCGTAGGAACTAATCGCGCAGCCCCGGGTCTCTCGGTTTGAGAATTTAATTATAATTTGCATATTTCTAGAATTAGGCTTAAAAACATGGCGTTGGAGGGTGAAAACTCAAAATAGCTCCTGAACCGCCTCGTGGGTGGCACCAACTCCTACCACGAGACGAACGTAATCGTAGGAGCTAACCACGCAAACGCGGTACTCCCGATTTGAGAATTCGATGATAATTTGCACATTTCTAGAATTAGGCATAAAAACATGGTGTTAGAGGGTGAAAAGTCAAAACAACCCCGAACGGTCATGTAAGTGGCACTAACACCTCCCACAGGACCAATGTAACTCGTAGGAACTGTCCCTGGAGTCGCGGGTCCCTCGGTTTTGAGAATATGGCGATAATTTGCATATTTCTAGATTTAGGCTTAAAAACATGGCATTAGAGGGTGAAAACCCAAAACAACCTCCAAACGGCCTCGTGGGAGGCAACAACACCTACCATCGGACCAATGTAACTCGTAGGAACTGACCACGCAGCCGCGGGACTCTCGGTTTGAAAATACGATGATAATTTTCATATTTCTTGACTTAGGGTTAACAACATTGCGTTAGAGGGTGAAAATACAAAATAATCCCCGCACGGCCCCATGGGAGGCACCAACACCTCCCACGGGTCCAATGTAACTCGTAAAAACAGACCGCGTAGTCGCGGGACTCTCGATTTGAGAATACGTCGGTAATTGGCATAGTTCAAGACTTAGGCTTAAAAACATGGCGTTAGAGGGTGAAAACTCGAAACTACCCCCGAACGTCCCCGTGGTGGCACCAACACCTCCCACAGGACCAATATAACTCGTAGGAACTGACCGTGCAGTCGCGGTACTCCCGGTTTGAGAATACGAAGGTAATTTCCACATTTTTAGACTTAAGCATAAAAACATGGCGTTAGAGAGTTAAAACCCAAAACAGCCCCAGAACGGCCACGTGGGTGGCACCAACACCTCCCACAGGACCAATGTAACTCGTAGGAATTGACAGCGCAGCCGCGACACTCCCGATTTGAGAATACGACGATAATTTACAGATTTCAAGACTTAGGCATAAAAACATGGCATTAGAGTGTGAAAACTAGAAACAACACCTGAACGACCCCGTGGGTGGCACTAACACCTCCCACAGGACCAATGTAACTCGTAGGAACTGACCACCCGATCACTGTAATCCCGGTTTGAGAATACGACGATAATTTGCATATTTCTAGACTTAAGCAAAACATGAGGTTTAAGGGTGAAAACTCGAAACAACCCCCGAACGGCCCCGTGGGTGGCACCAAATCCTCCCAAGGGACCAATCTAACTCGTAGGAACTGACCATGCAGCAGCGGGTCTCCCGATTTGAGAATACGACGATAATTTGAACATTTCTAGACTTAGGATTAAAAACATGGCGTTAGAGGGTGAAAACTCAAAACAGTCTCCGAACGGCCCCGTGGGAGGCACCAATTCCTCCCACGGGACCAATGTAACTCGTAGGAACTGACCACGCAGCCGTGGGACTCCCGGTTTGAGAATACGATGATAATTTACATATTTTTAAACTTAGGCTTAAAAACATGGCGTTAGAGGGTGAAAACTCGAAACAGCCCCCAAACGGCTCCGTGGGTGGTACCAACACCTCCCACGGCACCAATGTAACTCGTAGGAACTGACCACGCAACCGTTGTACTCCCGGTTTGAGAATACGATGGTAATTATCATCTTTCTAGACTTACGCATAAAAACATGGCGTTATAGGGTGAAAATCAGAACAACCACCGAACGGCCCCGTGGGTGGCACCAACACCTCCTTTGGGACCAATCTAACTCGTAGGAACTGATCGTCCAACAGCGGCACTCCCGGTTTGAGAATACGATGGTAATTTTCATATTTATAGACTTAGGAATAAAAATATGGCGTTAGAGTGTGAAAACTCGAAACAACTCCCGAACGGCCCGGTGGGGGACACCAACACCTCCCACGGGACCATTGTAACTCGTAGGAACTGACAGTGCAGCCGTCGCACTACCGGTTTGAGAATATAACGACAATTTGCATATTTCTAGACTTAGGCATAAAAACATGGCGTTATAGGGTGAAAACTCGAAACAACACCCGAACGACCCCGTGGGTGGCACCAACACCTCCCACGGGACCAATGTAACTCATAGGAACTGCCCACGCAGCCACGATACTCCCGGTTTGAGAATACGATGATAATTTGCATATTTCTAGACGTAGGCATAAAAACATGGCGTTAGAGGGTGAAAACTCAAAACAGGCCCCGAACGGCCACGAGGGAGGCACCTCCCACGGGACCAATGCAACTCGTAGGAACTGACCGCGCAGCCGCGGGTCTCCCGGTTTGAGAATACGATGATAATTTGCATATTTATAGACTTAGGTTTATAAACATGGTGTTAGAGGGTGAAAACTAGAAACATCCTCCGAACGGTCTCATGGGTGGCACCAACTCCTACCACGGGACCAACGTAAATCGTAGGAACTGACCACGCTACTGCGGTACTCCCGATTTGAGAATATAATGGAAATTTGCACATTTCTAGACTTAGGCATAAAAACATGGCGTTAGAGGGTGAAAACTCAAAATAACCACCAAATGGCCCCGTGGGTGGCACTAACACCTCCCACGGGATGAATGTAACTTGTAGGAACTGACCCCACAGTCGCGGGTCTCTCGGTTTGAGAATACGACGGTAATATGTATATTTCTAGATTTAGGCTTAAAAACATGGCGTTAGAGGGTGAAAACCCAAAACAGCCCTCGAACGACCTCGTGGGAGGCAACAACACCTCCCACGAGACCAATGTAACTCGTAGGAACAGACCACGTAGCCGCGGGACTTCCGATTTGAGAATACGATGATAATTTTCATATTTCTCGACTTAGGGTTAACAACATGGCGTTAGAGGGTGAAAATAAAAAACAATCCCCGCCCGGCCCCGTGAGAGGTGCCCGGTGGGAGGTACCAACACCTCCCACGGGACCAGTGTAACTCGTAGAAACTGACCGCGCAGTCGCGGGACTCTCCAGTTGAGAATACAATGGTACTTTGCATATTTCTAGACTTAGGCTTAAAAACATGGCGTTAGAGGGTGAAAACTCGAAACAACCCCCGAACGGCCCCGTGGGTGGCACCAACACCTCCCATGGGACCAATGTAACTCGTAGGAACTGACTGCGCAGTCCCAGTACTCCCGGTTTGAGAATACGATGGTAATTTCCATATCTCTAGACTTAGGCATAAAAACATGGTGTTAGAAGGTGAAAATCCAAAAAAAACCCCGAACGACCCCGTGGGTGGCACCAACACCTCCCACGGGACCAATGTAACTCGTAGGAACTGACCACGCAGTCACGGCACTCTCGATTTGAGAATATGATGATAATTTGCATATTTCGAGACTTAGGCTTAAAAACATGGCGTTAGAGTGTGAAAACTAGAAACGACACCCGAATGGCCCGTGGGTGGAACTAACACCTTCCACGGAACCAATGTAACTCGTAGGAACTGACCGTTCAGCTGCGGCACTCCCGGTTTCAAAATACGATAGTAATTTTCATATTTCAAGACTTCGGCATAAAAACATGGCGTTAGAGGGTGAAAACTCGAAACAACACCCGAACGGCCCCATGGGTGGCACCAAAACCTCCCACGGGACCAATATAACTCATAGGAACTGACCGCGTAGCCGCGACACTCACGATTTGAGAATATGACGCTAATTTGCCTATTTCTAGACTTAGGCTTAAATATATGGCGTTAGAGAGTGAAAACCCAAAACAACCCATGTACGGCCCCGTGGATGACACTAACACCTCCCATGGGACCAATGTAACATGTAGGAACTGATCGCGCAACCGCGGGTCTCCCGGTTTGAGCATACGACGATAATCTGCATATTTTTAGACTTAGGCTTGAAAACATGGCGTTAGAAGTTGAAAACTCGAAATAACCCCCGAACGGCCCCATGGGTGGCACCAACACCTCCCACGGGATCAATGTAACTCATAGGAACTGACCACGCCACCGCTGTTCTCCCGATTTGAGAATATGATGGTTATTTGCTTATTTCTAGACTTAAGCAAAATATGGAGTTAAAGGGTGAAAACTCGAAACAACACCCGAACGGCCCTGTGGGTGGCACTGACACCTCCCACGGGACCAATGTAACTCATAGGAACAAACCCCATAGTCGCGGGTCTCTCAGTTTGAGAATACGATGATAGTTTGCATATTTCTAGACTTAGGCTTGAAAACATGGCGTTAGAGGGTGAAAACTCGAAACAACCCCCGAACGGCCCCGTGGGAGGCACCAACTCCTCCCATGGGACCAATGTAACTCCTAGGACATGACCACGCAGCCGCGGGACTCCCAGTTTGAGAATACGACTATAATTTGCACATTTATCGACTTAGGCTTAAAAACAAGGCGTTAGAGGGTGAAGACTCAAAACAGCCCCGTGGGAGGCACCAACACCCCCCACGGCACTAATGTGACTCGTAGGAACTGACCACGCAACCGCGATACTCCCGGTTTGAGAATACGATGGTAATTTGCATATTTCTAGACTTACGCATAAAAACACGGCGTTATAGGGTGAAAACCAAAATAACTCTCGAACGGCCCCGTGAGTTGCACGAACACCTCATTGGGACCAATGTAACTCCTAGGAACTGACCATGCAGCAGGAGCACTCTCGGTTTGAGAATATGACGATAATTTGCATATTTTAGACTTAGGCATAAAAACATGGTGTGAGAGGGTAAAAACTCCAAACAACACCCGAACGGCCCCGTGGGTGGCACCAACACCTCCCACGGGATCAATATAACTCATAGAAACTGACCGCGCAGCCGTGGCACTACCAATTTGAGAATATAATGGTATTTTGCATATTTCTAGACTTAGGCATAAAAACATGACGTTATAGGGTGAAAACTCGAAACAACACCTGAACGGCCCCGTGGGTGGCACCAACACCTCCCACGGGACCAATGTAACTCGTAGGAATTGACCACGCAGTCACGGCACTCTCGATTTGAGAATATGATGATAATTTGCATATACGTCGGTAATTTGTATATTTTTATACGCAGGCATAAAAACATAGCGTTAGAGGGTGAAAACCCAAAACATTCCCCGAACGCCCTCGTGGGTGGCACCAACACCTCCCACGAGATCAATGTAACTCATAGGAATTGACCGCGCAGCCGTGGGTCTCCCGGTTTATGAATACGATGATAAGTTGCTTATTTCTAGACATAGGCTTAAAAATATGGCGTTAGAGGGTGAAAACTTGAAACAACCCCTTGAACGGCCCCATGGGTGGCACCAACACCTTCTTCGGGACCAATGTAACTCGTAGGAACTCACCATGCAACCGCAGTACTCGCAGTTTGAGAATGCGACAGTAATTTGAATATTTTTAGACTTAAGCAGAACATGGGTTTAAAGGGTGAAAACTCAAAAAAAACCCCGAATGACCCCGTGGGTGGCACCAACACCTCCTACGATACCAATGTTACTCTTAGGAACTGACCCCGTAGTCGTGGGTTTCCCGGTTTGAGAATACGATGATAATTTGCATATTTCTAGACTTAGGCTTACAAACATAGCGTTAGAGGGTGAAAACTCAAAATCGCCCTCGAACGGCCTCGTAGGACGCACCAACTCCTCCCATGGGACCAACTCGCAGGAACTGACCACACACTCGTGGGACTCCTGATTTGAGAATTCGGTGATAGTTTGCATATTTCTAGACTTAGGGTGAAAAACATGGGGTTAGATGGTGAAAATCCAAAACAGTCCCCCAACGTCCCCGTGGGAGGCACAACCACCTCCAACGGGACCAATTTAACTCATAGAAACTGATCGAGCAGTGGTGGGTATCCCGGTTTGAGAAAAAGACCCTAATTTGCTTATTTCTAGAATTAGGCTTAAAAACATGGTGTTAGAGGGCAAAAACTCGAAACTGCCCCCGAACGGCCACGTGGGTGGCACCAACTCTTACCATGGGACCAATGTGACTCGTAAGAACAGACCACCCAACCACAGTACTCCCGATTTGAGAATACGATGAAAATTTGCACATTTCTTGACTTAGGCATAAAAACATGGTGTTAGAGGGTGAAAACCCAAAACAGCCCCCGAACGGTCCCATGGGTGGCACTAGCACCGCCCACGGGACCAATATAACTCATAGGAACTGACCACGCAGTCGCGGCACTCCCGGTTTGAGAATACGATAGTAATTTTCATATTTCAAGACTTGGGCATAAAAACATGGCATTAGAGGGTGAAAACTCGAAACAACACCCGAACGGCCCCGTGGGTGGCACCAACACCTCCCACGGTACCAATATAACTCATAAGAACTGACTGCACAGCCGCGACACTCCCAATTTCAGAATACGACGCTAATTTGCATATTTGTAGACTTAGGCATAAAAACATGGCGTTAGAGGGTGAAAACCCAAAACAGCCCCCATACGTCCCCGTAGATGGCACCAACACCTCCCACAGGACCAATGTAACATGTAGGAACTGACCGCGCAACCGCGGGTCTCCCGGTTTGAGAATACGATGATAATCTGCATATTTCTAGACTTAGGCTTGAAAACATAGCGTCGGAGGGTGAAAACTCGAAACAACCCCCGAACGGCCCCGTGGGTGGCACTAACACCTCGCACAGGACCAATGTAACTCGGAGGAACTGACCACGCGATCGCTATACTCCCGGTTTAAGAATACGACGGTAATTTGCATATTTCTAGACAAAATCAAAACATGGGGCTTAAGGGTGAAAAATCGAAACAACCCCCGAACGGTCCCGTGGGTGGCACCAACACCTCTCAAGGGACCAATCTAACTCGTAGGAACTGACCGTGCAGTAGCGGGTCTCCCGATTGAAGAATACGGCGATAATTTGAACATTTCTAGACTTAGGCTTAAAAACATGGCGTTAGAGGGTGAAAACTCAAAACAGTCCCCGAACGGCCCCGTGGGAGGCACCAATTCCTCCCACGGGACCAATGTAACTCGTACGAACTGACCACGCAGCCGTGGGACTCCCGGTTTGAGAATACGATGATAATTTGCATATTTTTAAACTTAGGCTTAAAAACATGGCGGTAGAGGATGAAAACTCGAAACATCCCCTAAACGGCTCAGTGGGTGGTACCAACACCTCCCACGGCACCAATGTAACTCGTAGGAACTGACCAGGCAACCGCTGTACTCCCGGTTTGAGAATACGAGGGTAATTAGCATATTTCTAGACTTACGCATAAAAACATGGCGTTACAGGGTGAAAATCAAAACAACCCCCGAACGGCCCCGTTGGTGGCACCAACACCTCCTTTGGGACTAATGTAACTCGTAGGAACTGACCGTCCAACAGCGGCACTCCACATAGAATATGACGGTAATTTGCATATTTATAGACTTAGGAATAAAAATATGGCGTTAGAGTGTGAAAACTCGAAACGACTCCCGAACGGCCCCGTGGGTGACACCAACACCTCCCATGGGGACCAATGTAACTCGTAGGAACTGATCGCGCAGCAGTCGCACTACCGGTTTGAGACTATAATGGTAATTTGCATATTTCTAGACTTAGGCATAAAAACATGGCGTGATAGGGTGAAAACTCGAAACAACACCCGAACGACGCCGTGGGTGGCACCAACACCTCCCACGGAACCAATGTAACTTGTAGGAACTGACCACAAAGCCGCGACACTCCCGATTTAAGAATACGACGATAATTTGCATATTTCTAGACGTAGGCATAAAAACATGGGGTCAGAGGGTGAAAACTAAAAAACAGGCTCCGAACGGCCCCGAGGGAGGCACCTCCCATGGGTCCAATGCAACTCGTAGGAACTGACCGCGCAGCCGCGAGTCTCCCAGTTTTAGAATACGATGATAGTTTGCATATTTCTAGACTTAGGTTTAAAAACATGGTGTTAGAGGGTGAAAACTCAAAACATCCCCCAAACGGTCTCGTGGGTGGCACCAATTCCTACCACGGGACCAACGTAAATCGTAGGAACTTACCACGCTACCGTTGTACTCCCGATTTGAGAATATAATGGAAATTTGTACATTTTTAGACTTAGGCATAAAAACATGGCGTTAGAGGGTGAAAACTCGAAACAACCACCAAACGGCCCCGTGGGTGGCACCAACACCTCCCACGGGACGAATGTAACTCGTAGGAACTGACCCCACAGTCGCGGGTCTCTCGGTTTGAGAATACGACAATAATATGTATATTTCTAGATTTAGGATTAAAAACATGGCGTTAGAGGGTGAAAACCCAAAACAACCCTCGAACGGCCTCGTGGGAGGCAACAACACCTCCCACGAGACCAATATAACTCGTAGGAACAGACCACGCAGCCGCGGGACTTTCGATTTGAGAATACGATGATAATTTTCATATTTCTTGACTTAGGGTTAACAACATGGCGTTAGAGAATAATCCCCGCCCGGCCCCGTGGGAGGTACCAACACCTCCCACGGGACCAATGTAACTCGTAGAAACTGACCGCGCAGTCGCGGGACTCTCCATTTGAGAATACAATGGTACTTTGCATATTTCTAGACTTAGGCTTAAAAACATGACGTTAGAGGGTGAAAACTCGAAACAACCCCCGAACGGCCCCGTGGGTGGCACCAACACCTCCCACGGGACCAATGTAACTCGTAGGAACTGACTGCGCAGTCCCAGTACTCCCGGTTTGAGAATACGATGGTAATTTCCATATTTCTAGACTTAGGCATAAAAACATGGCGTTAGAGGGTGAAAACCCAAAACAACCCCCGAACGGCCCCGTGGGTGGCACCAACACGTCCCACGGGACCAATGTAACTCGTAGGAACTGACCGCGCAGTCGCGGCACTCCCGATTTAAGAATATGATGATAATTTGCATATTTCGAGACTTAGGCATAAAAATATGGAGTTAGAGTGTGAAAACTAGAAACGACACCCGAACGGCCCGTGGGTGGCACTAACACCTTCCACGGGACCAATGTAACTCGTAGGAACTGACCGTTCAGCTGCGGCACTCCCAGTTTCAAAATATGATAGTAACTTTCATATTTCAAGACTTAGGTTTAAAAACATGGCGTTAGAGGGTGAAAACTCGAAACAACACCCGAACGGCCCCGTGGGTGGAACCAAAACCTCCCACGGTACCAATATAACTCATAGGAACTGACCGCGCAGCCGCGACACTCCCGATTTGAGAATACGATGCTAATTTGCATATTTCTAGACTTAGGCTTAAATATATGGCGTTAGAGAGTGAAAACCCAAAACAGCCCCCGTACGGCCCCGTGGATGACACCAACACCTCCCACGGGACCAATGTAACATGTAGGAACTGATCGCGCAACCGCGGGTCTCCCGATTTGAGCATACGATGATAATCTGCATATTTCTAGACTTAGGCTTGAAAACATGGCGTTAGAGGTTGAAAACTCGAAACAAGCCCCGAACGGCGCCATGGGTGGCACCAACACCTTCCACGGGATCAATGTAACTCATAGGAACTGACCACGCAACCGCTGTACTCCCGATTTGAGAATACGATGGTTATTCGCTTTTTTCTAAACTTAAGCAAAATATGGAGTTAAAGGGTGAAAACTTGAAACAACACCCGAACGGCCCTCTGGGTGGTACTAACACCTCCCACGGGACCAATGTAACTCGTAGGAACAGACCCCACCGTCGCGGGTCTCTTGGTTTCAGAATACGACGATAGTTTGCATATTTTTAGACTTAGGCTTGAAAACATGGCGTTAGCGGGTGAAAACTCGAAACAACCCCCGAACGGCTCCGTGGGAGGCACCAACTCCTCCCACGGGACCAATGTAACTCGTAGGACATGACCACACAGCCGCGGGACTCCCAGTTTGAGAATTCAGCGATAATATGCACATTTATTGACTTAACTTAAAAACAAGGCGTTAGAGGGTGAAGACTCAAAACAGCCCCTGAACGGCCCCATGGGAGGCACCAACACCTCCCACGGTACTAATGTGACTCGTAGGAACTGACCACGCAACCTCGGTACTCCCAGTTTGAGAATACGATGGTAATTTGCGTATTTCTAAGATTACGCATAAAAACATGGCGTTATAGGGTGAAAACCAAAATAACCCTCGAACGGCCCCGTGGGTTGCACGAACACCTCCTTGGGACCAATGTAACTCCTAGGAACTGACCGTGCAGTAGGAGCACTCACGATTCGAGAATACGACGATAATTTGCATATTTTGAGACTTAGGCATAAAAACATGGCGTTAGAGGGTAAAAACTCGAAACAACACCCGAACGGCCCCGTGGGTGGCACCAACACCTCCCACGGGATCAATATAACTCATAGAAACTGACCGCGCAGCCGTGGCACTACCGGTTTGAGATACAATGGTATTTTGCATATTTCTAGACTTAGGCATAAAAACATGGCGTTATAGGGTGAAAACTCGAAACAACACCTGAACGGCCCCGTGGGTGGCACCAACACCTCCCACGGGACCAATGTAACTCGTAGGAACTGACCTCGCAGTCGCGACTCTCCCGGTTTGAGTATACGATGGTAATTTATATATTTCTATACGTAAGCATAAAAACATAGCGTTAGAGGGTGAAAACCCAAAACATTCCCCGAACGTCCTCGTGGGTGGCACCAACACCTCCCACGAGATCAATGTAACTCGTAGGAACTGACCGCCCAGCCGTGGGTCTCCCGGTTTATGAATACGATGATAATTTGCTTATTTCTAGACATAGGCTTAAAAATATGGCGTTAGAGGGTGAAAACTCGAAACAACCCCTTGAACGGCCCCATGGGTGGCACCAACACCTCCTACGGGACCAATGTAACTCATAGGAACTGACCATGCAACCCCAGTACTCGCGGTTTGAGAATGCGACAGTAATTTGCATATTTCTAGACTTAAGAAGAACATGGGGTTAAAGGGTGAAAACTCGAAACAACCCCCGAATGTCCCCGTAGATGGCACCAACACCTCCCACGGGACCAATGTAACATGTAGGAACTGACCGCGCAACCGCGGGTCTCCCGGTTTGAGAATTCGAAGATAATCTGTATATTTCTAGACTTTGGCTTGAAAACATAGCGTCGGAGGGTGAAAACTCAAAACAACCCCCGAACGGCCCCGTGGGTGGCACTAACACCTCCCACAGGACCAATGTAACTCGTAGGAACTGACCACGTGATCGCTATACTCCCGGTTTAAGAATACGACGGTAATTTGCATATTTCTAGACTTAAGCAAAACATGGGGTTTAAGGGTGAAAACTCGAAACAACCCTCGAACGGTCCCGTGGGTGGCACCAACACCTCTCAAGGGACGAATCTAACTCGTAGGAACTGACCGTGCAGCAGCGGGTCTCCCGATTGGAGAATACGGTGATAATTTGAACATTTCTAGACTTAGGCTTAAAAACATGGCGTTAGAGGGTGAAAACTCGAAACAGTCCCCGAATG
This sequence comes from Sambucus nigra, assembly GCA_949130495.1. Classification (NCBI taxonomy): domain Eukaryota; kingdom Viridiplantae; phylum Streptophyta; class Magnoliopsida; order Dipsacales; family Adoxaceae; genus Sambucus; species Sambucus nigra. The sequence goes on along the minus strand of OX422210.1, from coordinate 406,782,170 downwards.
GCCCCGTGGGAGGCACCAATTCCTCCCATGGGACCAATGTAACTTGTAGGAACTGACCACGCAGCCGTGGGACTCCCGGTTTGAGAATATGATGATAATTTTCATATTTTTAAACTTGAGCTTAAAAACATGGCGTTAGAGGGTGAAAACTCGAAACATCCCCTAAATGGCTCAGTGGGTAGTACCCACACCTCCCACGGCACCAATGTAACTCGTAGGAACTGACCACGCAACCGCTGTACTCCCGGTTTGAGAATACGATGGTAATTAGCATATTTCTAGACTTACGAATAAAAACATGGCGTTACAGGGTGAAAATCAAAACAACCCCCGAACGGCCCCGTGGGTGGCACCAACACCTCCTTTGGGACTAATGTAACTCGTAGGAACTGACCGTCCAACAGCGGCACTCCCGGTTTGAGAATACGACGGTAATTTGCATATTTATAGACTTAGGAATAAAAATATGGCGTTAGAGTGTGAAAACTCGAAACGACTCCCAAACGGCCCCGTGGGTGACACCAACACCTCCCATAGGGACCAATGTAACTCGTAGGAACTGATCGCGCAGCCGTCGCACTACCGGTTTGAGAATATAATTGTAATTTGCATATTTCTAGACTTAGGCATAAAAACATGGCGTTATAGGGTGAAAACTCGAAACAACACCCGAACGACCCCGTGGGTGGCACCAACACCTCCCACGGGACCAATGTAACTCGTAGGAACTGACCACGCAGCCGCGACACTCCCGGTTTGAGAATATGATGATAATTTGCATATTTCTAGACGTAGGCATAAAAACATGGCGTTAGAGGTTGAAAACTAAAAAACAGGCCCCGAACGGCCCCGAGGGAGGCACCTCCCACGGGACCAATGCAACTCGTAAGAACTGACCGCGCAGCCGCGGGTATCCCGGTTTGAGAATACGATGATAGTTTGCATATTTCTAGACTTAGGTTTATAAACATGGTGTTAGAGGGTGAAAACTCGAAACATCCCCCGAACGGTCTCGTGGGTGGCACCAACTCCTACCACGGGACCAACGTAAATCGTAGGAACTGACCACGCTACCGTGGTACTCTCGATTTGAGAATATAATGGAAATTTGTACATTTCTAGACTTAGGCATAAAAACATGGCGTTAGAGGGTGAAAACTCGAAACAACCACCAAACGGCCCCGTGGGTGGCACCAACACCTCCCACGGGACGAATGTAACTTGTAGGAATAGACCCCACAGTCGTGGGTCTCTCGGTTTGAGAATACGATGATAATATGTATATTTCTAGATTTAGGCTTAAAAACATGGCGTTAGAGGGGGAAAACCCAAAACAACCCTCGAACGGCCTCGTGGGAGGCAACAACACCTCCCATGAGACCAATGTAACTCGTAGGAACAGACCACGCAGCCGCGTGACTTTCGATTTGACAATACGATGATAATTTTCATATTTCTTGACTTAGGGGTAACAACATGGCGTTAAAGGGTGAAAATAAAAAATAATCCCTGCCCGGCCCCGTGGGAGGTACCAAAACCTCCCACGGGACCAATGTAACTCGTAGAAACTGACCGCGCAGTCGCGGGACTCTCCATTTGAGAATACAATGGTACTTTGCATATTTCTAGACTTAGGCTTAAAAACATGGCGTTAGAGGCTGAAAACTCGAAACAACCCCCGAACGGCCCCGTGGGTGGCACCAACACCTCCCACGGGACCAATGTAACTCGTAGGAAATGACTGCGCAGTCCTAGTACTCCCGGTTTGAGAATACGATGGTAATTTCCATATTTCTGGACTTAGGCATAAAAACATGGCGTTAGAGGGTGAAAACCCAAAACCACCCCCGAACGGCCCCGTGGGTGGCACCAACACGTCCCACGGGACCAATGTAACTCGTAGAAACTGACTGCGCAGTCGCGCCACTCCCGATTTGAGAATATGATGATAATTTGCATATTTCGAGACTTAGGCATAAAAACATGGCGTTAGAGTGTGAAAACTAGAAACGACACCCGAACGGCCCGTGGGTGGCACTAACACCTTCCACGGGACCAATGTAACTCGTAGGAACTGAGTGTTCAGCTGCGGCACTCCCAGTTTCAGAATACGATAGTAACTTTCATATTTCAAGACTTAGGCATAAAAACATGGCGTTAGAGGGTGAAAACTCGAAACAACACCCCGAACGGCCCCGTGGGTGGCACCAAAACCTCCCACGGTACCAATATAACTCATAGGAACTGACCGCGCAGCCGCGACACTCCCGATTTGAGAATACGACTCTAATTTGCATATTTCTAGACTTAGGCTTAAATATATGGCGTTAGAGAGTGAAAACCCAAAACAGCCCCCGTACGACCCCGTGGATGACACCAACACCTCCCACGGGACCAATGTAACATGTAGGAACTGATCACGCAACCACGGGTCTCCCGGTTTGAGCATACGACGATAATCTGCATATTTCTAGACTTAGGCTTGAAAACATGGCGTTAGAGGTTGAAAACTCGAAACAACCCCCGAACGGCCCCATGGGTGGCACCAACACCTCCCACGGGATCAATGTAACTCATAGGAACTGACCACGCAACCGCTGTACTCCCGATTTGAGAATACTGCGGTTATTTTCTTATTTCTGGACTTAAGCAAAATATGGAGTTAAAGGGTGATAACTCGAAACAACACCCGAACGGCCCTGTGGGTGACACTAACACCTCCCACGGGACCAATGTAACTCGTAGGAACAAACTCCACAGTCGCGGGTCTCTCGGTTTGAGAATACGACGATAGTTTGCATATTTCTAGACTTAGTCTTGAAAACATGGCGTTAGCGGGTGAAAACTCGAAACAACCCCCGAACGGCCCCGTGGGAGGCACTAACTCCTCCCACGGGACCAATGTAACTCGTAGGAAATGACCACACAGCCGCGGGACTCCCAGTTTGAGAATTTGGCGATAATTTGCACATTTATCTACTTAGGCTTAAAAACAAGGCGTTAGAGGGTGAAGACTCAAAACAGCCCCTGAACGGCCCCGTGGGAGGCACCAACACCTCCCACGGCACTAATGTGACTCGTAGGAACTGACCACGCAACCGCGGTACTCCCGGTTTGAGAACACGATGGTAATTTGCATATTTCTAGACTTACGCATAAAAACATGGCGTTATAGGGTGAAAACCAAAATAACCCTCGAACGGCCCCGTGGGTTGCACGAACACCTCATTGGGACCAATGTAACCCCTAGGAACTGACCGTGCAGTAGGAGCACTCTCGGTTTGAGAATACGACGATAATTTTCATATTTCGAGACTTAGGCATAAAAACATGGCGTTAGAGGGTAAAAACTCGAAACAACACCCGAACGGCCCCGTGGGTGGCACCAACACCTCCCACGGGACCAATATAACTCATAGAAACTGACCGCGCAGCCATGGCACTACCGGTTTGAGAATACAATGGTATTTTGCATATTTCTAGACTTAGGCATAAAAACATGGCGTTATAGGGTGAAAACTCGAAACAACACCTGAACGGCCCCGTGGGTGGCACCAACACCTCCCACGAGACCAATGTCACTCGTAGGAATTGACCGCGTAGTCGCGACTCTCCTAATTTGAGTATACGGCGGTAATTTGTATATTTCTATACGTAGGCATAAAAACATAGCGTTAGAGGGTGAAAACCCAAAACATTCCCCGAACACCCTCGTGGGTGGCACCAACACCTCCCACGAGATCAATGTAACTCGTAGGAACTGACCGCGCAGCCGTGGGTCTCCCAGTTTATGAATACGATGATAATTTGCTTATTTCTAGACATAGGCTTAAAAACATGGCGTTAGAGGGTGAAAACTCGAAACAACCCCACGAACGGCCCCATAGGTGGCACCAACACCTCCTACGGGACCAATGTAACTCGTAGGAACTGACCATGCAACCGCAGTATTCGCGGTTTAAGAATGCGACAGTAGTTTTCATATTTCTAGACTTAAGCAAAACATGGGGTTAAAGGGTGAAAACTTGAAACAACCCCCGAATGACCCCGTGGGTGGCACCAACACCTCCTACGATACCAATATTACTCTTAGGAACTGACCCCGCAGTCGTGGGTCTCCCGGTTTGAGAATACGATGATAATTTGCATATTTCTAGACTTAGGCTTACAAACATGGCGTTAGAGGGTGAAAACTCGAAACTGCCCTCGAACGGCCTCATAGGACGCACCAACTCCTCCCACGGGACTAACTCGCAGGAACTGACCACACACTCGTGGGACTCCCGATTTGAGAATACGACGATAGTTTGCATATTTCTAGATATAGGGTTAAAAACATGGCGTTAGAGGGTGAATATACAAAAAAGTCCCCCAACGTCCCCGTGGGAGGCACCAACACCTCCAACGGGACCAATGTAACTCGTAGAAACTGATCGAGCAGTGGTGGGTATCCCGGTTTGAGAAAATGATTCTAATTTGCATATTTCTAGAATTAGGCTTAAAAACATGGCGTTAGAGGGCAAAAACTCAAAACAACCCCCGAACGGCCACGTGGGTGGCACCAACTCCTACCACGGGACCAATGTGACTCGTAAGAACAGACCACGCAACCACAGTACTCCCGATTTGAGAATACGATGAAAATTTGTACATTTCTTGACTTCGGCATAAAAACATGGTGTTAGAGGGTGAAAATCCAAAACAGACCCCGAACGGTCCCATGGGTGGCACTAGCACCGCCCACGGGACTAATATAACTCGTAGGAACTGACCACGCAGTCGCGGCACTCCCGGTTTGAGAATACGATAGTAATTTGCATATTTCAAGACATGGGCATAAAAACATGGCATTGGAGGGTGAAAACTCGAAACAACACCCGAACGGCCCCGTGGGTGGCACCAACACCTCCCATGGTACCAATATAACTCATAGGAGCTGACCGCGCAGCCGCGACACTCCTAATTTCAGAATACGACGCTAATTTGCATATTTGTAGACTTAGGCATAAAAACATGGCGTTAGAGGGTGAAAACCCAAAACAGCCCCCATACGTCACCGTAGATGGCACCAACACCTCCCACGGGACCAATGTAACATGTAGGAACTGACCGCGCAACCGCGGGTCTCCCGGTTTGAGAATACGACAATAATCTTCATATTTCTAGACTTAGGCTTGAAAACATAGCATCGGAGGGTGAAAAATCGAAGCAAACCCCGAACGGCCTCGTGGGTGGCACTGACACCTCCCACAGGACCAATGTAACTCGTAGGAACTGACCACGCGATCCCTGTACTCCCGATTTGAGAATACGACGGTAATTTGCATATTTCTAGACTTAAGCAAAACATGGGGTTTAAGGGTGAAAACTCGAAACAACCCCCGAACGGTCCCGTGGGTGGCACCAACACCTCTCAAGGGACCAATCTAACTCGTAGGAACTGACCGTGCAGTAGCGGGTCTCCCGATTGAAGAATACGACGATAATTTGAACATTTCTAGACTTAGGCTTAAAAACATGGCGTTAGAGGGTGAAAACTCGAAACAGTCCCCGAACGGCCCCGTGGGAGGCACCAATTCCTCCCACGGGACCAATGTAACTCGTACGAACTGACCACGCAGCCGTGGGACTCCCGATTTGAGAATACGATGGTAATTAGCTTATTTCTAGACTTACAGGGTGAAAATCAAAACAACCCCCGAACGGCCCCGTGGGTGGCACCAACACCTCCTTTGGGACCAATGTAACTCGTAGGAACTGACCGTCCAACAGCAGCACTCCTGGTTTGAGAATACGACGGTAATTTGCATATTTATAGACTTAGGAATAAAAATATGGCGTTAGAGTGTGAAAACTCGAAACAACTCCCGAACGGCCCGTGGGTGACACCAACGCCTCCCACGGGACCAATGTAACTCGTAGGAACTGACCGCGCAGCCGTCGCACTACCGGTTTGAGAATGTAATGGTAATTTTCATATTTCTAGACTTAGGCCTAAAAACTTTGCGTTATAGGGTGAAAACTCGAAACAACACCTGAACGACCCCGTGGGTGGCACCAACACCTCCCACGGGACCAATGTAACTCGTAGGAACTGACCACGCAGCCGCGACACTCCCGGTTTGAGAATACGATGATAATTTGCATATTTCTAGACGTAGGCATAAAAACATGGTGTTAGAGGGTGGAAACTCAAAACAGGCCCAGAACGGCCCCGAGGGAGGCACCTCCCACGGGACCAATGCAACTCGTAGGAACTGACCGCGCAGCCGCGGGTCTCCCGGTTTGAGAACACGATGATAATTTGCATATTTCTAGACTTAGGGTTAAAAACATGGTGTTAGAGTGTGAAAACTCGAAACATCCCCCGAACGGTCCCGTGGGTGGCACCAACTCCTACCACGGGACCAACGTAAATCATAGGAACTGACCACGCAACCGCGGTACTCCCGGTTTGAGAATACGATGGTAATTTTAATATTTTTAGACTTACGCATAAAAACATGGCGTTATAAGGTGAAAACCAAAAAAAACCCCGAACGGCCCCGTGGGTGGCACGGACACCTCCTTGGGACCAATGTAACTCGTAGGAACTGACCGTGCAACATCAGCACTCTCGGTTTGAGAATATGACGATAATTTGCATATTTCTAGACTTAGGCGTAAAAACATTGCGTTAGAGGGTGAAAGCTCGAAACAACACCCGAACGACCCAGTGGGTGGCACCAACACCTCCCACGGGACTAATGTAACTCCTAGGAACTGACCGCGCAGCCGTGGCATTACCGGGTTGAGAATACAATGGTACTTTGCATATTTCTACGTTATGGGGTGAAAACTGGAAACAACACCCGAACGGACCCGTGGGTGGAACTAACACCTCCCACGGGACCAATGTAACTTGTAGGAACTGACCGCGTAGCCGCAACACTCCCGGTTTGAGAATACGACGTTAATTTGTATATTTCTAGATGTAGGCATAAAAATATGGCGTTAGAGGGTGAAAACCCAAAACATGCCCCGAACGGCCCCGTGGGTGGCATCAACACCTCCCACGGGACCAATATAACTCGTAGGATCTGACCGCGCAGCCGTGGTTCTCCCGATTTGAGAATACGATGATAATTTGTATATTTCTAAACATAGGCTTTAAAATATGGCGTTAGAGGGTGAAAACTCGAAACAGCCCCCTGAACAGCCCCGTGGGTGGCACCAACACCTCCTAAGGGACCAATGTAACTCGTAGGAACTGACCACGCAATCGCAGAACTATCGGTTTGAGAATACGAAAGTAATTTGCATGTTTTTATACTTAAGTAAAATATGGAGTTAAAGGGTGAAAACTCGAAACAACCCCCGAACGGCCCCGGGGGTGGCACCGACACCTCATACGGGACCAATGTTACTCGTAGGAACTGACCCCGCAGTCGTGGGTCTCCCGGTTTGAGAATACGATGATAATTTACATATTTCTAGACTTAGGCTTACAAACATGGTGTTAGAGGGTGAAAACTCAAAACCGCCCCCGAACGGCCTCGTGGGAGGCACCAACTCTTCCCTCGGGACCAACTCGCAGGAACTGACCACACACCCGCGGGACTCACGGTTTGAGAATAAGACGATAGTTTGAATATTTTTAGACTTAGGGTTAAAAACATGGTGTTAGAGGGTGAAAATCCAAAACAGTCCTCGAACGTCCTTTTACTCGTAGAAACTGACCGCGCAGTGGTGGGTATCCTGGTTTGAGAATACGACGCTAATTTGCATATTTATAGAATTAGGCTTAAAACATGGCGTTAGAGGGTGAAAACTCGAAACAACCCCCGAACGGACACGTGGGTGGCACCAACTCCTATCATGGGACCAATGTGACTCGTAAGAACTGACCACACAACCACGGTACTCCCGGTTTGCGAATACGATGGAAATTTGCACATTTCTTGACTTAGGCATAAAAACATGGTGTTAGAGGGTGAAAACCCTAAACAGCCCCCGAACGGTCCCGTAGGTGGTACCAACACCTCCCACGGGACCAATGTAACTCGTAGGAACTGACCGCGCAGCGGCGGGTCTACCGATTTGAGAATACGACGATAATTTTTATATTTCAAGACTTAGGCTTAAAAACATGGTGTTAGAGGGTGAAAACTCGTAATAGCCCCCGAACGGCCCTGTGGATGGCACCAATACCTTCCACGGGATCAATGTAACTGGTGGAACTAACCACACAATCGCGGTACTCCCGGTTAGAGAATACAACGGTAATTTGCATATTTATAGACTTAATCAAAACATGGGGTTAAAGGGTGAAAACTCGAAACAACCCCCAAAACTCGAAACTCGAAACTCGAAACAACCGCGGTACTCCCTGTGGGTGGCACCAACACCTCCCACGGGATCAATGTAACTGGTGGGAACTGACCACGCAATCGCGGTACTCCCGGTTAGAGAATACAACAATAATTTGCATATTTCTAGACTTAAGCAAAACATGGGGTTAAAGGGTGAAAACACGAAACAACCCCCGAACGGCTCTGTGGGAGACACGAACACCTCCCACGGGACCAATGAAACTTGTAGGAATTGACTGCGCAGCCGCGGGACTCCCGATTTGAGAATACGACGATAATTTCTATATTTCTAGACTCAGTCTTAAAAACATGGCGTTAGAGGGTGAAAACTCAAAACAACCCCTGAACGGCCCCATGGGTGGCACCAACACCTCCCACGGCACCAATGTAATTCGTAGGAATTGACCACGCAACTACGGTACATCCGATTTGAGAATACGATGGTAATTTGCATATTTCTAGACTTATGCATAAAAACATGGCATTAGAGGGTGAAGAACAAAATAACCCCTGAACGGCTCCGTGGGTGGCACCAACACCTCCCTTGGGACCAATGTAACTCGTAGGAACTGAGCGTGCAGCCACGACACTCCCGATTTGAGAATACGACGATAATTTTCATATTTCTAGACTTAGGCATAAAAACATGGCGTTAGAGGGTGACAAATCAAAACACCCGAACGGCCCCGTGGGTGGCACCAACACCTCCCACGGGACCAATGTAACTCGCAGGATCTGACCGCGCAGTCGTGGTACTCCCGATTTGAGAATACGACGGTAATTTCCATAATTCTAGATTTAGGCATAAAATAAGGCGTTAGAGGGTGAAAATCGAAAATATCCCCCGAACGGCCCCGGGGGTGGCACCAACACCTCCCACAGGACCAATGTAACTCGTAAGAACTCACCGCACAGCCGCGACACTCCCGATTTGAGAATACGATGATAATTTGCATATTTCGAGACTTAGGCATAAAAACATGGCGTTAGAGTGTGAAAACTAGAAACAACACTCAAACGTCCCCGTGGGTGGTAGTAACACGTCCCACGGGACCAATGTAACTCGTAGGAATTGACCGCGTAGCCGCGACACTCCCGATTTGAGAATACGATGCTAATTTGCATATTTATAGACTTAGGCATAAAAATATTGCGTTAGAGGGTAAAAACCAAAAACAACCCCTGAACGGCCCCGTGGGTGGCACCAACACCTCCTACGGGACCAATGTAACATGTAGAAACTGAACGCGCAACCGCGGGTCTCTCAGTTCAAGAATACAATGATAATTTGCATATTTCTAAACTTAGGCCTGAAAACATGGCGTTAGAGGGTGAAAACTTGAAACAGCCCCCTAACGGCCCCATTGGTGGCTTTAACACCTCCCACGGGAGCAATGTAACTCATAGGAACTGGGCACGCAACTGCGGTACTCCCAGTTTGAGAATACGACAATAATTTGCATATTTCTACACTTAAGCAATACATGGGGTTAAGGGGTAAAAACTTGAAACAACCCCCGAACGTCCCCGTGGGTGGTACTAACACTTCCCACGGGACCGATGTAACTCGTAGGAATTGATCCCGCAGTCGCGGGTCTCTCGGTTTGAGAATACAACGATAGTTTGCATATTTCTAGACTTAGGCTTAAAAATAGGGCGTTAGGGGGTGAAAACTCGAAACAGCTCCCGAACGGCCTCGTGGGAGGCACCAACTCCTCCCACATGACCAATGTAACTCATGGGAACTGACCACACTGCCGTGGGACTTCCGGTTTGAGAATACGGCAATAATTTGCATATTTCTAGACTTAGGCTTGAAAACATGGTGTTAGAGGGTGAAAACTCGAAACATCCCCTGAACGGCCCCTTCGGTGGCGTAGGAACTGAGCGTGCATCCGCGACACTCCCGATTTGAGAATACGACGGTAATTTGCATATTTTTAGACTTAGGCATAAAAAATGGCGTTAGAGGGTGGAAACTCGAAATACCCGAAAGGCCCCGTGGGTGGCACAAACACTTCCCACGGGACCAATGTAACTCATAGGAACTGACCGTGCAACCGTGGGACTATCGGTTTGTGAATACAGCGGTAATTTGTATACTTCTAGACTTAGGCATAAAAACATGGCGATAGAGGGTGAAAACTCGAAACAACACCCAAGCGGCCCTGTGGGTGGCACCAATACCTCCCACGGGACCATTATAACTCGTAGGAACTGACCGCGCAGCCACGACACTCCCGGTTTGAGAATACAATGGTAATTTGCATATTTCTAGACTTAAGCAAAACATGGCGTTAGAGGGTGAAGACTCAAAACAACCACCGAATGACCCTGTAGGTGGCACAAACACCTCCCACGGGACCAAAGTAAATCGTAAGAACTGACCACGCTACCGCGGTACTCCCGATTTGAGAATATAATGGAAATTTGTACATTTCAAGACTTAGGCATAAAAACATGGCATTAGAGGGTAAAAACTCGAAACACCCGAACCGCCTCGTGGGTGTCACCAACACCTCCCACGGGACCAATGTAACTCGTAGGAACTGACCGCGTAGCCGTGGCACTACCGGTTTGAGAATACAACAATAATTTGCATACTTTTAGACTTAGGCATAAAAACACGGCGTTAGAGGGTGAAAACTCGAAACAACACCCGAACGGCCCGATGGGTGGCACCAATACCTCCCACGGGACCAATGTAACTCGTAGGAACTGATCGCGCAGCTGTAACACTCCCGATTTGAGAATACAACGATAATTTTCATATTTCTATACTTAAGCAAAATATGGCGTTAGAGGGTGAAAACTCAAAACAACTCCCAAACTGCCCCGTGGGTGGCACTAACACCTCCCACGGGACCAATGTAACTCGTAGGAAATGACCCCGCAGTCACGAGTCGCTCAGTTTGAGAATATGATGATATTTTGTATATTTCTAGACTTAGACTTAAAAACATGGCGTTAGAGGGTGAAAACTCGAAACAGCCCCCGAATGGTCCCGTGGGAGGCACCAACTCCTCCCACGGGACCAATGTAACGCGTAGGAACTGACCACGCAGCCGCGAGACTCCCAGTTTGAGAATACGATGATAATTTGCATATTTATAGACTCAGGCTTAAAAACATGGCATTCGAGGGTGAAAACTCAAAACAGCCCCTAAACGGTCCCGTGGGTGGCACCAACACCTCCCACGGCACCAATGTAACTCATAGGAACTGACCATGCAATTGCGGTACTCCCGGTTTGTGAATACGATGGTAATTTGCATATTTCTAAACTTACGCATAAAAACATGGCGTTAGAGGGTGAAAACCAAAACAACCCCCGAACGGCCCCGTGGGTGGCACCCACACCTCCCTTGGGACCAATGTAACTCGTAGGAACTGAGCGTGAGTCGCGGTACTCCCGGTTTGAGAATACGACGGTAATTTGCATATTTTTAGACTTAGGCTTAAAAACATGACGTTAGAGGGTGAAAACTCGAAACACCTGAACGACCCCGTGGATGGCACCAAAACCTCCCACGGGACCAATGCAACTCGTAGGAACTGACCGCACAGCCGTGGCACTACCGGTTTGAGAATACAACGGTAATTTGCATACTTCTAGACTTAGGCATAAAAACATGGCGTTAGAGGGTGAAAACTCGAAACAACACCCGAACGGCCCCATGGGTGTCACCAACACCTCCCACGGATGTAACTCGTAGGAACTGATTGCACAGCCGCGACACTCCCTATTTGAGAATACGATGGTAATTTGCATATTTCTAGACTTAGGCATAAAAATATGGATATGTTGATAATTTTAACTCATATATGCAATTTTTCAGCTTGATTAATTTTTTCGTAAAACTACTTGGTTACTGAGATTTTTTTTATGTATCCTATCATTTGTAGGATTTTTTCATGCGGAACAAATGAAGGAGGCAATGGTTTACAACATGAAGATTGTTTATATGTTGTGGACATTTAAGATTTTGTTTTTTATGTGTCACAGCCGTGCGGGCTTTTATTGTTTAGTTTTATGGCCGTGCGGATCTTTATAATTTGATTGTTGAATTTTATGGCCGTGCGGGCTTTATAATAAGCAGGTTTTACATTTATAGGTTTTGGAATGTCAAGAAAATAGAGAAAATTCTGCCCAATTTTTTTTTGTCTGTGAATTATTAAGATGTGTAATATTTTTAAGTTTGTATATATATTTTTTTATTAACCACGTTCTCCATTCACAATTAGTGATTTCTTTTATTGTTTTTCCAATAATAAATATTTGTAATACCTCGTACGCGTCCAACATTACACGTAGCAACTGATGGTGCACTCACAGGGCCCCCAATTTTAGGATTGGACCAAAAAAATACATTTTTTTTAAATTATAGTTAAATATGGTCATGGACTTTGTCCATGACCATTTTTATTTTTTTTCGTCACGCATAAAAATGGTCGCGTCCAAAGTCCGCGACCATTTTTTTTGTCGCGGTTGTGGGTCACGGACTTGGGCCGCGACCATTTTTTTTTAATTTTTTTGTCACGGTCATGAGTCGCGGACTTTGGCCGTGACCAATTTGTCACGGTTGTGGGTCACGGGTGAGGGCCGCGACCAATTTTCAATATTTTTTTTCATGGATGTGGGTCGCGGACTTTGGCCGCCACTAATTTGTCACGGTTGTGGGTCACGGATTAGGGTCGCGACCAATTTTTTTTTGTCATGGTTATGGGTCGCGAAATTTGGCCACGAACAATTTGTCACGGTTGTGGGTCACGGATGAGGGCCGCAACCCATCACGACATGGGTCACGGCCTAAGCCCGCGACCATCTATCGTGACCCCTCTCGGCCTTGACCCACAAAAATGGTCATGCCCGAAATGGTCACGGACCAAGTCCACGACCCACAGCTTTGGTCAGGGATTTTGGCCGTGATCAATCGCCAGTTTTGGTGTAGTGTAAGCACTCTCAAAATCTATTTGGACCACTTGGTTACTGATTTTTAGTGTATGCATTATAGTGATGGACTACTGCTTAGGGTTAGGTTAGGGTGATGTAATATAATGTATGACAGAGAGTGTGGGAACATGATGTATGCTGAATTCGAAATGGTTATCACACTCGAGATCCTTTGAACATGATGTAAGGGTATTTTTATATAGAAAAATGATAAAGTGAAAAGGCACATGTCTACCCTCGATGGCCTAGCGATCGATAGGGCCGTTGGCCTGCCTATTGGTAGGTTGGCTAGACTTATCTGCCAAGTGATTATACCTGCCTACAAGCAGGTCCTTTAGAATTATGTTTTTTAGAAATTCGATTCGTGTATGGTTAAGGCCATTGGAAAGAGTATTTAGATATCTGTGATATTGTAAGGGACATGATCTTAGGTTTGAGAGTTGATCAAAGTCTAATAGGTCCGAGGAGACTATTATTATTTTTTTTATTTTGATTTAAAGAAGGATCGATGGGCCGAACACTGATGATCTCAGGGTTCAAGATACTTATAAGACTTATTAGGAGCAGGGTTATGAGGCTCTAGGTCTTTCTTGTCAAGAGACATCTATTACGTCTAATCCAGTTATAGAAGGTATTGTACCCGAATAATCTTTACTTAATAAAATTGGGTCTTGGAGTTCACATACTGGTTTACCTTCTCACTCATTTGAAGAGGATCTAGTTGAATATGAAAGCACTCCTTCTTACGATGATAATAGCTCTTCTTTAAATGATACGAATGACATGGACTTTCATAATGAAGGAGCCACTAACACTTTTTCTTTGTTATTAGTTTCGGGGGAATCTTCTAGTTAAGACCAGGTGATATTCTCTCCATCAGAGATCATCCCTACTGTCGGACGTCTTCCATATGGACAAACAATGCGCCCTGATGTTGTAAGTTCCTTTTTGGGCTTGCTTTACTTAGATTTTTATTTATTTATATAGTCTATTTTTTTCATCATTAATTTGTTTACTAACTTTTTCTTGTGATTTTTTCTTATGTTGCTTCTGCTGAGACGAGTGGTTCACCACCTCCTCCACTTGCTCGTGCTCCTTTCCCATGAGAGAGGAACTCAATGCTTGTTTCCTCCTTGGGCCTTGCAAGAGAGGTTTGTTACTACCTTCCCTCTAGCATCCTTTATTTTTCGTTTACTTTTTTCTTCCTTAGTGTGACTTAACTTTGTTTGGATTTTTACATCTTTCATCAGTATATCCTACAATTACTAGGGTCTCTTTTGTGACCTCGCTCTCCGTTAAGGTATTTCACCGATTCTTTAAGTTTTTCAATTTTATCGTTCTTTCTCAAACTCATTTCCCATGCCTTATATTTTTATTTATACTTTTAGAGGACTCTGTCCTTAGTTCTCACTACTCCACCTTCCGATATTTCAGTAGTAGGAACTCTCGAAGTTAGACCCCCTACTTCTTTATTCTCAGAGGTATGTCTACCCCTTTAGCATTTTTATATGCCCTCTGATGTTTACCCTTATGTGCTTTACTTACTTCTATCTTGTGATTTTTATTTCCATAGAGCCTTGTACTCCTTGTTCCATCTTTATCTAGAGGTACTCTTCCTTCTTTTAGGATTACTATTACAGGGTTATCACCCTTAGGGAGGGATCTACCCCCGGGTCCTCATTCATATGGATAGTATATCTTTAGTCCAACTTATTTCTCATGGGACAATATTGACTATGACCTCCAATATTGGGATTATTTCATAGCCTTTTTTCTTCAGGCATTGACAGTTTTTTAAAGTTGTAGATACTATTTTTCTTTCTTTTGTAGAATTTTCTTACACTTCTATGATGAGCAGGTCATCACTATGGTCCATACGGCCCAGTGGTCATCTTCCGACCTTCTTCTTTCGAAAGGGATCAGGTATTCCATTAGTTTTATGCCTTTGATTTCTTTATATAGATTAACAATTACTAACTTATCCAGATGATTCATTTTTTCATCTTCAGTTATTTTATGACACTATATGGTCGGTACCTTATGTTACTACTTCTCAAGCAGCCCCTGTTGTGGTTGAGTCACCTCACCTTGCTGCTTCTAGTGAGGGCCCTATTATAGTGACTCTTTCGGTAAATATTTCAACCTTAAGCTTTTACATTTTTTTTACACTTGTCTTTTCATGAGGTAAGTGGTTTATTAACACTTGCCTTCTTTTCTTCATTTACGGGTAACTTTGTAGAGACCCCTCCTTCTGCATAATCTGTTTCCCTTCCTGCAGAGGTGACTCCTCAGGTGCCATTTCAATTCTTTGTGTTTATTTGCTTCTTAATACTAGTTTTTTGTTTATTGGTTCTTTATTTGGTTATTAGGCTAACATTTCTCAACCTTGACCTATAGGTTCTGTTGCGAGTCCTGTAGAGGCGATTCCACAGGTACTATATATTTCGTGAACAATTCTCATCTATTTTGTGTAACTTTTTCTAACTTTATTTTCTTTTATTTGTTTTCAGACTATCATAGATTAAGTCCCTTCATTAGTGGGGCTTGTTATGAGTTATGGGGTAGAGACTCACTAGGTATGTCTTTTGCATGTATTAGTTCCTTACAATCGAGCTGCTTATTTTTTACTTTCATGCTTCAAAAACTCTGTAAGTATTTCTAACACACTTGTAGTTTTGGTCCCTCTATCTGCGGGATTTATATCTTGGTCCTCAGGTTAGGACTATGGTGACCTTTGTATTTGTGCCACCTTTATCTAACTTTTCGGATGAGGTACATTTGGTAAGATTTTCATACTGGATTATTTATATATTGCATATTTTGTGTAATTATTTTGATAACCCTTACCCACTTCCTTGCTTCTCAGGTTAATGAAGCAACTATTCTTGTTTTTGTGGAACACTTGGTTAGCTCCTCAAAAAAACCTATTTCAGTAGGTGCTTAATTATTTATATAAAGTGTTTGCTAATACCCACCTATTTTTTATTGTCAAGATAGCATAGTTAATGCTCCGATAACCATGGAGCACTTGTAGGAGGTAGTTGTGACACGACATCATATTAGGCTAATGGTTACGACCAAAGTCCCTGGCCATTATTGTGGATTGGGGCCACCATTTTCGTGGGTCACGGCCCAAATCCTTGACCAAAGGAAAGGTCACGAACCTTGGGGGTTACGACAGATGGTCACGGACCTTAGCCATGACCCATACACACACAACTGGTCACGACCTTTAGTCGTGACTTATCCTTTAATATATGAGACTGGTCATAGCTCTGGTCACGGCCTTTAGCAGTGACCCATCCTTTAATATATTGGACTAATCAAGGCTCTAATCACGACCCTCAATCATGACCCATCCTTAATAATATGACAATGGTCATGACTCAAGGCCATTGACCCATGAATTGTCCTTACCAATATAGTCACGACCCTAAGTCGTGACCATGTTTATGCGTGATAACAGTTAAAGATGGGCACGGCTTAGATCCGTGACTAATTTTAAATATATTAAAAAAAATTGGGTAGAATTTTCTCTATTTTCTGAACATTCTAAAGCATGCGTAATGTAAGCCCCGCACAACTATAATGCTAAACAATAAATTATAAAAGTTAGCGTGGTCACTGGACCCCCGGTTTGGGAGCACGATAATATTATCAAATTATTAGTCCGTGCTCTCAGACCGGGGGTCCTGCGACCACGCGGTTGGTTCTTAAGAGTTACATTGGTCCCGTGAGAAGTGTTGGCGTTGCTCACGAGTCCATTTGGGGGTGTTTCAGGGTTTCTCTCTCTAACAGTATGTTTTCAAGCCTAAGGGTATATATTATAATAATTGTCCAGTGCTCTCGTACTAGGGGTCCTGTAACCACGAGGTTAGTTCCTACGAATTACATTGGTACCATGCGAGTTGTTGGTGCCACTCACAGTGTGGTTTAGGGGTGTTTTGGGATTTCGCCCTCCAAGGGTATGTTTTCAAGCCTAAGTGTAGATATTATGAAGGTTAGCCCGTGCTCTCGAACTGGGCTCCTGTAACCATGAGATCGGTTCCTTCGAGTTACATTAGTCTCGTGTGAGGTGTTGACACCCCTCACAGGGCCGTTTGGGGGATGTTTCGAGTTTTTTCCCTCTAACAATATGTTTGCAAGCCTAAATGTAGATATTCTAAAAATTGGTACATGCTTTCAGACCGGAGGTCATGTGACTAAATGATCGGTTCCTATAAGGTACATTTATTTGGTTCTAGGTGTTAAGGTCGCTCACTGGGCCGTTTGGGGAGTGTTTCGGGGTTTCGCCCTCTAACGGCATGTTTTCAAGCCTAAGTGTAGATATTTTGAAAATTGGTTCATGCTCTCGGACTGGGGGTCCCATGACCACGCGATCGATTCTTATGAGTTACATTGGTCTCGTGTGAGGTATTGGCATCACTCACGGGGCCGTTTGAGGGGTGTTTCGAGGTTTTGCCTTCTAACAGCATGTTTTCAAGCCTAAATGTAGATATTTTGAAAATTAGTCTGTGCTCTCAGACCGGAGGTCTCGTGACCACGCGGTCAGTTCCTACGAGTTACATTGGTCCCGTGCAAGGTGTTTAAGCTGCTCATGGGGCTACTTCAGGGATATTTTAAGGTTTCTCCCTTTAACGACATGTTTTTCAGGCCTAAGTGTAGATATTCTAAAAATTGGCTCGTACTCTCGGATAGGGGGTCCGGTGATCATGAGGTAGGATCCTGCGAGTTATATTGGTCCGGTACGAGGTGTTGGCACCGCTAACGTGACTTTTTGGGAGGTGCTTCGGAGTTTCGCCCTCTAACGACATCTATCAAGCCTAAGTTTGGATATTTTAAAAATTGGCCCCTGCTCTCGGACCGAGGGTCCCGTTACCATGCGATCAATTCCTATGAGTGCCATTGGTCCTGTGCGAGGTGTTGGCACTGTTCACGGGGCCGTTTGGGGGGTGTTTCTGGGTTTCTCCCTCTAACAACAAGTTTTCAAGCCTAAGTGTGGATATTCTCAAATTATGTCCGTTCTCCCAGATCGAGGGTCTCGTGACCATGTGATCGGTTCTTACGAGTTACATTGGTCCCTTGCAAGGTGTTGGCATCACTCACGGAGCCGTTTGGAAGGTGTTTTGGGGTTTCACCCTCTAACGACATGTTTTTAATCCTAAGTGTGGATATTCAGAAAATTGGTCCGTGCTCTCAGACCGGGTGTCCTGTGACCACGCGGTCAGTTTTATGAGTTATATTGGTCCCGTGTAAGGTGTTGGAACCACTCATGGGGCTGCTTCGGGGGTGTTTCAGGGTTTCACCCTCTAACTGCATGTTTTCAGGCCTAATTGTAGATAATTTGAAAATTAGCCCGTGCTCTCGAGCTGGGGATCCCATGACCATGAGATTGGTTTTTACGAGTTACATTGGTCCCGTGCGAGGTGTTTGTACAGCTCACAGGGCCTTTTGGGAGGTGTTTCGGGGTTTCATCCTCTAACGGCATGTTTTCAAGCCTAAGTTTGGATACTCTAAAAATTAGTCCATGCTCTCGGATCGAGGGTCTCGTGACCACGCGATCAATACCTACGAGTGCCATTGGTCTCGTGAGAGGTGTTGTCACCACTCACGGGGCCATTTTTGGGGTGTTTCGGGGTTTCACCCTCTAACGACATGTTTTCAAGCCTAAGTGTTGATATTCTCAAATTATCTCCGTGCTCCCGGATCGAGGGTCCCGTGACCATACGGTCAGTTCTTACGAGTTACATTGGTCTTGTGCATGGTGTTGGCATCGTTCACAGGCTGTTTGGCCCTCTAACGACTTGTTTTCAATCCTAAGTGTGGATATTCTAAAAATTGGCCCATGCTCTCAGACCAGGGGTCCCGTGACCATGAAGTCAGCTTTTATGTGTTACATTGGTCTCGTGCAAGGTGTTAACACCACTCACGAGGGAATTTGGGGGTGTTTCAAAGTTTCACCCTCTAACGACAT
The DNA here is from genome assembly GCA_949130495.1 of Sambucus nigra. Taxonomy (NCBI): domain Eukaryota; kingdom Viridiplantae; phylum Streptophyta; class Magnoliopsida; order Dipsacales; family Adoxaceae; genus Sambucus; species Sambucus nigra. The sequence continues at coordinate 406,762,891 of OX422210.1, read as the reverse complement.
ATTTTCAAGCCTAAGTGTGGATATTCTAAAAATTGGTTCGTGCTTCTGGATCGGGGGTCACGTGACCATCGACTCCTATGAGTTATATTGGTCCTGTGCGAGGTATTGGCATCACTCACGGGGCCGTTTGGGGGGTGTTTCGTGGTTTCACCCTCAAACGACATGTTTTCAAGCCTAAGTGTGGATATTCTCAAGTTATCATCGTGCTCCCGAATTAGGGGTCCCATGACCACGTGATCAGTTCTTACGAGTTATATTGGTTCCATGCGAGGTGTTGGTGCCGCTCATGGGGACATTTGGTGGGTGTTTCGTGGTTTCGCCCTCTAACGACATGTTTTCAAGCCTAAGTGTGGGATATTCTCAAATTATCATCGTGCTCCCGGATTAGGGTTCCCATGACCACGCGGACAGTTCTTACGAGTTATATTGGTCCCATGCGAGGTGTTGGTGCCGCTCACAGGGACATTTGGTGAGTGTTTCGGGGTTACGCCCTCTAACGACATGTTTTCAATCCTAAGTGTGGATATTCTAAAAATTGGCCCGTGCTCTCGGACCAGGGGTCCCGTGACCACGTGATCGGATCCTATATGTTACATTGGTCCTGTGCAAGGTGTTGGCACCACTCATGGGGCCTTGGGGGGGGGGGGGGTCAGTGTTTCTCCCTCTAATGACATGTTTTCAAGACTAAGTGTAGATATTCTAAAAATTGGTCGTGCTACTAGAACAGGGGTCTTGTGACCATGTAGTCGGTTCTTATGAGTTACATTGGTCCGTTGCGAGGTGTTCGCACCGCTCACGGGGATGTTTGGGGGGTGGTTCTCCCTCTAATGACATGTTTTCAAGTCCAAGTGTGGATATTCTCAATCTATCGTCGTGCTCTCGGACCGGGGGTCCCTTGACCAAGCAGTTAGTTCCTACGGTTACATTGGTCTCCTGCGAGGTGTTGGCACCATTCACGGGGGCCGTTTGGGGGGTGTTTCGGGTTTTCTCCCTTTAACGACATGTTTTCAAGCCTAAGTGGGGATATTCTTAAATTATCATAGTGCTCCTGGACGGGGGGTCCCATGACCATGTGGTCAGTTCTTACGAGTTACAATGGTTCCGTGTGAGGTGTTGGCACCGCTCACGGGGACATTTGGGCTGTGTTTTTGGGTTTCTCCCTCTAATGGCATGTTTTTAATTCTAAGTGTGGATATTCTAAAAATTGGCCCATTCTATCAGACCGGGGGTCTCGTGAGCATGGGGTCAGCTCTTACATGTTACATTGGTCTCGTATGAGGTGTTGGCACCGCTCACATGGCCGTTTGAGTGGCGTTTCAAGGTTTCTCCCTCTAACATCATGTTTTCAAGACGACGTATGGATATTCTAAAAATGGTCCATGCTCCCGGATCGGGGGTCCCGTGATCATGTGATCGGTTCCTATGAGTTATATTAGTCCTGTGTGAGGTGTTGGCATCGCTCACGGGGCCATTTGGGGGGTATTTTGGGGTTTTACCCTCTGACGGCATTTTTTCTAGTCTAAGTGTGGATATTCTCAAATTATGGCCGTGCTCTCGGACCGGGGGTCCCGTGACCAAGCGATCGATTCCTATGTGTTAGATTTGTCTCGTGAGAGGTATTGGCACCTGTCATGAGGCCGTTTGGTTGTGTTTCAGGATTTCCTCCTTTAACGACGTGTTTTCAATCCTAAGTGTAGATATTCTGAAAATTGACCCATGCTCTCAGAGGATCAAGCGGTCGGTTCCTACGAGTTAAGGGGTTGACATCACTCACTAGGCCGTTTGGGGGGTGCTTTGGGGTTTCTCCCTCTAACGACATATTTTTAAGCCTAAGTGTGGCTATTCTCAAATTATCATCGTGCTCTCGGATCGGGGATCTCGTGACCCCGCGATTGATTCCTACGAGTTATATTGGTCCCGTGCGAGGTGTTGGCCCCGCTTATGGGGACGTTTGAGGATGTTTTGAGTTTTCACCCTCAAACCTAAATTGAGAGGTGTACCAAGCATCAACGGCGGTGGATTTGTGCTCTACCTCATATTTGAGATTCGCCATCATAGGTATGACGTTGAAAACATGGGAAAGTGTCAAAGCTACTGTAGTGTCTGTCTAGAGTAGCATGGTGCATGTGAAAAATAACAAAATTTGAAAACACACACTTAGTCTAGAACGTACCGTGGGGGTGTGGACACCCCTAGCGACACCCAAACGGCATCACGAATGGAACAAACACCTCGTGTGCAACTGTTTCGAGCTCATGAGTTTTACAACTTTTTAGAGATCAAGATAAGAAATTAATTGGAGAGAGATGGTTAGAGACCTTGGTTATCCTATGTTCCATGACAACCAATAAATATCCAACCTATTATCCAACGATCGTACATTGGTCCCTTGCGAGATGTTGGTGCCTCTCATGAGGCCGTTTGGTTAGTGTTTTGGTTTTTCGTCCTCTAACGCATGTTTTTAAACTTTAGTCTAGATATTTTCAAATTATTATCATATTATCAAATTGGGGGTCCCGTGACCACGCTGTCAGTCCTTGCAAATTACAATGGTCCTGTGCGAGATGTTGGGGCTTCTCACAGAGCCGTTTGGGGGTGTTTTAATTTTCCACCCTCTAACGGCATATTTTTAAGCTTAAGTCTAGATATTTTTAAATTATTGTCATATTATCAAAACGAGGGTCTCGTGATGATGCGATCGGTTTCTACGAGTTACTTTGGTCCCGTGCAAGGTGTTTGCACCTCTCACAAGGCCGTTTGGGTGTGTTTTGTTTTTTCGCCCTCTAACAACATGTTTTTAAACTTAAATCTATATATTTTCAAATTATAGTCATATTCTCAAACCGGGGGTCTTGTGACCACGCGACCAGTTCTTACGAGTTACATTGGTCCCGTGCGAGCTGTTTGGGCCTCTCACGGAGCCATTTTGGTTTCGCCCTCTAAAGGCAGGTTTGGCAAGAAAATTTACCTTTTCTGGCCTTACCAACTGCAGCATGTTATAGAGATCATTGAAATTTTTCTAGAAAGGAGTCCCGGATAATATGATGCATTTTTCCGTTTGGTGTTTGATATAGTATTCCAAATATAACTCCTCTCATTATGGGGAGTGTGGACTTCACCAATATCCACCAATCCAAAACACTCTAATAGTATTTTCCCCCATCTTTGATGTTTCTCATTTACAACCCTCCTTTTCCCTTTCTTTGTGTGTTCATTTGCCGTGATTTTCTCACCAGCAATCTTCTCACACAAATTATATCTTACTTCCAATACGCTTTTGTCTTTTGCCATGAATACGCCTTTGTCACGTGTATAACTTATATACTAGCACACCTTTTCTCTTGGAGAAGCTTAAGATCTATATTTTCATTTCCCTATTTCTCAAGATTGTTAAGGTTATGAATTGAGTATTTCCAGATTTCCATTTTTGATAAAAAAAAATGAAAAATTAAATTCCCATTTCATAACCTCAACAATCCTTACAAATCTAGAAATGAAAGTATAGATCATAAGCTTCTGCAAGAAAAAATGTGTGCAAGTAAATAAGTTGTACGTGTGACGAAGGTGTATTCGTGGTAGAAATATCAAAGCATACTGGGAGTAAGCTATAATTTGTATGAAAAGATTGTCAGTAAGAAAATCACGGCGAAAGAACACACAAAGAAATGAAAAAGGAGTGTTGTAAATGAGAAACATCAAGAATGGGAAAAAATACTATTGCAGTGTCCTGAATTAGTGGATATTGATGAAGGAGAAACTCCCAGTAATGAGAGGAGTCGTATTTGAAATACTTAATCAAACTCCAAACTAGAAAATGCATCATATTATCCGGGACTCCTTTCCAGAATAATTTCAACGAGATTTACAACACGCTACATTTGGTAAGGCCAAAAAAGGTAGATTTTCTTGACAAAACTGCCTTTAGAGGGCAAAAACCCAAAGTAACCCCAAACGATCGTGAGAGGCCCAAACATCTCGTACGAGACCAATGTAACTCACAGGAACTGACCGTGTGGTCATGGGACCTCCAGTTTGAGAATATTACGATAATTTGAAAATATATAGACTTGTGCTTAAAAACATACCGTTAGAGGCTGAAAAACCAAAACACCCCCAAACGGCCCTGTGAGAGGTGTGAACACCTCGCACAGGACTAAAGTAACTCGCAGGAACTAATCACGTGGTTACAGGACCCCGCGGTTTGAGAATATGGCGATAATTTGAAAATATATAGACTTCAACTTAAAAACACATCATTAGAGGGCGAAAAACCAAAACACCCCCTCAACGGTTCCGTGAGATACTTGAACACCTCGTATGGAACCAATGTAACTCGCAGGAACTGACCGCTTGATCATAGGACTCCGATTTGATAATATGATAATAATTTGATAATATCTATACTTAAGCTTAAAAACCACCAGTTAGAGGGAGAAAAACCAAAACACCCCCAAACGGCCCCGTGAGAGGCGCCAACACCTCGCACGGGACCAATGTTCATTCATTGATAATATGTTAGATAGTTATTAGTTGTTGTAGAATGTAGGATTCCTAAGGTCTCTAACCATCTCTCTCCAATTAATGTACTGTTCCTAAAATTCTTGAGCTCTAAAAAGTTACAAAACTTTTGAGCTCGAAACAGTTGCACATGAGGTGTTTGTGCCACTCCCGATGTCGTCTGGGTGCCGTTGGGGGTGCCCACACCCCCACGGTACAATTAAGCCTAAGTGTGTCTATTTTTTAATTTTTTTATGTTTCACACACACCAAGATACTCTACACAAACACTACAATAGCTTTGACACTTTCCCAAGTTCCCAACGCCGTACCTATGATGTCGAATCCCAACTAGGGTGTGGAGTAAAAGTACACCACCGATGATGCTTGGTACACCTCTAGACTAATGTTCCATGATTAATATCTGATCGTTAAGCTCTTAAAATTCCTTGACTATTGCGATTGATTGTCTCCCTTTGGGGGGTGTTTTGGGGTTTCGCCCCCTAATGGCATGTTTTTAAGTCTAAGTCTAGGTATTTTGAAATTAACATCGTGTTCTCAAATTGGGGGTCCCGTGATTATCCAACAGCCAAAAACCAACAACAAGCCAACAACTAATAATAATCCCATACTCCTTCCAACATACTATCCAACAACAAGCCAACAACCAATAATTATCCAACAACCAAACCAAACAAAACCAATAATTCCCGTACTCCTTCTAACATACTATCCAACAACAAGCCAATATCCAATAATTATCCGAAGCCAAACCAAACAAAACCAATAATTTTCCTGTACTCCTTATATCATCTAAAAGATTTAAAAGATAATCCATATTAATTATATAACTACTTCAGTTAAAGTAAAGAGTACCCGATTCCTACGATCCAAGAAGTCCATTAAATAGAGTCTTCATAATGTGTGATTAGAGAAAATTTATCAATTATATAACTACTTCATTTAAGTAAAGAATACCTAATTCCTGGGATCTAATAAAGCCATTAAATTGAGTCTTCAGAATGTGTGATTAGTGAAAATTTATCCTGGAGCCCCCAACATTTTAGTTTCTTTAATACAATGTTCATAAGATCAAGCTAATTTAACTTCAATTTATAAACACTGCATCAATGAAAGTAATCACCAACTGTATATGTACAAGAACACGTAGAAATTGAGTTGGGTCTATTTGATCCAATCACAAACTTAAATGAATCTATTCTCAAACCGAGCGTCTTGTGAAAGTAACTAAACATTCGATGAATTTACCTTAAAAGTTGCATTTGTTAATGAATTTGTATTAGGGCATGTTTTTATCACATAAAAATAAATAACCGAACACATCTATAGTTACGTCTTTTGATACCCATGCTCTAAAACTAGTTGTCGTGGTAGGTGAATTGGTTTCCTAGGTGTACTCGCTCATATCTATAGTTACGTCTGTGATCCCATTTCTTTAACTTTATTTTTTCTTACCCTATCGTGTAGATTATTAGCAATCTAGAATTCCCCTTTATAATACTATCCTACAATATATTAATAAATTTATTTATTAATTTTGCTTGTCCTAAGGGTGATCTTTCTCACTTAGCTACATTTTGGACCCGATACTATGTTGAGTGAGATGCTTCTGAAAATGAATCTAGTAGTGCGATAAGTCCACAAGATAGAGGAATGGAGTTGTGCAATAAAGCGCAATAGAACAATCATCTCTATTGCGTAATAGAGACGAATGTTCTATTGCACTCTATTGTACAGCTTCATTGCGCTCTATATTATGACCCTACCCCACTGCTAGATTCATTTTCCAAAGTATTTCACTCAAAATAGTATCGGGTCCGAAATGCAGCTAAGTGAGCAAGATCATTCGGAGGACAAGAAAAATTAATAAATAAATTTATTAATATTTGATAAATTAGTATTATAAAGGGACTTTTAGATAGCTAATAATTGGCATACTAGTGTAAGAAAAATTAAATTTAAACAAATGGAATTATAGATGAACGTTTAGCTATTGAGCGAGTATACCTAGCAAACCACGTTACCTATCAAAGATGTAGTCACAGATGCAGTCACATGTGGTCTACCATCTCTCCCCATTTAATGGATCTGTAACAAAATATTGAATACGAATTTAAAATGAGAATAATCATCTAAACTTAGCAAATTAAACTGGGAGGGAAAACACGGTCAGCCAACCAATGAGTTGTTGCAATCAATGGCCTAGTTAGGTCGTGAGTTATTGAAATTTATGGCCAATCCAAGCTCTGACTTGTTAAATAATCATGGATAACTTGGGCAATTGATATGAAAACTTTATTGGTATATTGCAACTAGAAATGTGAGTGCTGTGACTGAACTTAGCCGTGGACACCCA